>CM049794.1:10467564-11667564 GCA_027422405.1 Ptychobarbus kaznakovi | reverse complement strand
TAATAACAACAAAATTTACCAAAACAATACTAGCTTGTTTGCTATATAGCCTACATGGATAAGAAACTGTTCATGTAATTAATTGGTTACCCTGACACCATTTAAATGTGGAAAAATATAATAATTTATTATAATTTTTTTGTGGAAAATTGACATCAACAAATGCATAAAAAACACTTTAGAGCCAAGAACTCCCAGGACCTCAAGTTTGTCCTAAAAGAGGGACGGAAAAAAAGGAAAGAGAGATAAAGAGGGAACACATATAGACACATAGTTACTCAGATCTCAGTGATCTCAATGGTACATTTTGAGCATACCTTAAGAAGAATTTCTTTAGGACCTGCTCTCTTCTTCCATGCCATTTGTTTATAAACTTCTCAGTTTCTCCATCCAGCACACTGCAGTATTTCCAGGAAAAAAAGAAAGATATATATATATGTGTGTGTGTGTGTCAGTCTGGTATATGTGGCACAAGTTTGCCTATTTAAACATGAAGTTGTCTATCCTATCTTAGCATAAAGACCAGGTAGGAAGAAGATGAAGAAAAAATAAATAACATTTTATATATATATATATATATATATACAGGTGCATCTCAATAAATTAGAATGTCATGGAAAAGTTCATTTATTTCAGTAATTCAACTCAAATTGTGAAACTTGTGTATTAATAAATGCAATGCACACAGACTGAAGTAGTTTAAGTCTTTGGTTCTTTCTCAACAAATTAGAATATGGTGACATGCCAATCAGCTAATTCAATTCAATTAAATTCAAGATTATTTTGTATAGCGCTTTTTACGATACAATCGTTGCAAAGCAACTTCACAGGAATTTAAGTTTCTAAAATAGATTTATATTGTAGAAACTCAATGTAATTAACTTATGGCAAAATTTGGTTAATTCAGTATAATCGCTGATGGTTGGCTTCCTCTGAGGTCCTCCGAGGGGTTGTCATCATCTCTTCTCAGGTGTTCGGTCATCTCAGATCATTTAAGGGTTGGATCCAGACTGAAGCTTGTATAATTCCTAGTTACCACGGGATGTTAATCCCGTGGCAGAAACAGAGAAACAAATAAAGACAATTAGCGTAGCTGTTGTTCCGTCTAGGCAAAAATTATCTGTTCAACCCAAGCTAAAGCATAATAATGTGTGTTTGATCGAATATAACTGCAGTACAACATTCTGAGATGCTAATCATCTCAAAACACCTGCAAAGGTTTCCTGAGCCTTCAAAATGGTCTCTCAGTTTGGTTCACTAGGCTACACAATCATGGGGAAGACTGCTGATCTGACAGTTGTCCAGAAGACAATCATTGACACCCTTCACAAGGAGGGTAAGCCACAAACATTCATTGCCAAAGAAGCTGGCTGTTCACAGAGTGCTGTATCCAAGCATGTTAACAGAAAGTTGAGTGGAAGGAAAAAGTGTGGAAGAAAAAGATGCACAACCAACAGAGAGAACCGCAGCCTTATGAGGATTGTCAAGCAAAATCGATTCAAGAATTTGGGTGAACTTCACAAGGAATGGACTGAGGCTGGGGTCAAGGCATCAAGAGCCACCACACACAGACGTGTCAAGGAATTTGGCTACAGTTGTCGTCAGAGGCGTCTTACCTGGGCTAAGGAGAAGAAGAACTGGACTGTTGCCCAGTGGTCCAAAGTCCTCTTTTCAGATGAGAGCAAGTTTTGTATTTCATTTGGAAACCAAGGTCCTAGAGTCTGGAGGAAGGGTGGAGAAGCTCATAGCCCAAGTTGCTTGAAGTCCAGTGTTAAGTTTCCACAGTCTGTGATGATTTGGGGTGCAATGTCATCTGCTGGTGTTGGTCCATTGTGTTTTTTGAAAACCAACGTCACTGCACCCGTTTACCAAGAAATTTTGGAGCACTTCATGCTTCCTTCTGCTGACCAGCTTTTTAAAGATGCTGATTTCATTTTCCAGCAGGATTTGGCACCTGCCCACACTGCCAAAAGCACCAAAAGTTGGTTAAATGACCATGGTGTTGGTGTGCTTGACTGGCCAGCAAACTCACCAGACCTGAACCCCATAGAGAATTGTTTTTTTATTGGTCTTATGAAGTATTCTAATTTGTTGAGATAGTGAATTGGTGGGTTTTTATTAAATGTGAGCCAAAATCATCACAATTAAAAGAACCAAAGACTTAAACTACTTCAGTCTGTGTGCATTGAATTTATTTAATAAACAAGTTTCACAATTTGAGTTGAATTACTGAAATAAATGAACTTTTCCATGACATTCTAATTTATTGAGATGCACCTGTATATAAATATATACTTTTATTTGGACTATTATAACATCTGAAATCATATTTTGTAAAAGTTTACCACCACTTACTGAGGTATCAGTTTTTGCAATCACAAATAGTCAGAAAGTGTCAATTTAGATGAAGAGAACATTTTTTAATTATAAGCAAAGTCCATTTGAGGTCAGCCTAAAAAATGTATATAAATATTAATTAAAATAATGATACAATTGAATAAATAACTTTGACAGGCAAAAGGTTTGACAACTCTAAAGTGTTTTGTTTAAATATATTTTTGTAATTTTATAATTAAGCCTAATTGATTGATTGTGTGTGTACAGGTTTAACCTCCATTGTGTGGACCAAATATTCACACAAGGAGTAAAACCTGAATTTTGACATTCTAGGACTGACACTTGTGGCCCACAGTCGGGCTGAATGTGGCTAAATGCGCCGTTTCTTAACCGGAATTGGGCCAGATCCACAGATCCAAAACCTAACCAAATCTGGCAACCATTACTGGGCCGGACCTGGCTCACTTCTGACAAGCCAGCACACAGCCGCGTTCGGGCCGATTCCGCTGGCTACCTGGGAAACAGTTGTGCTGCTTTTTGTGCAAACTGTGATCCACTTTTGCACAGGGTTCTTTGAGTAAAACAGCATTTATTTTAAATGGAAATCTTATGTAATCTTCTAAAAGACCTAATTCCGTTAAAAAAGAAAATCTGAATTTTGGAGGGGGCATGTCCTCCTTAATATCTATTGTGGTCATGCTATCATACAAGATCCTATTGTCCTTCCTCAATGGCAAACACATGTTATAGTGGCATTTTGTTGTAGCTAATCAAGAGCTTTTATTTTCAGTTAGCACTATGCTAGTAGGCTAGCTTGCATTCTAAATGCTGACTAAAAATGTAAGCATTCTGTTTAATTTGACTTCAACTTCAATAAATTAGTTCCACTTCAATAACATATCTTACTATAATAAATCTGGCATCAATGCTATTAAAACTTTCTGCTCAAATAATACACAAATCAAACTATTTTTCAAGCTGGTTATGTGCTAGCACAAAAGGTAGGACTTTCCTTAGTTGCATTGTTGCATTAGTTTTTTATGAGTGAGCGGTTTCTAACTTACATGGTCTCTGACTCTATATAATGTATTTTTAGATCATACAATGCCTAAATAAACATAATTAAAAGCATTCTAAGTAATATGTATTCAGAGAATGCATAAAGCCGTGTCTCTCACACTGTGCTGAAGGTCATGTGCGTGTGGAGCGGGAGCTGCAGTGCTGTCCCAGCCAGTGAGGAGGTTAACTGATCCACTGAGGGGAGGAGAGCCGCCCTGCCACACCACACGATATTGACAGGTTAGAACCCAAGGGCTCCTGCAGGATATGAACATCGCTGGAGGGGGGTTAGTACCATGCACTGTTCCTGTGTGTGTGTGTGTGTGTGTGTGTGCGCAGGTGTATATGTCTGAGGGAAAAGAGATAGAAAAGCAGCACAGAGGAAAGCAAGGCTTACGCAGTTAACTTGATGGCTGACGCGTTATATTTGGGTTATTGGATGTTAATGTGTTGGAGCAGAATGCATGGCAGAGAGCGGTGGTACTACAGCTGGAGATCAGACAGAGCGCTGTAAGGCTGCAGGTTGGGTGAGGATGGGTGCTACGGCGCAGCTTGCAGCGTTCTGCTTGTTGATGTTCAGATGGGCTTGAGCTTGACCTTTCCCTGACTCCCCCCACCAATCAATAACCCCAGCTTAAATTTCCATGGGTCCCTGTTTGGCTGTTTTCTGCCTTATTTCTGGAGGAAAAAGAAAACAAAAGTGCAGGGAGGCTTGATTTATTTTTATTTTTGTAATAATAATGGCCAAAACATTAACAGGAAGACATAATTAAAATGATAGTGCCCTGGATATAACGGAATTTGACAAATTTTGGATGAATAAATGAAAAGTAGGTCATTACACTTAAATAAAAACATGATATGGACTATTGTCTGTAAATATTAAGCAACACAAATACTATTTAAATACAAATCCTGCATGTTCTGTGTGTCTCTGTGTGAATGAATGACACAGATCGTTTACTTCACACATACTGAGCCTCTGTTGCCTGAATATGAGACGAGTACATGAACACATAAACATAATCTGTAGAACTGCTCCGAGAGTCACTTCATGAGCATTTCACTATTTCTTTTGTCTATCGTCATTTATACAAACAGAAACGTAAAGGTCTTCACAGCAACCTGTCAAAATAAAAGTTCAGTTTAACTTGATGAAACTGTGACAGAAATATATTAATTAATGTAATGATAGTAGTACTACTACTACTACTACTACTACAATTATTAAAACACAATTTTTAAGGAATATTTACCAGAAAAACTGTAAATACATAACACAGTATTTCTGAAAAATAATATAAACAAATATATATATATATATATATATATATTATTTTTTAAATAAAATCTATTATTTGGAATGCTTTTGATTATTAAAATTGAATGAAACCATTAAATTAGAATCCAGAAAATTAATGGAAAACATAATTTGATAAAAATGAAACTGAAATTGAGAAAAAATTGCTGTTAAATCGTGTTTCAAGTTTCATGATTTCAATTAATTAGACATGCTTTTTGACTAATATATTTTTATTTAACCATTAAAATAGAATATAGAAAAATTAAATGGGAAAAAAACAGAATTAGCTAAGAAAAAAATTTTGGAAAAAAATTAATGGATTTCATAGGGCTTTATAATTATTTGTTGATGCTTGTACAATGCAAACATTTTTTGAAACATTTTATATATTTTTATTTAACCATTAAAATAGAATATAGAAAAATTAAATGGGAAAAAACAGAATTTTAGTAATACTTGCACACAAAATGTGTATTCATGGTAATAAGCAGAATTTTATATTATTCTTTAATATACAACAATTAAAAGTTTCATAGGGCTTTTAAATTGTTACATTTGTTGATGCTTGTAAGTGAAACATTTTGTATTGTTTTTTAAACTGATAATAATAAGCCCACATCAGCATATTAGGATGATTTCTAAAGAATCATATGACACTGAAGACCGGAATAACGGCTGCTGAAAATTAGTTTTTGCCATCACAGGATTAAATTATATTTGAAAATATGTAAAAATAGTCAATACAAATTAAAATATATGTATAAAATATGTATAAAAGACATAAGTTTCTTTAAAACTTTAAAGACTTTTGAACAGTAGTGTCCACTAGCAGGTGCTAACTCTGCCATGCTAAAAAAATAAAACTTGTCTTTGCAAATGTCTTCACACAACATCATCTTAATCTGAGGGTGTCTGTATGGAACTTTGTATTGCTTAGCACTACTCAATTTGGATTATGTATCAATCAGGATATAAATTACACCTTTGAGATCAATCTGCTGGTGTGTGACTGACTGTACATGTGTATTAACCCAGATAAAGACTGAACATTTATGCACATCGATTTACAGACTTCATGATTTTATGATTCAATTGTAGGTCATTGTAGGGTATTGTAGGTCATTATTGGAACACAGTTTTTTTTTATAACAGTGTATAATACACACAGATAATACATGTGATTCTAAAATATCTTATTATATTTAACAATATAGTCTATTTTGTTTTTTAATAGTATAAACAGCATAGCAGAATCTCCGCTGGTTGATTAAGATTTAATTACACCATGCCTCTTGTTAACATGGTAAGAAGACATGTGTTCTTGCAGTTTCTGGTTACCATGATGATGACAACATCACACAGGTTACAGAGTAAGGTTTGAGGGTCGTATGCAACCCACGGATCACTTGATGAATAGCAGTCTATGGCAAATAAAACAAAAAATATTGATTGTGCAAATCATGTGGATCTGTGGGAGGCTCATGCAGTGTGAAAGTGGTCTGTGTAGCCATTGAGTCATTTCTGAGTGTTTGTATTCTTTGTTTAGTCCTTTTACGATGTAGGTGTGGGTTGCAACCTGATTTTCCATGCACGATGAAGATCTCTGGTTGAATGATAAAACGAGTCCTCGCTTCAGCAGCAGGCCTCAGTGAGCTGTGGGGCAGACACACTGGCTCCTGAGCGATCAAAGGCGAGTGCAGCACATACGTGGGGGCCACCGACGCAGGCAAGCCCTTCTGTGGTCGACTCGTGTTCTATATCTATACTCCTGACATTTTCACTTTTACACTCATCGCTCCTCCTCATTCTCACTTTCGTTACCCACAAGCCCCAGTCATGGGGCATGTACGTGTGTGTTTGTGTGTTTGTGTGTCTGTAAAAACACACCCACAGACTGTAGGGTTTCCCTCCAGAGTGTGTGTAGGTGCAGTGCACATTTTGCATTGCACGCCCCACGTTCTCGAGGGTCACACTTTTCCATCGCTTATCGCTCGGGTACCTCTTCGCTCAGAAGCATGATTGCTCAATGATGACAACTGTAGTTGCAACATCTGCACTGCAAATGCTGTTACAAATGTGTTCAGATATGAAGAGAGATAAAGTAAAGTGGCTTCACATTCACTACTATTAACATGCACGAGAACAGCCATTTTACTTCAGTATAAAATAATTGAAATGCATACAATTCTTGTGTCATAACAAATATTTAAATTTATAAATATTATAAATATTCACTAAATATAACATTTATTTATTTATCTCCTTTCTTTCTTTCTTTCTTTCTTTCTTTCTTTCTTTCTTTCTTTCTTTCTTTCTTTCTTTCTTTCTTTCTTTCTTTCTTTCTTTCTTTCTTTCTTTCTTTCTTTCTTTCTTTCTTTCTTTCTTTCTTTCTTTCTTTCTTTCTTTCTTTCTTTCTTTCTTTCCCAGTTCTTGTTTATTCCCAAGACAATTAAAAAAAATATTGATTATTTATTTATTGATTAGTTGGCCAATTCCTGGTTATTCTCAAGGCAACTAAATGTATTTATAATTTTTTTTATTGTTGCAATTTTTGGTTTATTCCTAGTATTTATTTATTTAGTTAGTTAGCTGCCCAATTCATGTTTATTTGCCAGGACAGTTTAAAACGATTTCATTTATTTATGTATTTAATTGTTGACTAATTCTTGTCTATTCCCAAGATAATTCAATGATTTTATTTATTGAATTAATTAATTTGAATTATACAAAAATATTAAAATGATTAAATAATTGTAATAATTTAATTTAATTAATCAATGTGGTAGCAATTATTGTTTATGACCAAGACAATTTAAAATAGTTTTCATTTATTTATAATAATATGGTTATATAATTGGCTTTTTTTAAACAAATGTTTAGTTTATATTAGTATATTAATATTTAGTCTCGGTAATGAACAAGAAGTATCTTCACAGGTGGTTCAGGACTTACATGCAGATAATATTGGAGTAACTTCGTGTGTGTGTGTGTGTGTGTGTGTGTGTGTGTGTGTGTGTGTGTGTGTGTGTGTGTGTGTGTGTGTGTGTGTGTGTGTGTGTGTGTGTGTGTGTGTGTGTGTGTGTGTGTGTGTGTGTGTGTGTGTGTGTGTGTGTGTGTGTGTGTGTGTGTGTGTGTGTGTGTGTGTTTTCTGCAGTCTTCAGTGTGGCGTTTGACTTGTGAACCGTGGCCCAGGCGGGCAGGAAACGCATCATGGTGCTAACTGGAACCAGATGTCAGAGGCTGCTGGGGATTCTCACAATGGAACATGCTCGTCAAAAGGAAACTTTTATTTCCTCCTCTCTCTCGTTCTCTCTTTCTTTTTTTCTCTGCAAGCATCAAATACCCTGCTTGTTTGGGTGCTGATTGATCGCTAGATGACAGTCACCACCACATCTAGTTTCAGCAGGATGGAGAGCGATAAAGCAAGATGGGGTAAGAAAGAACCAACCCAGGAGCAGGCTGTTAAAGTACCCTAGCTTTGTTGCCTAGGAAACGAGGGAACTTGGGGGAAAAATGAGCCTGACTCCTGAAGGACTATGGGCACCAAGCACCTGACACTTGATTTGAATTATTTACTTGTATAATTTGTAGACACACCAGGCAGGAGAAGGTGAGAGAGGACAGCAGGAGAAATACACCAGACATGATTTATTATTTTTTTAACAGGGACATAGCAATCATTAAACACATACTTGTACAAGTTCGGCCCCTCCAACTTTTCAAGCATTAATCATTATATTTAATAAGTGCTTCTGTGAGCGATTGGAAAGTCTGGAGAAACTAAATGCAAGCAAAAGCTTCATCCAACCCGTTGTCCATTGACAGTCAATAGAATTATAATCCTTATCAGCATGACTCATGAATATTAATGAGAGGTGATGTAGAGTTTAAAGTAGCCAGTTGTGCTAAAATATCTAGCGCACACTTACTTATGAATGCTTCAGCGTCCTAATTAATATCCATGACATGCTGATAAGGTTTATAGTGTGCCCCACCCCCACTTATTAGAGCGTTTTTTGATTTGTAAAGATGATTCTTTGTTGTTACTTCCTGTAATCAGTTTGCTCAGCAATTGCCATTTCTTCCTTCCGTCATTTTTGGAGGCTTCTACATTTTCTTCAAGTTTTAATTTCTCTATCGCTTTCTGTCTTTGTGGGCCTGGCTAGCCGAGCAGTGAATTGGCCTCTTCTCAATGCCCCAAGGCATGGCCTGCCTCCACTCCGCCTGACTGCGCACACAGCCGAGCGCAGGCATGCTGCCAACTGTGTCCTTGGTTTCCGCCTCTCCATGCTGCCAACCTCCCTTAGCTTCTCTAATGTCCTGCAATGCAGTTTCCCAGAATTAAGGCCACCAGGAAGCGTTGCATTTCGGAAGAGCGATGATTATATGTTGAGGGAATACATGAAATTCTACCTTAGACTAGAAGCATCTTGTGCAACTTTTTAAACAGTATTGCTTTAAAATCTTAAATTAAGCTAATCTTACAAGAATTTACCATAGTCACCGTAGTTTCCCACAAGAACCTATAGGTGCTACATTTGTAACCCTATGAATCAAAAAGTGGTCTGTCCCCAATGCCTCCTTCATGGCTGTGATATAAATAGCTTGTTTGATATTATAAAAGGATGTTTATGTTTTGCTCTTACTTCCTATTTCAGTATGAAATTGTCAACACAGGAAATAAAACATGTTTTCATGGGGGTTTTAATAGTAAACTGTTTACTACAAAAAACTATTTATATTTAAGGAAATCCAATATTATCTTTAACAATGGAATTTAGAATATGACGTGCATTTTATTTATATGTTTGCTTATTTTATTTATAAACCTTTCTTTAAAGAAATAAAAAAATCTAGTATATGTCTACTGTCTAATAATACTTTGGAATGACAATAAAACATCAACTATTTGGTATTTTGTGATGAATGTTTTTTTATATATACAGTAGTCAACATTTGAAGTGTATCAAAAGCACTCATCAAAGTTGTCCTAAAACCAAAATGCGTTCTTGTCTTAGGAAAGCTTTGAACTTTTTTGATCCACTTCAAATGTTGACTACTGTATTTGTTTTTATATTTGTTTGTATATTTGAAATCCAATATTATCTTTAACAATGGAATTTAGAATATGGCGTTTGTATTATGTGTATTTTATTTATTTGTTTGCTTATTTTATTTATAAACCTTTCTTCAAAAAACGTAAAATTATTATATTATTGAATTAATTCTAGCAATACTTTGGTATAACAATAAAACAGCAAGAATTTGATATTTTGGGATATAATACGGTTTGTTTTTAAAACATTTTATATACAGTAGTTTTTCAGGTTTCTTTATAAGGGTGTTAAATTATTAGCCACCATTATAAATAAACAAACAACAACAATAGTAACTATTTAGTATTTTAGGGGTAAAATATGGTAAATAAATAAAAATATTTATATTATTATTATTTAAAACAATTTTAAAACCTTTAATTTTTATTCTGAGGGTTTTCCTAAAGACTCAATACTCTACTGTAAATAATCATTTGTGCATTGAGTGTATGATCGTGGGCGGTGTGTGCAGCTTTACTGTGCACTAGTTAGTGTATAGTATAATTTTGGTCAACGAGTAGCTAACCCTATAGAGTTTCTTGAGGTGTTAAAAGTTCATTGTGTTTGAACTGTGCTCTCTCTAGCCCATGACCTCTATTTCCTCTGCCCAAGGCTGACCTGTGGGCCGCCTGCCCTGTGAACAGTTCCTGGTCCCTCTAGATCGATATTTATCTGCCTACCATGAGCTATGCTTGACCTGTAAGTGACCTTACTGTGTGTTGAAGCTGGATCCATTACATGGATGGCGCAAAACAGTCTTTGTTGGCTGAGGTCAGTTTACAAATACATGTTTGTGTGGGTAAAAGTGCACTCATTCTGACTGGTGGAGTATGGTTGCCCACAGAATGCTGCATGGTGTGGTGCTAAGCCAAAAAAAAATTTTTCTCTCAGTTCAGGGACATTTGACAGGACTGAGCGCCAATGATGTGAGCGGATGAGTGTTTTGTCATGTTTACGTGTCTGCAGTAGGTCTCTAGTGTTGCGTGGTGATTTAGACTCACCCTGTTTCCTGCTACAGGCTCGTGGTGCGAGATGCTGTCACTGCTAATTGAACCCCGTAGGTGAAGTAAGGATGGAGGGAGGCAGTCGAAAGAAAGAAAAAAGGGGGAAAAAAATCTCGGGTGAGCCTGTAGTGCCCCTGGGGTTTTGGTCCCTGCAAGCCTGCTTCCCTTGGTCTAAATATCTGGCTTGATGCTTCGGGGCTTCCCTCCGTCTTATCTGCTGATAATTGGGTGCTGTAGCTACACAGCACACTTATAAAATATAGATTTATTCTATATCTGCGCAGAAAGTGCACACAAAAACCTCCCGGAACTATTAGTCTGAGGTTTACGTTAGAAACCGAGCAAACCTGCATTATGCACTTTGCTTGCTCATAATTCTGCTAAACAAAAGGGCAATATTGCAAAACTGAAACAATATGGACCTTATTGTAAAGTAGCGTTAGGGTTGTAAAGCGGTACCATTAGATGGTAGCCGATCCCACATTGTGTGTCTCCTGCACAGGCCCGAGCCGAGTTATTCCTCTGAGCCTCTCCGTAGACCAGGGATCTGAATTGCCACTGGCTCTCTTCAAATTACGGTATAATATAATATACAGTGTTATGTGGTGGTAAAACAAACCAACCAGAAGCCAATAAAGTTTGGCTGCAAAGGCTCCTGCAGGATACCAAGCACTCTTTTTGTCAGTACAGTCATCGTTAAGGAGAGTGATTTCATTTACACATTATT
Organism: Ptychobarbus kaznakovi; assembly: GCA_027422405.1. Classification (NCBI taxonomy): domain Eukaryota; kingdom Metazoa; phylum Chordata; class Actinopteri; order Cypriniformes; family Cyprinidae; genus Ptychobarbus; species Ptychobarbus kaznakovi. The sequence goes on along the minus strand of CM049794.1, from coordinate 11,656,038 downwards.
CTTTAATTTAGAGCAGTTTCACTACTTGAAATACGTAGAAACTATGTTAAAGAGGACCTTTTATGCTTCTTTTTACAAGATGTAAAATAAGTATCTGATGTCCCCAGAGTGTGTATGTGAAGTTTTAGCTCAAAATACCTGACAGATAATGTTTTATAGCTTGTTAAATTTGTCACTTTTAGGGCTTGAGCCAAAACGCTCTGTATTTGAGTTTGTTGCTTTAATGCAAATGAGCTGTTGCTCCAGATAAGAGGGCGGGGGTTTCAAGAGCTCAGCTCCTGCATTAGCAGTGCTAGCCTTTGCAAATAAACATTCCACGATTAGTACAAGCCTGTTATCTTTACAGAAAACATGCTCTGTTTCAAAGTCAGTCATCTGATTGTACTGTGCATAATACATTTGCGTTTATGAATTACACAGACAGGGAGCACAGCGCGTTAAAAATAACAACATAGCTGGTCTCATGGTCCATGGCATGCTATCACAAAATTTTAAGTCCCATTTGTGATTATGAGCTCAACAAACTCAAGCGATCGACTCGCATTGCTTTCATATTAATCTTTTAACTACCACATTCCAATTCACGATCATTCATGAAGACAGCACCAGTGAAAACAGACAGAAACAATGGTTGCTTTAGCATCATTAGTCATGATATTAGACCTGAGGGCCAAGAAGCTCTTTCAGAAGGGCAATTTGAAAAACAAACGTGTGATACTTACTTTGTCTCGAGCTGACGTTCGTGCACAAAGCCTTGGTATTGATTCCTACACGTATTGGGGACTTTAGCGATTATTTCCAAGACATTTCCTTAGACAATGAAACTTAACCACAGTGTCCTCAGCGGCTCAGATGGAGAGACTCCTATGTTCGTTAGTGCATCCCAAAACACAACACTTGAAAAGCCTCTTTGGCGCTGACATTGTATATCTCCAGCAGCTACAGCAAGTAATCAGTAATGGCGGAGGCGGACCACAGCTTCTCACTCATGGCTGTGTCTATGCTTATGGGGCAGCATCACAAATGGGCGGGACTTTTTCCCCTCGGTGACGTGAACAGAGGGAGAATCTGAAACTGCTCATTCTGAGAGACTTTTTATGATTTTTTTTAGATTATAAAAAAATGAGTGGGTGGATTTTTACCATTATAGGCTGGTTGTTTTCACACACTGCAGCCACACAACTGTGTTCAAACACCTTATAAAAGTGATTTTTGCATAATAGGTTCCCTTTAAAATCAGCAGTATTGGGGGCAGTGATTCTTCATCTTAAAGTACAAATTATACACATGAATGCCAAATTAATTGAAAATGTAAGTTTTGTTACATAGTTCTTTAAAATGTAAAAGATTATTATGCATATACAAAGCATATAGTATTACAGAGGTCTGTCAATTTTAACATTTCAAAAATTAACAATAAGTATTTAATGAGATGAAAAGAATTTATTCATTTTGACAGTAAAGAAATTTACATTACATTACATTTAAGCATTTAGCAGACGCCTTTATCCAAAGCGACTTACAGTGCATTCAGGCTATACATTATTTTGGTATGTGTTCCCTGGATATTGAACCCACAACCTTTTGCGCTGCTAACACAATGCTCTACCGCTGAGCCACAGGAACACCTTGCAACATTTACATGTTATATATATAATATAAAATATATATTTTATATCTAAATCTAAAAAGTTCCACTAATTAATAAATCTGAAGGATCTTATTTTATGAAATGTTGCCGGTCAGATGTTGCCAAGACCAATAATGATGCATCACATTTTGTTTGGTAATACGTTTACATTTCAGTTTATGCTTGCAGTATAGCTTTTATATGTACTTATCATTCTTTTACACTAGTACTTTTCCATTGCAAGAACATCACAAAACAGAACTAAATATATTTTTTTTATTGACGGCACCTTTAAGTTAATTTTAATGGGGCTCTTTCCCCCATCAATCTACAGCATTAGCCACCTTTGAGCATAGGAAAGCTCATTAGCATCTGACGCCCACACTGGGTTTAGCTTGCTCCATCTTCTCATTGGCCCACAGTGAGATGATTGTGTCATACAGTGATGTATAGACCTTACAGTGGACACTCTGAATACATTTTCTCAATTTCATTTTCTATGGACCACCAGGGCTTTGGTCAATATCAATTGCAATGGCTGGCTCTGAGCAGACAAATTCATTTCAATTACAATTACCATCGTCGCGACATTGATTTATAGCGTTGTTTTCTTTCCAGCGCCTTCCCGCTCCCATTAATCACCACTTGCCGGCCCGTATGATCTGTAGTTCATCTACCTGCCAAGCGGGATTGCTCCGCCGAGCATTCCTCCGCCTCACCCCCCGCCAGAGACCACAGGGAATATTAGTGTCCTTAATTCACACTCCATCTTTCCACATTTACTCACAACAATGCTAACTTACAGGAATACTAACGTGATGTGGTTCTTTGCTTCTCTGGTTTCTTACTCAGTATATCCTGCTGATCTAAAGTTAATAGGAAAACTTGTGTACTATTTACAAGAAAAGTTTACACTTAAGATTATAGGGCTGTCGATTAAAATGTTTAATCTAATTCATTATATGATGTGGTGATTAATTTATTTGAAATAATCGCAAAATCTGGCTGTGAAAATACCCCCAAATGATAATTTAAAGTCATTATTGTGTTAAATTAGTAGCTTTAGAAAGAAAGATTTTATTTGATTCAACATAAAATGTATTACACAAAAGCATATAGGTTACTATGGCCTAACATAACAAAATTAGCTTGGTTACCAACATTCTTGTTTTTCTTTTATGTTCCATAAAAGAGAGTATGTGATAGGCTACAGGTCTGAAATGACATGAGGGTGACAAATGATGACGGAATTTTTCTTTTGGGTGAAATATCACTTTTTGTTTTAGATTAGATTAGATTCCTTTATTTGTCATTTTTATGCTTCACATAAAAACTAAATTATGTTTCACACGTCCACACCGCAGTAATTCAGTGCCAAAAAAAGATATTATACAACTTTCTAATAAATAAGAATACTAATAAACAAACTAAAATTCATTAAAATAGAATTTTAAAAGTACATTATTTTAAGTGTAGTTCACATTCTCAAGTTAAGCAGTCTGATAGCTGTAGGGAAAAAGCTGTTTAACAGCCTAGAAGTCCTAGATCTGGTATTTCTGTATCTTTTACCAGACTGCAGGAGTGTGAACATGCCATGAAAGAAATGAGTAGAGTCCTTTATAATGCCATTTGCTCTGCGCATACCGCGTTCAGTGCAGATGTCCTGCAAACACGGCAACGAGACACCAATAATTATTTCAGCAGTCCTTACTATCCTGTTCATTTTATGTCTCTCCTCTGCCGTGCTATTACCAAACCAGGAAAAGATACAGTTAGTGAGCATGCTTTTAATAGTGCCTCTGTAGAACAGAATCATGGCTGGGATAGGAAGATCCAGTTTCCTCAGTCTGCGGAGAGAGTGAAGTCGCTGCTGGGTCTTCTTGATGACAGCATTGGTGTTGTCACTGGAGGTCAACTTATCCGTAAGATGGACCCCCAGGAACTTGACACTGTGTACCATTTCTACCTCATGGCCACTGATGGACAGTGGGAGATGGTGCCGATGACCAGTCTTCCTTAAATCGACAACCATCTCCTTCGTCTTATTGGTGTTAAGGGAAAGGTTGCGTATATTACACCACTCTGTCAACTGCGCCACCTCCGTCTATATGCAGACTCATCGTTGTTAGTGATGAGGCCAACAACTGTGGTGTTGTCCGCAAACTTTATGATATGATTAGTACTGAAACTCGCTGAAAAGTCATATGTTAGCAACGTAAACAATAAAGGGCTCAGTACACACCCTTGTGGTGATCCTGTGCTCACAGTAATCATCTTAGATGTTGTGCTGCCCAATCGTACTGTCTGCTGTCTCTCAGTCAAAAAGTCCAAAATCCATCTGCATATGCCAGGATCCGCACCCAGCAACAACAACTTTTCAATAAGCTGTTGTGGCAAGATTGTATTGAATGCAGAGCTAAAATCAATTAACAATATTCTGGCATAAGTGTTCCTATTTTCCAAGTGTGTCAATGTGAGGTGGAGCAGAGTGGACAGGGCATCCTCCGTAGACCGGTTCGCTTTATATGCAAATTGTAATGGGTCCAAACTAGTTGGTGTCAGGGTGCGTGAGGAGAGAGATGAGGCGAGGACTCAATTGCAAGAGAAATGGGTTTTTAATAATAAAATAAAACAGAGCAACAAAAACCACCCGAAGGGGAAAACCAGGCAGGCGGGCAGGCAGAGAACTGTTTGCACAGTCCACATAACACACACACGACGAAAAGACAACAGATCAGCACAGAACTACAGACACCAGGATGCTAAATAGGGAGACAAACGAGGGTAACGAGGGAGACACAGGTGGAGCAACTGAAACAGTGATTAGGTAACAAGATGGGAGGGGACAGCCAATAGACAGGAGAGCACATGGCACCAACAACAAACAACAAGCCATGTGCTCAACATGCATAGACATCTGGTGGCCGGTCAGGGCACACCAGCAGGACCGTGACAGTTGGGAGGCATGACTTAATATGATTCATGACAAGCTGCTCAAAACATTTCATAGCTATCGGGGTCAAGGCTACCGGACGGTAGTCATTCATGGAGACTGGATTTGATGTGTTGGGCAAAGGTATTATAGTGGCGCTTTTGAAACTAATAGGCACTCTGGCTTAGCAAAGAGAGATGTTAAATATGTCCGTAAAGACATCCTTCAACTGTTCTGAACATTCCTTCTACACACAACCTGGAATATGATCTGGACCAGCAGCCTTTCGGGGGTTTTAATGAAATTATACTCTAAATAAGAAACTAAAACTGCCAGTAGGTGGCAGTAAATGTCTTTATGAGTAAGTCATTGAGTCATTCATTCACGCTTTTGATTCGTTTATACTGCTGATTCATTCAGGAAGAAAATAAACGGCTCTCTTTAAGACTGGGCCATTGAATCATTGATTCACCCAAATAATTTAGAAACACAGATTAATTCAGAATTGAATAACCACTGTGTGGCTTGGAGATGCACAACTTTTTAGGTAATAATTTAATTGGCAAAATTGAGCAAAAACAGACAATTTGTATCTAAAATATAACACACGGTTCAAATGCTGCTTGAACTGAGGCAATACAGTGATCTCTCACAACAAATTAAAGAACCACAAAATTGTACTTACTGTTTGAATTTCTTACACAATTTAAAAGCTGATATTTTATTTTATACCAGAAGTAAGCGGCGGGGTTTTGCTAAGGGTCAGTTGCGTTAAAATATTTTAATTCCGTTATTTATTTTTTATACAAATTAATTAAATTAACGTGACAAAATGACAGCCCTACTTAAGACTTTTAAAAATGTCATGTGGTATGACCATAATAAATAAAACATTTTACTTAAACACATGTAAGAGTAAAACATAATTTATTTACTATTATTAATTATTAATTGATAAATATTACGTGTTTGGGGAGTCGCACTACATTAACTTTTTCAACTTGATGTAACTTTACCTTGACGTAAAAAGGTTATATATCATTAGAGACTTATGGGCCAGTCACACTGCACTTTTTTGTTTTGTAAGTTTTGACATCCAATTCATATGCATGTGAATGAGGGAGACAGAAATTGCAAACTCATTATACTTTTTCAGTGTATTATATTGTGAATTATGTTTTGCTGTGTTTTAACATCATACAACGGTTGTAGCGTCCATAAAATGTTTTTGTCCTCAAAGTCTAGTGTGAGTGCAGTTTTATTGACGTTGACACACAGTTATGAGGATCTGCAGGGGTCTTTTCTATGATATCATTTCCTGCATGAACTGCAATTTTAATATATTATTAGGACCAAATAAATTGTGTTATGTCATTGACCCAAACAAAAGTTATTGCTCCAAATGGTTGGTCATGTATATTCTCTGTTACTATTCATTCACAAATGTCTCCTTTCATAAGACGCTTGCACAATATTCCCATTTCCAATTCAACAGCCATCCAGTAAACAACCTCATTACATATTTATGAGGTTTGGCCATTTTCGTTGCCTCATAAATACTGTAGATCATGTTATTGTGGAGACACAAGACTGAAATCAGCCTGCAAAGTGCTACCCTCTCTTAATTCACCATTTGGTTATAATCAGTCTGGTACAAGCTGTACCTATTTTGGATTGTCTGGAAAGAGACGCTGTTTCTCCTTTTGTCGGTGCTTCCTCCTTTGTATTTCAGGGTGAGTCAGAGGCTCAGACGTCGTGTAAATATGTGAATGGGTGCCATTCCAGGGCGAGCTTAGCTGAGCCGGGTTGCCGCTGACATGACTGTATTGCAGAGTTCAAATTTGTCCCCACGGCTTGGCAGCTGCCGCCGGATCCTGCCATGCTCTCCCGCGGTCAGCCTGTCTCAAACGTCACGTGAAGAGTGGAAACAGCGTATGCATTTTCCGGCATCTCGACAGTTTCCAGAAAAGGCTGTGATTCAGGCCTCCAATAAAATGTAGTGCTGTGGTTCAGCCTGAACAGATTAAAAGTCTGTTTGGACAACATTTTGATTGTCCTGTTTTGGGTGTTGTGGGAAACGGATTGGTTTCAATCAACACTGGAAACTAAACATTAAAAGCGTAACCCGAGTAATTTGTCACTGGACAGATTTACTCCGGATAAAATTTTGGGAATCCTTGAAGGTTAATTCAAACGTGCTAACGTTTGCCTATTGGCAGACGGGAGAAAGAGCAGCTCATTTAATTTATGGTTATGAAGACTTTGGATCATCTTCCAAAATGAATTAAATGGTAAATATTCAAAAGTATTTCTTCCTGGAAGGATCCGCTAACTAACTTGCCAAACTGCCTCTTCTTTTCCGATATATTGCTTCCTTGTCATCTTAAATCAACAAAATAGATTTCAGTGAACTTTGAGCTGCGGACACCTGGTTTTCCTTACTTTGGCAAAAGATTGTGAAAACTGTACAGTTGGATCAGGTATCACCTGAACGAAGGCTTTAGAAGCGAATAAGATCTGTCGAATGTCCCAAACAATGAAGAGATGTCTTTTTATATGTTGTAAGGTAATATGATTATCCAGTATTTTTAGAACATTATCATGATGTCTCTTCATCCTTGATGACTGTCTCTCTCAGACTCCTGTGCTGTTATCATTTCATTTGAGAAGCTAATGCAGAGTGAAATTATACATTATTATAACATTGATGCTGTACCTAATAAGCAACGAATTGCTTATAGTAAAAATGGTCTAAAATTTTAATAAAAAATATACACGCACATCATTTTAAATACCACAAGCAAATTTAGGCATCACAACATTATCATACAGTATAAAAAAGATATTCATTGTCTTGTTTGCTAAAAATGTAGTTGTTTAGAAATGATTAGGCATTTTAACAACAAAGATAATCAAAATGTAAAATAAAGTAAATGTGAACGCGGAATTAAATGTTTAATACTGATTAATGGCAATAAAAAACTGTAATATCGGTGGGTAACCGATATAGTGCGGAAAGTTGTGCCTCTCTCAGTGTTTAGCGCAGATTCTCTAACACATTTGCATGTGCTGCTCACGCAGGCAATTCCAAGTTCAGATCAGCAACATTTCCTCATTCTGTGTCATTCACTCTCTGCATCTATTAAAGCAGCCAAAAAAGCAGACTGCCATTAATGAGTGAAGTCTGGCGGGCAGTCAGCCTGTCAGTGAGAGAGCCGTACCCAGCTCACTCAAGGCTGGATTGGTGATTCTTCAGGAAGTCCAACTTCTCCACAGTGCTGGTCCGATGAAAGCAGAAGAGCGCTATCGATCGGGTTCTGGGGGGAGGATGGCCTGCGGTGGAAGTGAGGCAGAGCTTCTGAAGAGGGAGAGGAGAACTGGAGGGGTTCTTAGGACCTCTAAGGGCAGATGAGAAGGGATCTGGGGAAATCAACCCCCACTTCTCTCTCTCTCTCTGTCTACTGCTCTATAGTCTGCTTCCACAGGGCTTCAGAGTGTGCAGTGTAGTGTTGCTGATGAGAACTGTCGGAGCAGAGCATAGCGGCTGAAGGTCAGAAAAACAGCTGACTTTAGGGATCTTGTGCTCACACACTCAAAACACACACTAGCTAGAACCCAACTTGGCTAAAAGTCTTGAATTATGACTGTCTATGTTTCACAAGTTCACAAGCAAAAGTAATTAAAGGGGCCAAAATATGTGATGGACCATTGAGCAGAAGCTGAAACTATTATCCATTGGGATAATGTTTGTTTTGCAGAATTTCACTTCTCTCCACAGGTCAGTGACACTGTCCTAGTGGTGGATTGTAGAATAGTGACTTAAATTCCCCAATCAAAACCATTATTACTGTACATACTTTTAAAAACTCCTTTAGAATTCAAAACAACTGCTTTGTGATAGATACTCCACTTGAATTTAAGGACCAGCATAAAGTTCTCAATGTTATTCTATAGTTGTACAAACTTGAGTTGGACGAATGTGGGTATCTGCTGACCCCCTCGCATGCCTTTATTGTTTGTTTTTTGTTGTTTTTATTGGCATTTTCCATTTTCTGCAACACCCCTACTAGGAGTGTTGCCACCTTGTGGACCCAGTCACATGCACTCTCTGACAAACAGACAACTTAAACATCGTTTTATATACCTTTTCTTTTAAAATTATTTTATATTAATTTATCTACACTGGTCTGAAAATTGTTCATAACCACAAACCTAAACCGTGCTGCCATATTTGTTTAGATAGAAGAGGCTTTCTTTTGGCAAGCCTTCCAAACATGTCATACTTGTCCCATATTATTCTAATTGTATACTGTCATGAATTGTATCATTTAACATGTTAACGGAGTCCTGTAGAGTCCTTGGTTAAGTTCTTGGGTTGTCTGCTATTTCCCTGAGAACGTTACACGGTCTGATCTTGGGTTGAGTTTTGCTGGGACATCCACTCTTGGGAAGATTGGTGTCAGTTTTGAATGTCTTCCACTTGTGAATAATGTTTTGCTGTGTTTTAACATCATACAACGATTGCCAAAGATTGATGGCAGCAACAATTGCTTCTCTAAGATCATTGCTTATGTCTTTTCTCTTTGGCATTGTGTTGACACACTTGAAGGCTCCAGACCAAAAACTTCTGCTTTTGTAGAGGTGCTCACACTTGCTGATGATCAGTTAATCAAAGGCATTTGATTAGTTATGCCTGACTGCTACTTACCCTCTCAATACCTTTGTTAACAGTAAGGGTGCCCTAACTTTGTTACACATGGCTTTTCCATTTTGGCTTTATTTTGTTAAACAAATAATGACACAGTGTGGTATGACGTGTTGTTGTTCATATGAGGGTTTATTTTCCAAATTTTAAGACCTGCAAATGACCAGATATTTTTATGATTATGTCCTGAAACTGAAAACCATGGGATACAAGTGTGTGTAGAAACTGTAAACTATAAGAAACTCTAATATTGACTGTTAACCGACATGGAACTGTTATATTGTGCATCTCTTAGTAGTTTGTACATGCTTTAACACATTGAGCATTGAATTAATATGACTGATATGTGGTTATTAATGTGTGATAGACCTTATGTCGAGACTCTGCTGATGTCTCGAGTCTATATTGTGGCGTCTGCTATTCCTCCATTACCCCCTTTAGCAATTTAATTAAAGAGGGAGAAATGATTGAGTTGACTGGAAACCGAATTACCTCACTGTCAATCTGTGTGGCATATTCTCACACACATTGTGAGTTTATGCACAGATTTACCTGTATTGCCCTTTCTGATATTTCCCTAAATAAAACCTCTATGGAACATCTCTTCTGGCGTGACCAGCCTGCGGAGCCAATGTGTCCCGGGGGACAAATCGGCCAGGGCGGCGCACTAATTGAAACGTGTCGGCGACTCATTGACGTCTTGGCTCTTGTTTCAGGGCTATTTCAAACCACAATGCTGATTGCTGGTTTCAGATCACGGAGGGAAAAATCAATATGGCTTGAGAGATCAGGAACTACTCTTTGCAGGTTTAACTCTTCCCGTAGCATACAGATAGGCCAACCTGATATGTGCTAGTAAAATAATACATTTATCGACACAATAATAGTCTCATTTGAACTATAGAGACTTTTTAGATCTTCATTCTAGGAACAATATATTTTTATTTTTCAATGTTCTGAGTATATAAATCTTATAGATATTTTTTTTATAAATTATAAATACTAAAATAATATTTATAATGTTCCAGGCTTACGTGTATATATTTTCAATAAATTTTCCATGCCTTGAATGGTATGCTTTTTTTAAACCCAAAAATGTTGCCTTATGTTGGATTTCCTTGCCTTATGTTGGAAGAGCAGCAGATATCTTAATAAGTGTTATTTCACTGGTTTTCTCAGAATAATCCTGCATATTTCAGCTATTGTTGTGGCCTAAATAATTGGCCCATAAATGCAATTTTGTGAAGGGCTAACTGTTTGCGTTTCCTTGATATTCTGCACATATTGTTGAACCTTTTATAAAATGGATTGCAGATAAGGAATAATGTATGTCACTTTCACAGCTTGGCACATATGTAGTACGACACTGTTGTCAATAGTGCAAACTTTTTTATTTCAATTGTTTTTAACAGTATGGTTATCATGATTAGATATGTACTTTGCCTATTTAGGAAAAATTTGACCTGCTAGCTTTGGAATCAATGTATTGACATTATCTGTGATTATTTACAGTTTATGTGAGTTAGAAGTACAGAACATGATGTCAGTGTTTTGGCCTTTAGTAGTAGAAACAGACAATAATAAACAAAGCTGCTCAGCATATTAAAATGATTTTTAAAATGATCATGTGACACTGAGACTGGAGTAATGCTGCTGAAAATTCAGCTTTGCATCACAGGAATAAATTACATTTTAAAATATATTAAAACAGCTATTTTAAACTGTAGTAGTAAATTACATTGTAAATGTTTCAACTGTATTTTTAATCCAATAATTGCAACCTTGGCAAGCATAAAAGACTTCTTTCTAAAACAAAAACAAAAAAAATCTTGCCGATTCCAAACTTTTGAATGGAAATGTGAGAGTGCATATTCACTTTGTCCATTAAAAATAGTGAAGTAAAGCGTTTAGGGAAGGCAAGGGAAGTATGGTTCGGTTGCTTTTAATGGCGTTGACAGCTTCAGACACTGGGCTAAAATCAGTATCCTCCCGGGCCGCCCACCCATCCAGCTAGGAAATAAATCCCATGTGGTAGTTCGGGCTACCGGTTGGGATCACAGACTGCCTCCATGGCTTCTAAATCTCCAGAGAGCAGCGGAGGGCGCCGACACGACAGCACAAACCTGAGGAGACGCTTAGGGTTTTACATTACACAGCATCACTTTACCGGCGCTGCATGAGCTGGCAACTGTGATCTCCAAAGTCCCTCTGGAGAGTCCATTTAAAATCCAATAGAAGCCTCCTTTTATGAGAACCTGTAGAAAATGCAGATGAAGGAAAAGCATCAGGCTACATACTAGATTTTATATTGACAGACATAAAACTTTATTTATTATAGAATTTGTATTATTACAGTGTTCTTTTAGTATCATTGGAATGCTTATATAGTTTTTGTTAATATATATATATATATATATATATATATATAATATTTTTTGTTTTTTATTTTCATTTGTATTATAATTAAAATTTGTGTTTTTGTCATTTAGTAGTTTTTGTTTTTATGTGTCTATAGTTTTTCAGTTTTAGTTATTTTAGGATATAGCTATTAAATTAAAATGAGAATTGTTGTAGCTGAAATAAATAGTATTTAATACGTTATTTCAGTTAATATTTTTATATCAAGTACCAATTTTTTTATGTGTTTAATGTGTTTCCTGCTCTGGGTGTGTGTTCACGATGTGTGTGTGTGTGTGTGTTCACTACTGTGCGTGTGCACTTGAATGGGTTAAATCTAGCACAAATTCCGAGTATGGGACACCATGCTTGGCCACACCTCACTTCACTTTCACTTTTTAAAATTTTTGTTTTAGTTAATTATAATAACCCTGATAATAATGATAGTATTTTTTTATAAAATGTGAACTAATAAAATATGAAAAATATTTTTTTAAATATCAAAATAATAAAAATAACAAATGTACACGTTTTGTTTGTCTTAATAGCACCAGTTGTTTTGAACTTTATACTGACACCTGTTGACCTGAATGTATGAAATTAGTACCTGCTGTAGCTTACCAGCAATTTTTTTCACGTTTTGTTTCTATATGTTCACGTCTCACAAATGTATGCATATATACATACATGCATACATATTTATTTTACTGTAGCTGTGCGCATGACAAAGCTGGTCATGCGGCATTCATGAGTGGGCGACCTCCTCCATGTGGAATACAGTCAAATTGCTTTTTCTAGATGGCTGATATTGTATGCATTTAGTCTTCATCTCATGTGAACTTACATAATTGTAATGTTTTTTCCCCCAAAATTGCTGTTTTTTAATCTGTAAAACACTTTTAATTAGAATTACACTTTTAATCACTGTCGCTGCATGTTTTAATGTTGATGAGGGAGAGAGATACCCCCCCCCCCCAATATGGGCAGGCTTATATATTTTTCTGCTCATGTCTGAAAGGCTGGCTCCAAGCATTAGGGGTGGGCTCTCGCTCTCTGATGGTTTTCCAGTGAGTATTTGTCAGGTCAGACTGTGCACCGCCCGGCGGTCTCCACTCCTCTCCCCGGGTTATTTATTACCTCTCTCCCCCGCCGGCAGCGCTGTGGCTCCGGAGCCGCTGCCAACAACGGCGCGGAGGCGGGGACGACTGCAAGGGGGTTCTCCACATCCGACAGGACCGTGGGCAGCGACCTACGCTGAGAGAATATGGAAAAGTTATTGACATGTATTATATTGAAGAAGTTGTGTAATAATAGTAAGGCCAACAGAAAACGAAATCAGATTTTTACTGAAAGTAATACTGCTTTTAATCCACAAATAATTGTAAACATGTTTAGATATTCACAAGTGCATAGTTCACTTTGGTTTTTGTAATGTACCAACCTTTAATACATATACTTTTAAAAATATTGGACTACTGTATGTATGTTGTCATTCATGTGAAATGAAAGTTTCAAAATTATATTCTGATAGAAACAACAAGGCCTCAGATTTTATTTAATGTTTGTAGTCTGAAAAGCTTTAGCTACCAATAGAAAGAATAGAATAAAAAAAAAACGTAATAACTTTGTTACCAACATTTTAATATCAAGTGGATGAACACAACGCCCCCTGCGGTGTTATAGATATTAATAACTATAGTTTAGACAGTGACCTTAAGCATTGTTTACATACTATATGCATAGTCTTTGAACCAAAACAATATATTTTTGAATGTGTATATTTTTATTTATTTATCCATTCATTCAACTTTGAGTTTGGCGATGTAGTTGTGAGCATGTGAGAGGAAAGTGACCCAAACTTTATATAACAAAAAGCAGAGAAGTTTCTTCAACATGCATGTTGTGAAATATGAAACCATTTCATGCGCCATGTGAGTGGGTGGCACTTTCATTTTGATGAGCAAGAGGAGGATGCCACAGGACTTGTTCTGCTGAACTGCTGATAATGTGGGGGCTGAAAGTTCAGGGGAAGCCTTCCTGAACCAAACTGTGGGTTGAACGCTACGTTGTCATCTGTGAATTTAGGGGAACCCCTCCTTCATAAATAGAGTCCCTCATGACTCACCAGTGATTATAATGTAGAAGAGAGTAGGGGTGCGGGGGCAGGGTATCCCCGCGGGGGATCCTCACACTTGGGGTTTCAGGGATCTCCTGAGTCTCTGAGAACCTTTGACCTTTAGGTTGTTTCCAGTTTTCTTGTGATATGACTTTGTGGGGGCGGTTTTTGATTTCTAGATTGAAATGAGTGAAACGACAGAGCAGATTCAACAAAAGGAACAATAATGATGATCTTTGCCTTCAAAAAATATTTAGTCAGTTTAACGAATTAAGAAATTATATCGAAATGATGAAACCATTAGCTACATTACCTCTGGTATAGTATTCAGCAACACCTAGATAATCGTCTGATCATTTTTGATTATATATAGACTATATTTATATCGATTAGGTTAAAATGCAGCTAAAAACCATTAATGAAAAATTAGAAAGTAAGCCTTGTTTGAAATGTCTGACCGAATGGTGGTGATGTTGTATGTAAATAGCACAGTCAGTTTCATCTGATGTGTTTACAATAAATAAAGTGGGTTTATAATAGCTTTTGCAATGTTGTTTACCAATGATGGTAAGATGTGTCCTTTTATTTTTGTATATATTGAATAACAGCAAAATGTTTTCATTACACACTAAACAATTCTGGGTTATTTTTTTTACCCAAATGCTGGGTAGAGCCTTTTGGGTCATTTTTTGGGGTTATTTTTTCAGTGTTTCAGTGTTCTTGGGTCAGATGTAACAGCCCAATGTTTGGGTAGTTTTTTAGTGTTACTCAGATCCTGGGTCAGAGTAACCCAGCGGTTGGGTTATTTATAGCGGGGATTTTGCGTCGTCTTCAGAAGAGAGCAGTTCTACGCGCCATCGAATTTAAGCATTTCTTTGGTAAATACAGGTTTGTGTACATTTTATTTTATTGATAAAATCGTTTCTGTGCTGTATATTGTTCAATTTTATGCAGAGCAACACTGCGCGTGGTGTGAATCACTAAATGAACGTCGCTCGCGTCGGTCTTATTGCGTGATGAAGAGTCTGATGCTTTGCATAAAATAAACGATTATATTTATAAAGATCCAGAATACAATTACTTTGGATGTTAAAATATGTCCTCAGAGCTGTTTACTGTTTGTTTTTGGGCAGGTTATGAAGGCAATCGCAGTACATTTCGTCTATGAGTGAAACTCAGGGCGGCGGTCTTATCCGTGAGCAGTTCCCGCCGAACACGACTCCAGCTCAGGCGCGAGAGTCAGCACCGTTACGGTGGAAACAGAATTACAGAGTGGTCGATTTACTCGTGAATTAAATCGGTTTAATCTTTACTTCTAATGTTTGTTAAACGAGATTAAATAGGCAATGTGTATAGCTGACATAAAAACGAGATAAACAATGCTGTAAATGAGAAATAAAGGAAGTTATCATGTAAACCAGTGGTTGTGGAGTATTTTAAAAAGTTTAGAGGATTTAAGTTACTCTGTAAACATTATTTCCATGCATAAAGTAAAAAAAAAGCTAGTATTATAATACAAATGAATCAACTCATTAGCTGAGTTAAATCAACCCTTTATGATGGGTTAAATAAATAACCCAATTTACTGGGTAAAATTAACCACAAATGTGTTCTGTCCTATATTTACCCAGCCCTTGGGTTAAAAACAACCCAAATTGGGTTGTTTTTAACCCAGTGTTTTTTAGAGTGTATGTTTGAGAGACTATAGGATTTTCATTATAATTATAAAATGATAATTAACAGGTTATGGCTTCCAAAACATTCAATAGCTTTCGGCACTGTTTATTATGTTTACATCAAAATCAAAATACAGTGAATGTTCAAACAGTACATTTTACAGCCCTCCTGTTACTTTTGTAATTTGTGAATGTATTTTACTGTAAAGTTCTGGCAACCGCAGCCTCCATTATTTTACAACAAGGCCACATGATGATATTGAGTGCCTAATGATATCAAACTAAAGAATCAAAATGGACCTTTCTTGCAACTTTTTCCAATAAAAAACAAAGTTTAATTTAGACAAACACTACATGAGCTAACAAAGAAGACTGAAATACATGCAGTAAACAGAAAATAACATGTAGCCTAGTACAACATAAAATAAAAGGGGCCTACATAACTAACAACATAAATATGAAAAATTATTAAAATGTGTCTTTCTTAAAAATGAATATTTTTAAGTTATTTATTTATTTTACCGTACACTGCATTATAGGTAGCCTAACTTACAGTGATTATAGTTTTTCTGCATAATGTACTAACTTGTATATTTATAGTCAACAAATCTTTTGATTAAAAACACCTTAACTGAATAAAAGTAACCACATAGCTGTATGAGAATGGAAAATAAAGCCTAAATCAAATGATTTCTGTGAACAATGCAGTGACTGGAAATAGTGATGCAACCTCGTCCGTCGCGGCCCCCCTCGAGTTCGCTCGCGCTCGCGCTGCCTCCGCTGTTTAAATGGGCCAAGTTTGAGAAGCGGCGGAGAGTGCAAATCTTGTTTGGTCTGGGTCTGTGAACTAAAGCGTGACTTCAGCGACGTATTAGGGGTTAAAAGAACGTACGAGAGAGAGAGAGAGAGAGAGAGAGAGAGAGAGAGAGAGAGAGAGTCCCATTAGCGCCAGGCATAATTTGCAATCGAAAAGTCTCACATAGCATAATTATTTATATACTCGTCAGATATGAAAATGCTCCTATCCACTGTGCATGTACTACTGAACTTTGACATGACCTACACTACATATACACACGCTTTACTATGTGTTAAAATATACTAGTGTTATGCTGTCCTCATTACTTTCTGGACAGAAATAAACTTAGGACTGGAGTTGACGGAGGAAATAAACACAGCGAAGTTGCCATAGTGATTATTTTAAAGGAAACGCGGGATAAACCATCATTAAAGCATGCTCAGCGTTAATATCTAGCGGAGATGTCAGGCATTAGTCCGATTAGATGTGGTGGGCAGGAGCGCGGGGAGACCCGTCTGGCGAGCAGCGCACTGAGGAGAAGAGTGAAGTGGTGAATGGCTGAACTTAAGCGCTCTGCTGTCAGCCAGCGACGCGGGAGTCGTGCGTAAACACACCGGTGCGCCTGGAACTCCGCGAAGAGGGACACAAGTTAGGACGCATGAACTGCTAATCACTCGTTACCGGCGCTGCGCTTCGGGTAACATGCCTGCCATCAAAAAGGAGAGACTGGATGGAGAAGACATGGCATTAGCCGCCTTCAACCAACCCGAATACCTGGCCCCTTTAAATGTCACCGCTATCCCCGTGGTGACCCCTCATCCGCCGCCGTACGATCACATTTTCGCCCATCACCAGCGCGCGTACTTGGGCTTTCGCGACGCCGCGCTGCATCAGCAGCACCTTCACCACCACTCAGACGACTTCATGCTGGAGAGCTTCTCGTCTATCCCGGACTTTCAGCCGTTTTTCGACAACGGAGAGCCTTGTATCGAAGTGGAATGCGGGGAAAACAAAGCACTACTGTACATTAACAAACTGTGCCAGGGCAGCAAAGGGCCCTCCATCAAATACCGGGCTGAGTGGCTCACCCCAAACGAGTTCCAGTTCGTGAGTGGAAGAGAGACAGCCAAAGACTGGAAACGGAGCATTAGGCACAAAGGTAAGTCATGCCGCGTGCAGCCGAATGGATACTGCCTTTGATATAAGGGTTCATGTAGCCTCCGTCGTGTTCGAGAATTAATAGAACTGCTCTTTTTAGGGATAAAAATACGAGTTTAACGACTTTTGTGCATTGAGAAGAGCTCACTGTGCTTTGAGTCGAACTCGAACTTTGGATTCGCACTGTTGTGAAAAAGTCGTTTTTACGCACGTGGATTGTACAGATATTAAAGTAAACAAAAAGATTTTGACTTGAATTTAAAACTTTTCTGACTGAATTTCACTTCTACCTGAAGTTGGTTTTGTAATGAAGTGGAGTAGAGCAGGATTATGACACCGTGGCACATTATCAAGCAGTTATGGATTAAGCAACTTGTGTTTAATAAGATTTCAACCGGTACACTTTTATAGGTCTAAAACACCAAACGTCATGTTATAATATGTGTAGTAACTGTGTACTGAGCTATTTGCTTACTAAATTGTTTTGGTTCGTGCTTTTTTATTATCATTGTGTCGTAATAAAGCTTTTATTTCCATCCATTCAAGTTCGTGTCGACAGTTTGTCATTTCTATTCAGTTTAGAAATGTTCACAGTTGTAACTCATTATTTTAATAAGTTAACGATCGATAAGTACAACAAACCTCTGCAGGTTGTCTCTGATTTTTACTTTACTAATTTTAAGACTGCATTTGAATTGAAGCGTTCATCTTTAGTTGGTTGCTATTATTAATAAATAATTACAGTATTATAAATCGATTTATAGTTCAAATAATGTTCAGGTATAGTGATGTACATGTCTATATTGAGTTGTTTTTAAAGTGCAGTACATCAGGATTAAGAGACAGTGGCACATTATCATTTGAAGCAGCTTGTGTTTACGAAGATTTAAAGTGAGAAAAAGCCATATTTTGATAAGTTACTGTATGCGTAATAACTTTGTGCTGATTTACCAGCTCCTCTAAAGATATTATACAGTTTACTTGAGTTTATTTCCAGAGGTTTCAAGTCTTCTTTCGGACAACAGTTCATTTTGGTTAAGGCTAATTTTGTACATGTGCACTCTGGGTATTACTCTTGGTCACTTACTATAAATAAAATGAATGTCCTTTTAAGACACTTTTGTTGCACTGTGACACTGTTCCTTGGATGAGTTTGACAGCTGGGTGGATGACTGCAGGAGTTGTTAAAGGAGTCACTGAAGGGATGCATTAGGTACAGTTTCGTTGGAGTCATCAGATGCAGGTCCATTTCTGAATGACTCTTTTAAAAGCTGATTTTGTTGCATGATGCTAACGTGAAATTAATTCTATATTTGAATGCTAGATTGTTTTGTACTCCATGTGTGCATATACATTTACAGGAATCTAAAAGCTTAACGACTGTGTTTTGATTTTTTTAGGGAAAAGTCTGAAGACACTTATGTCCAAAGGAATCTTACAAGTACATCCTCCAATCTGTGACTGCCCTGGCTGCAGAATTTCATCTCCTGTGGTAAGTGTGCAATTCTACTTGGTCCATGTTACTTATTTCAAATTGAATGTGTATTTTAAATATACTGACCATGTGTTCTTTTATATATCACTTTAAATGGATAGTTTACTCAAAAATGAAAAATCTGCTTTATTTATTCAGCCTCATGTTGTTAAAAATCTGTGTGACTTTCTATCTTTCAAAAGGAGATGTTAGTGATTCAGTCACCATTCACTTTCATTGCTTCATTTTTACATTTAGTGAAAGTCAATGGTGACTGAGACTGTGCCTAACATATAACAATAGAGACTAAATGACAACAAAATTATAATTTTTGGATTACGGGATGACCGAGTTTGTGCAATGTTGTCGTATGTTGAAATTGTCCGGCATGTAAAGCATAAGGACGTTTATTCAGTGAAAAGTTAAGCAGAGGATGACACGCCACTGCTGATGAATTACACGGTTTGATGCATTTTTCTCTGAATTGCATTAGAGATGTTAAGAAGGACAGTGACTTGCTGTTAGTGCTGTCACGGTTGTTTCTCAGAAAGTAAATAAAGACCAAGTACAAGGAAATGTGAAATGAGTGGAATTGATTGTTTTGGTTTGTTGGACTCCGAGCTGCAATGTAAGGTCACAGATTGTCTGTAGCAGATGTTCGAGCAAAATGAGCCACATGCTCCTTATTTTAACTTTTCCAGGATGCTTCATCGATCATGTAGACGACAAAACTAGTTCAGTGTCCGTGAAGGTCAGAAAGAAATTGGGAGTAGTTGAAAGATTCATCTCTCTAGAGGGATCTCTCTTTTTTGCTCTGTTGCTGTGACATGGTGGCAATGCCATGGATTGTGATCATATCCTGAAGTTAATCAGTAATATTAATAGCTGATGTATGGACTTTCATATCTCTTTATTCTCACTCCGTGATATCTCCCACCTCTGTTAGAACAATCAACTTTGTGCATTGTGTGTGAGCATGTGTGTGTGTGTGCAACAAGCCGGCTAGCGGTTGGCTGCCTGCAGTATTTGTCCACACAGGTGCTGTGTTTTTATCTGAACTGAGCGCGTCTGTTGCCGCCTCTAACGGTTAATCTGGAGGGGAAGGGCGTAAGAAGCTTACTGAGCTACTGAACGTAGCTACCGGTGATTACTGAGGCAGCGGCACGCAAAGCGAAGGCGCTTCAGATAAGCTGGAGGTGTTTGAGTGATGCAGGTAAACTACTGAGGAGGGCCTGAGCCAGAGCCAGAGGAGATAAAAACTTAATGGCTTAGTTGTTTGGGGCCCTTATATTACCTCGCACTGAGGGCGTTAGAATCTCACGGAGGCTGATTTTGAAGATGAAGTCGAGGAGGCTTGTCACTAGCTCTGTCTGATTGTTGTCTTATCATTCCCGAAGTGAAAGGGTTCTGTGGTGCCGTATCATCTGATAGTGTTCAGTTGAATCAAACCCTGACTGAAATTGTCTTGCTTTAATTGGTTTAACCAGCTTCCATCTGATTATTTCAAATCACACGTAAAGTTCTTTTGAAGTTTGATCATTTACTTCGAAACGGTTACAGTTTCTTTTAAGTGCTGTGACATCATCTGCAGCATTTCTGATCTGACTACTTGGTGAGAAGATTGTTGTATTTGATCTTTATATGCACTTTTTTATATATGCCTTATATGTGATTATGAACTGTCAGTTATCTTTAAATCTGGTGGCCCACTTTTGTATTCTGTTTGAGTAATATCCGGGTTTGCAGTTTGTTCATTTATTGTTGAAGCTGGTAATTCGTTTCATGTCCACTCATTCCCCTCTATGCTACTGTTTTTAGAAGATGTTCTGTCTTTGGCCTTCCTTTGGTTTCTCTCTTAAAGGTGAAATTAGCAAGTTTAGCACCACTAGTGGTACCAGATGGAATTGCAGAATGGCTCCAAATTCAGTTTGGTGCAACAAAAATTACGCACTTTGCCTTTAAGGAAACAATGACTGTTTGCAAACAGCTTTCCTAAACACTTGTCCACCATTGGTCTTCCAAACAGGTAGCCATGTCCCAAACACACCTCATTGGTTGGAGTCAATGTTGCTCAAATAAACAGAGTAACATTAAAAGAGCCATAGTATTTACACTTTTCAAGAGAACTAGGTGTACTCATAGTTGGGATAGTAGAATATGGGCATAATGACTGTAACTCTACAACCATTACCATACACACTTTCTCTGAAAAACACTTACTTTCACACTATATAAATCTTCACACGTTAATGCTTCTGTGTGAAACAAATATTAAATGTTGACAATATAATTATCACCTCAGTATTACTTGTTCACTCCCTTAATGTACACACACTTTCCCTTTGACTGTACACAAGAACTTGTTCATGCCTTCTAACAGTAGTTTGAATACTTCTAAATAAGTGCTCTTAATTGGTTCACCTGGACCTTATATCTTACGTTACTGATGTAATTTTTCATTTCAAGAAGTTGGTACAATAATTTTAGTTTGCAGGAGTAGTTACAGGAAGAATGTGAACAATAAACCATAAACTTAATGCTTCTTCTTTAGCATTTGAAATTGACAGTTGTATAGGCTGACATGGTGGCTCTCAGTTGACAAAAAAGTTGTGTGAAGCACGTGCCTCATGCAATGCATGTCAGTGATGCGATGACATGAACTCGCTCTTAATTCGGTTGTGAGCCCTGAAAATGGAAAGTCAATTTCTTGTGCATCAGTCACTTCAATAAAATAACTGTGTATGTAGCGTGTATTTCGTATAAATGCAACTCTCGTATTCTGCTTCTGTTTGAGTGTAGCTTTTATGAATTAGCGTCCACAGATCTTGCAAGATTAAATGTAAAAACAAGAACATGTACAAAACAACAGGTCCTATCACGCTTTATGCAAATTAATATGGCAATATGCTCTGTGCTGGTGTGCGTTGTCTCTGAGAGGGATCACAGTTTTCTTCTTAAAATGTTTTATGACCAATGTAAACTCAGTGCTATTCATTACTCTAAATACTCAGTAACCACATTTTTAGATTTTTAGATTCGACCCTCTGCAGCTGTATCGGAGGTGAAAAGTTTTCCTTTCAAGGTTATAAGTTCATCATAACACCTAGCTTAGGTGCGATACGTGACTGTGGACCTTTGAGCCTTTGTGGTTTATTGTCTTCCTGCTAAAAATTATATGTAGATTTGTCCTAATGAAGCGTACTTGATGACATAGAACCATTGTTTGCGTGTTTCTGTGTGGACAAATGAATGATCGTGTGTTGTTGTTCCTTTAAGAGTCATTCAGTGGGCCTGGCTGTTGTCTCCCAGGAGAAATGTGCTTCCTTTCTCCTGTTTTTTCAGCGGAACTAGTGGAGGCTGGCAGGAAATTACACTCCGCTCCGTCTCGTAAATATCTCTATGAATCTGGGCTTCCCCCCGCTGTGTCCCGGGTCAAGAAAGAGTTGTCACTGGGGGGTTGGGAACAAGGCTGGTTAAAAAACATGGAAGATGGTGATGTCGCAGTCTAAACATTTTAGAGTTGGTCCTTCAAAGAGAACAGTCTCAGCAGTTGTTGATGTATTCATTGCACGGCTGGTACGCAGCCTTCGGAGGCAAGAAGAAACTGGACGTGGATGGAATGGTTCTCCCAGAAATGAAAATTCTGTCATTATTTACTCACCTTCATGTCTTTCCAAACATGCATGCTGTTATTTTTCCTGTGGAATGCAAAGACAGTTTTGAAAATCTTGTAACCCTTTCATTGCAATAGTCAATAGTGACCAAATTAAAAAAAACTTGTTATAAATGAGAGAAACATATTTCTATAGAGGAATGAAATTTAAGTTGCTATTTATGGATAATCTTCCTTTCTGCAAAACCTGTGTATTGAACTTTTTTGGAGTTTTGTATGGAAAGAAGTGCTTAAAGTTACAATGAAGTGCAAATAGCAACAGATCTTTTCTTCTATATTGTGACATACATCCAAGTGTAATGGATTATGAGTTTATTCAGCAGTTGCTAACTAGATTTTAAGAAGTGGACATTGCCCAAAAAATGAATGTGACTTTGCAGTAGAGGTAGGCAATGTACCGGTAGATATGATTAACCAGTAGAAATTTGTCAAACGGTAGAGATTTTAGACTATCATCTCTATCGCGGTTACACGTTTCCGTGACGTTGCTGTGCTATGTGGTCATGAATAGGCATGTCACGTTAACAACTTTTTGTTTTGCGATATATTGCCCCAGAAATAATTGCGATAAGCAATATTATTTTCATTTTAAAGACCATTTATGCCACTGAATATATAATCATAATGTAACAGCATAATAATTCAAGAAGGCCTACACACTTCCAAATGACAACAAACTTTAAATTTGTAAGAATATTTAGTTCATGGAAATTAAGTATCAAAATATTAGATACCTTAAAAAACTTGAATAAATAGTAAATAACAATTTTCTATCAAAAAGTGCAAAGTAACAAGTAGAAAAAAAGAAAAATGCACAAAGAACTTCCATGGAGATTTTTCCATCTACAGCTGTTTCCCTGACCTTCTTTTCTCTTTAAATTAAGAGTGCGCACTATTGCTGAAAAACACAATCACTACTTAGTGGTCAGATGTCCGTATGCACAAAGGCACAGACTCCTAAACAAGGCCATATCTGCAGATTAAACTTTTTTGTAGAAGCACTTTTAAATTTGAACTAGCACCTCATGACTACACCACGTTATGGACGAGAAGTTGCAAAAGACGCATATATATTGCTATATTTATTGATATATTGCATCATCAAAAATTATTGAGGTCATGTACATATATTGTGCGATTAGTTGATATATTGATTATTGCGACAGGCCTAGTCATGAAAACGTATAATTTGCACACATTTTTATGCATAACAGTTTAAAAACAAGTGATTTTAAGCCGTTAAAGCGCAATCAGCATCAAAAGAGAACTCATTGTGTGCGCTGTCAGAGAGGCATGCTCACGTGAAGACGGTCCTCATAGAGTACTGGACAGCAGTATTGCCTTATTATTTAGGCTAGTATTAGTTTTGTGATATTGACACTGGTTACAAGCATGACCAAATTTCTATGGTATCAAAAATGTTCATATCATAAAGACTTTATTTAAAGAAAAAATAACTATATCGTAAAATGACTCATATCATGATATAAGATTTAGGTTATATCGCCCACCCCTACTTTGCAGTCGATTGTAAGAAAGGGGTGGAGTTTAAGCAGGCTAAATGATTACTACACGATAACATGTACAAAAGTGAATTTTCATTTAATGCTGGCTTTAAAGGGACAGTTTACATAATAATTAAAATTCTGTCATCATTTACTCACCCTCATGTCATTCCAAACTAGTATGACTGACTTTCTTCTGTGAACCATAAAAAAATACGTTTTGAAGAATGTTGATAATCAAAATCTTGCCTACCATTGTCCTACACTGTATGGACAAAAAACACTAAGACATTTCTCAGAATATCTTCTGTTGTCTTCCACAGAAGAACTGAAGTCATACAGGTTTGGAACGACATCAGAGTGGGTAAATAATGACCGAATTACATTTTTAGGTGAATTTTCCCTGTAATGAGGGATCATACGTTTATTTCAGATCTTCCACTCTTCTGTGAGATGACGTGGTTAAAACTGCTTGTTTACGCAAGTAATTGAGGTGTCACTGTCAACTGTGCGATTCAAATTCACTAGAACGGCAGCGTAATTAGACAGTGATATTTTCGCTGTGGAGCGTGTGGTATTAGGTGAGGTTTGTTAGCGTAGACTAACGCTCATTTGGCTGTGTTGCTGGAGGGCTGGGTACAGGCAGGAATAGGGGCTGACGCCACACAGTCTCACAACAGCTCCCTCGCTGTGGGGGGTTAGACTCGATGTGTGCGCGTGTCTGTGCGGCGTACGAGGGTTTGTGTAGCGGCGTGTTTGTATCCCTCACATGGAGCCAAGGCTATGCTGCTATGGCAACGGCAGGATCCCTCCTCAGGACAGCAGCGAGCAGCCAGGCAGTCTCTGCAGTGTGTTGCATTCATGAATTAAAGCAAATTAGAGCCCACTAGAAAACCGCACCAAACTCACAACAGGCCTTTTCGTTGATTTTATTAGCTTTTGCTTCAAATGGTGATTGAGGTGCCGCAGAGATGAGTATTTTGAAGCATAGTAACATCTTCCCCAGTGACAAACAGATGAGACGTTAGTTTCAACTAATTTTGTGTGTGCACATCCTAAACTGCCACATATTTTTCCAATCATATGGAGATTAATCAGGAAATGTTGTCACTGAAGTTGGAGGAGTTGGTTACAGGAAGGTGAGGGACGACAGTGTGTGTGTGTGTGTATGTGTGTGTGTGTGTACTGGTAGCTGGGCGTGTCTGTGTGGGTGTTGGTGGGAAAGGTACAGGGCTTATCTATCAGCTCATACAGCTGATCATTACAAAGCCACTGCGGCTATATATGGATGCACTCCTCCCAAATGTCAGTTTTTACATACAGCTGACCACAGATACAGTTGGACAGTGTCATGCAGCATACTATACTTTATATAAAAAAGATTTAGTAGAATTATGTTTTATTAAATTTCATTATTTTAATTATCTAAATAACATTAATAAATGTATACATTTTATTTAATTCTTATAAGTTCCTTTTACACTGTCCTCAAATCTGATTGGCTAAACAGCATTTCTAAATGATCATGTGACAGCAGCATCCATTACTCCAGTTTTCAGCTTTGCTATCACAGGAATAATTTGTTTTAAAATATATGAAAATAGAAAACAGTTGTATTAAATTGTAATAATATTTCACAGTATTACAATTTTTATTGTATTTTTACTGTATTTGGATTTTACCCACCCCAAACATTTGATAATTGAAAAATAAATATATTTATATAAAAAAAAAAAAAATGTATGCTTTGGCTTACTTTATCTTAAATGTGGCCCATACATTTCACTTTTCCACTTTTCATTCATACATTCTCAGTTCCAGCTTCTATATTTTGGACTCTTGGGAGTGTGTTGGAGTCAGTACCTATCCATAAAGGTCTCCTGCGGCTGTCTTTTTTGAAGGGAGGGGGATCCAAACGCAGGCAGAGAAATCTTGGCATGCATGGCTGGACTGCCACTGACCTCCCCGCGCCGGGAAACGCTTCACTGGGCTGACACAGCCCGCTCACCCTATGGGTCTGGGGGAGGTTGGCGGGGGGGTTGTTCTGGGTGCGGATGGGAAGCACACTGCCCTTCAGCTCTCTCTTACTTACCATATAACTTACTTCCATAACTATTGTAGCACTGGCAACAAAACAAAACAGTGTTTTGAAAGCTTTTATAATTTGGTTTGGTGAAAGGAAGTTGTTTGCCAGCTGTGTACAAGAAAAAAGTTGATTAGATCCCATCATGTTGATGTAACTGAACTCTATGGCAAATCTGTGGCAAGAAGACGTGTGCACATAAAGTATTTATAATTTCTAATAGATTTAAGTTGGCACTTTAAACCCTGCCACACCAACCTACAGGCCCCCACCCCCAGCTTGTGCCAAGTCTGCCCTGCGTCCCGCCTCCACACTTACGCTCAGCGTGTTTGCGGCGCACACACAGGAAAACACACACACACACACACACACACACACACACACACACACACACACACACACACACACACACACACACACACACACACACACACACACACACACACACACACACACACACACACACACACACACACACACACACACACACACACACACACACACACACACACACACACACACACACACACACACACACACACACACACACACACACACACACGGAGGTTAGAGCAGACAGACGCGTGACTCATTAGGCATTCGTCCCCCGGGGACAGTGCTGGGGGAGCGCGCCACAGCTGCAGGAATGTCATGAGCTGCTACTGCTGTGCACAAATTTGTGTGTGTGTGTGTGTGTGTGTGTGTGTGTGTGTGTGTATCTTAGCAGAAGGCCAGCACACCTTTCAGAAGATGCAGCGCCAAGAAAACGTCTCTCGGCTTTTCCATATCATCCTTACTGTCTGAGCCAACAATAAAAAATGTAAGGATGCCTTCAGTACTCAGAAGTTGACTGAAACACATTATACGCAGATTATACACCGGATAGATCCGGTCCGGCTTGCTGATTAGTCACTACAGAGTTCTAGTTTAAAATGCACGGTATGGTAACAGCTATGACGTGAAACACCTGTTCTGTTCACCATATCACTGCTCATCACCTTAGAGACCAATTATTAGACCTAGTGTACTGGAAAGGGACTGTGTTTTCT
This sequence comes from Ptychobarbus kaznakovi, assembly GCA_027422405.1. NCBI lineage: Eukaryota > Metazoa > Chordata > Actinopteri > Cypriniformes > Cyprinidae > Ptychobarbus > Ptychobarbus kaznakovi. Next base: position 11,628,841 of record CM049794.1, on the reverse strand, counting down.
AGTGGTCATGAAGTTGGAAAAGAAAACTTTTAATGAAAATTATTTTGTAACTTTAAAAATGGCTCTAGAACCGTATTGCGGTCACATTTATACTTTGAACATGAAATTGGATGCAAACAGGATGTGACGTCATGCTCTTTGCTTCTGTTTTTAATTGTAGGATTTTAATCTAATTGTATTAATGTACATTAATAATATACATTAATAATTAATAATTGTATTAATATACAATTATTAAAGGTATTTTACTTTATTACCATTTATTCCCAACAACACTTGAATTCAGCCAGGTGTAGAGTCTGTAGATCTTCCTTTGGTCACATATCTTCTTGTCATAAAAATGTGCAGGCCAGAGCTCCCCAAACTTTAACTTTTGTATGCAGTGGAATGCAACATTTATTCGAATAAATTTGTGTTTACTGTCTCCCATATTCAGATGCATATGAATGAAAATCAATGGCACTCAATGTTGTAAGTTCTTTAGGAAGAAGCTAAACTACTGTTCAAAAGTTTAGAAGAAGTTTAGAAGTTTAGGTAAGATTTAAAAAAAGTAACTTTATTTAATCAAAAATACAGTAAAAAGCAGAAATACTTTAATATCATTACAATTTAAAATAACTGTTTTCTATTTTAATGCATTTCAAAATGTAATTAATTCCTGTGATGGCAAAGGTTGATTTATCATTCATTTATCAGCCATTACATCAGTCTTCAGTGTCTCACAAGTTTTCAGAAATCATTCTAATATGCTGATTTGCTGCTCAAGAAACATTTATTATTATCAATGTTAACAAGAGTAACAGTAGTGCTCCTTAATATTTAATATTTGCTGAAAAGAAAGTTCAAAAAAGCATCTTTTTTTTACATAGCAATCTTTTGTAATCTAAACTGTCACTTTTGATCGTTTTAATATATCATTGCTGAAAAAAAGTATAAAAAAACTTACTGACCCCTTACTTTTGAACAGAAACATACACTCACTGGCCACTTTATTAGGTACACTTGTTCAATTGCTTGGTAACACCAATTGCTAAACTCAATGCATTTAGGCATCTAGATGTGGTGAAGACGACTTGCTGAAGTTCAAACCGAGCATCAGAATGGGGAAGAAAGGGGATTTAAGTGACTTTGAACGTGGAATGGTTGTTGGTGCCAGACGGGCTGATCTGAGTATTTCAAAAACTGCTGATCTACTGGGATTTTCACGCACAACCATCTCTAGGGTTTACAGAGAATGGTCTGAAAAAGAGAAAATATCCAGTGAGCGGCAGTTGTGTGGATGAAAATGCCTTGTTGATGTCAGAGGTCAGAGGAGAATGGGCAGACTGGTTAGAGATGATAGAAAGGCAACAGTAACTCAAATAACCACTCGTTACAACCAAGGTATGCAGAATACCATCTCTGAACACACAACACGTCGAACCCTGAAGCAGATGGGCTACAGCAGCAGAAGACCACACCGGGTGCCGCTCCTGTCAGCTAAGAACAGGAAACGGAGGCTACAATTCACACAGGCTCACCAAAATTGGACAATAGAAGATTGGAAAAACGTTGCCTGGTCTGATGAGTCTCGATTTCTGCTGCGACATTCAGATGGTAGGGTCAGAATTTGGCGTAAAGAACATGAAAGCATGGATCCATCCTGCCTTGTCTCAACGGTTCAGGCTGGTGGTGGTGGTGTAATGGTGTGGGGGATATTTTCTTGGCACACTTTGGGCCCCTTAGTACCAATTGAGCATCGTTTAAACGCCACAGCCTACCTGAGTATTGTTGCTGACCATGTCCATCTCTTTATGACTACAGTGTACCGATCTTCTGATGGCTACTTCCAGCAGGATAATGCACGTCACAAAGCTCAAATCATCTCAGACTGGTTTCTTGAACATGACAATGAGTTCACTTTACTCAAATGGCCTCCACAGTCACCAGATCAGACCAAAATTCAATGTGGACCAAAATCTCTGAGGAATGTTTCCAAAACCTTGTTGAATCTATGCCACAAAGAATACAGGCAGTTCTGAAGGCAAAAGGGGGTCCAACCTGGTACTAGCAAGGTGTACCTAATAAAGTGGCCAGTGAGTGTATATCCTTCATCTTCAACCAGAGGTCACAGTGTGTGTCTTTTTTATACAGTTCTTGCTTGTTACAGCCCAATATAACTTTGAGCAAAGTTTTTCCATGGCTTATTACGGCTTATCTAAGGGCAGCTTTACTTGTGCTTTAATTGTGCTGTTTTCTTGCTTCCTCTTTTGAGGTCTTTTCTATGAGAAGATGGTGAGAACATCTCTCATAATTTCGAAGCGTCTCAGCTCATGAGTTTTATGGGACTTAAGACAGAAACCCAAACCAAGCTGATTACTCACTTAGATTTTACATGTGTAGTTTAATATTTATGTGTGTGTGTGTGTGTGTGTGTACAAATTTATATATATGTCTCGTCTCATTAAGTGTGGGCAGGCTTATTCATAGAAATGCTGCTTAGAGGAAATTCATATTCAATATTTTTCCATGCCTGAGTGACAGAGTGTGTGTGAGGGTGTGAATGTGTGTGTGTGTATGTACATGTAGGCGGGATGTTTTTGTTTTGAAGCACCCTCCCTGACTCCCTCTGTGCGGAAGTGTTACCGGAAATAGTGAGCAGCCGCCCCCGGTTCTGCGTCAGTTATGCCGAATAAAGCGAGGGGGCTGGACTGGGGGCTTTCCGGGAGGACGTTGAGAAGGGTGGGGGCTGGAGATGAGGAATGGGGGCAGGGAAGTGTGTGTGGAGGCCTGTCTCCGCTGAGGCCATGTGGGTAACAGCCTTCTTTCAACGCTAACTTTATCAGATTAAGCATCACTAGTGCTGGTGCACTTCATACGTGGCTTCCAGTGGCTGTTAACAGCTCCAAAACGCACTTGCCGCACGAACATAATGTCACGAAAAATGAAGTGTTTGTTTGTGTGTTCACGGTTATGTGTTGATATAATGTTACATGAGTTTATACAAGATTAGTCTCTGTTTAAATAACTAAGACGTTTAAATAAATCTGTTACTTGATGCTGGGCTCAAACTAAATACTCAAAACTAAAATTAAACTAATTTTTAATCAAACTAAATTAATTTTCTATGTTAAAATAGGAGATATATATACAAAAAACTGCTTCCTTCACAAAAAAACTAAACAAAATCGTCGCTCTGGAAAAAAGTGTGTTCAGCCTGCCCATCCTCAGGGATGTTTTCATCTTTTTCGGCTTTTTTCCCTCCGCCTTTTAATGTATGCCACTTGAGAGAATCCAGAGGGGCTGCACCTGTTTGCCTCTTGGCTAGTCTCTCCACCTCCTGCCCCGGCCTGCCACTCACGCCTCGGCTCCTGTGGGATGCTCTGCATATGTGTATGTGCGCGAGCAAGCTTTGGGTGTGGAGGAAGGATAGCTGCAGGGCTCGGCAAAGTTTGACAGAGACCGAGATGCAAGCATGCTCACACACACACACACACACACACACACACACACACACACACACACACACACACACACACACACACATTCTTACACCACCCATTCACACAAACAGACTTTTCAGTTGAAGTTTTTCAAAGCTGTATCCATTGCTCTGGATCTCTTAACACTCCTATAGGGGAGATCGGGGTAAGCTGTGCCACTTTTTAATTTTCTGCTATGAACTGAAAGAAAGTATATATATAAGATATAACCACAGAAATAAAACTTTTACAAAAAAATGGTTGATCCAGTAGCACAAATTACCCCACATTAGGGGTAAAGCTCTGTCATGTGAAGAAATAAATTGAATTAAATGGCGAGTTACATATGAAACCTTAAAAAAAAAAAAAAAAAAACTATAATGATGCACAAAATTATGCATAAAATAATATTCGTAAACGTGAAACCGGTTTAATATTCTTATTATTTGAATGCTGAAAAATTTGAGTTTTCATCAGTTTGTAGTCATGTTCATACTAGTTGTTTACAATTTTGGGAAGTGTTTCATTTAATATTAAAAATAAAATGTACATGTTTTTATAATTGAGTCAGACACAACAAACAAACAAACAAACAAACAAACAAACAAACAAACAAACAAACAAACAAACAAACAAACAAACAGTTACATGTGCATATTGTGTGTATTTAGACTTCTATAAATGTGCTTTTACATACGTTTCTAGCTCTCTCCTCCTGTGGTTCTCTCAGTCACAAGCAGCACTATGTTGAGTAAATCTATGGTCATTACATGACAAAAATGTGTATATTTTCTTATTTTATGATTATGAGGCGACACAGCGTACCCCTCTATTCCATACTGTTTTTGCAATCTGTTTCGTCTCTTTTTCACTTTTTTAATCTTCTTCTCTTTTCCCCTTCAAATCCTCTCACTCTCCTTCTCTGTTCACTCATGGGTAGAGATAGAGGCACAGAAATCTGCACTGACCCCTTCAGGTCACATTAAAGGTCGCCCAGCTTCACACACCAAACCCTGAGGGCCTCTCATCCCCTTTATCCTTCACTATCTTTAGATGTCTGGTGCGGATAGAGGGAAAGAGGAAGAGAAGGAATCACTATCACGTCTCTTTCACTCACCCATCCTCCATCACTGGTCTCGTGGATCAATGGTCTTTCCCTCTACACGGCTCTCTTTGACTGAGTTTTGCTGTTCAGCATGTTGTGCATTTCCTTCGTTCGGTCATTACTTCCTCATGATTTGTGACCTGTGATTCATGATTCATCATTTATGAGACACATGATTCAGATGCAGCTGCATTACATGTATGTGAGCTGTGAGACTGAGAGGTCATATGACAGCAGGAGAAACTACAATGACAATTTGTTGGAATTTATAATAATTTAGAATGCTGGAATTTGCAAGAATACTGTAACTTAACTTTAGATTGTCATTTGAATGTGAATTTTGAGGCTGGTGTAGTGTAGTTATTTAATTTGTGGCTTAGAAAACCAAAAGGCTGCAAGCTCACAGCCCACAAGGGGTGATTACTCAAAACAATCACCATTGTGAGATAAACGTGATAAAAATTTCAGCTAAATCAGGGATTTTCAAACTTTTTGAAGCCGTGTATCCTGGATTCCTTAAATTTGATGGTCCACCTTGATGTTGAATATTATGATTTTGGATTAAATGGCAGTAATATATATATATATATATATATATATATAGTCGTGTCGTGGTCAGAATTATTGGCACCCTTGGTAAATATGATCAAGGAAGGCTGTGAAAATTAATCTTCATTGTTAATACTTTTGATCTTTTATTTTTTTTTTAAATCACTCAAATCTAACCTTTCATTGGATAATACGAATTTAAAATGGGAGGAAATATCATTATGAAATAAATGTATTTCTCTAAAACACATTGGCCACAATTAACGGCACCCTTTTATTCAATACTTTTTGAAACCTCCATTTGCCAGTTTAACAGCTCTAAATTTTCTCCTATAATGCCTGATAAGGTTAGAAAACACCTTACAAGAGATCAGAGACCATTCCTTCATCCAGAATCACTCCAGACCCTTTAGATTCACAGCTCCATGACGGTGCTTCTTCTCTTCCGTTCACCTCACTCATTTTCTACAGGGTTCAGGTCAGAGGACTGGAATGGCCATAGCAGCAGCTTGGTTTTGTGCATAGTGACCCATTTTTGTGTTGTTTTTGAGGTTTGTGTTTGGATTATTGTCTGGTTGGAAGATCCAAACATGGCCCGTTATAAGATTTCTAACAGAGTCTCAGTCCCTTGTTGATTTTTTATCTGTTGGTATTTGAAAGAATCCATGATGTCATGTATCTAAACAATATGTCCAGGACCTCCAGCAGAAATATAGGCCCACAACACAAGAAATACAGCAGTATATTTCATTGTACACATGGGATAGTTTTTTATCCTTGTGTGCACCAAACCCATCTTGAGTGTTTGCTGCTAAAATGCTATTTTTTTAGTTTCATCTGACCATAGAAGCCAGTCCCATTTGAAGTTCCAGTCGTGTCTGACAACTGAATGATTTAGGAATGAACATGTGGGGATTTAAGGGCTGTTTGACCATTTTTTTAAAAGGTTTTCTGACCCCGAAACTCAACCTTTCTCTACAATTCTCCAGCTGTGGTCCTTGAAGAGTCTTTGGCCACTCAAATTCTCCTCCTCACCACTCCTCTTAACAATGCGTTAGGATGATATAGACACATGTTCTCTTCCAAGCAGATTCATAACATTTTATGTTGATTGGAAATTCTTAATTATTGCTCTGATGGTGGAAATGTGAATTTTCACTGCTCTAGCTCTTTTCTTAAAGCCACTTCACTAATTTGTGAAGCTCAATTATCTTTTGCTGCACATCAGAAATATATTCTTTGGTTTTTATCATTGTTATGGATGATTAAGGGATTTTGGGCTTTGTTTTCCCTCCTATTTATATTTCTGTGAAGCAGGAAGCCATGGCTGGATAGTTTCATGTTCATAATCACCCTGGATTGCGAAAATTGTGAATATGAATGGGAATATACTTCAGAGATATTTTACCCATAAGAATTTCTAGGGGTACCAATAATTGTGTCAAACGTGTATTTGAGAAAAAATATTTATTTCATAATGAGATTTTCCCCTATTTTCAATTGTTTTAGTTAATTGAAAGGTTAGATGTTTTGTGATTTAAAAAAATAAATAAAAGATGAATAATGCAGGTTTATTTTCAGAGATAAACATTTATTTACATATTTTGGTCAATTTTTATATATTATTTTTTATTTCATTTTTTTACACTATTAACTTTGGCAGAGTATAGTGTACCTGCTTGGGTAAATTATGAATTCACATTGCTTTAAGTCTATGTATGTACCGAAAACTAGCCTTTCATGAATCAAATTACATGAATGCAAATGCAAAAAACACATAATGAATATGACTGTATTCCATTCAGAATGTGTTTTATCAGCCTAAAGAGAATTGAAACCTCAGCGCGTGACAGATTGGGAACATTAGCCATTTCTCTGTACCCGCAGCTCAAGCCAGTAAAATCAGAGAGGGCTGTTCCCAGAGTCTCAGTCTGTCTGTCCCCTCTGTGCTCCTGCAGAACCGTGGGCGACTGGCAGAGAAACGCACCATCCCCTTGCCGCCAACACGGGTTCCCAAAAAGGAGCTGGCCTCCGTTTTCAGCAGTGACGACAGTGAGGGCAGTGAGCGGGCCAGCGGAGATCATGCAGACATCAAACAGGAAGAGCTGCATTACACTATCATGAGAAAGAGGTGAGAATTTGTTGAGTGCATGTTGTGTATATGTGTGAGTGTGTGGGTGGGCAAAAAGTTGAGTGCCAATCTCAGTGCCCGGGATTGATACATCAACCATGATCTGCCGGAAAGCGGTTAGTCATATCAGACATCAGTATAGCAGCACCAAAGAGTTTTAAACAAACCTTAGGTCTTTACTCTCACAGCCCCTTATTTTGACGAACACGTACCCTCTAACACACACAAGTATGCTCATTTACTTTTCTGGCAGACACTACAGACACACACAGGATGTGCCAACAAAATACCCATGCTTGTGAGCCCACAAGATACATTCAAAGAAATAAACATGAGGTCTTCATGATATTGTTGATGAGGTATTTGCAGTCATGGCAACTTTATTGATATTATAGCTCTGAGAACGGCTACCTGATTCATTTCCACTGTGTTAAATTTAAATTAAACACCTTAGCATGTGCCTTAACCGCATGCACAATTCTATTTTGGGTGTAGCTCTTGTTAAAGACTGTGGAAAGCAAGAAAGTACTTGGTCATCATAGGCTAAAGGGCCATTCAAATCAAGGATGATAACTATAACTATGAAGTTTTAGTAATCATTTTAATTCTATGAGAATAGGGAAGTCCACACTATAGCTATAATAATAACAGCAGAGAAACAATAGCATTGGAATCACATTCAGATTTTTCACTTTCAGCTGATGAATGATAAAAACATTGATAGCCAATCGGAATCCACCAGAGAGTTTAAAAATGTTGAGCATTTAAAGCAGCAGACGACATAACTGCAGCACCTATGGACGCTAGTATAGTTATCGATATACCTATCTTTAGTTATTGTTCTTTGTGTGAACAGGCCTTAACACCTGTTAATTTGTATATTTTTCCTTGCATGACTAACTAGGTATTAATAAAGGTACCATAGCCATAAATGTCATTGTTTTTGGACATGCACTATTGTGGGAACATAGTAGTATTATTGGTTAGTACCTGAAAGTACCATTATAAAAATGTTGTAACGATTGTTGAATATCATGGTATATAAAAGTACTTGTTTTTGTGCTTTAAATGGCCATGCTAAGTGTCCATGCTATTTATGCTATAACTGTCTAACTATAACTTTTTAATTTTCATAAGTTACATTTTAACAAAGCATAGAAAATACATTTTGGTATCAGTTCAAAACCTAGTGAACTACTTAGGCAGTTACTCAATTCACTCTAAACACAAATATTGGGTAAAGTATCACTGTTTAATTACATTAAGCATTTTTATTGATACTTTTTCGTATTTTTTGATTAAAGTCAACAAAATGCATTTCTGGGATTGCGGTCTCTGTGAAGTATATTTGCAGTGCTGCCTTAAAATTTGGCCTAAATGAGGCGGCGTAATTAAGTTTCCCATTATTTGAAACAGCCTTAATATTTGCTTTCCACGAAAAATAAAACCCATCCTGCGATGTGCTACATGTTCCACATCTCCTCTCCAATCAGTGCGGGGAAATGAAGGAATTCAGCGTTCATTAAATCTTCATGAGCTGTGTTTGGCCTCCCTCCTCTCTGGCACACAAGCCTGAAGAAGCTTATGAGACTGCGGTCAGTGCAGCAGTGAGCTAAGAGCAGTGGCTGAAGTGAACGGTTTTTCCGCCAGCGTTTTCGCTCTGCCTAAATGCATTACAGGTGATAACTAGCCAGCAGATGTCAGCCCTGGCAGGTGAGTCTGGGGAACCACATTTTTGTCAGACCATCTCCGCTTCTACTAAAGAACTTGTTGAAAAGCCCGGCCTTGAGGTTCTGATCTATTATTAAGTATTCTTTAATCACTAGAGCATGGCTTTCAAAGCTAGCTGTTGCTTTGAGACTGCAGGCTTTCTGTTTTCCGAGGGTCTTTAGGTGATTTTTACTCACGTTTTTTGAATTGAAGTGTCAGCAGTAGTTTTCGGCTGTGTTTGCAGTGAGAGTTTGTGTTGGCGGTGTCTGCATGCGCTGGTGTGGATAGTTAAATCTCCAAGAAGCTTCAGTGCTTCTAATGAGAAGAGTAAGAGAAGACAATATTCTCTTTTCTCATTAGCCACTCGGCTTTTGCTAAAAATGTCTCGGTTAGCCCTAGCTCCTGTCAGGCTTTCTTAGAGCAGCTGCCATTGCGTACAGTGATAATTTGACTTATTTAGTTGCCTTTCTGTTTAACACCCCTTTTCCCGTGAAGATGTGCCATAATAGTTGTAGCTGTGCAGTTATAGACTTTTTTACCCTGCAGTAAATGGCGAATGAATTCCAATGGTTGAGTCATTTGAGTATAAGAGGCTTGGATTTATGCCCACTTGTGTTAAGCGGTAAATTTGGGTCATTACACAGCACTGTTGGGATATCATTCTCAAGGCAACCTATATGTAGATATGAGGTCGTGCCCTCATCCAGCATAGGCAGGTCATAGATGGATCAGTTCATTTTGTTGAACCATACAGGATGCTAGCTAGCTGACATACTCATAAAATACACCATTGGCCAAAACTGAGTGATGGGAGGTTGCTTTTGCTGTGCTGTGCATTGAAAACACCAGATGTGTTCACAAGCACAACTTGAATATGATTATGTTGTGGAATAAAGAAGGGCTCCGAGTTCTTACCTTGGAGCGGATCAGATCTGAATGCCCAGGTACAAACCTAAGCCCTCATCTGCAAGACTTTCTTGGTCACTTCCTTCACTCAACCCCCGAGCCGCTGGCAGCCACTTACCCTGTGACAGGACGGCACAGGAACCAGAACCGGCAAGTTAAACTTATTACAGTGATCTCCCCCCAACACTTCAGACGCCCGCGTGTGATATGCTAATGAATTTAAAGAACACTTATGACTAATATCTAGGGCTTTTACCCTGTTAAAGGCGGCGGACTGCGAGGAGCCGCGTCTCTCCTCTGTTCCGGGGCCGCTCACCTCACCCATACTTTACTCAGATGAAGATCTGACCGAAAGAGATAATGGGATGTTCAATCTATGAAATTCAATTTCCATTGAGCTGGACTGGATAAGTGAGTTGTGGAGGGGTCTTAACAAATTGGATTTAGTCAATGGATGGTGAAGTATGGGGAATTCTTTTTTGCGTTTGATCGTATTTACGCCTCATCATTGCAGTTTTTATTAGTGTTGTGGTAGAGTGTGCATAGCGTTTCTTCAGTCCAAATGTATCTGCTAATATGTACTGTATACAAAGGGGTCCCAAAAGCATGAGACCGCTTCTATTGAACATTTTTCTAATTTAATGCTAATTATATTATCAGCTTCACATTTTGAACAAAAAGTTGCATTTAAATGAAGTTCAGAATGTCTCGGTACTTATTTTTCTCTTTTGTTTTAATGACAGTAGAACTTTAGCTGCATGATCGAAGTTCGTGTAAAACCTGATGATTATATTTTCCAGCATGATCCAAAGAGCTTCTCCTGCTTCAATTGAAGCAAGAATTTCTGACCATTTGTACAAAGATGTTTAGTGTCACAAATTTACTTAAATAGGGAATAATCTGATATATTTATTATCCATTTTTAGTTATGATGTCTCTCCTAAAATTGTGTTTATTTCCAGATTTAAAATAAGATTTGAACTCAGACTTTTTGACCCCATTGTACTTTAAGGTTCTGCCCAAAGATATTTAAAAAACTAAATTAGTGCAGTTTTAGATACGGCCCAATGAATATACGTTTGCACAATCGTGCGCGTTTAGTTTTCAGAGGATTTCCAGCCACTGCCGTGAGAAAAGCCTGTACACTTTGACACCTTAAAGAAGACTCCCTATATCTTTTAACCAGATTAATGTTAATGGCCAGCAGGTTTATAGGTGATTAGTCCTCAGTCCTCCTTCTTTTTAAGAAAACAAGCTGCGCTTAGGCTGAAGTGTAGCGCTTGGTATGGTCTTTTATATTCCTTTATTTCTTAGTGATTTCACATGTGGAGGTTGAGGGTCTTCGGGTCATGATGCACTAGAATGAGTCTAAATATCATACTGAAAAACAGAATAACAGTTTGGTTTTATAATCTTTGAAATGTAAGTATAATCAGCTGATAAAGACAATGGCATGCCGTCGACTGGCCTCCTATCTGAAAACGTTCACTTTTGTGTTCTGCTTTAGCAATATAATTTGCAAGTATGAGATGTTTGTCATAGTATTAGTCTTCAAGGTCATGCCAATCATTTCCTGAAGCCTACCTGTGCACAGTCAGGTGTGTCAACACCAGGGCTTTGAGAAGTGCTGACTGCTTGTCTGGGTCATTACTGAGTAACCATCATGGATTATATAAGATAGTATACTTACTCAGAGGACAACCTGCTAAGAAAAGCCTCCAAAAAAGATGGCCCATCCCATATTGTCTGTTATGTTAATGCTAATGTAATGATAAAGCCAATTCCGTCTCTTGTGTAAAACTACCTGGCATTTAACTGTTGATTTACTTCGGATACTCTCATGATTTTGATGATTTTTCTTATTTACAACCTATGGAAAAAACTAAGTGCAGAAACATAAGTGGATTAGATGAAGTAGGGGAGGAGGAGGCAGGTTGATTCCAGAATGGTGGACCCTCCCCTTGAGCACGAGGGACAGGGAAAGGAAATAAATCAGACAACTGTTGCACCTGTCTGGATAGAAATACTGTCTGTCTTCCCCCGGGTTTCTGTGGCCTCTTCAGAGAAGGGCCTGACCTGTCTGTGTTTAGCATTAGAAGCGTTTGTCCAGCAAGGCGTGCCGTCCTCTTCCCTGGTGGCTGTCTGGACCTGAATGTAAGCACTCGGCTAGCCAGAAGTGGAAATCAGCTGGTCCAAACCTCAGGACTGAAGCCAACCCAAACCAGCGTCTTTAGCGCACTGTGACTGGCCAGGCTCTTAAAATGCTGGTATGTACAGTCAAGGGCATTTTCGTCTGACACTTACATTTTTATTATTATTATAATATCATTGAGTGCCTCAACACTGGGTATTTTTGGACATTTTTTTCTGAAAAACAACAGACAAATGATAGAGCCATATGTTTTAATTTTCCTTTAAAGGCTTTTTGTACTTTCGAAGACATTCGGCTGATGATGAAATGCCTCTTGGATGAAATGGCTTAGGTTAAGGATACTTTTTTTATGTAAGGGCTGCTTTTATTTGACTGGTTTTGGTACGGTCACACAGGTTTAATAGAATCGTCCATATTCAATCATTTGTGTGGTCCACCAGAGGAAATGATGTGTACTCAAAAGTTTACTTTAAATCATTTGACCATGTGTGCCATTCGTTGGTTTTTATTTTGTTAAAACATTTCCCTGTGCCGTTCTGGAGTGTTGCACGACACACTGCTGGGAAGGGGATGTGATGCTGTAGGATTCCTGGAAAGAACCTTCTCTTAAGGCAATAATTAGTGGTTGGGTTCCAGTTCTGGAACTTTTAGAATGTCCAGGGCTCTTCCCAAGGAATGGCTGTAGGCTTACCGTGCTACAGTTGACTATTTTCAGGAAAACTTGTGTCGTTTAAAGCCCTGTTTTTAAAAAGTGGACAAATGCATCCCGCTATGTACGCTACAACAGATTTGTTAATTTATACTTGCACTTTCTAAATTCATTAGAATTAAGTCCAAATCCAAAAAAGCTTTCATAACTAAATGCGTCTTTTTGAAACACATTTTCTTTTTGAATGCGTCTTTTTACACATATTTCAATTTTTTTACCATAGCGATGTTATTTTTTTTATTTACTTGTTTTTCGTTAATGAATGTAATCATCTGTCATTTATGAAATATATTTTGTACTTTCATTTTGTGTATTTTTATCAGATTGGGGTGAACCAGTCTGTAGCTTTTGTTTGCAGCTTTGTTATTTCTGAGAAGATTTTCAGTCATTCAGGTGATTAGATCAGGTATTAAAACAATACAGTTGCTTTACATGTTACTGTATAGCACTTGTTTAATGTAAAAGCAGTCTGCATTGTGCAGTAAATAACTCTGGTATATGCATTTACTAAGAAAGTAAATGTATAGCATTGAACACACATCTCAACTTACTTGCGCTTCCCTTGCCTGTCAAGCCAAAGTAAATAGGTAAAACAGTGAAGATGTTTTAATCAGGTGTTGTTTTCCTGTTAGCATCTCCTTTGATTGGTTTTGCTTCAACCACATGAGTTAATCAATGTCATTAATGTCACATCTACAGAGAGCAGCTGTCTTTAAACAGATGTTGCACCACATATCACAGCTCTCAGGCTTTTTCCGCTGTTCGCTTTTTCTAATTATCCAACACCGCAACGTTCAATGTGACGAAATAATATTTTTTTTCACTTCTACTTTTCTGGGTTCCCGCATGCTTATCGACCTCCCATCAGCTTTTATAAGGCAGGAACAACAGGAAAGCTCAGGAGAATGCACTGCGCTCTCATTTATTTATGTATCTATTTCGATATTTATTTATTGCTCTCCTCGCTAGCTGAGGCCTGGCTGCTCGGTCTGAATGTGAGCAGAATAACAATAGAGAAAAAAAGAGAAATATAGATTTTTTTTTCCTCAAAGTTTAGATTTTTCTTGCTGCTGTAGCGTTACATTTATTTTTTTATTTTTTACTGGTTTTACTGGACAGTATTTAAGTGGACATGCGATCTGTGTTCAGAATGATTGTTTAATAAAAGTAATGGTGACATTTTGGTGAAAAGAATAGTAATGGTGAAAACGTCTGTCACTTTCTGTAAAAAGGAGGCATCCTCTCCACATGCCTTCCCACTTTCTGCTTGGCACCGCTTTGTGTGTGTGTGTCAGGGTGAGACTATCAGCGCTGTGTTCAGTAATGGTGTAAGCCCTGGTGTCAGGATGCCCAGTCTGCCAGCTCTCAGTGTGACCTCTATATCTGGCGCCAGCTCTCGTCTCCCGTGTCACTGCAGGCACTATTTCCCTCCCCGACGCTCCCGCTGCCATGAGGAACACCACGTCTGTCCAATGGCCTTCTGAGCTGCCTTAAACGCAAGTCAGTTCATAAATACCTGCCATTTAGCGGATGCTTCTCATTTAGATGTCATATTTGAATACCCAGCCATATGTGCAAATAAGCACAAAACAAGTAAGCATTTTCTTAAAGGAACCGTTCACTCAAAAATTGTCATTATTTACTCACCATCATGTTCTAAACCTGTATGACTATTATTAATTTTCAATTACAGTAAGAATGAATGGGGACTAGAGTTTTCGAGCTTGAAAAAAGGAACGCAAAAGCGATATTTACATTTATGTATTTAGCAGACGCTTTTATCCAAAGCGACTTACAGTGCATTTAGGCTATACATTTTTTTTGTCAGTATGTGTGTTCCCTGGGAATTGAACCCACAACCTTTTGCGCTGCTAACGCAATGCTCTACCACCGAGCCACAGGAACACTATATAAAACGATAGAAAATGATATAAAACTTTCATTAAAATAGTCCATATAGCTTGCTATTTAATAAACATCTGTAGTCTGTATACCCAATTAGTGAACAAATCATTCTTTGGAGTTGCATCTGTTCAGTTAATTTGTTTGGTTCACAAATCATTCATTGATTCATTCACTGATCCAGTTCTTGAGTTCAACTCATTGAATCAGTGATTCAGTTGTGGCAGTTCTTGAGCAAAGCTCACTGGAGGGGAAGATTATAGGCGAATAATTTTCATTTTTTGGGTGAACTATTCCTTTAAATCCTTACACAGCTACCTATAGCAGGACTTTATCCGTTTAGCAGTATTTGAATCAGAGTCAAGCAGAGCTCTGTGCAGGTGTGCAGCTGGTATTCTCCGCATTCAACCACAAACCCTAGGCCTAGTGCTCCTATATCAGACGTACGTCAAGAACAGATGGAAGTGCTTTCAGCTCTGCATGTGAGTGCTGTGGTGAGGAAATGTGTCTGCTACCAGCAACAACACAGTTGATGCAAAAACCCATATCTTTCTGGCATCGGAAAGATGATATGCTGTTCGTTGCGGTGTCACAGATTTTCATTCCGTTGTAAAGCACTGACTCTGAAACTGCATTGAATGTCTCTGATTCATTTTTTGGCACCTTCCAAATATGCTATTTAAAAAAAAAAGTCTACCATAATGCCAAGTGTAACTCAACAGACAAGTATGTCCATCGTGTATATTTTCACTTTACTCGTGCACCAGCCGAAGGGGCTGAGCAATGTTTCCAAAATGTATTAAATGTAATTTATTTATGATGGTATATTAAAAATATAAATTAATATTTTGTATTAAAAATCACATTTGCGAGAAATTAAGTAAAAAAAAATGTAATACGCTAAATAAACATGTAGAATAGTAATGCCTGGTTTTGACAATTTAATGAAATAAATTCTTTAGAAAATAAAACTATTTATTATTTAAACTATGATTTAAAAGAGCCAACCATAAACTACATAATGCAGCTGTTATATCAAAACATAATTTAAGTGTCACTGCCATACTGCAGAATAAACAGTAAAGCATGTTTTCGGTTGATACATTTCTTTGGTTACTAAATATATCATTATACCGACCAGCCCTAACAATTTTTTTCTTGCACATTTTTTATATGACAGTTGCTAATAGGTCAGAACATTCATAAAAAAAATTCAAAAATGTTAGATATAAATATATTTGCAGAATTATAGTGTGCTTATTATCCAAGTTTTGTTGTGTATTGTTAATATTGTAAATACTGTATATATATATATATATATATTTTTTTACATATG
Organism: Ptychobarbus kaznakovi; assembly: GCA_027422405.1. Lineage (NCBI taxonomy): Eukaryota > Metazoa > Chordata > Actinopteri > Cypriniformes > Cyprinidae > Ptychobarbus > Ptychobarbus kaznakovi. The sequence goes on along the minus strand of CM049794.1, from coordinate 11,612,880 downwards.
ATTTTATTTTAAATTTTATTTATTGCATTAAATATTGTTATTTTTAAGCCTTTTAATCTAGTCACTAGATTCAGGTCCCAATGTGTTGCATGTTGTTTTTTTTCTTTGGTCGTGCTCAGTGCATGTCCTCTTACAGTGGGTCATATCTGGGGCAAAGTGTCTGTGCAGCTGACTTGGAGGTGTAAGAGGTATTGACCAGTTTAGATGGAGATTATGCTGATCGTCTTCACTGCACGATAAGCTGCAGCTCATGTCCTAAGCGGAGTTGTCAGGTCCGCCCTGTGCTCCCCTGTGTGGGATCGCTGACTCAGGCGGCCCGGTCTTAGCTCCAGCCCTGACGCAGATTATGACCTTGGCCGCCAGTCGTGGGAGGCCTCATTAGCGGCCCTCACCGGGACAGCCCAGAAAAAGTGTGCTAATTAACCTGCTAACAATGTCCTTGCTTAGTGAGCTCACTGCAGAGCCTCCGTCCGAGGATAATAGCCGTCCTTAGCTGCCAGAGTGGGAGCTGGAAGATGGAGCTATTGTTTGGACTGATGCCCTGTTAAGGGGATGGATGGGTGAACTTGGATGACCTATAGAGAACGGCAGAGTTCTTTCCTTGATAAAGGTTAAATGGACCTTTGCGCTGCGCAGAGTAGCATAGTTTTATGCAGGTTTTTAATATTTTATAGCACTGTTGCCAAATTAGAATAGACAAACGTCAAATTCTGAATAACAATTTAAATCTAAACGCTGTTTAAAAAGAGTTTTCTACTAGAGCTTGAGCTGTTTACGTTGTTTGTGTTTTTTGTATGGTGCAATGTATATAAATGTAGCATATTCTGTCAATTCACTTTGCATATTTAGCAGGGAATTCATGTTTCTTTTATTGATTTATTTCAGTCTCATTTATCTTTGTATTTATCTGTGAGTTTTTCAGCCTCAGATGAAATATGAGTTTTCTGATCATAGATATTTATTCTTGTAAATGTAGTGAGTGATTGTGCTTTCGCTGCATTGTGTGTATTCATTGTCTATATTAGTACAAATGTCTTTTGTTTATATATATTTATAATATTTATATCTGTATTATTTTTCATAAAAGTTTTTTTTTTTTTTTTAATTAAACGTAAAATATTTTACAAAATTATAATTTTCTATATAATTGATGTATTACTTTTTCATAATTTCTAATAATGTGTATTTTACATTGCTCGTGCTCATTTAACTCGATTACAATATTAACTTAAGTTGCATTTAAGATGTTATCCTAATTTGTCCAACATTTTTTTGCTCAGTGAATGCTGTAATATTTATAAGTATCGTGCATCTGATCTTGTGTCGTACGTTCGAACAGTGGCATTTCTGTCAGACTTCTGGATTCTCACAATGACAAGTGAATTTGCAGCCCAGTTCGGTCATGGAGAATAAATTCCAGTACGTGCTGTGTTGTTTGTAACTGAACTGAAAGCGTGGCAGGCTGACATTACCAAAGCCCAGCCTGTAATCTACGGACTGTAAAACTAGCATTTCGACTGCCACAAACAGCAGGGTCATGGGCCCACCACAGAAACACAGTGGATTGTGAGACTGTCCTGTGACAGCCCGTAAAATGTCCCTCAGAACTCTCTTGACATTAGTGCGCCCCATATACCGCCAGGCGCTGCGAGATATGCATCTGATATGTGCTAAATGCTAATCGGGAATTTGAAATTATTATGCGTTATAATGCGATCAGAGCTGTAATCAGATTGCATTAAAATACTTCCATGACACACTTCTTCTATCAGTCTCTATAGAGACAACATGGCCCAAGCAAGACTTACAAGGGTTAATAAAGGATGAGTGAGGGAGGAGGAAGGAGGGAACGGCCTTGTCCAGTTCTAATCTGTAAACCCTTCAGTTGGCCTTGAAGAGACGACCTGGGAGAGGAAGACAAGTGTGCGGCGTGAATGTCTGTCCTGGCCTGGGATCAGTTTATCAGTCTACGAAGAGCTTTAACCCTCTTACTTCATGTTTCATGTGTATATGAATCACGTGTGAACATTATTAAAAGATAATAAAATGCAATATTAAAAATAAACATAAAAAAATGTAAAGAGTGAATGATTTATGTGTAAACATAATTATAAAAGATTTTTTTTATCTTTTATAAATAAAATATTTTTTTTACCTAATTTTTCATTTTGTTTTAATAGGTTCCTTTGACCTAATTAAAACCGCTTAACAGATATTATTAGTATAAAATATTAGCAAGATAATATTGATTCTTTGTGGGGTCAGTTTTACTCTGGCAAGAATGTATGCAATAAAATAATTCCAAACAAATGTGAAATGTGACCTTATACAGTGTGGATACATGTGGTCTTTGAATCAAATCATGTAATATTTATTATAGATAAAGTTTAAAACATTATATCAAGTTGAAACTAAAAGTTGAAGTTACCGTAAGATAACTTTAAGTAGATGTTGATAGGGCCTTGGGGTTTCTCAAGCTAAATATTCATTGGTTTCGTCATCTGTCCAAAACAGCTGACAGGATTGGTTCTCTGATTGCAGTTACGAGCTTGCGTATGACACTGGAGCATAAGTACTTCCTTAAATATCGCTGGAATTACATACAAATGTTATTATCTATTCTAATTTCTAAATCCACACGCTCATGTTGAATGGTAAACCAGCGTCTTTTATTCGCTACTTATCGGGTTCTTTTATGAAATGGCAGATCTCTAGAGATTACACTCATCCCCCGCGTGCCTCATGCTCCTCCAGAGACCCGAACGATTTCAGCAGAGCGATCATAAAAACCATAATCACCTGGTTTTAAGCTCATAAACTGCTTATGAGTTGAATGTGTTGATTAGAACATCTTAAGGTTGAAGATGAGACTGGATGAAACTCAAAATTGCTTGACGCAGGAATCTGTCAGCGCTCATTATACGCTTAAAATCCTAAAGACAATGAATGCAGAAGCGAGGCAAAAGAGCCAAAGGCAGAGAACGTTTCAGTTTCAAGGGACCAAACCGGAGTGCACCAGGTCGGCCTTGTGTGATTTAGTTGACTTTTTGTATACTTTCTGCATCGTTCTCCTTATGTATAATTGGTAAGTTTGATAATTTCAGTTTAAATGGGCAGAATTGGTCATTTTTATATATTTAACTTTTTTTTTCATTTTTTAAATGTATTTTAAGTGTTGATTAAGAATCCCTAGAGATATTTACCCTTCCTCTCTCTCTTTCTCTCCCTTCTTCTTGCTTTCTCTCTCTCTCCTTTTTTTCTTCCTCCTCTACTTTGCTTTTTCCAGTCGTGACAGTGACCTCTCAACGATCATCTCCAACCTGCACCACACCCGACAGCACGGCATGCCCGAAGGCCAGCCCTGCTCCGACCTCAGCCTCGCCTCCGCACACTCAGGTAGGGCACACCTAGAGACAGCACACCTGAGTCACATTCACACATAATCGGAGGTGAATGTTCTGCTATGTTATTATCCATGTGATTATGGATATAAAGTGAAAACATACTTATAGAGCAAAAGAAAACACATGGACATGCATATGAAGTGGTCTGGATGAAGTAGCCAAAAATGCTTTTATGATTATGATCCACACTTTTCAAATCTGTAAAATGTGCAGTATCTGACCTATAGTCTTGAATTATCCTTGTAATGGCTTCGGTTTCTTTTTCTGTCTATAATATTCTGTTTTATTGCCATCATACTCTGTTTTTACAGGGTTTATCCTTTGATTGATGTAGAACAATTACACTGACTGCGTGCTAGTATTTTAATACGGTTTAATTTGCATGATTGAGGGCTGTAAGCTCATTACTCGCTCCACTGTGGCCATATTCATTCCATTACTTAATGCTCTTGTCTTCGCCTCTCTTAGCACACAACTTAAACCACCGTTAAAACTACTCCCAGTAAATAGCTTTATTTGTCATTAATCTCAGACCAAACAGAAGGACTACCGGACACACTGTGTGTTAATCTCATTCGTTCTCTGAACCACATGGCCACCCACAGGTTGAGTAATTGTGACCTGTCTGGTTTTACACTTAGGCTTCATTGTTGTTTAAAGATTTATGTTGCAGTTTAATATTAAAAAATATATATATTTATTTATTTCTGTTTTTATTCATTTTTAATACTTTTTTGCCATATTTTTTATTTTATCTTTAATAGTTTATACTTTTATTTTTATTAATTTTATTTTATTTAAATAATACTTTTTCATAACAAGTCTGAACCACATAGTCACCCACAGGTTGAGTAGTTTTGACCTGTGTAGTTTAACACTTACACTTTAATGTGTTGATTTTAGATTCATGTTGCTTTTTAATGTTATTTATTTTTTTATTTTACTTTTTTTCAAGTCTGCAAATGACTGTTACTATGAGTAATTGCTTAAAGTTAGACAGCTTTAGATTTCACCTTTTTTATTTGGAAATTTTAAAATTAGCACTAAAAAGTTAGTTACTAGTTAGTTATTTTTATTTAAAATTCATTTGAGCTTTTTAGGTTGTAGTAAATACTGCACAGTAAAGCTATACTATGGAAGATCCTATAGGTTTCTAATAAAATGGCCATATGTGAATATATGTGTCTAAATCGTATTACAGTAGCATCGGCCAAGCATAACAAAGTCATAAGCTACTGTCCCAGCCCTCTGTTATCTCTCTGATCATATGGCTCCAAATGTGGATCAAATCACCTTTACCAGGCTCTAGGTTTATACCAGACTGGAGATCAAAGCGTTGGCTTAAAAACAAGACCAGTACAATTTGCCACTTCCTGAATGGAAGATGCTCAATTAATCATAATGTTAATTGGAGAAGACACAAAGGAATAAGAGCGGAAGCCACCTGCAGTGCAGCTGATGACCAAAATCTGTCAGTTTGAGCATTTAAAAGAGGTTTAACGGGTGCTGTAAGCAGCTAGACTCATGTCTGTAAACAAGTCCAATCCGATCACGCAGCGCGTCTAATTCTGTCTGCCAGTGAAATTAGAGAGCCTCCGTCCCTGGGCCAGGTTAGGGGTCGAATGGATAGAACAGGCCCATTTGGAAGTGCATTTTTCGCATGGACAGAAAGCTGCACATTTATTCAATTTCGCATTTGGCCACATGACCACTGTGCAAGACACAGCATGCTGGATGCAGCAGTACGTTAAAGGTTGACCTTATATAAGCTTGAATCAAAGCAGACGCAAGTGTTCATTTTTCCATGTTCAGCTGCGAGACTCCAACAGCTTTTTTTGTTCCGTCGCACAGTCTCTTTTACTTCCTTTCAAGTCTGATTTCTTCTGTGGGTATGTGGTTGAGCGAGAGAGAGAGAGAAGAAAAGGTTGGAAAAGTGCAGAACAAATGAATGAGCAGAGCGTCGTATGGCATCAAGGGAGGGTGGACTGCAGTGTGGAGTCGCGAGACAGGCGGAGGAAGAGGAAGCCGACTGACGCGCTGGGGTTGCTTTGCACCGGAGAGGCCCGTTAATTAAATCTGAGGGACAGACATGAGAGCTGACCCAGGCGTCAGCCGCAGCCAGTCAGCGACGGAGGAGAGGCGGCTCCCCCCCCCCTCTCCGTCCGTCCGGCCGGTCTGCTGGCCCCAGCGAGGGATGGGGGAGGGCAGGGCGCCGGCAGCTCGTCTGGCTCTCTGTGTAGACTCCTAAACGTGGCTTTGCGGTCAGACCAGAGACTCTTAATAGGCGTATAAGGTGTTTTTGCTTTTTTTTCCCTCCCTCCCTGCCGCTCTTATGGTTTCCTAAAGGCAGACAGAAGCGTCTGTGCGAGGCTGCTGTATATCTGGACCAGCAAATAGGCGTAGATTCCCTGAATTTGTATGTTATAATCTAAATCTTCTCCCTCAAGATGCAGTATTTACGTGTTTATACCACAATTGAAGTGTCCTGTCAGTGATGTTTGTTTACCCCCCCCCCCCCCCTCCACAAGTCTACTTGTCCTGTGCATGACCATCATTATATCTATGGGTGGGCCATAGCCCAATGCACTGTAAACCACTTTGGATAAAACAGAAAATAAATAATAAAATATCAGATTATATATTAAATAAATATATATAAAAAGACCTCAGTCTTCAGTGTCACATGATCCTTCGTCATTCTAATATGCAGATTTGGTGCTCAAGAAACATTTCTTATTAATGGTGAAAATTAATAATGATAAAAACAATTATAGCTGGTCAATATTTTTGTGGAATCAGTGTTTCAAAAGTTTATTAAATTCAAAGTCAAATTAATTAATATTAATTAATTAATTAAAAAATGTGGTGTAAACAAGATATTTTTATAGATATTTATATTTTTACTATTTATATTAAGAAAGAAATTATAACTTTTAGGCAGCAAACACACATTAAATTGATCGAAAATGACAATAAAGATACTTATAATGCTACAAAGATTTCTGTTTAAATAAATGCTGTTTTTATTTACAATTTTCTATTCATCAAAGAATCCTGAAAAAATGCATCACTGTTTCCACAAACATATTAAGCAGCACGAACTGTTTTCAGCACTAATTCAACATTGAAATTCTGAAAATTCAGCCATTGCAGAAATAAATTATTAAAATATATTAAAATAGAAAACAGTTACTATAAATTATAATAATATTATAATATCTCACAGATGTGATGGATGCAAGCCAAAAAAGATAAGACTATTCATAACAAATTAATAAGTCTGACATCAGTGCAAAAAACAGCTTCACATTATGTAATGCTTGAGTTAAAAATAGTACATTCAAAAGAGGAAAACTCGTTTTTATAAAACTTTAAGTTCCAGCTCAGAAAATCACATGTTGCTAAAAAAAGGAAAACAAGTTTCTGGAGCCTAATGCCTAAAACCTTGTCTTAACTATTTTATATATTTTTTAATTGAATTACTCTTATTCTGTATGTACATAAAGAAAAGCAATCTGGCATAGTAAAATCCACCCAAATGTATGCATGCACCCATGATATAAACAGTATAGCAAAATCATCACAACCAAAATGTTACATTTTTCCCCCTTTTTCTGTCTCTGTTGATTCTCTCATGAACGCCTGCCTTTCTTGCATCTTCCTGCATTTTCCTTAACCACCTTTTGTCCCCCCATCTCCCCTCAATTGCTGCGTTTTTTTTTGCCTCATTCTGTTGTTTTCTCTTTCTTTTTCCCATGATTTTGATCTTTATCTTTTTTCTCTGCTCGTTTCCCTTCCCTTATTTTCTGTCTCTCTCTCTCTCTTTCTGTCTGTCTCTCCCCTAAGGCTCTCAGTGGGGGAGCGGCAGTAGAGGGGGGGCGGTGCTGAATCCTCTGGACTGACGGAAGCGCCGTGCTGCTCAGCCCCCCCCCCCCCCATAGCCAATCAATGCCATCCTTTCAGTTCTGGCCGAGCCCCGCAAACAGGGGGATCAATAAGTTATTAGCACCATTCTGTCAGCTGTAATGTGGAGATTGATTGGAGGTTGGGGCTCCGCCGCGACGCCCGCCACTTCCCCTGCCTGATAAAGATGACAGATTAAGGGAATAAGGAAAGGGAATTAAGGAGTGTGGCCTGTCCAACATGTCAGTAGCCGGAGAGACAGAAGGAGCAAAGGGAGGAGGAGAAAACCAAGAGCCTCCTTCTCTGCTCATTTAGTCATTTTGCTATTTCTCCATCCGTCTAGCCTTCTCTTTTTTCCCCCCACCTTTATTAAAGTTCTGCCCTTGTTATGGCCCGTCTCTGTGCCACACAGGCTGGAGTTTAAAAGAATTAGCGGCAGCGCTGGCAACAGAAGCCGTTCCGTGAGTTGGGTAACATAGCTGAGGCACGAGGCAGCTCCGAGCCTCCCTGTTTGGTGTTAAATGTGAGCATCACAGCTTTAAGAAGCAACATTTAATTGGTATTAAAGGCTTTCCGCCTTAAAATCTCTGACCCTGAGGCAGACAGGCACTGCTGAAACCCTGCCTCTCCCTTCAGCGCACTGAGAGACAGAGAGAGTGCAGTATTCTCGCTGCTGCTGTGGATTTTTGAAGCTCTTTGAAGTTGTTGCATTTATTTTTTGAATGAGTGCTAATGCTGGGTACACACTAAAAGATTTTTAAAATCTTATAAGATCTTCAAAATGTGAGAGACCACACACATGAGGAAAAAAAAATCATAGATTGAACCGCTTTGCTCCTATAGTGTGTGGTGTGCTGCGATGTGATGAAGACAGCACAGCACACATTAACAGATTTTCAACCAGAGTACCGAATGTGAACACGGGAAATCTCGCAGAATCTCTCGAGACTTGAGAATAAACAAGAGATAATTTTTTTATTTCAATTTTAGAACAAAGAACATGCAAGGGCAATAACATATAACTTGCATCAAATACAATAATAAACAGAAAACAATAATACACAAATAAATAAAAAAAAAAAAAAATAAAAGCAATAAGAAAATTACATTTCCTTAAACAAGTATAAATAATAACAAATTATTCAAAGAATAGATTTAAGGCAAAGTCCCAGTTTTTGGTAATGGCAGGAAGAAATTGCGATGATAGTGTCCAAATGCTTTTTTGCAGCGCCATGACATGTGTTTGTTAAGGTTTGTTATGCTTCCGTCTTCAGTCAGCTCGCTTTCTGATTGGATATTGTTTCGTTTCACGTGATAATCTGCAGATCAAACGTGCGTTTGTCCTCTGTGTTCCTCCCACACAGCAGGATTTCTGATGATTCGCGATCGGGGCACCTCCGACGTTCTTCCGAGCAGATTCAGTCACTCTTAACACACCTTACACCTCAGGCAAATCTGATAAGATAATCTTAAGATCCACCAAGATAATCGGGACATTACCTAGGATTGTCGGAAGGGGAGAAATCGGCCCAAAATCAGCCCGATTATCTTCTGGAGTGTACCCAGCATTAGCTTCAGGGTAAATAAGTATATAAACTGTGTATAGCATATTTTTTTTTTACAAAAAATACTCTTTAAAAGTTTGTTGAAAAGACTAAGGTTTAATTAGGAAAATAGCAAACTAGCATATTACTATTTCTGCCTTTTGAGTTGTATGCTAATATGCTATTTCAAATGCAGCCAAAGGCTATGTGGGGAAAAAGCATACTAACATACTTTTGCCAAAATGTGCAATATACAACGGAAAATATGTTGAGACATACTGTATCATGGGATACAGTACTCTCAACTTAACCTTCCATTTTCAGTGAAAACAATGTGAAATTTGATGGCTTCTTTGAATCATTATTTCATTTGAACTGTCAGACGTTTTGGTATATACTCCACACTATGCACTATCCTTTGCACTATATACTAAGTATGCTAGTGAAAAGTATATATTATGCGCTAAGTTTGCTAGTGTTAAGTATATACTCTGCAATAAGCACCAAGTATGCTAGTATGAAGTATATATTTCACACTGTGAACAAGGTATGCTAGTATTCTATTACAAACATACCTGAAGAGTTCAATCTAAACTTAGATCTAAAATATTTAAAGATCTTAAATCTAAATTAGTCCTTCATACACTACCAAAAATAACAAAATATGAGTTAAATCATGCAAATAGAGAACAATAAATGGATAGGAGCATGAGAGAAGTGAGTGAATAGTTAACATGGAGGTTTATAAGGAGAAAAGAAACTGCGAGTGAGTCAGTGTCGCTTCCCGCCTCCAAATCCTCCATGCAGAATAACGGCTTCCTCCTCACAGTCCCGAACTCTCTCTTCTTTTGTTGAGTGCATTACTTCAGCTAGAGACCAAAGTGCTAAGAGCAGACAGAGAGTGCGGTCCGGAGCCAGGTTTCCTCTCCGCCTGCGCCGACGCCACGGGCATGCTGCCCTGCTCCAAAACTTTCCCCCTCTCACTTACGAAAGCATTTCATACTGCAAATCACTCTGTCCTGTGCTGTCAAATCACATCATGAGAATTTAAAGGTTTTAAAGGTTGTGTTTAATCATTTGGGGGGTTGATTCGGGGGAAAGAGCTCTGTGTGAGTTTGAGCTGTAGGTCTGAGTGATAGTTCAGGACCGTTGATTTCAAAGAGATGGAGATGGAGGTTGAGATGGAGATGGAGAGGAACTGGACTCAGCCCAGGGCTTTGGGAGTGTTGGCAGGCAGGAGGTGGCCTGATAAGACGCGGTGGAGCTTGGAGAACAGGCTGGGTTGGAGATAGCAGCGCTAGGCTGGCTGAGCCCTGTGGGAAAGACACTGCTGAGAGATTAGGGTCAAACTGAGACGTACAGAGAGGAAGAGAGAGCAGCTCAACATAGCTGCTACAGAAACCAGAGGGTGCTGTGGTATGTAGAAGTGTTTCCCAACCCTTTTCATCTTAGGCACCTTCATGCTCCTTTTAAAGAGACAGTTCACCAAAAGATGAACATTTTGTTATCATTTACTCCTCCTTTCTCCTGTTGCACATAAAAGAAGATATTTTGAACAACGTGTGTAACCAAATAGTTGACGGTCCCCATTGATTTCCATAGCATTCCATACTGTGGAAGTCAATGGGGACCATACTGTTCTTCTTTTATGTTCAACAGAAGAAAGACAGTCATAAAGGATTGGAACAACTTGAGGGTGAGTAAATGATGGAAGAGTTTTCATTTTTGGGTGAACTAACACTTTACTCCTATTATTTAACACCTTTTAAACTAAAATTTGACCTGCTTATCTGAAGTTTTTGCACATCACTTGCAGGCCTTTGAGCTCTTTTGGCTCATGCATAGACAGGAGCAGCCGATTGCTATAGTTTTACACTTATGCAGTGATCGTATCATTTCCACGTGAAGATAGAGAGCGGAAAATAATTGAATACGCCAAGGGAGATTCTTCACCTCAAAGGCCGACGAAGGGAGAAAAAGTGGAGCGAGAGACAGACGGAGGGAGTGTTGTTGTTGTCTTTGGGCAGAGGTTAGGAGAGGAGATGGGGGCCCATTAGAGAGGCCCCTTTTTCTCTTTGGAGTGGGATAGACAGCCTTCCCCCCTGATGAGAATACATCAAACAGCGTCATTAGTAAAGCTCGCTCCCCACAAAGAATCCCAGACTGAGCTCTGCCACTCCAAAAGCTCTTTCAAGCACAGGCTTGCTTTCCTTTCTCTCTCCATGTCTCTTTCCAGCGCTCTTATCAGAGAGAGGGATGAGCAGTACGCTTGGTGTTGAGAGGCAGGGGTGTGATAGAGTAGTTTGTACTTTTGTGTCGGACATATACAGAGGTGCAGGCTCTCTCGGATTTGTGCCATGCAAAAATCTCCCCCTTCACTCTTCTTTGATGTGTAGAGCTTTATTCATGGCTTACACATAAGGGTCATCTGTAGTAATGGCTTCCTTTAAAGACCTTGTGAAATCAAAATGAGAGTTTTGCAACTTTCTAGTTTTAATGAATGAATGAATGAGCTGTGAGCTTACTCCCATTTATTTTTCCCATAGGGATTTTTAAAAAGTCTTTGTTAATAAGCCATGAACCAAACCAACCAGTAACAAGGTGAATCACAATATTACAAACTTAAAAAATCAGACAAAAAGACAAAGGTATACAAGGCGTTGTAGTTAAAGACATTAATGTGGAAAATAACTCAACCTCATGCAAATCCCATGAAGCATTGCGAATGACAATCAAATTAATAATGACAGGTAAATATTAAAACTATTTATTTGAAGAAAAGTAGTTTATATAAAACACCATACTTTATTTTACTGCAAAATATATATATATATATATATATATATATATACATTACACACACAAATGTTTAAGTAGTTTAAGAGTGTAGAGAGATTGTCATTTATGTCATTCTTATGTCATTCACTGTGCTTAATGGGAGTTTGGCACAATTAGCTTGTTTTGATTCACAGATTGGTGGATATTTCTTGTAGAATTACGGGTTAATGTAGTTTTCACCAGGAATTCCATTGTTAATATGATTATTTTAAAATTAAGTTGAAATGATGCAGACTGATAGCTTTAACTGGAAAGTACCATCGATGAACAACCTCATATCTCAAAATAGACCTGCCTTTAAAAGTTTATAAATTATGGTGAAAATGAAAGAGATTGTTTACTTCTTTAACGCAACTGTTGCACTCTACACCACCTGTAACCTACTGGAAAGTATCAAATCAAAGCACTGGCTATTTGAAAACAAATAGAATGATATGTCCCTTTTTTGCACCCAAATTTCCTTCAATAGTAAATATGTCTACATAAGAAAGATCTCTGCAGTTGTTGAATGATGTTATGAGGTGTTTAAAATAATGCACCCACAGGGCACCATAAATGTTTTAAAAATAACTTTTTATGATATCCGTAGAGTCATAGACAATAAAACACAATAAATACAATAAAAGTTCAAATGCAAGCAGCAAGTATAATCCGTTTCCTCTCAGTTTATTGCGCAGTCCATTTAGATAAAGAATCAGACAGCAACGTAAGACAAAAGGAAGAGCATAACTCTGTGGCTTTGACTTTTTTACTTCATGTGGCGCATGAGGGCAGAGAGAGAGAGAGAGAGAGAGGAGAGTGCAATGACAAACGGTCTCTTCCTTCCTGCATGCATGCACCACCATGCTCTCAGCAGCACCCCTCCCAGCGTGATTAGCAGGATATTGATTTGAGATGTGTTTGGGGGGAGGAGGGTGCTGTAATCGTACACTAGACACCAGCAGCTCACTAGAGCGCTGCATTAGGCTAGTGCAGACAGCCTCCACTTTTCTAGAGAGAGAAACAGAAAGAGAGAGAGAGGGAGATAAAGAGAAAAGGGGGAGGAAGAGAAAGAGTGAAAGAAAGGAAGGAAGAGATTAGCAAAAGGTGTGAGCTCTATATTCACTGAAAACAGAGAGTGTGAGTGAGTGAAAAAAGCAAAAAGGCGTAATAGCACAACAGGAGTTTGATAGAAGACATAGGCAAGACCACTTACTTTTTTCTCTTTTTTTTCTTGCTCGTCTTGTCATTTCTGGAGATTTTACTCTGTATTAGGCCGGTGTGAAGACAGGAGAGAGAGATAGATAGTCAAGACAAGAAACGACGGTAGAGTGAGGGTGAGTGCAAAAGAGAGGGAGCGTGTTTGTTCGAGATAGGAGAAAGAGAGAGAGAGAGCAGGCAAAAAAAATCTCTCGTCTCTGCACATGGCTGAGTAAGAACCAGATCTGTCATTCACGCTGGCACAGGGCCCTCTCATCTCTTCGTATATTTAGTCGCTTTCACAGCTCCATCATGTATGCAGGTATAGAGCCATGCGGCGAGCTGCAAGTCGAGGGGTTTAGGGAACATATGACCGGATCTGAACCCCTCTAACCGATTTCTCTCTCTTTTTTCCCCCCACAGATGACATTCTAGGCAAGAGGAGAGCCTACTCCCCCAACAGCAGCAGCGAGTGCCCATCTGACAGCAAGAAGTCCCGCAGCGTGTCACCTAAAGGTAGGGGCCCCTCTCGTGCATGTGCCTATGTGTGCTGGAGACGATAATGCGCTTCAATCAGAGCTGTTTAACCTTAGTGCGTAAGATGGAGTAGGTGGGAATAGATAAAGCGAGATTGAGCAAGAGCGGAGGGAAGGGGTGGACAGATAGTAAGAGGAGGGAGGAGAGAACAACGCTTAGTGGAAGACAGACATCTCCTCCCCCCTCCTGCTAACCTTTTCGCATACTCTCTACAGAGAGTTCACAAGTACAGCTTTGCTATTCGCTAATTCACATATACATGCATACAGATGGTTCGGTCCCTAAAATAGTGAGATGTTCATTTAGTCTTCAATAGCAGAATCTATATGGATTCTTTCTTTTTTTATTTCCTGCCTTTCTCACTAACACACCTCCACGCTCGGATGCCGACATTCAGTTTTTGGTGTTTAGTGGTTGTTGTAGGAGTTGGAAATCAATAAAGAGAGAATGCTGCTGAAGCTGCATTGGCTGTTATGCATGAATGTGTACTTTGGACACACAGTCATTAACCAAAAACTCTCACCTTTACCTAGAGCTGCTAAAAGAGCATCCTGGGTTCAAAACTTCAAAGCAGTGGTGATCTAGATCTGGTAGAGGTGACAAGTTTAACATTTTGCCTGACGTGAATTCTGTATGAACTCTCTGGTCCGATTACTGACCGTGCTTGTAGTGACTAAAAGTTAGGGAATCGATCCGACTTAAGGTTATTTTGAAGTTGTATTGTTGAAAATTGAGTTACTAATATTCCAGTCAATAAGAATCTCAAATCTGACACAGACTATGTGTTGCTCTTTTTGGGGGTGGGAACATACCCATAGCATATCCCACATCCATACTGACTACCCACATGGCTCAACTAGGTATAAAAAAGACACAAATGCAGGAAATCCAGTTTAGAATTATTCTAATATATTTAGCATTGGCCTATTGGGGAGAAAAAGAGCAATTGAGGGAGGGACACAGTAAGGATGAAAGGGCGCTTGACTTCCTCCTTCTGCTAGGAAACAAAATAGTTTTTTATTTTTCCTATCAGGAAGACATGTTTGAGTCTAAAAGTCTAAAATTGAGCTCAGAATCACTATCTTCACGCTCATATTTAAAGCTAATATTTAGCTAATATGCAAATTGATGAAGCTCCTGGGTATTGTCAACCAGCTGAGCTAATGAGGTGAAACAGCGCAACAGGCAGGCAGCAGAAACATCAGGCAGACTCAGTGACACCAAGTCAAATATAATCAAGCATCTAGCAGGCAGTGATCTGGAACTGTTCCTTAGACCCGTCCTCATATGAGGTGCAATCTCTCATAGCAATATTGTTGTTTTTGTTTGAGGTTATTTTGTTAAAAATAGTTGTTGAGATTCATATTTTACTCTATGTTTTAGCAAGACATTTACGTACACTGTATTGCAAAAATATTGGGACACCCCCTTCTAATGAACAGGTTTGACTACTTTAGTAATTTCCATGAGTACAAATCTTAATGTTTTAAGCATATAATGAAATTATTGGGAATTGTGTGCTCCTAATTTTAAGGCAACAGTTTGGACAGGACACTTTTTCTATTCTATCATGACAATGAATCTGTGTATAAGGCTAGGTTAAAAAAAGAAATGATTGATTCAGTCAGTGTGGAAGAACTTGACTGGTCTGACTGATCCCAGCTGAACACCTCTGATGTGACTTTAAATGCAGAGCTTGAGCTAAACACTCATCACCAAACACCAATGACTTGTTCGTTAGAACAGAAAAAGGCCCTTCTAAAACTGTGGCAACAAAGATGGAAACATAATTCATGTATGTACAATTTTTATTTCCATCTCTGTTACAACAGTTTTGGAAGTGTCTAAAATGACTGTATCCCATATGTACAAGTCATTGGTGTTTGGTTATTTTTTTTGGCTCAAGGTCTGCATTTAAAGTCACACCAGAGGATTTCAGCTTGGATTTGGACTTGGCTTTCTGCAGACCAGTCAAGTTCTTCCACACTGACTGAATCATCATTTCTCTTTGATCCTTGTCTTAGACACAGAGGCATTGCCGTGTTAGAATAGAAAAGGGTCCTGTCCAAACTGTTGCTATAAAATTAGAAGCACACAATTCCCTAGAATATCATTATATGCTTAAACATTAAGATTTGTACTCATGGACATTACTAAAGTATTCACTATATTCACCTGTTCATTAGAAGGGGGTGTTCCAATACTTTTGGCAATATAGTGCATGTCTGCCATGCTGAGGTCATTAATACTACTTAATAATAAATTAATACATTAATATGAAGATTGTCAAAATTCCCAAGGACATTAAATTACCAAACACCATATCACATACATTTGGGCCAATGAGATTTCACTGAGGGTGGAGTTACTCATTTTGAAATACAAAAAAGCAATTTTGATCAATATTTAATTAAATATTGCTATTTTTTGTATCAATCCAATATTCTAATAATATAATTTCACATCTAGTATGTGACATCTGTATATGTGTCGCAACACATCCACACCCAATAATCAGTCATCTGAGATCTCTCGTGTTTGGACAGCGTTTTATTTTGAGGCATTATCTGCTCGCTCATCACCATGTAGCCAATCAGTATGGCTGCTGCAGTGAGAATGATAAATGGGTGTTATGTGTGTTTTAGTCCTGTGAATTACAGTTGGCTTGTGTCGGTCACCCGCTGTGGATTAGCATGGCTTTGGAATGCCGCTGATCTAATGTCTTGTGTCTGCGTGTCTGTGATCCATCACCCCACCCAAACAACACAGCCATGTGTGTGTCTTTGTGTGCACATGTGTGTAGCTTAAGAGCGTAGCAGCTGTTGTTGTCTGAGGTTCTACCTCCCAAACACACACACATCCACAGAAATACACACACAGCTGGAGGGTAGTACTGATCTCAGTGCAGCAGGTATTACCTTTAATGACCAAAGCAGCCTGAAAAGCTGCAAAGGCTGGACTTAACACGGACTGTTCACCGACAGACCGTAATACAAGCGGCTTTACACCTCAGATCCGAATCGTCATGTCTCCTGGAGCAGGTTTATGTGTCATTCAAAACTGAATTGAGAATGCCGTGAAATTTCCTTAAATTGAAACGAGATAACAGGAAGTACAGCTGTAATTCAAATCTGTGTGTAAGGAAGTGTAATTCACATGGAATTTAATTCAAAATAGATACAAAAGAGTTCTATTTCAAATGAACTCTATTCATCAGAAATCCTAAAAAAAATATATAGATTTCCACACTCAAATATTAAGCAGAACAAATGTTTTCAGCATTGATAATGATAATTTAATGAATCTTTATCACCAAATCAGCTTATAAAAAGGATTTCTGAAGGATCATGTGACACTGAATTTTCAGCAGCTATTACTCCAGACTTTAGCTTTGCCATCACACTCACTTTGCCTTTGTCTGTCTGTCTGTCTGTCTGTCTGTCTGTCTATGTAATAAATACATTCATAAAATCTCTCTTATAGTCTTTTAAAATCTCTCTCTCTCTCTCTCTCTCTCTCTCTCTCTCTCTCTCTCTCTCTCTCTCTCTCTCTCTCTCTCTCTCTCTCTCCACACTCACACACACACACACACACACATATAGAGCAAATGTGTTCATACTCACGATGCCTCAAAACATTATCCACATGAGCACACTCACACACACACCTGAAGCCTCTCGGGTGGATTATCTGGCGCTTGGCAGAACACACTCCCCCATCCCCTGCACAGGGCCGCACTGCTTCTGTTCGCCTGCCCGGGGCCAAGCTCCGGTTTCAGTGAGGAGGGTAAAATATCCCCCGTTCCACCTCTCTTCCTCCTCCCCATCTCTCCCCCAAGAATCTCTCCCCATGCGCTGGCTTGAGTTACTGCCGCCCAGCGTACCAAGGAGAACCGCACAAAGGCTTCTCCTTCACTCAAACACTCCTTCACTCAAACATCTCACATAAGATCACACAGTTTGGGACCAGCTGATTGAATTTTGCTGCTTCTCGTCCCACAGAGAACTCTCACACATCTGCGCTGGAGCCAGGCAGTCACATGACCCCCGAGGAGCACTACAGGCGCATGATGTCAGCTCTGAACGAGCATGGCTCTTTTGAGGAGCAGCAGCAGCGCCTGTACCAGCTGGCGAACAACATGGGCGTCCCGAGCCATGGTGAGTGTGCATCACCTATGTATATGTGTGTGTGTGTGAGCTTGTTTCTGTATCCGCTCTAATTACCCATGTAGTCTTATTCCTGGATACCACACAAACAGCTAGAGCTCGACTGCAGAGATTACTGACAATTCTATTTGCGGTCTCAGCCCACCCAACGGTAGGATGTCAGAGTGGGTGATCTGTGACTACTGCCACACACAGTAGTAAATAACACTGCCATTGGGCCCTGAGGTCGACTGGATCGATTTGGCCCTTTGATTGGCTGCAAGCCAACCCTCTAAATTACCAACACTATGAAAAGGGCTCCTTTGCTCTTGTTTTTTCTTGTGCCTTTTAAAATTTACGATCACTGACAAAATACCAGGGTTAACGGATGCAGATTTGTAAGATTTGTAAACCGAAATTTAGTGAGCATCATTTTGTTTTATTTGTTTGGATACATCTTAACTGCGCACTTGAGCCTTGTTGACGTTTTTCTCTCAGAAACCGTTAATTGCATTCAGCTTTTATGGCCTTTTTTTTCGGTAGCATAAATTTAATCAATCTCACATTCTTGCTAAATCTGAGAGCATACGACTTTAAATTTATTTGATCAGTAATGATTCTTAATTACTGCTTGCAAATCCAAAGGGGGGGAATGCTATAAAGGGTTTAATTGGCCCTCTCGTACATCTGTAAGAAATTAGTGCCACTGTATGTGCCGTTCGTGTCTGGGATTTTATGACAGTGGTGCTGCGCTCTCCTGCCACCTCCACCTAATAGTTTCTCTATTTTTCTACCATTGCACCGAGGACTGTTAAGGACGAATTCATTGACAATTCCCTTCCCGATTCTGTCAAATCTTCTCTCGTCTCATCATCTGCACTCCTCCCTTTCACTTTCCCAGCTCAACTTCCTTCCACTCTCCATCTCTACTCCTCACATCCACCGCAACCACCTAAAAAAGGTGTGGTTATTTGTGGAAAGGAATTTGAAACTGAGAAGAAAAGACAGGGCGTTTACCCATCTGTGGGAAATCCAATGTGTGAAAGCAGCCGCGTGATTTGCAGGGTCACAGTCGGTTCCTCCCCTAGATTTATGGAAAAATGTCAGGTGTATGGTTTCATAATGGTTGCCATTGAAAACAGACTCACCAGGCCGAAGGTGCTGTTTCTCCCCTGAGGAATGCGAGCGTGCTGGCTTGCCCCTGCACGCTGAGCTCATAAGCCTACGATAAGGCCGTGCCAGTCAACCGCTGCCAGCATGCCTGGCTGCCAGGACTTTGATGAGTGAGATACCTATTCTCACCTTTTCACCCTGTGTGCATCTGTGAGGCTTCTTCAGTTTTTTTAAGGTACAAACAATTTCATCGTTTAGCCATCCATTCCAGATCTGTATGACGCAAAATGAGGTATTGCACTGGTTATTCTTTTTCATGCACTTACAATGCAACTTGGACTCAGATTTTCAAGCTTCAGAAAGCACATTCAAAGTATCATTCAAGTACTGAAAGATAGAAATATAAGTTGATCGCAGACAACAGTGTTCACTTGGCAAACAAATGATCTTTTTGTGTTGGATCTTTTTAAAATGCAAAGAGGATGCAAAAGCACCAAATCAGTATCATAACATTTGTCCTTTTTTAATGAATCAGCTGATTCAGTTCACAAGTCGGACTGATTCAGTTCTCGGGTTTGACTAACTAACTGGTCACAGCTGTTTACAGCTCACAGGAGAGGAAGATTATCAGTAAATAATAACTTAAATTTCAGTTCTAATACAAATTAATTGTATGACTTCAAAAAATCTTTGAATAAAATGCACAAGTTGTATGGACCACTCTTATGATGCTTTTATGGTGCATTTGCATCCTTTTTGAAGCCAGAATAACCTTTTTTGTGTGACTGCAATCACTCCCCATTTATTGCAGTGAATTTCTTCAAAATTCTCCTTTTTTATTCTAAAGTAGTACAGGTTTGGAATGATGCACGGTTGAATACATAATGACCTTTTCTAATTTTTACACAATTTAAAACTTTTATATTTATTTTTATTCAACACTTCTGACAAATTTGCTGGTTCTGACTGGCTGTCTGTCCCAAACATTCCCTTCTCACTCCTTCATATTTTACTTGCTTTCCCCCCTTTGTCCTTAAGTCGCTTTTAATTTATGCTCTTATTATTTTATTTTGTTGTTGTTGTTGTTTCTTCAGCGCTATAGCTCACACAGAGCTGCTTTTGACTTTTTGGGAGTGAGTTTTCAGAGAAACCTCTCTGTTGCAGGGAAGCGTCAGTCCCAGCTGTGCTTCTGTGTGTTTTCTCCTCTCTTTTTTACCTCCACGTGCCTCTATCTCCCTGCTCTCTCCTTTGAGATGCCTTCTTTCTATCTGGCTCCTTTACTTTCTTCATATCTCTGCACCTTCCTTATGGCTCTGTCTTTATACCCCACCACTCACCCCACCCCCCGTGTGTGCCTCTGAAGTGTGTTGATGCAGTGTTGGGTTCTATACAGTAGAGGCTCCGAAGACCCCTTGACATAGGCGGAGAGTAGAGCCAGGCCCTTCTGACCATTCCCCCCCCCCCAGACACACGCACACACTCCCCAAGAACTCTCCAAGCACAGCCCTGCTTTTATATTCTCTCTTTCTTTCCTCCCTCGTTCTTTCTCGCCTGGATCCCCGCAGAGCATCCTTTCATGTGTTTGAAGTGGAGGCCCTGAAATGAAAGGCCGTGAAGGAGGTGAAAGCATGCATAGGTTTGTGTGTGTGCGCGTTTGGGGGGGGGGGGGGGTATAAAGTGTCGTGCACCTTTAGATTTGGCTATGATGCGGTTTCTATAAGCATTCAAACGTTGTGGACATTCAGATTGATGGGGCCCATGTCCCGTTGCATTTTGGGCTGGATTTTGAATGCAAAATATATCTTTATGCTTGATGACTTCTATCTTTCTTTTTTTATATTTATAATATACAAATTTGTATACACACACTACCATTCAAGAGTTTTGTGTAAACTTGGGTTAAGTTTGTTTGTGGAAAAAAATTATACTTCTATCCAGCCTGGACACATTAAATTGATAAATAAATACAGTAAAGGCATTTATACTGTAACAAAATATTTCAGTTTCAAATAAATGCTGTTCTTTTGTCCTTTCTATTCATCAAATAATCCTGAAACAAAATTTACCACAGTTTTCACAAAAATATTAAGCAACTCAACTGTTTTTAACATTGATTATAATAAGAAATATGTCTTGAGCACCAAATTGAGCACTGAATACTGGAGTAATGGCTGCTCAAAATTCAGCTCTGCATTAATCGATAAGTAAATACATGAATAAATATTAAAATAGAAGACACAGACAAATTAAAAAGTTATTTTAAATTGTAACATTTCAGAATATTACTTTATTATTATTATTATTATTATTGTGTTACAATTTGTACAATATATATTTTTGTTGTTGTTATACACCAAGCCTTGTGAAAATATTCTAGTGGATTTGAACCTAAACAGAATTAATTTCACAAGACTGACATGTCCTACGCTCATGTAAGTGAGTCAGAACTGTCACTGGTGCCTCCTCAAAAAACCAGGTGCATGACGCCCCTTGAATGGGAGTGAATTTGAAAAAGAGAAAAAAGCTTGGGCTGCTCTGAGTTGCTTTTGGATCTGTCATCCCCCTGAAAGAATTCCCGATGAGAACTGTGTCTGTCAGCTGCTCCTGGCACACGTGGACCTGTTGTGCCATACAGAAGCTCTCAAAGGCCTGCCAATGCTTTACCACGGGAGCTCTGTGTGTACGTGATGCAGAGGAGACCAGATCTCCCTAGTTAAAAATTCCACAGTAACACTGACTCAGATGATGCAAATTCGGGGTGTGAAAGAGGACGCGAGGTGAATGTGGGTGGGAGATGGTAGCATGCATCAGGATGTCACTGTTTGGATGAGGGGTGTGCTTGTACATGCAGCCCCAGGTGACCCTGTGCTAACTCTGTTGCAGGTTAAAGGGAATAATTCATCTCTGGGCAACCGAGGAAAGGGCTTCAGAGCAGCTTTTAGTTTTACTGGATTTTGGGACGGTTTTACCCTGCTGGAAAGCCGATAGGTGTGTTTTGGAACATGGTGGCAGCAGCAACTCGATATTAGAAGGGTTGTTGCCTGTCCAAGACGGTCTAGGAGTATCAATGATATACGAAAAACCTGTTACTTTTTTCCGAAACACATCGGAAATCGCTTACTCTCTGATTAGGTACTTCTTTTTAATAAGTAAATATTTTGCGACCATTAAAAAAAAGTATGTTCTATTTAGTATAAATGTGTGTAGTTTGTTGTCATTGTCATATGCCAACCAGTGTCACTGCCATTCACAAATCCTCTCTTGTGGCTTCATGGGATAGTAAAGTGTCTAATCAATGCACAGTATTGAGTGGGTCGTACTTTTGCCTACTGTTTTATGAATGCTGTGAATTCAGGTATGCTATATAAGGAAGTATGCAATTCCGGATGCAGCCATCTTACAAGCTTTCGCCAGAATTTTCCAGCAGGTTATAATGTGTGTAGACAGACTACTAATTTGTTTGGTCATCTGGAATGAGCATGTGACCAAATGACAAGCATTGCTGCTTTTCCATGGTGCTTTTCCTTCTTCCTTTTTTTCCTTCTTCTTTATTCCCTCACACGAGCAGTTAGAGGTTTGTCCGCTGTCAGTCCGGGCCCCCGCGGGGCAGTGCAATAAACAGATCAATAAAGCGGGCCTGTGCACATTAATATCTGTCGCGGTGCCTCCGACCCGATCACTCAGGCCCACACGCCAGCCTCGGAAATGGCCGCCAACTCCCGAGGGAACCGTCTAATTAAAAAAGGGCCAGAGGAAAGAGGGAGCGAGAGATGAGAGTGAGGGAGAGGAAGAGAGGGAGGCATGCAGGATGGATTTTCTATTTAACACCCTTTCATTAGAGAGTGCGCTTCCTGTTGTGACCCTGTTAGTTTGGTAATGTTGGGAGATGGTCTGGGCTGGTCTAACATCACAGATTCAGAAGGGAGACCAGCGGCTCACTTATATTTCAGTCACGTTATCTCAAGCAGCTTAAATCATAATTATTCATATATAGTTGTTTTCTAGCTTTGTTGCATTTTATTAGAGTTGTTTGCTAAGGATTAGTGAACTAATTCCTAACTATTATAGTCCAGCACATCCTGCACTGTTTTATGCTACGGACATGAACGATTCCTCAAATTGAGTCAAATTGCATTTATTTTAATGAAATATCTTATATTTGTCAATAGGGCTGGACGATATGGTCAAAATAATTATCACAATATTTTTTTTCATATAAATCAATATCAATAATTATCACAATAAATGTAAAATCTTAATTTATTTCACCAAAGTGAAAGTCCGTTAATTGTGGTTTTAAACTACTCTTTATGATCAGAACATGACAAACGTTTCACGTTTTTGAATTTCTTTCACTTTTCCAGTCATTTTTTCTTAACAAAATAACCTTAGTCAATTCCTTAACATAAATATCTTAATAGAAAAATGTATTTCTTAGTTTCTGCATGTTCTAATGAGAGATATTGTTTCAAATCAAGAAACAGGTTTATGTTGCCTGATAATATTAAGTCTCTAGAAATGCACATTTGATAGTAGTAGTAGCTTGAGTTAGGATGCAGATGTAAATTTATGTTCATTATCAAAATCATTAACATCTGTAAAAAGGGTAGCAACCTGAACTATTATTAATTATTCGGACTGTTTGCGTTTTATTAAAATTAACCATTGTTCTTCCATAGTAGCATTCATTTTGATCATGATAACCCCAGTTAAAACCACACATATAGCACCTCAATATCACTCAATAAAAATGTAAATATATGGTTTCTAGGTATTTGTATGAAAAACAGTAGTCTAAATACATTTAGTATAAATGCACAAATTCTATAACTATTATAATTATATTCCATTACTCCATTTAATACATGTCTACGTTAATAATATAATAAAATTCAATATGAATATCCTACATTTCTGCCACAATACAATGGTGCAGGTAGTGCTACTACAGTAAATCCATGGTAAATGATGGCAGTTTGTAGATTGAAAAGCCTTCTGACTGTATCGTTGCGCACAGTGTTTGTCCTGTTTGTCAGCGCTGTTTTATCTGGCTTTAAACTAGTTTAAATCACAGAGTCATTTGTGTTCTTCGCTGAATTCAAGCACTTCACTGGATCTCACCTCGCTGTTTAGTGCTTGTGTGACCGAGACTCGCCAGCGAGTGAACGCTTCTGCTCTAGTGCGCTTGCGCTGCATCACCAACTGTTATCGTTTTATAGAGGAAAATTATATTGCGATTAATTATCGTTATCGATTTATCACCCAGCCTTATTTGTCAAAAATGCAATATGTTTCACCGGCATTCATGTCCCATGATGCTCAGGGCTTAATTGGGAGCTCCATGTTGAACAGTGTAGAAATCTCTGAAATATATTACCCTGGTTTTTCTTAAACAGATCTTAAAGATTCTTATTTAAGTTGGAGTGTGAAGTCTTGCCTGTGTGGCGGTTAACGTATCCTGCTCTGGGACTCTTGGACTGAATCTTACAGTGTTGGATCAGAGCTAGACTACAGATTTGGCGCTGACAACACAGACCGGACGAGTTTCTCAATTTAACTGGTCTGTTCCTTCCATTCACAGAGCTGCTGCGTGTGCGTCAGGAAGCCATGGCTGCCGTTAGAAACCAGGGAGGAATGGAAGCCCACATCCCCACTGCAGGCAGCTCCTCAAGCCAGCGGCGCAAGCAGGGCCTTCCCCAACACAGAGACACACACTTCCCTGAGCGGTAATGCACATGCACAAAAACGTATACTCTGGAATCTCTCTTTTGCATGCTTTTGATCTAAAATTTCAGATTGTAAACTAAATGTATATTCAGTCTGTCATATTAGTCTCTCCTCCTTTTGCTTTATGATAGGCAGAACATATGTCTTAACAAGACATGATGCAACAAGTTTTAGTGACAAGCATCTATCACTGTCTCGACTAAAAAGGAGATATTTGATGTTTACTGTCAAATTATGTGTCAAAAAACTTTGGGCCAATGGGATTTCACAGTTGATGGCGCTACCTAGTTCGATGCAGAAATAGAGATCAAACAACTGATAAAATATCCTATCCCTTATTACTTGTTACGCTGTCACCTCATTTAAGGAAAACTTAGATTTACACAGAAGAAATCTAGACAGTGGCTGAAACCACACATGCGCTTTCTTTACTCTAGATTGTAGTGTAAAAGTTGATGAGATGTAAGCGTGCGTGTGTTTGGTTGATAAATGCCCTTCTGCTGAATGGAAACCTCTGAGGCACTCTTTAAGACCACGCATACAGGAAAAAATGCTAAGCTTTAAAATAACATGAATATTTTACATTAATAATGAAGCCAACATCCGACTCTAATGAATACTGCATGCATGTTGGAGTGGGTGACTGCCTGCCGAAGAGAAAAGAGGTAAAAATTGAATTATGCACCAAAGTAACGGAAGAGGGAAAAGGGAGGGAAAAATAGAAGTTGGCGTTAAGGCCACGGAAAGAATAGAAAATCCACTTAATGGGATGTGCCAGTGGGTATGATCTCTGCGTATGACCTCTTCGCAACCCTGTTCGATTTGATCTTGTCAGGAGGCATTTATAGAGCCCAGGACAGAACGGGTCGCTAGGACAACACACGCTGTTTCCCCTCCCTGCAAGGTTTCTCCCCCCGAATATCTTTCCTCCTCCCTCTCTCCTCATCTCAGCAAGGCCACTGTGCTTGCGGCTCTCACCTCCGCCTCCAAACAAAGCCCGGGCAGCGGGAGTAGGCAGGTAATTGCTTGTCGATTATTTATGTGGCGCGGGAAGGCTGGAGGATCGATAATGGGCCGGCGAGGCGAGGCGGTAGGGAGGAAGTGAATTGGGAGGGGTCGCTCAGCGTGGGTGGGGGAACTCTGTTCAGTTCCTGGCCCAGCGCAGCATCATGTCAGGAGCTCAGCGTGCAGCTTTGACCAGCCAGCCGCCGCAGCTCCGCCAGCTCACGGTAATTAGCCACACAGGACCGCTGATGTTAACGAGGCCTGCACACTTCCTAGGTTGTGGGTGAAAAGAGGGAGGGAGGAAAGTGTTTTTTTTCTCTCGCTTCTACACGCTCATTTTTTTGTTCATCGGTTCTTTAACTGTTTTGTTTGAGCTCGGAAAATTGTAAAACTGATGCAATGCACATTTATGGGTTAAATAACCCAATTCTGTCATTGCTTACTCACCTTCAGGTTGTTACAAACCTTTCACCTTCACCTTTACCTTCTTTGTAACAAAATATAAGAAACCGTTCTCTTGTCTATTTAATTACAATGAGCATGGACCAAAGATTTCAAGCTTACAAAATGCAAAAAAATTGTCCATAAAATGTTACAAGTGGTCTATATGACTTGTATGTTGGGCATGCTTTTAAGAGTTAATGAGAAAAACAGCAATTTGTGAACTAATCACTCTTTTCGAATTTGGATCTTTTGCATGAATAATTTAATTTGGTTTGCAAAATCAGTTCACAGAAACACTTTTGGATACATATATGGTGCTTTTATGTCCTTTATAAAGCTTGAAAACTTCAATCCCTATTCATTAAAATTGTATGTAAAAGAGCAACCAGTGCAGTCTTTGAAATTTCATCCGAGAATATGACAGTGGATGTGTTTGTATGTGTATGTATTAGTGATGCGCGGATGAGCTAAAACGTCACCCGAAACCGCAGCTTCAAATAAATTATCCACCCGCCATATTTTTGTCTGATTTAGATAACCGCACCCGATCGTCACATTCGGGGTTCGTATGGACATAAAAAACCCGGAAAACTCATGGAATTTTAAAACAGCAATTTCCAAGCCTGTATCGATTTGGAAAAATAAATAAACCCAGAAAGTTTTGGAAAAGTCATGGAAATCTATTTCGCAATCCTCTGTATAATAGAATTATGTTTAATTATGTCCTGAATTTCAGTGCGGTATTACTCATTCCCGCAGCTTTCATATATTACTCATTCCCGCAGCTTTCAACTTTAAAATGAATATTTATTCAATATAGGGAAATTACACACAAACCATGAAAATCAGTTTATTCAATATAGCGTATATAGGTTAGATGAGTAAAGTCCTCTCTCTTTGACCGTCTCTCAATTCACACAAACCATCAGATCACGGGGTGCTTGCTTGCTAAGCACCCTCAGTCATTTGAAAACCGCGTGAGTGATTCAGCACCGAGTCCTCTCTCTTTGACCGTCTCTCAGGTCCGGTTAATGCTTGCTTGCTAATTGCAGCATTTTGCAATGAAATCAAAAGCACCCTCAGTTAAAGCTGTAATAATGGCATTTTATTGTGTTGAGCAGATTTTGCAACCTATCCATGACATTTGCGCTCTGGATCGTTGATTTCAACATGTTTTTGCAGTGTTGAGCATTGTATCCAATCTCTGACATATCTGTTGATTTCTTGAACCTAAGCCGGAGTAAATCTGAGGCGTTTAAGATAGAGATCCACTTACCACCTAAATTGCCGGAGTTTTTGTTCAGGTGTCCAGGCGTATGATCACGATAACTCAAGATTACGTTTTAATGATTAGAAAGGGATCCGTGCTGGCAAATGTAAATAAGAGATTCTCTGTGCAGCAAAGAGAACTTCAAATAATAAGTTTGTGAGATCACGATGAACTAAGACAATGATTATGATTCTGAAAATCGCTGCAAATATATGAGCAAATGATTAAATAGGCATGTCTTATGTGTATTCGAGCAACTTTGCGAATGTATTTTCATTGTTAATATAGCAGCAAGGTGCGATCCTTTTGTTTTCACAATCAGCAAGGGTTTAAAAATCACAAATTGCATTTTACAGAATTGTGAGATATAAACTGCTTGTTATAAAGGAATTACATGTTATAAATTCAGAATTGTGAGATAAAATTTGCAATTCTCATAAATTGCGATTTAGTGAATTGATTTATATCTCACAATTCTGAGAAAAAAAGTAATTGCAGAAAAAAGGTCAGAATTGCAGATCCAGAAGAGAAAAAAGTGAGTGAGTTTATATTGACTTTAAATTGAAAAAGCAAATTATGTACTTGTGAGATAAAAAGTCCTCCTTCAGAAAACGTATAAATAAATGTTCATCAGACTTTAAAATTAACTAAACGTTCATGTAAGACAATATTATGCATTAAATCTTGCCAAGCCATTTTGCAATAATATACTTTATAGGGAGATTGCGCGCTCTCGGAAAGGCATTGTCTTATGTGTACGTGCTTTGCGAATGTCAGTCAGCGGTGCGATCCTTTTGTTTTCATCAGCAAGGTTAAAAATCACATTTTACTGGTTTGGACTCATGTCATGGATTCGATATAAATATAGTGAAGCAGCAGTCATCCAGAAGTGAGCAAAATTCGAAAACGTATAAATAAAGTTCATTTTAATGTTTAATTACTATTTGAAATGTAGAAGAGGGTTAAATTAACATTTTGAAAACCTTTTTGTCTGTAGCTCAAAATTAGACCGTGCACATTCCAACTCATTTTGACAGCACAGCTTTATATATAAATATATATATATATATATGTGTGTTAGAGCACCCTCACTAATTTAAGAAGCACCCTCAGTGATTTGATTCTGGAGCCGGACCTGTCGTCTCTTCACATCGGCGCATCTAGAGCTGCTGCACGCTGCGTTACAAGACTTTAGCTCACGTTTCGGTGCAGTTGACAGAATTGTCAATTTCCTAATCGGTCATTGTTGCATCGTCACAAAAATGTATTATTTTCACATCTTTTTAAGCCATTCGGTACTCGTGCTCTCCTTTTCTGTGCGCTCACAGTCACATCCAAGGCGCGCTCTGCGAGTACCAAATCAAACAAGCAAAGCTTGTTGCGCTTAAGTGACCAAATACACACACAATGATGTCAAAATGGTCGTCCTGGCGAGTATCCTCATAAGTACTGTCAGTTTTGTCTTAAGTTAATGTAAACAGTTATGAAAGAATAAGCGCATGTGTATCAGTATTGGATTCGTGAAATAGGTCTTGTGACAGCAGCCTAATAAAGCTGTGCCGTCTGTCATTAATGTTAATCAAACAACAAAAGAAAATCCCTCACTGCTCTTGACTAAATAGTCTAATGTTTTGTTGAATAACTTTAATATGTTAATTTACACTTTATTCAATTTCTGTAGCCTATTTAGAAAATGTAGTTAATATTTGCATCATTAATGATTTATCTTATCCAGCCGAGACCCACCCACCCACTGAATTTTTGGGTGGGCTATAAGCTTTTAGCACAGGCCGTGTGACATTGCAAACCCTCTAAAGCATCGACAGAGAGTCGACCAGGCTAAAACGGTGAGCCGGAAGCCATTCCTCAAGCTCACCTTTCTATCGACTCTCCATAATTGATTATCTGACGACCATTAGTGGCTATTGTTAAAAACAAATCATTACCAAGATCAATATTCCTGCAGCCACGGCCGACCATTTGTCTGGGTTTAAATGGCAGATTGCGTTTAGGGAATCTGCAAGGCAAATCCTAATGTGTTTGGCATGTGGGGCAGCACAAGCAACAGACAGTGGTCTGGGGTGGGGGGCGGTGGGTGAGCAAGAGCCTTATGCATTTTAATGTGCTTCCTTTGCAAATGTGTTCCCGCCTCGAGTCAAGGCGAGGCGGGCACGGTGTGGCGAGCGGCTAATCCCCCGCGCTCCTCTCATTAAGGGCCATCCTGTCAGCTCCGCTCCACTTTTCTCTCTCTCTTTCTCGTCTGGCCAGTTTTGTGCGCTGCCTCCGCCTTTACACACACACACACACACACACACACACACACACACACACACACACACACACACACACACACACACACACACACACACACACACACACACACACACACACACACACACACACACACACACACACACACACACACACACACACACACACACACACACACACACACACACACACACACAACACTCCACACCGCCGTTGCTTTCAGGCAGGGAGCGACGCCGCTGCCACTCTGACAGGTCGTCACACATGAGCGAACACAAGTGGCGTCTACTTGCCCTACCGCCAGCTAGGTTGCGAGAGAGCTAGAGAGAGATCGACAGATAGAGAAAAGGAGAGACGGGCAGGGTGGAGGAATGGAGGCAGTTCTCAAAAGATGTAGAGGTAATTCAGCCAGTAAACTGAGAAGCCGTCGGTGTACTGGAAATAAATGTAACAATTTTTTAAAGCTGCCTCGTGCAATTTAATGTTAAAATACTCTAAAGGATGGTTCACCCAAAATACTGTCATCATTTACTGTATTATTAAGTAGTATCTGTAAAACACAAAATATATTCTAAATAATGAAAGTAAATGGGGTAGTAACATTCAGATTTTTTTTAAATATCAACGTAATTAAAATTCTATCTGTGAGATTTTAATATTTGGGTGAATCTCTTATTGCACAGAAAAAAAGTTAACTTAATTTTTAACTTAATTTTCACAACTTTATCTGGTGCCACTAGTCAAACACGACAGCTTTTAAATGTACATTTTGAATATTATATGTGAGAGTACACATTAAAGCAGAATCATAGTCCCTGCTATCTGTCATATCAGTTTTTTTCCTTGCTCTCTACCCCATTTTTCTTTTTCTGTGGGCCAAAGACCCAGAGTGAAACGGTTAATGCTTGCCTCATTCCAAAATTGCTTCCTATAAAAGGAGAAGCACGTCTGCCGGGCACGTCTCCCCATGATTACAGCTAATTACTATCGAGCGGACGCCTCGCGGCCCCAGTCATGCAGCTTTAATTGACCGTTATTCATCTGTGGGCCGCGCAGGGCGGCGCAGAGTTTGGCAGGCCTGGTCAGCGCCGCCCGGGCTAATTGTGAGGCCTGAGGGATTAGGCCAGGTGATTACACACTTCACAGTGTAATTACATAAGCATGGCTGGGCTGCCGGCCCGACTCCCGGCTCCAAGGTCACGCGCTGCCTTTTTCCAGATTAATTGGAGCTGCCACAGAAGTGCGAGGTACCGGCGGAAAGCGGTTATACGATTAGCATTAACATTTCAACAGCCGCCCGATCGATCAATGATTTCCCCCCCCCTTTGTGTCTCTCCACACACACACACACGCACACACACACACACACACACACACACACGCACACACACACACACACACACACACACACACACACACACACACACACACACACACACAGCACACGCACACACACACACACAGACAGACAGACAGACAGACACTCATTCCATGTCTCCCTATTTTTTTGATTTCTTTTGTTTTTGCACAAGGAAGACACACAAGGGCTATTTAGCTATGAAATGACGTAAAACCTAAGTAGAGAACAGCAAAATGTGGCTTCTCTCCTCATTTATGATGTTTTTTTTTTTCGTCTCTTCTATTTGGATGTTTATGTGTTTGTGTTGTGCTGTGTTGCTCAGTCTCTCTCTCCCTGGAGCAAGCATTGCTCAGTCACAAGTACAAAGCAACCACACTGTTCTTTCGCTTGCTTTAGGCGCATTGGTTTCATTTATATTTATGCATGTGTGAGCGTGTGTTTTGGGGGGCTCAGTGAAGAGTTGCTGTAAATGGAGGGGCTTGCATTGGCAGAGGAGCAGTAAAAAGCTTAAAAAGACACTGCAGGATCTGCCTGGATTTCAACACCTCGCCACTAGCAGTCATAGAACATGTCTTCATATTTTCCCATCCTTCCTTTTCTCTCCTTATCCCTCCTCTCATTTTCTTCTCCCCCGCCAGAGCTCAATAAAGGCAGCCGCTGTATTGTATACGAACAGCCTGTGTTCTCCCGCTGTACAAAAGGAAAAAATATAATTGAGGCTACGCGACAAGCCACCTTTTTATTGGCTGAATACAGCAGAGAGAGACAGGAAGAGGAGGGGGATGTATGCATGTGTGTTGGGGTGGAAGAGGAAGAACTGTGTTAATTAGTGGGTGCTTCAGCCTGCAGCCCGGACGAGGCTGGGGGGCCGCCCCAGCTGTCGGAATATGACATGCTCTTATTGTGCATTCAGGCCTCATTACCAGAGTGGCAGGGCCACAGAGCGCGGTAGAGCAAGAGGGAGGGAGCGAGAGCGAGGAGATGATGGAGGTTGTGGTGGTGGTTTGGGGGGGGGGGGGGGGGTGCAAGGATACAAACAGTGGCACTGTCCACAGCGTGACAGGACTGATGAGGGGCTACGGTGGCTCACGTGCACCAGGGGGAGCGGTGAAAAAATAATACCATAACACCACACAGCCATATTGTATTAGACTTAGGAAACCTGTATTGTTAGTACATTGCACAGCCACATTGTAGTAACAGATTGTTGGCAACCTGTTCATTACCATAACGTTGTTTAACTGTGTACCTCCTTAAAAAAAACTGAATCATTACCGTAACGCCACATGAACATATTAAACAGTTGGAAATCTGTATTGTTAGCATACCACACCTCAACTAAAACAGAGTGTTAAAATCCTGTATCATTACCATAACACTGTACAGCTGTACCTGACTTAAAAAACCTGAATCATTACCATAACACCACACAGCCATATTAGACTGTTGGAAATCTATATCATTAACAGTCTGGTACAGATTTAAATTGTTATGGTAAAGAACCTGTATAGAAAAACCATGCGTCATTACCATAACACCACACAATAAGAAAGTGCATGGAAGTAACAATTTACTAAAGTCATCATGACATGTACTTATACATGTTCTTTGTTTTATTTTGAGCGATTCATGTGTGTACGTTACTCCAAATAAAAAAAATATCTTTGCAATCAAAATTTCATATATTTTTGTTTCACTTTGTATTAAAGTCAAATGCGTTGTTAACATTGTTTCATGATGACTTGAATGTTATTAAAGGTTATTATAGCATGTTATTAAAGGTACACATCCCGTGACAGTAAGAACAGCAACAGAAGTTGCAAACATTGTACCAATACTGTTGCAGTGCTATTCATGTGCGATGGCGATGCAGTAGCAGTTGGTT
Organism: Ptychobarbus kaznakovi; assembly: GCA_027422405.1. Taxonomy (NCBI): domain Eukaryota; kingdom Metazoa; phylum Chordata; class Actinopteri; order Cypriniformes; family Cyprinidae; genus Ptychobarbus; species Ptychobarbus kaznakovi. The sequence goes on along the minus strand of CM049794.1, from coordinate 11,580,255 downwards.
AATGATGGTGTGTTTTTTGTTTGTGTACACAGAGACATGTCGCACCCTCCTCCATTGCTGTCCCCGCAGAATGCTCCTCACATTGCTCTGGGGCCTCACCTGCGTCCCCCGTTCCTGGGCTTGCCTTCTGCCCTCTGCCAAGCCCCAGGTGAGCTAACTCTGCCAGATGTAACACACCCTCACATTAACTACAAGCTCATTTAACCTGGGAGTTCCTTTAATAGGTTATGGGTTGTTTTCCACCCATATACACATTCAAGAAAGGTCTCTGATAAAGCTATTTATATTTAGATTTGTCTCACATTTACAGTAGCCCCCAGAATAATTTACACACACACACACAAAAATACAATTGTCTTTGCATTATTTAACAAAATATAAACTTCTGTGTCGTACAATAGCATTTAAATTAATAAAGCACAAGCAGACTTTTCAAACAATACTTGAGGTTTGTTAGGTTTAAAATTATACAGCAGTAGATACTGATCAACATTAAGGCAAAGGGACACTTTCTTGTGGTGTAACATGTCATAGTTAATGTCATAAACTATACCTATGTTAATCTGCTGGGACACCTGAGTGAATTTTAGAAGAGTGGACTTTGTATATCCACTAAAAAAATTCCCTAAGACCAGTTGGTAAAATGTTATTGCAAAAATGACTCAAAGCAAAAAAGTTTAGCATATTTTTTTTGGAGTAACTTGATTACTATGTTGAATAATGTGAAAAATTGTGAACAATAGATGTATATTGTATCCAGATAGATGTATTTCTTATTTTGCCACTGTCCTGTAGGTTATGGTTTCCTGCAGCCTGCTCAGGCAGAGATGTTCGCCCGTCAACAGGAGATTCTTCGTAAACAGAATCTTGCTAGGTAATGTCATAGAACTGCACAGAGAAACGTGTCTCAGACTCTTATTAAAAGGTTTGGGCAACTGCTTGTACTATAGCAAAATATATAATTAATTGATGATGTGTGGAATTTCATATTATTAAGTAATAGTTCCAGGCTTCTCTCAGGAAATATTTATTTCCAAGTTGCAGCGTGTCTCTCTGATTGTGGATTGTTCCTCCAGGTTGGAAATGTCTGCTGAACTGTTGAGACAGAAGGAGTTAGAGAACCTCCACAGGCAGCGACTGCTGTCGGACTCGCTGGGCCTGCATCCTGGGTTCCCTGCAGAACACCCTGCCTTGCGCAGCCTGCAAGAAATCCCAGAGGGCCACCCACTCCGAGAAGAGCTCAATCGCCGCAACGCCATGCTGGTTTTGCGGCACAACAACACCCCATTACTCTCCCTCAACCACCAGGGAGCAGCAGCAGGCACTTCCTCTAAAGACCTAAGCAACAGGAAGAGCTTGAGGAAAGGAGGACCACTCAGAGGGGACCAACAAGGGGGTTCATCTGAGACTAAAGAGATGCTTGGGGAGGGCTGTGCACGGGACGGAGAAATAGAGGGACAGGATGAAGACATGAAAGACTTTGAGAATGATGCAGAGGTTGGGGAAGACAGGCCTGAGAGGCTTTCCAAAGTTGACGGACATGGTCTCGGTTCAGAAGTGTGCCAAGGCAAGGATGTGACCAAGTCTAGTGAAGCAGTGAAAGCGCTGGGGGAGGGGTCAGGAAGACTGAGTGTTCATTGTAGCTCCACTGGCCAAGAGTCACCAACCCACCACCTCTTCACATCAGGACTGAGCAAGAGTGAGGCCAAATACCTGCCACCAGGAATCCCACACTTACCCACCTTGCATGGACAAGCTCCGCCCTTCACCTTTCCATACACCAGCCCTTACTTTCACACCGGTGAGTTTACAATTCTTTAAAATTCAGATAACAAAACCCAATCACATTCAATGAGAGATACTTAATTTTAAAGATTTTTTATTTAACGAAATCCTCCAATTCCAGTTCAGCAAACTCTTCCAATGCACTCCTTGTTTAAAACGAACATACACAGCACTAGTGTTAGTGACACCATATGCCTGCTCCTCAACTTTAACAATCTGTAAAATCTGGAGTTCAAATAGTATTCCTTGTCCTCAGAGAGACAGAAAGAGTGAGCGAGAGAGTTAGAGAAACTGAGAAATTGAGCCCAGAGTGCAAGCAAGCCCAGAGCAAGTTTTAATGGAAAATGAGTCTCCTAATGAGGAAGTGACCAACTCAGAGTGAAGCTGAGCTAACCCTCCTCAGGCATTCTAACAAATACTGAACATGCAACATACAAAAAGATTTTGGCTCACACACAAAAATCCACCAGTTTACCAACATACAAGTCCCATCGTACCATTGATAGGATGAGACAGAGAGTGAACCAGCACACAAACATGACTTCTTAAAAGATAGTTCCAAAAACTAATATTCTGTCATTGTTTACTGACAAAATGAATTATTTACAATAACATGCAGGTTTTTATTGTCCCTATAAATCTAGGTGTATGGCAGTCTCAGCTGTCAGGCTTTATAAAAAAAACAACAACAACAAAATACTATGAAGTACCATGAAAGAAGTCAGGAACATACATTTGGGGTTCTCCCTCAAAGTTACTTTCACAACACGACAGAATTGTGTGGTGAACAATTCTTTCAAGAGATATCAACACATTAAAGAGGCATATAAGGTTTAGCCCAGCATTAATATCTAGTTAAAGGCTAGTAGCTGATGTGTTTTACCACGCCTAACTTAAATGAGTGCAGAACAACCTCAGCCATCTGAAACGCATTACCTGCTCCAGCTGAGAGACCTCCCCCAGGAAGGGGCCCTGTCGCTGACCTTTACTAAACTCTGTAATAGGCAGGGTCAATAACAGAGCGGTGTGTAGGCACAAGCGTGCGTGTAAGGGGACAGGGGGTCTTCTGTCTCTAATGATTTCTGCTTCCTCTCTGCCCGGCGGGCCCACAGGCGCCATGGGAGGTCTTTTTGTGGACGGAGAAGAGGCGGGAGCAGCCGAGGACATCAGCAAGTGGAGTGTGGAGGAGGTGTGCAGCTTCATCAGCAGCCTAGCAGGCTGTGGGGAGTATACACAGGTGAGGACAAGAGCAGGAGCAGAGCGTTGGACACCTCCTCTCCTCCCCCTGCCTTTAACAGGGGCTACTGGAGACATTAAAGTACAGCACAGAATGAAGATCATGTGCTGTAATTCGTAGAGGAGAACATTAGACTAGAATAGCTTGATTTAGAAGTTTCTAGAGCGTACTTTAAAAAGTTAGAAGGCCGCTCTGCGCTGCTCTTATCTTTCTCACTCACAGCTCTGTCTCACACATCTCACCACACTGGATGTCACTCTGTCGCATGTGCAACGCATCACCAAAACCCCACTGTCGACCACAGCACACCTCATTTCACTGCAGATGCTGAGTGTGCATGAGCCTCCCCGTGGAATGAGAGTCACTTTAACTGTGTGCATGTGGAGTGAATTGGTGCATGTTCATCAACATCAACATCAGCTGAAGCCAAGTCATCTCTTTCAGGTCTTCAGAGAGCAGGCCATCGACGGCGAGACTCTGCCACTGCTGACGGAAGACCATTTGCTCAACAACATGGGATTGAAACTAGGGCCTGCCCTCAAGATCCGCTCTCAGGTAAAACATTTTTTTTTATAAATAAAGACCTGTTGTACCAGCGGTGTCAAATCCTACTCCTGGAGGGCCAGTCCTGCAGATTTCATGCAGACCTTACTCCAACACACCTCTTTGTCAAGTAATCCTGAGAACTTGATTAGCTGATTCAGGTGTGTTTAAATTGCGTTGAAGCAGGGCATAGCCAAACACTACAGGACAATAGTTCTCCAGGAACAGGACTGTACAGAGGACAAGAAGTTGCAATAATAGTGGGCAGATATACCATAGAGAAAGGGTGGGCAACTCTGTCCTCACTGCCCTGCAGAATTGAACTCCAACCCTAATGAAACACACATGAACAAGCTGATCAAGGTCTTAAAATTAGAGGTGAGTTTAAACAGGGTTGGAGCTAACAGAGCAAGGGTGTTCTATCCTGCTTCTTGAGGGCCACCTTCCTGAGTTTAGCTTCAACCCTAATTAAACACAACCAAACAAGCTAATCAGGGTTTTCAGGATCACTTAATACATTTGAGCAGGTGCGGTGGATAAGAGTGGATGTAATCTTTGCACTGAAGTGGCCCACCAGGAGCAGGAGACTACACTTCTGACATGGAGTCTCCAAATTTGGTTCCCCCAGTAACTGCTTACAGTACCTGGGGTGGGGTGGCGGGGTTTGCCACAAAGTGGTTTGTAATACATGAAGCAGATTAGAACATCTGGCAAGAAGATATTTGTAATTTTTTACACCTGTGGGGCAACTTTCGCGATGTTACCCTCTGCCCCATTAACCTATAGCAAGGATAGGCAGTTTTGGTTCTAGAGAGTTTAGCTCCAACCCTAATAAAACACACCTGAACAAGCTAATTCATGTCTTCAGGATTACTAAGGCTATAAGCTAAGTATTTTTTTCAGACTTTCTAGGATTGAACTTGCCTACCCCTGACCTATAAATAGGACCACTTCTCTTGTCATTGTTTCTTCATGTGTAAATCACAATTCAGCATTAATTAATCTAAGCAGACATGAAAGCAATCAACTTGTATCACTGGTACTGTACAACCTTGTGCACTTCCTGGTGGGTGTACAATGTGAGAAGTAATGCTGGCATGTGGCTGCTTTCCTCAGGTGGCGCGACGTATTGGCAGAATATTCTATATGACCAGCTTCCCGCTGGCCCTCCCGCTGCCGCCATCTGCTCTGCGCCCCACAGACAGAGACCCCCTGCCCACCGAGACCCGCCCTCCTTCTACCGGCAGCACTTCCTCCCCATTCAGTGTGCCCCCTCCTGCCTGCCGCTCCTCTCCCAAACAGGAGAACGGAAACCCCTCCTCAGCGGGAGCTTACGACTCCACTAAACCTCCCTCGTAGAATTGGCCATTAAAACTCTTGACTGCTTCTCCATATGGCAGAGGCAGTGCTTCAGGGAGGAGGTAAAAACGGAGAGAGAGGGCATGAAGGGGGCCCTCTTTGAACTATTCTTTCCTTCCTCTTACCCCCTCTACCCCCCCCCCCCCAACCCAAAATAAAAAGCAAACTTGAGGACCTTTATGCAGAGGCACTTAATCTTTTTGGGAAAAGTGTGGAGAAATGTGCAGAAAGACGAGAGACACTGATGAAACGACACGGGCTAAAACAGCTCCACCCTTCGCAGCGGCTGTGTGGAAGCCAAAATCCAAAGATGTGCAAATAGGAACTTGGGGACGAGACAGGAAGCGTTAGAGTGTGCGAGAGATGAACGTGAGCAGACAGCTGCTCTTAAACGGCATGCCAGAAGGAAGGGCGACGCATCCAGCGAATGTACGAGGTACACATACGACATTCTTTTGTGTCAGATGTTGTAGGAAAGCAACATTCACTGCGATGAACTCTTGTGGTACCTAACATTCTCGGGGAGCGGTGAACTTCGAAAGAGACGCTTTCTTTTTCTGCTTTCATGCCAACTCCTCCTCCTTCAACTTCCAGCCTTTTTAAATTCTCTGGAGTTGTTTTCGCTTCGAAAGACTAAATCCTCCAAAGGAGTAAATATAAGAACAGGATGGAACTCATTTGCAGTCTTGACCAGTGCAACTATGCATTCCACAGTCCAAAACCAAAGATGGATGGATGTGGAATTTTCAAACGAGATCTAGCATTGATCTCTCCAGTGAAGAAACAAGGTACACATACAGGGCGTCATACTAAAGGAAGTGAAATGGAAAAGGACCTCAAAAAGAGAGATGTGAAAGCACTTAGACTTCCTGTGACCAAAAGCCATCAGCCAAAGCAATGGCCCAAACTCTCACCCGACAAACAGCTGGGCCCGTTTTAGTTTCACAATCCCGTGAAAAAAGAGCATTAGGGAAGGATGGACATCCCTCCCGATGCCTGTCCATAGATGGATTAATGCCATTGTGAGGTCACACTTACTGCTGTGGGAAATAAATGTTATCCTGAACTGTACAGAAACATGCTCAAGATGAGAATATACTGAAGATGAAATTAGTGGTACGTTTTGTTAAATGTAGTTGCACGAGTTAAAAATCTTTATTACTGAACGAAATGTGACTGGTTGACTCAGTGGTATTTTTGTTCATCTTTCTCTGTTTGCTGTGTATTCCAGTTGTAATAATTATGAGCCCCAATCTTAAATGCCACTTCAGCATATAAATGAGAAAAAAATATTTATAGGAATTTGTTTGCTGTAGTTAGAGCAACGAAACATTAAATTGTCCTTAAATTGATCCCAAAGAACAATACTTTTCTCTTTGTTGCAGGGAAATGAAAGGCACAAAGCTCTTTATGCAAATCTTTGAAATTGTTTTTCTTTTTTAATATGTAAGCAATTAATTAAAATCGTCTCTAGATTTCCCATCAATGTTTTGTCTTCATCCTATTTTTCTATTCTCTGCTGGGTGAAATAAATCCTATTGCAAACTTGCAGATGCACTCTCTTTTTTTCTTTGAGTAATATGTTTATTTCCAAACTCCTCCACAGTAGGGCAGGGAGTGGTGGCCCCAGCGGATGGTAAATCCCCTGGTAATGGGAGGGAGTGTGTGTGTGTGTGTGGGGGGGCAGGGTTCAGGTCAATAACAGCTGTCAGAGCGTCAGGTTCAGTCGCAGGCCAGGGCCCCTGTGGCCCCCCGCCTAACCCACAGAACAACTGACTCTCAGGGACGTCCCCTTAAAAAAATCTTTTCACTACACCCATGACTGTCAGTACCAGGTGCTGCATGTGATAAACAAAGTAAACCTGTTACCCAGACTCGCACAAACACAGGCATGATGCGTGTGGCAGCGTTAGTGCAAACTGAATTTACTCTAATGCAGCCCAGCTGACGTTCAGTCACGGTGGCCTGAATTTAACATTGCTTGACGTTCTGAACAGCACCTCAAGCTGGGAGTGATGGAAAGAACAGAGTGCAAAATATGTTTGCTCACACTCCCATTATGCAACAGGAAAGATGCTTCAGCCATAAACAACAGCTGTTACACCCAGTTGTGAGCATATGAGAGGATGATTTTAAAAAGCAATAAAATGATGTTACCATTTACTGATCCTGTGACCTGTGTTCTAAACCTTTGACTTTCTTTCATGAAATGCAAAAAGAGAATGTGTTGGACATGGTTTTCCTTGCAATTACAGTGAATGTGGACATTAAAAAGGATGCAGAAACACTACATGAAGACTCAAAGAGTCTTCTGATGTCTTATGTTAGGTTTGAGACAGACCTAAACTAGTCATCATCTGTGAATAGTCTTTCTCTCCAGTGAACTGTACCATATCAGTTGATCTCAAGAATGAGATCAGTCTAATTCCTAAACAAATTGTTCAGACTTGTGAACTGGATGAAACGACTCGAGTCAAAAAAATGTTTTAAACATAATTGAGGATAAGTTAAATTGTTTGACTATTCTAGTAGAGTAGTCTTTCTAAACCAATTTCTTACAGCACCACTAGAGCTGTGTGGAGTGCTGGCAGCTTAAACGCTGCTTTAAAACATTTAGAAAAAGCCAAGCGGTTTCAGAAAGTGACGTAAAAGCACTGAAGGGGAGACATGTTTTGGCGAGAGAACAGACTGCTCTCTGTTTTCGTCTCTTCCTCTCTCCCCACCTGAGCAGCACAGCCTGGCAGTGGATGATACGAGTGTTTGGCAGCCTGGTGCTCGGGGCAGACCCCGTGCCTCCACCTCCCGCCTCTGGCCCACCCATTCACCACTTCCAAACACAAGCCTCGGCACAATGCAACATCTCCAAATACTGAGCTGAAAAAGATAGCCTTTAGTAGTTTTAAAACAAAGTTCAGATTTCAGAAGTTCAGAGTTTTTAATAAGGTCTTTTTAATTTGACAACCTTACGAAGTGTTAGATTAATTTGTTTTGTTTCACACTTTATAAATTCAATGGAGCAAAAAAAACTAAAACTAAATCCGTAATTACCACAACAGGGGCTGTACATGGCTCTTAAAGGAACAGTTCACCGAAATATATTTAATTTCTTGGGTAAGCTATTGCTTTAATAACAGTATAAATCATGTTCGGATGTGAAATAGAAATGTTGTCCCTCTGATGTAACACAGTGAGTTTAGTCCTGATCAGAGAGCTCCAGGTCCTCAACCATATCTTCATCTCCTTCAGCCACCGCCTTCAGTTCTGTGTTCAACATCTTCTTTGGTGCTTTGCCTTTAGAAGACGAGGGCTTCTTCTGGTCACCATCTAAAACAATGATGAAAATGGGGAAAAGATCAATGGCATGCTACCTACAGTTAAGATGGTTAAAAAATATGAGCAGGATTGTGTTGAAAACATATACAGAAAATGTTATAGTTTCAAAGTCATAGTGAATATCTAACCCGAAACAAAGCCAATCCTAGCTAATTACTGAAGCATATGGTACCTGAATCATCCTTCTCCAAGTCATCTATATCCTCATCGCTCAGGTCTGAGAGGTCCTCAAGGCCTTCATCGTCCTCATCAGAGTCACCCTTATCCTCTGTAAAATAAATAAAAATCAGATGTCTTCAGAACAATATTCATTTGTATTCATTCATTCAGAAGTTCAAGCTATAACCCAAATGGTCTTACAAGTGATTTTACTTATACTGAGGTAAGGTGAACAGGTTGATTAAATTGGCATTTTAAAGTCATCATGAAATCAAAATGGATGGTTAATCCAAAGCAATACGTTTGACTTCATAATTTTAAACCTTCAAAAATGAGTGATGGCCTAAATGGTGATGTTTAATTAGTGCTTCTCCGATGGTGCAATTAGCTATGTTTCCATCACCCTGCTTTTATGCGCATTTTGAAGTATTGCATTAGAAAAGAGTGATGGAAATTTTGAATTTTGCAAAAAAGTTTTTACTTTGAGGTGGTTTTTGACTTGTGCGAAAAAGGGTTATTGCGAATAATGGGAGATGGAAATGCATTCTGCAAATAAATTCCTCCAAGCGCATAAAAAAAGTAATGTGACTGCTCTATGGGACGGCAAATCATGACTAACCAGCAGACCGATCTCATTCCACAGCATCTGAAATGTTGTTATGGTCATTTGGAAATGCTCGAGCAAAGTCTTACTGTATAATTTCCTTCCAGAAATGTCTTACATGACTGCGTTCACTAACAGCAGCATCCACCTCCGAAAGCAATGGCCACATGAGGTGCAAGTAATTTATTATATATGAAAATTATTATATTCAGTGGCTTCTCCTAGTTTTCTTAGTGATTTATAGTGCCAATTTATCAGGAAGTGACAATTTTGATTATCATTGACTTGGAAATGGTGCTTGTTCGCAAATGTTTTATGCGATATTCCAATTTTGCGCATAAGAATCCACCTATTTCTATGTGCATTTTGGGATATTGCATAAAAAAAATGCTGGATGGAAATGCCAAGATGCGCATGAATTCTAAAAATGCTCATAAAAACGTATTCACTCAAATAAGTAGGATAAATGTATAATCCGTTAAGAAAACTACGACGGAAACACTTTTACTGAATAAATTCCTTAATTCGCATTAAAAAAGACACGTGACTTTGCGATGGGATAAGCATAAAACTGGACTAATCAAAGGACTGATCTCAATGCAGAGCAGAGCATCTGAAATGCTAGTTTTGTCATTCTAAAATGCTCGAGCAAAGTCTCGTCAAAGGGCTTTGTTGTAATTAACTCCCAGAACTGCGTTCCCAAACAGCAGGCTCTGAAAATAAGATAACATGACCGCGTTTCATCTGCACGCTCTAAAGCTCTTTAGTGTATACACAAATTATTATATACAGTGCCTTCTCCTACTGCAGAAAAAAAAATTATTTGTGATATTTAGTGCGAGTTAATCAGGAAGTGACGATTTTGTTCTCTTCAACTCACTGGATGGAAAGATGCTTTATTCACAAATGTTTTGTGATATTCCAATTTTGCGCATACATTTAATTCGTAACTTTGGATGTAAACCTAGGCATTGACTGTCAGCGTCTTTCATACATACATAACATATACAAACTACAGCAGGTAATCAAGTCAGCTGTGTGGATGTAAGATAGATTGACAATATTAATTTCTTGATAAAAAAAGCAATTTTTGATTAACCATTATCAATTCTTAAATCCCAAGATCAATATTTTAGACTGTTTTATATAAAAGTTAAAAAGTTAAGAACATTAAAAACCACCTTATTTGCTATTTAAATGTTTGCATTCAACTCAGTTTTTATTTGAATGTTGAGTTTTGCTGAATTAAAACTAAAATTTTGGCATTTCAGTTAAAAAAAAAAGTGCCTCACTATTTAAAATATAAAGACTTGGTCTGCCGCTAAAATGTCTTTTGACTTGTTATATTTAGGTTTCACTAAGTGAATACTCAATAATTATAACGTTACATTTAACTTTTAAGGCATATGAACTCCCATCAAAAAGAGCTTGCTTGATTCTAGTGGAAGAGTTTGTCTAGCTGACCTACCCATGCTGCTCACGTATAGGTTACTATTTACATGACAAAAATAGAGGCTAGCTTCTGACGGCAATTTAGCCTCGCTAATCCAGAGGTGTGTGTGGGAGTGTCTTGTGCTCTCTGAAGAGGACGGGTTGAAATCCCTGAGCTTTGAAGTGGGATTTGATTAGATGCTGCCTGGGAGGTGAATGGCAGCACAGACACCTCCCCAGCCAGGCACCCTCCACCCTAATTACCCAGCACACACTGGAGCCAGCCAGAGGGGGGAGCCGAGCTTAACACCAGGCTGCTGAGAGGAGCCTCATGCATCTTAATATAACCGGCGACCGGCTGAGAGTTCAGAGAGGGTACAGAAAGTCCACCAGGAGCACGACGCAAAGACTCTAATGATTGCCTGTGGGATAATCAATACAGTGAAAATGTAAGAAAAAAAATTAAAAAGACACAATCTACATGTTGCTCGTAGCTCTGAAAACAGTCATGACACAGAAACACTGAAGATGAGAGTGTTTACAAAATCTCCACTTTAAGATGGAGAAAACTCAAGCCAAGTGTTTGAGAACGTTGAAGGCATTAAATGATCTGGCACACTGCAGCGACAACAAAATAACAAACACAACTCAAGAATATTAACGGGCCAAAAGCAGACCAACCCAGCAGATAGCCGAAACACACCAAAACTTAAGAGACAAGCAAAATAGAAGTTGGGAAAAGTCATCAGACTACGTCAAAATCGTGACAAACGGATACAGCACATTAATCAGACAATACTGGGCCAGCCTGAGTTTATTCCAATGAGAATATCAACTTGTCAATAATTCAAATGATGGTAACTTGATATTAAGATTGAATAAAAACAATTATGAACCTTTTGCAATCTGTTTCTGCCTTTCCAACTGTGGTTTCCAACTTTGGAACAAAAGTAGTAATGTCTTAAAAAAACAACGGATATGTAAATATTGTTATGTCATGGAATGTACAATGAATTTATAAATAAAAGTCTCTTCCTTCCACTTCCACCCTTTCCTACCCTCTTTCTCACTACAGCAACGACTCCTAGGGTCACACCAGCCACTTATACTAAATCTCTGCCATAGGACAAACTGCAGAAGAGAAAATGTCGTAATCAAAAGTGTCGAAAAGCGAAATATTTTGGTTGGTTTGGTAAAGGAGTAAAACAGAATAACAACAAAAAAAAGAGCTTACTGTTTGACAATATGCAACCAAGACCTTAAATTAATATATTAGAGGTCATGTGACCGTATTCCTCAGGTCTAAGCGCTAGAGGTATGGGGCCAGTTAAGCCGTGTGGTGAAGGAGCGGCCACTAACATCTTTCCAAGCAAATGTTTTGAATTACAAACCCCCACTGGGATCCAAGTATGCAAAAAAAAAGCTTCCTGTAAGAGAGAACAGAGTAAGAGAGAGCGAGAGACAGACAGAATGAGAGAGAGATTTGTAGGGACTCCACACAATGAGCACCAGATGTAATAAAAAAAGCCCTTCCTCTCGCCTCCCACCTCCATGGGACTTTTTCTGCGGCTGTCGGCCTGTCGACTCATGGGCGGGAGGAGTGGGAGAGTGTGGCATGTGTCCGACACATGACCCAGCACACAAGTCCAGATATAGAGTTAAAGAGGAGAGGCAAGTGCACGTCTGACAGCTGACCTGCCCTCCGCTGAGATCCATTCACAGAGAGAGAGAGAGAACACGAGCGAGCGATATTGGGCTCACACATCTGAAATGTATTTGTTTTTTTAGTTAATTGTTATATAATTGTTCTTTCTTTTTGAAATATGTAATACAGTTTCCTGCTTCCATGGAAATGCTTCTAAATATTCAATGTCAACTGTAAAACAAAATTCAAATCCAACATGAAACCAAAATTATTTGCACATAGTATTGAAATATCTACTGAATATTTATCTTTAGCTTTCAAAAAAATGTTGAACCTTGCTCCATCTCTAAAAAAAACCCTTTCCCTTCAGTAGACATCAAGCCCTCTTTATTTTTCAGCTCCTTCCCTCTAATCCGTCATATATAGAGACCACTTTTACAATCAGTTAAATTAAGTCCCTTAAACTTTTTCACATAAAATGTGCTTAATTTACCCAAACGCATACAAGATGCAAATGAGTTTTTTCATTAGAACAGATTTGGAAAAGTTAAGCATTACATCACTTGCCCATCAGTGGATCCTTTGCAGTGAATCAGTGCCGTCAGAACGAATTAAAACAGCTGATAGAAATGTCACAATAATCCACAAGTAATGCAAGTAATTCACAAGCTGCATGTTTGTAATAAATCAATAAACAAATTAAGATGATTTTTTTTTTTACTTCAAAACGTTGCTTTCGGCTAAAATACGAGTCCTGTATCCATAATAAAACAATTTCCATTGAAAAAGTCTGCTTGTCTGAATCAGGAGAGAAAATGCATGGATCAAGCACCACTTACAGGCCAAAACAGTTCTAAACAAATATTTCGGTGAATTTTGTGGATGGGCTTTTTCACTGGAGGAAGCATTATCATGGACTTGTGTCCATAGGCAACAGGTTTAAGTTAAAATGTCTTGATGGCAAATTTGTTTCTTACAAACAAAGCATTCCACTTCACAATGAGTTAATTGATAGACTGGTGTTGTGGGAATTACTTGTGCATTATTTGAATGTTTTTACAAGCTGTTTGGACTCTCATTCTAACGGCACCCATTCACTGCAGAGGATCCATTGGTGAGCTAGTGATGCAATTCAAAATTTGACCAAATCTGTTCCGATAAGCAAAAACTCATTTACATCTTGGTTGGCATGAAATAAAATTTCCAACAAATTTCATTTTTGGGTGAACTATTCCTTTAAGCATTAGAAGAAAACAGAGATAAAAATAAAGTTGCACTTCAATAGATCTGTTGGGTTTAAATGTTCTGTGTTTCAGAACCCATCTTCTGACAGCGCAGTGCAATGGACTACAGCCTCCCAGTGACAAAGAAAGGCATTACAGGAAAACAAAACTCCCATTGCACGCAAAACATGTATTTGTATGACATATGCATTAGTTGCAATACAGGAACTAGGTAATATATTAATGCGAAGCCTTGCCTTTGGATTTGAACATGTTGTCGTCGTCATCATCGTCATCACTATCTGACTCAAAAAGCCCCTTGAACTCCTTCTTGTCTGCTTTCTTTTCTTCAGCCTTCTTGCGTTTGATCTCAGGGAGATTCAAGTCCTCCATCTAAATTAAAAGCAGTGGGAAAGAAAAAAAAGATCTTTAAATACTGTCTTTAATCAAAACTGGTAAAAACAGAAAACACTTGAAACATAACATTAATGACAATATAATGCTGATGAAATGCTTCTGTTTTCATTTCAGATTTAGTTGTGCACTAAATATGGTTGAATGGAAGTGTTTTTTTTTTAGTTGATGTACAATGAGCTATTCTTTGAGTTTCCTTCCATCTCATTAACATCAGATGTCAAAAAATGAGTCACTGATGAGACTGGGTATTCAACCCCTTTCATCTATATATATCTATATATTAATATTACAAAGGATTCAAATTAGTGATATAATACAAAAATAATTTAGAAGACAAAAAGCCACAAAAAATAATAAAGTTATATTATTCTCTCCTAAACACATAATGGGACGTGTGTGTGTGTGTTGGTGGAGGAAGTGGCAGAGGCAGTAGAGGCAGGAGGGAGGCAGTGGTAATCAGATCTGAGCGTGGGGACTCGGTGGATCAAAGCTTGGGACGCAGCCCTGAGCGCTATAATACTCTTCCTGTAGCACTAGCCCTGCCACCTCCTCCGGCAATCTGCCGCTTCCTAGACGCCAACACTCCGCCTGGTGTCATCTCCATTATCTCCCTATGGACACGCTCCAGCTCCACACACATACACGAACACATACAGTAGGTGCTTTCACAGAACCAGCACTACAGTTTTCACAGAGATTATCACATCTGTGCATTTAATATAATACTAGCATTAAAATAGCATTTGGATAAACAGCCATCTCAATATATATTTATAATCCTAATAATTTGATAATTTAATCAGAAAGATTCTTTCTGAAAATCAAACCATAGCATTATAATGACACTTTCAATTAAAAAAAAAATTAAGGCCCTGCAAATCCAACTTCCTCTGAAAGGTGTGGTTTGGATTATTTGGGTCTAATGGTAATTGTGGATGTGGTTTTGGCATTTTTACCCTTTCTTTTCCAGAGATCTCCAGCTGAATCTCCTTTTCACGAAGTTTCTTCCACTGGCTGTAATATTTAGTGAGTGGAGTGCCTTCCTCTGCTACCTGCTTCTCCCAGGCTGCCTGTAAACACACCAAAATAAACAGCGAATGCTACTGCATGTTCACCCATAAGAGAGCTAAACAAAGGGGATCTCATTACACATTCTCAACAAAATAAAGCCATAAAGTTACTCAAAAACTACAATTGTTCGACATCATGTGCACACACGCCTGCTCTGTTATTGTGAATCAATACCCCCCCAAACACAAACACACACACACACACACACACGCACGTCTGGAACATCTCAGAAAACAAGGATTGTAAACTCTATCACTATACTCTAAAGTGTATTAATGAAGCATCAGGTCAATCGCAGTGGACCAAGAAGTGACCCTTGGTGCACACCTTTTCTCTGAAACAGCAAAAATAAGAGGCTAACAGAAGGATAAAGGGGCAGGGGAGGGTGTAAGAGAGTGAATCCCTGCCAGCCTTTCCTTAAAGGTCTTTGTGGATGATATTGATCAGGTAAAATGAGATTAGTTAACCTCCAAATTCAATAGACTGTAATAAATCTCAACTTCAGTCTACAGTTAGCTAAACTTATTTATAACAATTTGCAGTGGTTTGAAGAATAGTGAAAACGATCAAAGCTAGAAAAGGGCGCAATATGCTCCTTCCTTGATGCAACAGACCCAAACAAAGCTAACAGATGGGTAAATGACCAGCGAGGATGAACTTCCTGGCAAATTGTGTGCTTCATCCTTTGAAGCATTTGTTCAACTACTGCTGTGCACATTCTGGAAGGAAATCCTGATGCGATCACTCAGCACTTTGGTGCTAAGACTAAAATGAACCGCAAGAAATTACAACGCAATGTTTAGGCCATTTCAATGGTTGGCATACATGCACACTGAGCTTTGGTGTCAAGCAGGTGAGACAGAATTTCAAGTTTAAGAGTGCTGATTTTTTCACATAAGACTAATATAATTACTATAAATAACTAATAAGCAAATTATTGAAATAAAACTACAATTTAAACTAAATGAAAATGAGAAATGAAACAAGTTTAACCTGAAGTACTAAAATGACCAACTGAAATAAAACTTGAATTAAAATAAATTATAACTACAAAAAAATTAACCTTTTAAATCTAAAAATTAAAATTAATTCAAAATATTAATTAAAAAACAACAATAGGTATTTAGGAATATATTTATTTAACCTCTGTGTGAAGTGTTAGGGTTAGTATTGGAGCTGATGGAGGCACTGGTACATCCCATAGAGACAGATATTAGTTTGTTGGACTGATCTGTGGGGCATGCGGCTTTATGCAGCTGTGCTGGCGGCAGTGCCGGGTTAGAAGTTTGCCATGCCCCCCTCGTTAGTAAAGGACATCTTTCCCGTTGGCCAGAGCCCAGCGACAGACGCACCCCGGCATGGTGCCATGCTGTCTGCATGCTCTGCCCTGCTGCATCTCTCCCTATGGCTCAACATTACACAGAGGAGAGACACAGACCCTTCCACCCCTCCTTCACTCCAGTCTTAAATGGCCTTAAATATTTATCAGAAGCACGAGTCAGGTCCAGAGACAGCAAGGGGCGGAGAGGAGAGATGAACGGGCTGTGCGTCGGCAGGGGTGACAAATGAGAGTGGAGATGGAGATGAATGGAGCCGAGATCTCGCCCCAGAGAGGAAGCAACATCTCACCTTCTCTCTCAACCTTCACCCCTGCCGTCCCCTCATTTTTTTCTTCCCACCAATTTCATCATTATCAGCCCAGTCAGCACCAGGGTTATTACTGTTAACTGAAACTGCTATGAAGACAAAAATTTTTTATTAAAAATAAATAAAGAAAATGAACTATAAATGTGCACTACAATACGGTCAACAACTAAGCAGAATTATAAAGAAAATCAATTATATAGTTTTAATTAAACTAATATATATTATAAGCTATTTTGCCAAAAAAAGATGCACAATCAAATAGAAAGAAGGCTATCTGATTGATATAGAAAACAACCAACACTTCACTTTCTGTATACGTTTAGAATTCTTAATTCTAGAATTTTTAAATGGGTGACAATAATAATAATAATAATGATTAATTTTAGTATTAATATTTGTTATTATTATTAGTAGCAGTAGTAATAAACGATATATATATATAACACACACACACATACATTAGGGGTGGCACGGTACACAGATGTCACGGTTCGGTACGTACCTCGGTTCGATACGATTTCGGTACAACAGAAAAAGAAAAAAATCTACTATGCTCGGGTTCTTTTGAACAGTCGTACAAATTACAATTGTTTACACTTAGATGCGAAAATACTAATTATTAAATTGTTATATTATGTATAATATCTGTTTTGTTTTCATTGTGAGTGTACACAAATAAAAGCAGACCTTTATCCAGTGATTATTAATAAGACAATAAGTGTTTAAAGTTGATTCTGCTGGTATAAGAAAACAGTTGAAGTGATCGCACGCTGGAGCACACACTCAATTTTTTTTTAGGAATTGTATATATTGAACATGCATTTAAAATTATTACAAAATGTTACAAACATGATCACGTTTCCTTACACACACAAAACACATGAGTTCCAGCATTGCTAAAGTTGGTAACGTTACGCTACTTTATCAAAATCAAATACAAACATCAGCGCACCCGCCTCTATGTCACTGTTGGAATGCGAACTGCATTAACGTAACTTACAAAGCCTATAATTTACATAATAAATAATACTTTCGCATTCAGACAAGTTACATCGCAAACATGGAAATATTATGGAATATTTGGATTTGTGCCGAATGAGAGAGGTAGGATACACGAGCACAAAGCTCTTGTCAGTCTGTGTGAGAAGCTTATGCCAGTCCACGTGAGAGACGCGTTCAGAATCAGCACATGGTCACTGTCTCAAGCACGCAACTCACGGGATTCGCTGTTCTTCTGCTGGCGCTTATCAAACAGCGTTGCATTACTGCTAGTGCCCCCTTCTGGATTGGGGGCGAATTGCGTGTATTCGTCGTAAGGCTTCATGCACCGAACCAAGATGCCCGTACTGTGACGGTTCGGTACGAATACATGTACCGTGCCACCCCTAGCATACATATATACATATATATATATATATATATATATATATATATATATATGTTCAAGGGTTAAAAATGTGGATTAAAAATAAATACTGAAACTAAATAAATGTAAAAAAAATATAGATTTTTTTTTTACACCAGCTCGAATTAAAAGTACACTACAATGAAAAAAACAGCTAATAAAAACAGTGAAATTCTCTTTAATTACAATAATCCTGTTCAGCGAACACAAAATCTGCTACTGGATTGATGTTACCAGACACAAGCAGACGAGGCACTTAATGACTACTCCTCGTCCTCCGAGTCTCTCGCTGAAAGAAACGGCATTAGAAAGCTTTCCGCTCCATTACTTTCATCTGCTCTCAACATCCGCCACCGACCCTGCATCAGGCTACGGTCGTAATTGTGTTCCGTGCCACGATGGCCATGTGCGTCTGTCTGAGGACCTGTGACTGCACTTCCTGACCTGCAGGTGGTGTGGTCAACTAGGCTCCAGGCCAACCACCACATGCTGTTTTCAACTGACCACAGCAACACACACTCAGATGTGTTCACACGTAAACACGCAGGGCTCTGAACACACAAACACAGACGAAGACTGTGGGTGACCAGCAGTCACCTGCGAGGGGACGGAAGGCAGGGTGGTGTTTGAGGTGGGTGGAAAGAGGAGGAACTGCAGGGATAACAGTCTGCTTTTACAGCTAAAATAAACATCTGACTGCCATGTCTGGTCCCAAAGCTCACAAGTGTCTGACTAGAAGTGCTGTTATGGTCACTGTGTAATTGGGAAAAAAACTCAAGAGTGGAGAGAGAGAAAAAAAAAACATCCTTGGGTTGACGGAATGAATCAAAACAAAAATATTTGAACTCATTCAATGAGTGCTAAAGCAGTTAACACATCAGCTGTACTCAGACAGAGTTACAAATAAGACGTGTGCTGTAGGAGCTACCGTGACCTGTGTGCATATGCTTAATTCCTGATTTATAGATGGCAACACTTGCAGTACTGAAGTTAAACAAAAATACACAAAGGTGTACAATGTGTGCAAAGGTGTACAGAAGACTGTTTAATGCTGCATAGCAATGTTATTATAGTAACCTAAATCTAAAACCATGAAACTAATTTGGTTACTTTAAATAAATTAAACTTTAACTGAAAAAAAAAAAAAAAAATAATTTTCATTTACAACATTTCTCATGTTCATTTATTTTATATTGATGTAGTAAAATAACTAAAATTGACATAAAATGAATGAAAACAGACAAAAGAAAAATCTGATAAAAGTGACAAAAACTAAATTACTAACATTTTAACTAAAATAAAAAAAAAAAAAAAAAATACAAACTACCTATAATAGCAAAAATCAGTGATCACAGATATGGCCATGAATGTACAAACCTTACAAATGTAGAAACAAATGTAAATAATACATAACAATATTTTAATTATTTGAACAAAGTATGAATTAATTGTATTGGTTTTATTAAACATAAAACATTGTATAACATTTATAAATAAATACATATAAAAGTTAATAAATATAATAATATTTAATTGATATATAACCTCATGAATTATCAAATTGAGGTAGGAACGGCGGTATACTCATTTACATTTACAAGTGAAAAAACATTTGAACAATGATATAAGTTGGGACTTCATTGCATCTTGCATTTAACAGGATTTTACGGGTTTTTGTTGAACTTTTATATTAATGGTTAACATTATTGTTCCCCATCTGTGTGGCTGGTTGATAGCTGGTAGCTGTATTGCATCCATTTTGACTTCAACAACAGTTTGCCACTTTCCTGATAAAAAAAAAAAAGCTACACAATTTCATGTACTCACCACAGCTGTGACATCAGCTACGCCAAAAGCAGCTTTCTGCCTTCGCCCTGTGATGTAGCTGCAGTTCTCCTGTATCTTTTCCAGCAGCTGGCGCATCTGCTTGCAGTAATTGGCCACTTTGCATTCCTTCAAGAAGGCTTTCAGCTGAGGAGACCAACATGAGAGAGCATGCATGAGAAACAGTAGAGGAAAGAGCAAACAAATGAAACATCACAAACATTTTGTGAACACAGAGCCACGTTCAGGATGAATTTTTAACTAACCTCAAAGAGAAACATTAATATATCTCTAGAAACTCTCTGTACAAATTACGCCAATGAAAAGTACAGAAGAAACAGGAATGGATATTATAAATAAACCTGACTGGGCCAAAAGAATAAATATTAAAAACGGGATTTTTAAACAACAGCAAGGAAAGCTCGGTTTTGGCCAGAACAGAGGATGTGGCCAGATTGTGTGTGTGTCTGTGTGAGAGAGAGAGAGGGCTGAAAGAAGTGATGGTGAAAGAAGCTGGCTTTTTTCCTACAGCCTGTGTGTTGTGTTAGTGTGAACATTGTGGTGTATGTGTGTGCTGTGTCGGTAGGGTAAGTGTCAGATTGTGTATGTGGAGGTGTGAGGACTAAAAGGAGCCATTAAATACAACTGTTGAGCACGCTCCACAACTTTCACTTATTATGACCTGTTGGCGATGTAGTAAACGTTAGGAAGGAAAGTGAATAAGTCTAAGCTTATTCCAGAGTGAGTTGGAACATTACCTGGACGATGGTGGGCAAAGCCAGCTCAGGGAAGCCAATGGAGCAGGCCTGTGTGTGGAAGTACTCCAGAATGAGGTCATACAACTGCTCCACTAGACCATCCTGAAACAATGAAAACACAAATGCTCACAAATCAACACATAGAATGCATTCAAGGCCAAGAAACATACTATGTGAACAGGGAATGGACGATGAGTTACCTTCAAATGTCTACACCATAGAACTTGATGTGTTAATGATTTCAGGGAAATTATATTAATATGTGACCTTGGACCACAAAACCAGTCATAAGGGTCAATTTTAATAACCTGAAAGCCGAATAAATAAGCTTTCCATTGATGTATAGTATGTTAGGGATAGGACAATATTTGAGATACAACTATTAAAAAATCTGGAATCTGAGGGTGCAAAAAAATCTAAATATTGAGAAAAATCACCTTTAAAGTTGTTTAAATTAAGTTCTTAGCAATGCATATTACTAATCAAAAATTAAGTTTAGATATATTTGAATTGTCTTTCTCGATAAGTCTGTAAGTATGTACTGTCTATATGTAAATTGTTTCTGCACTGTCTGGAGCACACTCTCAATAATTTCACTCACCAAAGCACACATGATGTGGTGATGTGACAATAAAAGTGATTTGATTTGAATATTTGGGAAATGTACTAATTATATTCATGGAACTTCATTGATGGAAAATGATCTTTACTTAATGTCCTAATAATGTTTGGCATAAAAGAAAAATAAAATATTATTACTAATTACCCAGCGACTTAAAATGTCAAACTTATTGCTTGTAATATATTTTTATGTTTTTAAAAGATGTCAGGTCACAAATCCAGTTTAATGATTATTCATTTTATTACAATGTTATGGTAAAGCTGAATTTTCAGCATAATTACTCCAGTCTTCAGCGTCACATGATCCTTCAGAAATCATTCAAATATGCTGATTTGATGGTTAAGAATATTTTTTTATTATCAATGTTTAAAACCTGTTAGCCAGCACTCCCCATTTTGCGACTCACAGCTGAAAAATAATTAATTTCTATAAAAAAAATCTTAAAGATCCAATATTTGTATAGTAGTGTAAATGCAATCCATTTTAATGGATAACTTAAAAACGTGTCTCAAGTTGGAGACATACTGGTGGCGTTTACAGATGGGAGGCATGAATTTGAAAAACTCTTGTGTCTATCTAACACAAAAAGAAAAAAGAAAACCCAGTCCCAGTAGCACTAATGTCCATTACAAATGACACCTGTTCCTGAGGTAACATACATGGAAAAAAAAGCAGTCAATCTGTTTATGCCCTACAAAGAAATGGCTGCCCTGCACCCCACAGAGTATTCACATCTCTACTCAACACCTGGCATACAAGCATTCAAACTAATCCTGACCCGGTTTAGTGCAGGGATCGGATCTAAATCCTCTGCCCTACCTAAAATTCACAGCCGCAGCCTTCGCAAACACATTCCTCCACAATGGAAACGGGAAAACCCTGCTCATAACTGCCCTTACTAGTCAGGAGATATTTAAGATTTAGTAAGTCAGACAGAGATCCCAGACAGCAAGGGTAGAGCGGCATCTGGGGGGGCTGTGGCTGTGGTGACTTGGCCTGGGTGAACATACTGGAAAGCTTCCCCGTGCCAACCAGGAGAGCAGGATAATCCCTGCACCTTGTGTGGCAATCCTTTTGGCAGCGTCACGACGCGTGGCGCTTGAGCCTGTGTAGCAGCGTGTTCAGGCTTTCATCTCCTAACCTCAATCCAGTTACAGCCAGTCAGCATTAAGACACAACAGGATCCTGTCCCAGGAGGAGGGCCGATCCTTTATCTGATGCATTTAAGTGATTGTCTTGTGTTTCATTTTAATATGACTTCTCTTTGCACATTATGTTGGATTTGCACTACCGGTCAAAAGCGTGGGGACAGTACGATTGTTTTTTTTTTTAAGAAATAATACTTTTTTTGAGAGAGGACTCATTAAATTGATCAACAGTTACACAGTATATATATGTATGCATGTATGTATGTATATATATATATATATATATACACATACACTCACCAGCCACTTTATCAGGTACACTTGTTCAATTGCTTGGTAACACAAATTGCTAATCAGCCAATCACATGGCAGCAACTCAGCGCTTGCTGAAGTTCAAACCGAGCATCGGAATGGGGAAGAAAGGGGATTTAAGTAACTTTGAACGTGGAATGGTTGTTGGTGCCAGAAGGACTGGTCTGAGTATTTCAAAAACTGCTGATCTACTGGGATTTTCATGCACAAGAATCTCTAGGGTTTACAGAGAATGGTCCGAAAAAGAGAAAATATCCAGTGAGCGGCAGTTGTGTGGACGAAAATGCCTTGTTGATGTCAGAGGTCAGAGGAGAATGGGCAGACTGGTTAGAGATGATAGAAAGGCAACAGTAACTCAAATAACCACTCGTTACAACCAAGGTATGCAGAATACCATCTCTGAACACACAACACGTCGAACTGAAGCAGATGGC
This sequence comes from Ptychobarbus kaznakovi, assembly GCA_027422405.1. Lineage (NCBI taxonomy): Eukaryota > Metazoa > Chordata > Actinopteri > Cypriniformes > Cyprinidae > Ptychobarbus > Ptychobarbus kaznakovi. The sequence goes on along the minus strand of CM049794.1, from coordinate 11,557,298 downwards.
TAAGAACAGGGTGCCGCTCCTGTCAAACAGGAAACGGCTACAATTCTCACAGGCTCACCAAAATTGGACAATAGAAGATTGGAAAAACGTTGCCTGGTCTGATGAGTCTCGATTTCTGCTGCGACATTCAGATGGTAGGGTCAGAATTTGGCGTAACGAACATAAAAGCATGGATCCATCCTGCCTTGTTTCAACGGTTCAGGCTGGTGGTGGTGGTGTAATGGTGTGTGGAATATTTTCTTGGCACACTTTGGGCCCCTTAGTACCAATTGAGCATCGTTTAAAACACCACAGCTACTTGAGTATTGTTACTGACCATGTCCATCTCTTTATGACTACAGTGTACCCATCTTCTGATGGCTACTTCCAGCAGGATAATGCACCATGTCACAAAGCTCAAATCATCTCAGACTGGTTTCTTGAACATGACAATGAGTTCACTTTACTCAAATGGCCTCCACAGTCACCAGATCTCAATCCAATAGAGCACCTTTGGGATGTGGTGGAACGGGAGATTCGCATCATGGATGTGCAGCCGACAAATCTGCAGCAACTGTGTGATGCTATCATGTCAATATGGACCAAAATCTCTGAAGAATGTTTCCAACACCTTGTTGAATCTATGCCACGAAGTTCTGAAGGCAAAAGGGGGTCCAACTGGTACTAGCAAGGTGTACCTAATAAAGTGGCCAGTGTGTGTGTGTGTGTGTGTGTATATATATATATATATATTTAAATGTTTAAGTTTTGTTTAAGCTATTTATTTTTTAAAGCTTTTCAATTTTGAAATGTAACTTTTTAAATTACTGATTAACAAATTATACATTGTCACTTTTCTCATGAACTCCCATGAAAGCAACAAGAAAAGCAAGTATGAAAGTAAATTTTTTTGACAATTTGTAATATTTTAGTCAGTTTTTGACTACAACTTGATCATACAACTTCAGAAGAATGAAGGAATAGTCCACATGCTTTTAGAAAATGCATTTTTGGGTGCACTATCCCTTTAAAGTATTTAATGCATTAATAGCTTTCAATTAACCACATGTGGTAACATTAATTCTGACAGGCTTAGTATACATACGTAGTCACAAACTGAAAGAACATGAAGCATTCATATGAAGAACATGAGGGTCTGAAACTCAAAGTAGTACAGGATGTGTCACCTTATAAGCCTTCTCTTGGAGATTGGTCTTGCTGAGTTTGAGGATCACTGCAAAATTGATGGGCTTTATACTCATGCGGCCTGGTTTCTTATTGAAGTCTTCCTGCTGGAAGATCTGAGGAGCAGATTGAACAAACAGATACATCAGAGCACCGCATCACAGACATACGTGCACAGAAAAACACAAATAAAACAAGACTAGAGCAGTAAACCACTGATTATTCAGACAAACAAAAACCGGAGAATAACTCAAGGGCTTATAGTAACTAAGTCAGGTGTACAGACAAGTGTTGGGGAAGCTTCTCTGAAACTTTAGCTTCCCATGCAACAAGTCACTCAAATAGTTCAATACTTTTCCCATCGTATTGAGGCTAATTATAACACTAAACATACAGATGAACTACTTCATTAACTGATCTACAGGAGTAAAATAAATATTATGAGAGAAATTATATGAATGAATGCACAAAACAATAGGTACAAGGACCTGAAGTATCTTGAAAAAAGTAGTAGTATGAGAACAAAAATAGAATCACAGTATATATGATTGTATCAAAAAGCCATAACTGAATCTATTTCAGGAGCAAAGGTGTATTTTTTAATTAAATACAATTAAATATAATAAAAAAATAAAATACAATTAATTAAATATATTTAATTAAATAAAATCATATGAGCATCATTTATATGTCCCTAAAAACAATAAGGTACAAGTTATCAAATAGGGTAACACTTAACTTCACAGATAAGTTTCAACTAAATGCAGACTTTTCACTAAATAAATCTAGGTACAACCTAATTTACATAACCAAATCAAAAACCTAGTGATAAATGGCAGCATAGTATTTAATATGAACACTTAAATGGTTTGCTACTAGGGCTGCACAATATCGTTTCAGCATTGATATCGCGATGTGTACATCCATGATAGTCACATCACAGGATGTGCGATTTTTTGTATACTGATCATTATATTTATACTGAGCGTTTTCGCGACAGTTGTAATGTTGCATCGTGCCGCCCTGCGCTGTCTATACTGGATGTGACAGAGCGACCATTGCAAATCATATGAACTTTGTGTCAGTACGTAATAAAAAGAACGAGGGATTTACTCATGGGGATTTGTCATGTCGCGCCGCATCCAGTGTAGACAGCATCACTGATTATAATTATATTATAACTGATTATAAGGTTCTATAGTATTTGTGACCCTCTCTGTGAAAACCCAGCTAAAGTAATTTTTTTGAGGTTTACTATTTTCTGCATAAAATCATCCTACATATTGTAAAGAACATTCTCTTTTATATTGGCAGAGTAAGGCCAAGTCAAAGATAAATCATAGTGAAATTAAATATTCACAAATGTTAACTCTGGGCTCTCATAACACCTGAGCAGTGCCACAGACTGATTCCATGCCACGCCGCATTGCTGCAGTAATTCAGGCAAAAGGAGCCCCAACTAAGTATTGAGTGCTGTACATGCTCATACTTTTTCATGTTCATACTTTTCAGTTGGCCAAGATGTATTGGTCTGTAATATTCAAATTTTCTGAGATACTGAATTTGGGGTTTTCATTAGTTGTCACTTATAATCATCAAAATTAAAAGAAATAAACACTTGAAATATATCAGTCTGTGTGGAATGAATGTATACATTATACAAGTTTCACTTTTTGAATGGAATTAGTGAAATAAATCAACTTTTTGATGATATTCTAATTATATGACCAGCACCTGTACATAGTTTAATTTACTGACATAGAATTCATACAGAAACGTTTTTAACACAATAGTTGCATCTATACATCAAAATAATTATATAGCCCAGAAGAAATTCTTCAGGACAGTGATTGTCTTCAGCTCCGCTGAAAGCTTAAATTGAATAATACTCAGGTGGTAGTTAATGTCAAGCATGTCACATATTAAATATTTTAGTAATTAAAACCAAATATGTTCATCAGTGAGTGTATATCAAAGACAGGGACATGTTTGTGTGCATTTTATTTTGTGGTTTCAATGGAACAAACGGGACTGAAGCACTCGTCTGTGCATGAGCCGTCGTCACTGACAGCAGCAACGAGCACTCCGCCTGATTTCAAAAGCAACACATTTCAGCGACAGATAGCCTTTTATTTAACACAAACGAAAAAAAATTATACTCTGCTACTCAACTAGAGATGTTTCATTTGTTACAGCTATGTCTGTACCGCAAAATGTTACAAAAACTGGAAGTTTGAAATAAGAGTCGCATTTAGGAGGGCCATCTGACCACTTACACGGCAGGCGCAAATGCACATATCCGATTCATATCGGATTTATTTCCACATATGAATGAGGCCTGAAACCGATCGGAGAATATCGGAATCCATGTGACTTTTTCCTGCTTACACGGTCGTGGGCCATATCCGATCTGTGCCACATGGGAGGATAAAATCGGAATTGGGTCACTTGAACTATGCAGTTTAAATGCATACATTTTTCATATCTTGTTGCTTGTACTGCCACGAGTCTTGTACTCTCTAGACTAACTTTTTTTCTTTGGTGCACCAGCACAAAAGTTAGGTGCACCCAAATTTTCATATAGGCAATATTGACTAGTAAACTAACTCTGGTCAACATAAAGTTCTTTATTTGAAGCACAATTCTACAAGAAAGGTAACTTACTGAAAAAGTATTGGTGCTTAAAGTGCTTCACTGAGCTGATATTTAAATTTAAAACATCTCAAGACAAATTAAATTAAAAATAAAATCTAAATTAAGTGTTTTAAGGGCGTCAAACTAAACATCTCGTGGCTCAATGTCTTGGTCCTTCTACACTGATTCTTATCAGATCTTCCACTTTGTCTGAATGAAGGGATGCTATAGTCTAGTGCAGTGGTTCTCAAACTTATTTGGTCGCGTCCCCGCTTAAACCTATAAAAAAATCTGGCAATAATATATCTTTTAACTGAACATGCTGCTCCTCTCAGCCGCTCACTGAACAGAGCAGATGCAGAGAAATAGCTGCTTGCGCGCTGATCTCGTGCCTTGCGGCAGTACCAACGATCACAGAGACTCGCTAAAATTTGTCCAAGAAGTCACTAGATTTATCACTAGTCGCTATGGGGGTCTGAAAAGGCACTAAATCTAGCGACAAAGTTGCTAATTTGGCAAAACTGCATGCATCTCTACTACTCACCTCTCTCTCTGTCTGACTGCAGCAGCACACGCATTTTCAAACGTACACACGTACAGGAATATCTGAATTTTTTTTGTCTCACCATTGAGAAATGTTCAAATTGACCAAATTGTTCGCACACTAGAGCCCTGGAAGAATTTCACCATCAGTACACTTGTGTACACGATGTGTGACAATAAAGAGATTTGATTTGATTTGAAGCCCTGGGGTCAAAATAACTGTCTGTAGAGTTCAGAAACAGGGTTGCGTCAAGCCACACATCTGGGGAATAGTTAAGAAAAAAATTCTGCTTCATTGGAGGGTCACAGAAGCATGTAGTCTCGGTTACCCTTAATGGAAGTTTGAAACAACCAGGATTCTTTTTAGAGCTGGCCTCCTGGCCTAACTGAGCAATTGATGGAGAAGGGCTTTTGTTAGGGTGGTGACGAAGAACCTGATGGTCACTCTAGTTGAGCTCCATGATCATATGTGGAGATAGGAGAAATCTACAGAAGGACAAATATCACTGCAATATATCACTCCACCGATCTGGGCTTTATGGCGATGTGGCCAAACTCAATCCTCTCCTCAGTGAAGACGAAAGAAAACACACTTGGAATTTACAAAAAAGCACCTAAAGGACCCTCAGACTCTGAGAAACAAGATTCTCTGGTCTGATGAACCTCAATTCTAAGCATCATGTTTGAAGGGAACCAGCTCTACTCATCACCTGCAGAGTACCATCCCAAAGGTAAAGTGTGCTGGTAGGAGCCTCGTGCTATGGGTCTATTTTTGAGCGGCAGGGACTGAGGGACTCATCAGAATAGAAGAAAAGCTCAATATATCAAAATATTGAGATAGCCTTAATGAAAACCCAGTTCAGAGCATTCAGAACTCAGACTGGGCAGAATGTTTACCTTTCCAACAGGACAGTGACCCTAAGCACACAGCAAAAGAGGCTTATACGCAATGCTGTGAATGTCCTCAAGTGGCCCCGCCAGAGCCTGGGCTTGAACCCAATCAAATATCTCTGGAGAAACCTGAAAATGTGCATCTGCCCCATCCAACCTGAAAGAGCATGAGAGTTAAAGAGGTGAGGAGACAAATGGCAGATACTTGCCAAATGTTGATGAGCAAAACTTGTCGCATCATACAAAAAAGACTTGAGGCTGTAAAGGTACTTCAGCTAAATTGTATAAATCTTTTAGTTAAGGGTATGCATACTTATTTGAGTTTGTAATTTTTTAATACATTTATGAAGTTGTGACAATTTTGTTTTTGCTTTGTCAATATGGTGTATGGAGTGTAGATTGATGTGGGGGAAAAAGGTCATTTAAAGCAGTTTAACATAAGGCAGCAACATAACAAAATGTGAAAATGAAGGGGTATGAATACAATCGCAAGGCACTGTATATGTATGTTATATATATATAAACACTACTACTTATATAATAACTGAAAGATGCAGTCAGCTTGCGTACTTTGGTACATGGCTATGACTTCTCCCATAACTCTCTCTGTGCTTCCGCATTTGAGAGCAGTTGAAAGGGCTTGACGAGGTCATCTAGAACCAGCGAGGTGTGTGTGTGTATGTATATGTGCTCATGGACGGCCGGTCTGTGCAAACAACGGATGTGGTGTCGACCTGCGGGACACAGGAGGAAGTGGTGGCGCATGGTCTCAACCTGATACGCTCAGGGGCTACTGCAACAGGAAGCTTGAAATCATAGAGCGCAGATAAAGAGAGAGAGGGAGAAAGAGCGGGAAAAGAGAAAAATAAAGAGAGACATGCCCTACTCTACTTCGTTGCACGCCTACTTTTTAACATGAGCGCGAAAACAGGAAGTGGACTGCATCACAAATAAACACAGGGAGCAAGAAGGGGGTCGGTGGGAGTCAGTCGCCACACTGACAGAGGATGTGGTCTGCGCAACACATTTGAGAGCTGAGTGAGAACCACAGACCTCCCTCACACACACACACACACACACACGGACACACACGTAGGCTCTTCCCCCCCAGGCTTTATCGCAGTATGGTCAGGACTGGTGGGAGATCGCAGCCAAGCAGTGACCACCCCCCACCCCGTCCCCATCCCTCCCTTCCGTTGGTCTCGGCTGCTGTCGCCTCCACGCTTCTATTCTCACAACAGCTGTCACCGCAGGGGCCCACGCCAGCCACACACAAACACACACGTTTTGTCACCCGCCTCACACTGTGGAAAATGTTGACAGTTTGTGACCTCTACTTCTCCCAAAAACGAAGACGAGCAGCGTTCGCACACATTAGGATGCGCATTCATGCAGACCGCATACTCTGATCTCCGGTGTCTTTTATCTTTTAGTCTTTAATTCAAAGCTTGTCGACCGTTTAGGTAGCTTGTCTCGTCTTACTTTTTGGTTTTTAATTTTCCAATAGCGACTAGTTGGTGGGCTTTTGGAACGACTAATCTGTATAATTAGGCTCCACCAGACCCAAATCAGATGTTATGTTAGGGAGCGTCTGTATTGTACAAGTTCTCATGTTCAAAAAACATATGAATTCCGATTCCTTTTAACAACTCACGATAGTTCTGTAATCTGAGAGATTTATTACAAGTTTGAGGTATTATCTATTGAAAATCAACTGGATTGTGAAAAGTGGTTAAATGCGAGTTTCCAGAAATAGCTCAACTACATAAAATAGCTAAAATAAATAGCTCAAATAGTTTAAAAGTGTGGGGTCAGTAAGTTTTGAAAGAAGTATTTTTTTATTAGAAGTATTTACTCACGAAGGCTGCATTTATTTGGTTAAAAATACAGTAAAACAATAATATTATATATATAATTTATAAATGCAATTTATTCTTGTGATGGCAAATGCTGAAATTTCAGAATCATTACGCCAGTCTTCGGTGTCACATGACCCTTCAGAAATCATTCTAATATGTTGATTTGGTGCTCAAGAAACAATTTGTATTGCCAATGTTAAAAAGAGTTGTGCTGCACAATATTTTTGTGGAAATCATTACACATTTTTTCCACAATTAAAAACAACAGCATTTATTTAAAGTGGATGTCTAATGTAGAGGTCGACCGATATGGGTTTTTCTCTGGCCGATGCCGATATCTAGAAATCAGGGCAGCTGATGGCCGATATATGATTTTTTTGGGCCGATATGTTTGGCTGATGTCAAGTAATAAGAAGGTGATACATAAAATTGCTTAAGAGGCAAACAAAGGGAATTTACTATTCAAATTAAAACATGCATTCCTTAAAAAAATAAAGTTTTCATAATTTTAGTAGTAGTGTTATGTACATTCTGCTCAACATATTTCTCTTGTCTTCAAAAACCAGACTTTTATTTTGACGAATACTTTACATTTCCCTCCTGAGACCTTTTTTAGAGCATGACCAAATAAAATGACATGATTAGACATAAAAAAGGCAAATTCAATGGGATTTTTTTTAAATCACCAATCAATTTTTAGGTTGCAGGATTTTTTTATACTAAACTTTGTTTAAGGATGGTTCTCAACTATATTATAAAATATATAACAAAATGATTTTATATATAATTTAGTTTTATGCAATACGTGTGTAAAGATTTCCATAAACTGGTTTTCCCATTAAACTTAATGTATACACTAACTTTTATATTAATGTGTTGGTATTGGGACAGCATATTGAAAAAATAATTGTCATAATGAGAGCAATAAATTACCAGATTTTCATAATAATATCTAATATTTCATAAGACAATTGATAAATAATGCATTTTCCTATTCAATTGTTATGTCTCCCAAAATGTGTAAAATAAACATGCTTTTGGTCCCGTGTCCTCTATTTAAAATTATGTTCTGTTTCATAACAGTCATGTCATTCTTTTCAGATGTATAATCATATGTTTTCATTTATTTAGCCATCTTTAAAGTCTTCCAAACATTTAATCTCTATGTCTGTACAGGACATCCAGACTGTAGGTCTCAAGAAGAATGTCCACTACAGATGCTGGGTCTCACGAAACGGTCCTCCGTGTGTTTATGTCCTCATTGAGACCACGCGCACTTCCGGAAAACTGTCAACCATTCATACATAGATAGTCAAAACAAAATGAATAGAAATGATGATTCTGTGTAAGGAAACATTAAAAACATGTATAAAAATATAAAAACCCTGGCAAAGCTGCGTGTCAGTCCAGCGTTGCACAGATCAACTGACTCTCTTCAATTAGCAGGCAGAGGGGACATCTGTGCCAGTGGAATGCTAATCTCTTGCCGCATCACGTGTTGCTTGCAGACATATAATCGCCTAATTTGCAGCACAATATGATGCCGATTCTCGACCGATTGAATGGTCGACCTCTAGTCTAATGTGCATTCTGAGTGCTAGAGAATCAGATTCTCATGCTAAACATGACCAAAGTCTCAAAAAAACAGTTGGGCGTATGACGGAGTATTTCTGCCAAAGATACTCCTTCAGGGTTCTTATACGTTTCTGAAAGTTTTTTTTCCAAGTATGAATGAGGCACTCTAAGAAGAGCTCGCGCTCACATGAACCAGAGCGAGAACAAGAGCACACCCATCAACGCGTTTCAATTAGTTTACGGAAGCCGTCGGGATCTGATTCTAAATTGAATAAATATGGCTGGATCTGATTTTAAAGTTGTCAAAGTTTTTGTTCTTGTTTTATTTATGTCGATGTCACAGCCATAGACTGTAAAAAAGATGGATGACGCGTCTCCACTTCCTTCCACTGTAGAAAAGTGAAGCCAAAACATTCTCGGTATGGCCGCGGTCATCTTGCGTAAATGACACCAGAGTCTGCCTAGTAGGGATTCATGTATAGCCATTCGTTTATAGACAGTTTGTGCAGTGGTGATTGTGAGGTGGAGCCGCAGAATCAAAGACCCGCCCACACTCCCACAGACCCAATCGCAAGCTCACAATCATGACACTACACCCCATTTTATAGCATAAAATAACTAATTAAAAGTAAACTTATTAGAAAAATGAACACCTGAACATACATTAGCATGCTAAGAACTACCTAAAATGACAGAAAACGTCTTTGAAAAAAAATATTTTAAGTGTAATTTGATTATTTAGTTTGTCACATGTCCATTTAGATTACATGGAGAGGGAGAGGGCGGGGTTTATGACCTATACTGCATCCAGTCACCTAGACCAGTGGTTCTCAAACTTTTTACACCAAGTACCACCTCAGAAAATATTTGGCTTTCCAAGTACCACCATTATGACCAACATTAAAATGCAGTATAAATGGCTGCCCACTGCTCCGGGTGTGTGTTCACGGTGTGTGTGTGTGTGTGTTCACTGCTGTGTGTGTGTGCACTTTGGATGGGTTAAATGCAGAGCACAAATTCCGAGTATGTCACGTCACTTTCACTTTCAGTAGCACAGTTCACAGTAAAAAAAAAAAAAAAAAAAGAGTCCGTTTTAATCCTTATAAGGATATTTATTATTGTCAGCCTCTTAAAATATAGTAAATACACAGTTTGAACATGAACACTGCACCGTGCTTACTTCCACGTAAATAAAAAACGTAATTATTAAATTAAAATATATTGTACCTAAAAGTGAAATAAAAACTGTACTGTACTTAAATAAAGATTAAATGAAAATGTATCATACTTACTTAACATTTAAGTACAGTAACTTACAGTTTTTATTTAACTTTAAGTAGCTACAATACATTTTCATTTAATCTTTAAGCACAGTACAGTTTTTATTTCACTTTTAAATAAAAAAGTACTTGATAAAAAAAAAAACACAGGCTGTATATGTAGCTGCAAGTAACAACAATCAGGCCACGTTTCCACCAAAGCCAGCTGAAAACACCCAGGTGTGAGCGCTTGAGAGGGCAGCGTATTTTCGAGACGCTGCGGTTGCTAGGATATGGAATATCCGCTGAAGTAATATGGCAGACGCATCGCGAATGAAATGTTTCTCCAAGCATTATTTTTCATAACAATATTATTGTACTCCGGCAATTCCATCTGATAAAGACATAAATACTCAGAGACAAGCAATATTAACTTCTCCATTGTTGTTCAGTCGTAGTACAAGCAGGGTGTTACGGTATTAGTCCCGCCCCTCCTCCACTGTGATTGGTTAGCTGACTAAAAAGTGACAGTGATGAGTGCTAACATTCTTAAATTCTCGGTGCCAAGAAAAAAACGCCCGAGTGCTCAGCATGAAAAAGACGCTCCCATTTAAAACAATAATAAAAAAAAAACGCTTTGGTGGACACGCGGCCTGATTTATATTTAATTCTGAGATTCCTCTGCGTACCACTAGAGGAAGCTCACATACCACTAGTGGTACGCGTACCACACTTTGAGAACCACTGACCTAGACGATTGAAACGTTCTGGCTTCACTTTTCAAGACTTGTGCGGCACACTTGGTCTCAGCTTACAGACGATTGCTACGCAAAAGCTGCATGTGCTCTTGACTCTTTAGCTCCACCCACAGCACGCCTCGAGGAAGGGAGCTCGACTGGAGCTTTAAATGTCTTTACTGTCACTTTTTATGAATTTAACAAGTCCTTGCTAAATAAAGGTTTTTAAAATTTAAGAAAAATTGTTTTATTTAACTTTTGAACAGTAGTGTATTTGGCTGTTGGTTAATGTTTTACAATAGCATTACCTAAATAAATGTAACTGAATAAGGAGAAAAAGAAACTACCTTAAAATGTATTAAAAATGGTGCATTTGTTCCAAAAAAGGGACGAAGACAGCCAACTTCTTTCCATTTACAGCACTCACAGTCTAGTAGCATAAGCACAGCATGCTAAACCCCATTTTCTTAATTAATCTACTTAAAAAAACAACAACATATATTAAAGTATAAAAGCTATGCTAGTTGACCGCATAAATTTACCCTTTAGTTGGTAGATTCTTCATTGGAAATATTCCTGTAATTGTACTTCAAATTGTGATGAAAGGTCAGAACATGGAGAAATCTTTTTATAGTTAACTGTAAAAAAGCAGGAAGACCCTGATGACAAACACCGTGGGTACAACACTCATGCCCAAACCACGTCCACCCACACAAGAACCTGTTTATTCAAGACAGCCTGGGAGACATCAGAACAGTTGATGACGGCATGATATGCCAGTCTCACCTCTAGCAGGAAGGGCAGGGCGGACACGTATGTCTTGGTGTTGGCAGACAGCAGGATGATCGCTCTGACACAATGCAGTCGCAGAGGGTAATACCGAGAGATGGGCACAAGCCTACAAATACACACAAACACATAATGGAGCCTGACTTGATAGACATTAACTGAAAACAGTAGATAATGTGGATTTTTTTAATATCTGAATTTATATTTTATTAGGTCTTCACTTTTGCAGGCAGAAAAGTAAGGCAATATTCAGAGCTCAAATCGACACACTAAGAATTGAACATTTAGATGTGGTTAATGGCGCCACTTGCTGGTAAAAACACTGTTAAGACAGTAACTCAATAGCATTTACAGAGTGGCTCACCCCCATAAAAATTTTAATTGTGATTTTTCTGATAAGTTGTGATAGCGATTTAAAGTGTGCTTGTTTGTAGGGCTGCACAATTTTTGTGATTATACATTTGCCTATAAAATAATAGTAATAATTACTATAATTATTACAACTACTAAAAAAAACATAAAAATGACTAAAATATCAAATAAACATTACTATTGTAATATTCACTGTAAATTAGATTACTTGAGAGAACTATAATAATTGCACTTTAAGAACACAGAGCCGCACTTCACTCTGAAACATGCAGTGCATGTTTTTGATAATCACACCAAACTATATCGCAATTTCGATTTTATTTTGATAATCATGCAGGCCTACATTAAAGACTTTCTCTCCAAAAATGACAAAAAAGTACGACACTGGCCCATTTGACTTGTGTAATATACTCAAAGTGGGTGAAATATCTCTTTAAAGATGCTGATTGCTGAGCAAAAAAAGCAGTACGCACAAACATAAAAAAAAACAATCAATCATACTTGATGCAGCCGATGATGACTTGACACAGTGGGTAGATCAACGGCTCCAAAACTTCACTGGGGTAAATGGTGCTCAACACCCGACACCACAGATACAGACAGTGAACATACTGCCAGTTATACACGGACTGATATGTCTCCTGAAGATGCACAAAACAGAAAAACATGGATCAAGACAAGCTGACATCTGCATAAAATGTATTGTACGTATTTCTTAGTGATAGAGTATATCCAAAAGAGGAAAAATATATGTACGGTTGGAGTTATTGATTGGATTGTGAAAAGTGTGTGAATGAGAGTTTGCTACAACAATGCCAAACAATTCTTAAACAGCAATTTTAAATGAGAATAATTTTCTTTGGAATAACAAGCACAGATGAATCATTCACAATAAGATCAGGATTAAGAAAACAAATGTGGTCAATTTTATTGTCATGTTAACTTCAAATAGTCATTTATTTTTTAACACAGAAGAATACAGGTCGAGACTTCTAACTACCTTCTTCTTCAAATTAATGGCGCTCCTGAGGTGGATGGCTAGCTGGCGGATATAAATAAAGGCATGCTGGTAGGACACTTGTGTGTCCAGTGAGTACATCTCAGCAAGAGTCCGCTGCATGAAATTAATCACGGGAAGAGTGTTGGGTGACGTGAACTTGCAGTTCTTTACATAGGCGATGTACATTTGCTGCAAACAGAAAACTCGCTGTTAATAATGAGCGTATTTAATATTTCTTCATATTTTATTCAGCAAGTATACATGAAAGATCAAAAGTAACAGCAAAGCCATTTATAATTATTCAAAAAATTTATATTTCATTCTTTTTAACTATCTATTGATCAAAGAAACCTGAAAAAGTATCACTGTTTTTACTAAATATCAAAAAGTTGTTTTCAAAACTGATAGATAGTAATGATAAATATTTATTGAGTACTGAATCAGCATATTAGAATGATCTCTGAAAGATCATGTGACACTGAAGTATGGAGTAATGATGATTTGCCAACACAGGATAAAAAAATAAAAATAATGCAGCCTTGGTAAGCATAAGAGGCTTTAAAAACATTTAAAGAAAGCTACCTATTACAATATTCAACTCAATGTTTAGTATGCGAGCAATTATTTTTGTCAACTCATATTCTCTTGCTGTCTATGTTATTTGAGAAAACAACAATATATGACAGGAACATTTAGTGCATGTCTCATCACATGGGAAATAAACGTATTAAGTTGTAAAATCTAAATTACCTTAAGAACCGAGTTTAGGTAGATGTCCTGTTTGTTTCGACAGATTTTGTTGAGAGCCAGGAAGGCAAGAACCCTCACAGTCTCCTCTCCTGTGCTCCAGTGTTTGATCAGACTCTAATGTCACAAACAAAAAACACCACAGATGCTGACCTTTTTTTGTTGTTTGATTAAAAACATCCATGTCAGTGCACTGAGCACCATTGCTGTCTTTAAGTTAGTGTCATTGATTCGCAGTACGTACTTTGAGAAAGTGCCTGCACTGTTTTGGCAAACACAGGTAGTATGGCACCATCTGGTTGGCATGACGGAGAACTGCAGCTACGACTGTGGACTGGGTTAAACTGGAGAGGAGCTAAACAAAAAAAAGAAGAGTGTATCACACGTTAACACTGGGATTCATGAACTGGCAAAAAAAAAAAAAATAAAGCAAAAATAAAATAGGTGGTAAAAATCTACCTGAACAACACCGGCAATATACATCTTAGTATCAATCTGATTTTTCTGCCACCTCGGACTTGAAGATGGAAGTATTAATCTGAAAATACAGATTAACACAATATTATGTAAAGAAATCTGACTGATTCAAACATCTATCTATACAGCAGGAGGAACACTGTTGTTACTTTTTCTGGCCTTTCTCTGGAGCTTTCAGCTTCAGCATTTTGTTCAGAGCTGCATGCATGTCCTTTATGCAGAACAGGATGAGGGAATTGAACACTGTAATTGGAAACAGGCTGTCAGTGAGCACAAACATATTCGGTTCTGCATGCAAGTGTCCTAAAAAAGCTGGTTAGTTACCCGCGCTGTCCGAGATGGTATATCGACACAGCTCCTCAGAGTCGCCCTTCGTTGTCGCCACAGCAGCCTTGAAGGCTTGTGTGATGTCCCTAATCAATTTTGCCGTGGGCTCTTTCTGGAAAGAAAAACATTAGAAAAAAATTGAATAAAGAGTTCTAATCCATGAATCAAACCAACCATTTGCAGATTACACTGCAAACATTTCAAACTTTGATTTGAAGCAAAAAAAAGGTATATATATGACCCTGGACCACAAAAGCAGTCTTAAGTCGCTGGGGTATATTTGTAGCAATAGCCAAAAATACATTGTATGGGTCAAAATGATCGATTTTTCTATTATACCAAAAATCATTAGGATATTAAGTAAAGATAATGTTTGAGATCTTTTGTAAATTTCCTAAATCTATCATAAATATATTTTAAACTGTTTTCCATTTAAAATATTCTTATATTTTAAAAAAATATTGCGTCTCGCAGTAAAACAGGACGATATGCATTGCTAAGACCTTTTGGCTATTTAATTTATGCATGGTGAACAAATTAAAGGCTTTGCACAACTTTAAAGGCAATTTTCTCAATATTTAGATTTGTTGCACCCTCAGATTCCGGATTTTCAAATATCTCAGCCAAATATTGTCCTATCCTAACAAACCATACATCAATGCAAAGCTTATTTATTCAGCTTTCATGTGATTTATAAATCTCAATGTCGAAAAATTGACCCTTATGACTGGTGGTGTACACACACACACACACACAAAAGTGTGTGTGTGTTTTTAATGTTGAGTCTCTATGCTCACCAAGGACACATCTATTTGATCAGAAATACAGCTTTATAATTATTATTAGGGATGCACGATATTTATCGGACAGATAAATTATCGACCGATATGGGTGAAAATGACGTCATTTTTATTGCTCCGGTAAATAAATGAAATCCGATATCTAGATCCGATAAAGTACGCTTGCTGGTAAATCAATCAATCAATCAGTCTGATTTATCTGAGATTCATCCGCTTTCCGAGTGCAAGTGACTGCAGCTTTAAATTGCAGTGACTCTCAGCTTGTGTCGCGCTCATTACGTCATCATTTGTGAACATGTCTTCGCCGGTCTGGAAGTTTTTCTCGGTGGCAGAGGACAATGCCATTGTTATTTGCAACGCATGGTGAGCAAGGATTCCGAGAGAGGGAAAAAAGGCGTCAAGTTTTAACAACAAATCTTATTTCTCACTTGAAAGGTCATCATCGCGGCGAAGCTGTATTAAAGGACTTTAAGCAGCCTCCACTGTTGGAACGGTAACGGCATTCCAACGTCATATTACGCGTTCGCGACTTCAGCTGCTACTTCGTGGCGTTCTGTAACCGTCTACTACGGGAGAACAGCTGCTTTGCCGTAGTCATTACAACATGACAGCTTATGTAGTTAAAATGTTGCGTTTATGTTATATACCATTTAATTCCATCAGTATACGATTCTACCATTAGTCTTTCATTTAATCTGTGTTGATTATGTTTTAAACTTAAGCTAATTTTAACGATTGTTTTCGTTTGTACAAAGATATGTCTGCTGTTAGCAACAGCACCTCAGGTAGCACTGAGACTAAAGATATGTGAAGAGAACAATGTAATTATTGCCAAAACATCCTCCTCATAATCCATCATTTGTATTTAAATAAATGACTGAATGCCGTGTTGCACCGTCTTGTTTACAGTTGCGTTATGATTTTTATGTTCTCGGCTAAGGCAGTGTAACAGCTTACTTCCGGTCAACGTAGCCGTTCCATTCGCAGCTGTTGCTTAAAGTCCCTAGATATAATTTACTCATTCTCATGCACTAAAAAGGTTGAATAGATGTAGTAGTAGTAGTAGTAGCCCTTTATTTCACTAGTACAAGTACCAGCGAAATTAGCATCAACCTGTCCAACATACACAACATACATATGAAACGGGGTAGACAGAACAGGAAGACAGGGTATTAAGAAAAATACAGCTTTTACATGAGGGGAGAGAGGAGGAAAAAAAAATAAAAAATTTAACCCCCAGACTTGCTCCATTTGGATACAGTCTGAGAACAGAAAAAAATAAATAAAAATTATAATAAAAACACCTCAGCACAAAAGCACATTACCATAAACACATGCTTGCAACAGGGAAACAATCCACCTGCAAGCAGCCGTCCGGTCCAGTGCCATTTATTACGGCGCCGGTCGCAGACCTGCTCGCCCTATGGCGGTACAAAGCGTTACAGGGATGAATGGGGGAGGGGAGTAATGTCAGTCGGGGATGGGAGCGAGAGTCTACACTGCATCGCTCTCTCAGGGTAGTTTCCAGACGGCCTTCCAAGGCGCCGGTACGGGGATAAGATTGAATTGTTGTGACTTTTGGGGCGAACAGCTGCAAACTTCCACAGTCTTCTCTTTGTCCATTCTGATCTCTGAGTTCATCAAGTTTCACTTGCAAAGCTGTTAATTTCATCATGGGCATCCATTCCGGTTTATAGTCTCATCTCATTGCTGATTACAGCTTATCAAAACGGCAGCCTTGTGAGACTTTGGACAGCTTTCACAATTATATTTTCATAAAAAAGCCTAATCAATCAAACTGTTATCTGGTGCCGAAAAGGTTATCCTCAGCGTCCTCATAAAGAGCCGCCAGACACACGATTTGCCACTTCTCCCAATCCCTCGTATATCCGGCCGCGAACGTTCAGGACAAACAGGTTCCCCAAGAACCCAGACTTCTCGTTGAGAAGATTATCAATCGCTGCCTTTTCCATAATTTTCTAGTTTGGAAGCCGTGCAGAAAGAGTCAGAAGATATATAAATAACACCGTAGTCAATAATACAGCACAAAATAATACTAAAGAAAAAAGGTCAATCTCTTCTATTGGAATTAATAAAAAGGTGACCTCTGCTCTGTATGTCAGTATTTCCCTTTGAAAATAACTAATGGAAATAGATCACAAATGTATTTGGTGTTTTAATTTTGTATATTCTTTCTACATTTCTTTTGGACCCGAGGTACAGAACTTGATGGTGAATTTTATTTTACTTATGAATAATACTATAACAGGGATGATAAATCACAATGTTAATTAAGTAGTATTAATTTAAGACTAATATTAACTTTATTTATCCCACAGAAGACACTGTTACTAATGAGGGGAATAAACTAAACTATTATTGTAATCAACTGTCATCCATACTTATTCATTTTAATAATCTTTATTCATCTGATTTTACATTAGGCCTGAGAAAATCGTGTATTATTTTGGTTTGTGAGATTGAGATCCCCACACAAACATTTAGGAGGACAGAAACTTGTCAACGCTGCCCAACGACTTTCATTAATAAAATAGCTTAGATACTGGATCGCTACATTATATTAATCAGCAATGAGGGGGTACAATGACTGTTTAAATCAAAAATAGTTTGTAGTGACACGCAGATGCAGGTAGACTAATTCACACACGCAACGGTCACCCCTCTCTCTCTGTCTTTCTCTCTCACCGCACTATTTCATCTCTGTCTGAAGTCGATAGTGTAGGACCATTTTGGGTACACCAAGAATGACCAGGGCGTCATTTAAATGTTGCCGTAAAAATAGCTGTTAACGAGTATACATAAGCACGGCTAGCCAACCTGTTCTCGTTGTGAAATAAACTATTTAAATTCACAACGTGAAGGCAAGGACCACCTGACGCGAAGTTCGTTAGCTCTAGCATAGATGAAATAGCGCGGTGAGAGAGAAAGACAGACAGACAGAGAGAGAGGGGTGACCGTTGCGTTAATTCTCTGGTGGAAATAAAGGATCGCTGTTTGGTTCCTCTGTCATAGTTAATCTAGTGTGTGTAGTATCCTCCGTGTCTCTGATAAACACAGCATTTTAAGCTGGTGCACCGCTAGTGTAAATTTTTTCGTTTTGCGCAAACTGCAACAGTTCCGTTCCGTGCAACAGAAACACTCGGTTTAGCGGAGTCTTTACGATTAATTAACCGTGATGTTTTAAAGCGCGGCGACCGAATTAATGGTCTGTGGAGTAAAACAGTGTAAAAAATGTATAAATCGGTTAATAAAATAGATTAAAATAAATATATACACTGCATCCCTGGTCATAGTTCTGTTAAACCATTTCTGTTACTAAGTATTGTAGTGCCTCATACAAAAAATAAAAACATTTGAAGAGTCAGGACTGATGTTTGCTATTATAGTTAGGCCAGAGCTACTAAATGTCAGTTTCATCAGTGCATCTTAGATTTTGTATTCTCCTGGGTGCACAAACTGCAGATTATATGAAAATTATAATATAAATATGTTCCTGTGGCTCAGTGGTAGAGCATTGTGTTAGCAGCGCAAAGGTTGTGGGTTCGATTCCCAGGGAACACACATACTGACAAAAATGTATAACCTGAATGCACTGTAAGTCGCTTTGGATAAAAGCGTCTGCTAAATGCATAAATGTAAATAATAATACGAATTTACCGGTATCGGCCGTGAGAAGAACTTAATTATCGTTTATCGGTAAAAACATTTAATAACGTGCATCCCTAAATATTATAATTTAAAAAATATATATTTTAATACATTTAAAAAGGCAGTTTATTCCTATTATGTTTAAGCTGAATTTTCAGCAGTCAATTCTCCAGTTTTCAGTGTCACATGATCCATAAGAAATCATTCTAATATGCTGATTAGCTGCTCAGATAACATTTATTATCAGTGTTGAAAAAGTTGTACTTCTTAACATTTTTGTGGTTCTATTTTTTTCGGATTCTTTGATGAATAAAATGTCCAAAAGAATAGCATTTATTTAAAAAATGTAAGCCTTTTTTATTTTAAAAATGTCTTTACTATAATAAAAAAACATCTATTTAATGCAGCCTAAACTTTTAAACAGTATTGATGGGTCCTACTCATTTGCCTCAACATTCATTTCACTGATTAGTGGTTCTTTACCAGAAACAACAATATCTCCCCCTTGTGTCAGTTTCAAAATATGCAGCTGACCATGTCATTGGACAATTTACATTTCAGGGTTTTTTGGTTTAAATTCAGGATGTCTCATTTACTATAAAAAAATAAATCCATATAACAGCTTGAAAGAAAAGGAAAAAACAAACCACATAGGTCATCCAATACAGCTAAGCATTCTCTTTTGACAATGAATGAGAGCTTGTACTGATCATCTGAAAGTTCCTAACTAAAAACATACTGAATAAAAGATAATATGTTACCCTGAGTCCAGTTCTCCAGTTCTCAATCATTGCTTCTGTGACTTTGGTAGCTTCTTTAGGCTTTTTTACATCCTTTTTTCCTGATTCCCCCTCGTCTTTGACATCATCATCAGCATCCTATTGTCACAATAATTTTTATTTTTTTTACATTCCAAGGAAAACGCACGCATTCAAGCTAATTGTAAACTTCTGATTTATAGAATAAAAAGTAATTAATAATTTGTTGCAAAGGAAAAACTAAGTGACTGACCTCCAGTTGAGAAGGGAGTTTGTGGTACATCCTCTCCTCTTCATCCTCCTCCTCATCTTCATCTTCAAGACTATCAGAGTCATCAAAATTCAGAAGCTTCTGGTCATTTTCTTGTAAGAACTCATAGAAATCTGGGTCTTTGCTCTTGAGGGCTGACAGTTGGTTCTTGTGCTTAGATGCCTTGCCCTGCTTTTTGACAGACCTGTGACACAGTTTATCAGAGTTAGATCACATTATCTCACAAGCTTCCTCCAGTGATAACAATAGCATATAATCAGCAAATATTTGTAGAATGTAGCAGAGACTGGGAATAAAAACGGGACACTGGAATTACCATTAAAATGCAAAGGCCATACTTACGTCTTCTGAGGTGCAAGTTTCTTCATCTTCCCTTTCTGTTGTGTTAATTCCTCATCCTCACAATCATCTTCCTCACCAGAATCAAACCCAGATAACATGAACTCATCCACACTGAGATCCTCCAATTTCCTGCACATAGATGGCACATCACTAAAGCATTCGGTAAGTTTTTGTTTACTACATGTTCAGCTTGTCGCATCCCAAATATGTATACTGTGTTTACATTTATTTGTACAATTAACGCTTTACAAAGCACCCTTTTAGAAAAAAAAATTGGAAATGTATTTTGTGTTATTATCTCAGTCAACTGCATGACAGCTTGTCACGTGACCCCCATCATGTAAGAATAAAATAGCTCATTCTAGATTAGGGGACTTTAAACTGTGATCCAGGGACCCCAACGGCTACAAATAAGTGCTAGGGTGTCTGTGGAAAAGTTTAGAGAAAAACAGTGTAAAAAATAAATAATAAATATCATAATCAATACAAATATTAACTCAATTTGATTAAAACTAAAAATAGATTAAAATAAATATATACAATTTTCATATATTTTGTTTTAATCAAATGTAGTTATTATTTTTATTGATGATAATTAAAAAAGGTAAATAAATGAATAATGGTTAAAATAAAATTTCATTTAAATAACGTCGTATCTAACATCACAGCACTTATAACAGTGAGTAAAAATAGTAATGTAACGTATTGTAAACTAAATATTTTCCAAATAATACACATTAACATGGCCTTTATATATGAAAATATATAGCTGCCTTTTAAAATATATAAATGATCATAGATGGGGGTCCATCCTTGACATCTAAATGACTGAAACCCCCATTCTAGAAAACTTCCACATTATTGTAATATTACTCAAAAGTGCTGTTCATTTCTTAATGCGTAGAGCTTTTTTAATAGCAAAAAATATATTTTTAAATTATAAAATTACTAACCAAAATGGTTAGACAACTTTCCATCTAACGTTACTGTAAAGTGAAAAAATAAGGCTTTTTTTTTAATTACATTTGGAAGGTTACTGAATACTTAAATTACAAAAGCAAAAGTTTATTTCTCAAGATTAGAATAATATTCATCCAACTCTTAATAAGCACATGTAGTTTTATTACACCAGAAAATAGGTTAAGGTTATTCCTAAACTCATTTTGGAGCTGCTTATGGTGGAAAATGCAAAAATCAATTCAGACTTAACTATTATATATGTACGGTCAAGACGACCATGTTCTCTCCATAAATGTTAAGTAATATATGTTGATCTCCCAAAAGACAACTGAATTTTAGGTCACCAGTGGCTAAAACTAGCTAGCTGCCGTCAAATATATAATCATATAAGTGTCTTATGAAGTGAATTGAGCTCTGACACCTCCATATACATTCAAGTTTACTGTACTTTAACTCAAGCAATAATATATGATGATGTATGCGAGGTTAAATAGCTAAGAATGGCACATACCTCTTATTTTTCTCTGCCATGCTGGATAAGAAACGTGCACAGGGACGCAATACCCACAATGCACCGCTTTCGGCAGCTCAGCTGAGTTGATCTCTTGGTTAACGTTGCGTTAAACAAAAAACAAAAACGAAAGCCCACAGTCGTTTTAACTAAAGGTCATAATTGACTTCGTTTTTAATTCCTTATGTGTTTGGTAATATTATTATAAACATATTATTTGTCTCTCTACATATAAGTGATACAGGAATTTTAAGTGTATTGTTTGCCAATTACGGAAGGTTTCCAGCCACCACTGGTGATATGTAAACTTCACTCACAAAATAACTCACTAAATATCTAAAACCCACCGATACAGGTCTCCATTCACAAAGGTTGGTAGACAAAGCAGGCACACTAGCACCGTTGTTACAACAAAACCCAGACACATTTGTGGTGGGCGTGACATATTCAACAGAATATACTTTTTTTTAGTAATGCCGACCAGAGCTGAGACAGACGTCTGTTTTGATGCGACATTATAAAAACAGCATGTCAACTAACCACGCACGGCTAAATAAATCACTACATGCATCAACATTAATCGTCACTCAGGGACAAAACTGGAGAGAGCGCTACACAGAAAGAAGTCGTATTGTCAATCAGACACAGACGACGGAAGGTGGGTTTAGATTCTGATCTAATTCCAGACCGAATTGCAACTCAATCAGCTGACAAAAAAGCTACATTTATTTAATTATCATTTCATTGTTTTAAAAATATACGTCATGCAAACACATGCTGCAGTGCTCTTTGTTCATCCATCAGTTTGTCAATGGATCATGTTTAAAGCTCACATTGAGCATTGACTTCTCCGTGTCAGGTGCTGTAGTATAATAAAGCGTTTGAAATGTTATGAGGGCTAAATTATGCTTTTCATTTCTGTCAGTGCAACTGATCTCTGTCTGCACTGTATCCCCTTTGAACAAAGAAAATACGAGATCAGCTAAGCGATTCGTGTTATACTACTATATAAGGCAACATATTTCTGTATTATATGATTTTACATGTAGTTATTGTATATACGTGGGCAGCAGACATTTGTTTCATAAACGTTACATGCACAATGAGCTTTAGCCATTACCCATTCATGAACGAATCGTTGTATTGAGTCTACATTTTGAATCTTTTCAATGAATCGGTTCACGATTCGAATCCCAGTTTATCGTTTCTCGCGTCAGAAACTCGAATCCTCTTTTTTTAGGACATGTCGGAATCAACTGATATAATTAATTCTGATGAATGTAACTTGTTAAGCATTCAAAACAAAATTCAATCAAAGAGAAAACATGTATTAATAAAACCTAAAACAAAAAAAGTATAAACGGCAATTTAGGTTTATTTGGAATATTCAAAGCATGTAATATGCTCCGCTGGGACATCAGGGACCTTGTGTAAACCTACTGAATTGATGACGTAAAATAATTGCTGAATTATTTTAGAACCGGTTCTTTGAAACGAACTGTAGAAGGAGCCGATTCGCGAAAATGATTCGGACTTTCCATCACTAGCTAACTGTAGTTAAGGAGGTATGATTTAAGAATTGTGTTGCAGCTTTTAAAGATTGTAGAGGGGCGTTATCAGATTGCTCGATGACACCTTGTTCAGTTCTATTTGGATGTGAGCAGTTTTATCAGAGCCTAATTTAAGAGCCAAATAATTAGAAAAACAAACATCCGGCGCGACCTTAAAAAGTGACGTCAGCCTCCATCACTCATGCGGCTTTCATTTACGTCAACAACACACAAGCTCCCAAACTGAGGCTTTATGCATTTTTCATATGGACTCTTAATACTCAACCGCTGCACTCTAGGATTCAATTAAAAATATTCTTAATAAAGCAGAGAAACGAAACTAAAGGAGAAGGCGTCCATCAGTTCAGGTAACGTTAGTGCTGGTTATACTCGGTGTTATTTGTGCTGCATGACTTGTGTAGAACAGAGGAGGAGGGGAGAGATGCTCTGTCTGGATGGCACACTGTGTGCTGAGTCAGATTTAATGATACTGGGGGTGTTTGTAGAGATTGTCTTTAGCTGTACAGTAAGCTCTGAAACGGCTTGTCTAGAATGTAGGAAGAAAAGTGCAATTTTTATATGTATTGTATAATCTAGTCCTTACATTTTTGCTAAATACCAGTTACTACAGCTATTGCTACTACTGTAAAATCTTAAAATATGAGCATAATTTATTTTTCTAACGGTGTACGAAGCTTTCAAAAACGTCATATTATTATAGTCATATTTATTTTATTACTCATTTGTTTTAATTTTACACAGTAGTTTTATTCTAGTAGCAATGGTCTTACTATGGTTACAATGGCCATTTTTAGTTAAGGGAGTTTAGTTTTAATGGAGTATCTTTTGATAAATGCATCATTACCTCAAATGAATCATCATAATACAACTTCTATTCAGCAGAAATACTGGAGTATCAATTTGTTACTGTTTCGAAGGGCCTCACAGAGGCATCTATAGAAATCCTATACTGAGTGCCTACCAAACGACAACAACACTATTGCCAACAGTTTAATCTCTTCTGCATGTTTAAACAGTTTATTAGTGACCTCGGGTTTCAGACCGCAGTGTTTGCTTTGTATAACCAAAGGATTTATACATCTGAAACCCCATAGCCATTTTGTGGGCAGCCACACGACTGCTGGCTGTATTACCGAGCCTATGACTCCATGCACTTTTTATGCTCTTTCACCTGTCGGCTGTTATTTAGAGTAACATGAGTAATGCTTTGGAGTTGGAGTGGTATTGTTAGGAAAACAGTGCCTTTTATTCGTTCTATTCATCAAAACATCCCATTGCTGGATGCTTTATTTGATTTTTTTTTTTTAACAGTATTTACCTCAACACTAATATAGAAGTGGCATCTTGCAATCCCATTTTTGTCAACTGGATTGCTATTTATCACCCTCCTTTAAAATGTCTCACGCAGCTCCATCCCACTCAAACTGAAGTGTATGACAGATACCAGCACATGCTACCGTGGGCACCTTGGTTTCTATAGTGATGCTTTTGATGGAGAATTGAATGTGTGCAGCTGAATGGCCAACTCATCATGATGTGTCCTGGTCCAACCTTTCCATACCACCGGTCCTTTCAGCTGGAACACGGTTTCATTTTTATAATCAACCAGCCGGTTTATTTATTCAGTGAGTGTGCTGGAGTCTTTGTGCATGAGAGGCCACATTTAAAAAGCTTTCAAGGCCTTGGGCCAGTGAGAAAAGGCCACTGACTGTTGAGAAGCAAACCATATGTAGCTATAAGCTGTAAAATGAGTGGGAATTTGTGAAGTGATCATTCTCATTATATTTAATGCTTGAGCGCTTCGGCCTGGCTTTCTTCTCCCATTATGATTCTGTACTCGTGGTTCAAAATGCCTTGAAGCAACCGTTATGCTGTATGGAAAGGAAATGTGAACCAAGAAAGCACAAAATAATATGGATTTACAGCCTGGCAAATAAGATTGTTAGAGAGGTAATGCACAAACATTAAACATGTCTAACAGCTAATTAATAATTAGCTTTAGCTTGACTTAGAGTTCTTTGAAAACCCTTGTGAAAATGTTTTTTATTTCCTTCACTTAGTCTCGACTTATTTCCTATTGAGAAACAGCCTGGTTTTGAAAGTAAAATTTCTTATTTATTTTCTCCATAGAGGAATTTATTTTATGAATGATTAAAGACCTACTGTCAGTGTGGTTATTAATAAATGTTATATGATTATATGCTTTTGTTGATGTTATTCACAATGGTTCATGGGACTATAGTTGTGTAGGGAAGTACACAGTCTTGTACCTTTTGTGTTTAGTTTTTTTTTTGTCTGATTTTAAAATATACTTTTGCAATATTACATGGATTTGGTTCATTGCTTGTAGACCATTACAATCCCTATAGAGAAAATACTTAAAGAACCAAGGCCACTGAAAAAGTAATTGGGCATTGTTACATTCGATTAGGGGGCGGGGCGGGGCATTGTCAGTTTTAGAGAGCATTTGATCAATAGCATTTCATCAATACTTTTTTTGTAGAGTGTAGATTTCAAATGTTTATTATATCTGTTAAAAAAATATTGTCAACTTCTAGTCGTGCATCCGCATATAGACAAACTTATACTAAAAGCCACATAACTCTATGCTCGGTTTCATAGGGTGTGTTTCTGTCTTCCTTTAGTGTCTTCGAGTAAGGCCCAGGCTCCAGCAGGCCTTGGTGAGCACCGGCATGATGGAGGGGGGTATGCAGCTGCTGAACCGGGATGGCCACAGCATCTCGCACAACTCCAAGCGCCACTACCATGACTCCTTTGTGTCTATGAACCGCATGCGGCAGCGTGGCCTGCTCTGCGACATCGTGCTCCATGTGGCCAACAAAGAGATCAAGGCACACAAGGTGGTGCTGGCCTCCTGCAGTCCATACTTCCATGCCATGTTTACAAGTATGTCTTATTCTACTATTAGTCTATTTTTGAAGCATATATTTATTAAATATATTTTTTGAGATATTTTTTGAGCATGCTACCATTTAGATTAGTTTCAAAGCTAACACACATGAAACTAAAAGTCACAAAAAACAAATCTTGACTTCACATGGTCTTTAAGGTGTATTGTGTATTGTATATCGTTTATTTCTGATGTGTACATTACCTCAGCTTCCTTTTCAAGCCTTTCCTTCCTTCCTGCTGTTTGTCATCATCACCTAATTTTTTTTCCATGCTTTATTCTCTTCCCTGTCCTGGTCTCAGATCAGCAGCTGCCTGGTTTTTCCTATTGCTTGTGTGTCCCGCTGCACCTCAGACTAGAGTGTGATGGTATGAGTCAGGACGTCATGTGTGGGCTCTTCAGAGCCATGACTATTCTGAACTTACCATACACTAGATCTACTAACAACGCACTGATGTAAACTCCATTAAACATACCGAAACCTAAATTGCTTAACACCACAACCTCTGGACTAATTTGTTCTCACATAGGTTTTTCTGCATTGCTCTTATAGGAATGCTATTTTTTTTAAATTTTCTCTAAATGTTTGCCAACAACTTTTGCCAAAAGTATAGAAAAATAAAATAGGTTTAGTTAACAATAACAACACTGTCTCGGGGTTCGTTCATTCACACAGTGACTTCCGGTGACCGTTGGCAACATATCAAAATCAAGCAAAGTTCATGCAAATGATCAAATGTGGTGACAACCATTGGGAGTACAGACAGTGATCCACTACAGACAGTAGGAACGTCTGCTAGCGTCCAACAGCACAAAGACTCAGCTCTGAACTCTGATCAGATGTTCAGCCCATTTGTGATCAGATTTTCAAAAAGCTTCTGCCAGTTGAGCAGTACCAATAACTTTAGGGCACCCGCTTTGATGGAATGTTCAGCTACTCAGCGCTCTCTAGAGGCCACTGTATGTGTGAATGGGCCATAACGATATCGTCAAACCCCCGGGAAACTGCTTAAATCTACCAGTGTTCTGCAAAAGCCTCGGTTTGAGATAAACTGCTGTGTGTTGTGACTGTGCAGATGAGATGTCGGAGAGCCATCAGACTCATGTGACCCTGCATGACATTGACCCTCAGGCTCTGGAGCAGCTGGTGCAGTACACCTACACTGCCGAAATTGTAGTAGGAGAGGGAAATGTGCAGGTACGTCACCTTTGGTGTCTTTTGAAGTGCATTATGTATATATTACACTCACAAGTACCCTGTGTGAGGTTATCCTGTCTGCTTTATGAGGTACTACCAGGATGGGATGTTCAGACGGTTTGTGCAAACTTACAATTTGCATCTTTGCAAATGAAGGTCTTCTGATACTTGTGCTGTTTCAAAAGAGCAAATGCATACTCTACCAGTCAAAAGTTTTTGAGCAGCAAGATTTTTAATGTTTTTTTTAAAGAAGGCTCTTCTGCTCACCAAGCATTTATGCATTTATTTGGTCCAAAATACAGCAAAAAAAGTATAATATTTTTTTTTTACTATTTAAAATGACTGTTTTCTATTTGAATGTATTTTAAAATGTAATTTATTCCTGTGATCAACCTCTGCCTCGGCTCCAGCTCTACCACTCCGCTTACCCTTCATCAATTATAGAACTGAGACGAGCCACAGCAACGTCACCAATACTAACATTTCCGCTAGCCACAACATTTGACATAGGAAGCACATTTAGCTCACTCAAACGCTGTAACACTCTACTTTTTATCTCTTTCTTCAGAGCTTGTCTACTCACTGCAATCTGATAATGGTCTGCTATCTGCAACAAATCTTGCTTCCTGCACAAATTAATCTGCTCTAAGGATGGAAGAATAACAAAATTCTGCAAACTAAACACTTCCATAATGTAACAGCAACAAACGAGCGTAACAACGCTCTCGCGCTCCACATGAGTACGCCGCTTAATACAACCTAATGTACAGTAACACATCCATTGCCACCAGCATACACAATTGATCACAAATGTAAAATTGTTTGGGATTAGATCCCGGACGAGCCCCCATTAAATGTTACGTTGCCTTGATTTTAAGTCTAGGTTTAGAAGGGGTAACATTTATACCTGTGATGGTTGGGATAATGGTGGTGGCAAAAAGAGCGCAATATGAAAAATGCCAGAAAAGGGAAGTTTATGTACAAATAAAAGAAGAAAGTGGAAGAGGAAAAACATGAAGTAACAATAAACAAATATCAAAATAACACTAAAGGAGAAACTATATTTTCACAATATTTACTTGTGAAACCAAAACAAAATAATTAGCCCGCAAGGGGAAAATGGATGCAAGCGGCGCCAAAGAAAAGAAAAGAATAAAACAAAACCAATCTAACTTAATTTAAAAAATCTGACCTAACTATTAAAGGAAAAATAAGGAAAGCAAGTCTTCGGCGCTTTCACGCACTAACTTGCCTATTCTACACTAGCCAAAACAAAACAAAATAAACGAATAAAGACAAAGTACGAGATGACAACTTAAAACTGTAACCAAAGAACAACACAAGAAAAAAAAGAGAGAGAGCAGATTAACAAATAATATAAATGCCCAAAACAAAAAAGCGAAGTCTGCTTCGCGTTCGTTCAGTCATCCTTTTAAACACTCTCGGGAAACAGGATTGGCAGCAGAAGTAATGACGTTATCCACGTTAACGATGACCGACTGCTTCCCAAACCAATAGCAGTCCCGGGAGGGTTGAACCTAAGAAAATGACAAAACATGGAGGTACGACTAGCTGAACGTAACATCTGATTTGCTGCTAAAAACTTTTTTTTATTATTATTATGTTGAAAAAAGTAGAATTGTTTTCATATTTCTTTGATGAATAGAAAGTTCAGAAGAATATAATTTATGTGAAATAGAAATCTTTTGTAACATTATAAATGTTTTTATCATCATTTTCGATCAATTTAATTTTGATCCT
Organism: Ptychobarbus kaznakovi; assembly: GCA_027422405.1. Lineage (NCBI taxonomy): Eukaryota > Metazoa > Chordata > Actinopteri > Cypriniformes > Cyprinidae > Ptychobarbus > Ptychobarbus kaznakovi. The sequence continues at coordinate 11,528,172 of CM049794.1, read as the reverse complement.
TGCTAAATAAAAGTATTAATTTCTATCAATTTCATTCCCCCAAAAATTATACTGACTCCAAGCTTTTTAATGGTATAGTGTATAATATTACAAAATCTTTTTATTTCAGATAAATGCTGATCTTTAGATCTTTCTGTTCATCAAAGAATCCTGAAAAACATTTACTCAACTGTTTTAAATATTGATAATATTAATAATTAAAAAAAATTGTGAACAGCAAATAAGCATATTAGAATGATTTCTGAAGGATTTTGTAACACTGAAGACTGGAGTAATGATTCTGCAAATTTAGCTTTGATCACAAGAATAAATTACATTTTACAATATATTCAAATAGAAAGCAGTTATATTAAATAGTAAGTATATTTCACTATATTACTGATTTTGCTGTATTTTGGTGCTGAAGAGGCTTCTTAAAAAAAACATTATAGAAAAACTAAATATTGATAAAAATATATACAGTATGTATATTCGATCACAAAATGTTGTAAGCAAACTCTGTTAATGTGACCGTCCCTTATGAAAGCCTTATGATGTTAAAGATTTGCTTACTTTTTTCTAGTTTTCCTTTGTTTCACCCACTGTATCTTGTCTATACCTCGGGCAGACCCTGTTGCCTGCAGCTAGTCTCCTGCAGCTCAACGGAGTGAGAGATGCCTGCTGCAAATTCCTTCTCAGCCAGCTGGACCCCTCAAACTGCCTGGGCATCCGTGGCTTTGCAGACACTCACTCCTGCAGCGACCTTCTCAAGTCGGCCCATAAGTATGTCCTGCAGCACTTTGTAGAGGTATCGAAGACCGAGGAGTTTATGCTGCAACCTCTCAAACAGGTGAGCTCTCTGCTTTGGGACAGTGATGTAGTTAAATGCATATTCACACAAAAATAAAAAAATCATTTTCTGTCTTTTTATTTATTTTTATTATATATTTAAAAAAATATTTTTTACTTGGCTCTAATTTTATTAGAAATATAAATATTTCATTTGAAATATTTCAGTACTTATAATTTTAAAATTTTTATTTTAGTCAAATTTTTAAGTTATGTTTAGATTTTACATTTTATATGTAATATTTTTATATATATAAGAATATATTTTATTTTTAATTACTGAAATTTTAACTAACAACCTGACCACTCTTTCATATAATAAATGTGAAACAGGACTGGGGCTGTTAAGCTACAAAAAAAAAAAACGCATAATAGATTTGTGCGAGGAATTGAAATGCCCAGGGTAATCGGAAATTCTAACTTAATTATTGACGAAGAAACACTGATCCTAGAGGGTATTCAAGAATATAGTTATTCAGGATGTAAAAAGAGGGGTGTAAAGTGTACCATGATTAAATGATGCATGAAGAGCGCTGGGGAGCTGAGCCATAACAATCCTTGGAGGAAAAATGCTTTTGGCTACGGATGTCTAATTATATATACGTCACTGACACAACTTCCTGTCACATTGGTCTTGAGCTTTTAAAAAACAGAATCCCTTGATCCTCTATCCTCCTCCCTGTCGCCTGGGAAGTCTTGATTCTTTTGACTTGGTCTGAGAAAAAAAAAGTATCTATACTATTTTGACCTTCAGCGCAGGAAGGCTGGTCACATCCTTGTTTTTAAAATACCCATCACTTTAAAAAAAAGAAAAAAACCTCCTACGGTCTGGAGAAAGCTGTCAGATAGAATTTCCATTCATTTCAATGTCAGTTGCTCAGCTGGCGCAGTGTCTCTCGGAAAGATGTGGTTCAAATTCTCCCATCTTTTCTCACAGGCGCTCTGGGAACAGAAGTTTTTAATCCTCACAGCTGTAACCAAATGTGACCAAAAACTGTGACGTGAAAGGCGGCGATATTCATTAATATCCCTATATAACAAATTACAATACATAGTACAAGTTTGGGTTTTGTTTGTTTGTTTCTATTTGAAATATCAATATTTTGTAACATTATAAAAACAAATCCCAATTATTAGAATTGTAGTATATTATATAGGGATATTAAAAAACATGAATTTCTTTTTATGTTGAATTTTTTTATTCATCTAGGAATCATGAAAAACATTAATGTTTTCAACATTAATAATTAGAAATGTTTCTTGAACATTGCACCAAATCATCATATTAAATTGAATTCTGAAGGATCATGTGATACTGAGAACTGGAGTAATGGCTGATACAATTTCAGCTTTGCCATCACAGGAATAAATTACATTTTAATAAATATTAATATAGGAAACTGTTATTTTAAATTGTAATATCATTTCAGAATTGTACTTTTTTTACTGTATTTTATCAAATAAATGCAGCCTAAAAAGCTTTCAAAAACTAAAATCTTTGTGCTTCAGTAGCATACATATTTTATATATAATTACATAATCACAATATTAGAATTATTACATTACCATAATTAAATATTAGGATTTTACATATTGCTCGAAAAAAATGTATTCAGTCAGCATACACAGGAACATGGCTGTGAAAGCAGAGAGATGTTTTGCCCCCAGATAATATAGTTATTGCATCTATCAGCAGAAGCTAACTGGATCATGCTAATCAGCCAAACCTTGACCTCATCTTCGACTAGCAAAAGCTAAAATGTCAGAATGCATTGCCTCACAGTGACACTGATATAAGTGCTCTTTACGTCAGCACCTTCAAGACTGTGTCAATCATCCGCTCAAATGCACGGCGAAAACAGCACGTCAGTGAGAAGCTGAGACAGCTAATCAGCAGAAAGCAGCTCCTGCTCTCATACGACACTAATTTCATCAGCCCTTATCCGCTCTCTTTGCAGAAAAGCATCTTTTGAATAAATGGAGTGCTGCTGGTATTAGTATCTCTGTGCTTTGAAAGGTTGCGTGATTCTATGAAATCCCCCTGCTGTTTAGACACTGATTGGAGGGAACCATTAGGAAGAGGTTGCTCATGACATAGGCCACCATTCTCTCTCTCTCTCTCTCTCTCTCTCTCACTCTTAACAGCTGTTGCAGGCTGGAGGCTCCAATTGGCCCCGTATTTAACCCAGAAGACCTGGGAAATGCTTGTAGCCATATTAACTGCGGCCTCTGCCCCAAATAAACAAACAGTCTGTGACAGGAACATTACAGAGGCTGTTGTAGTGCTTTTGCAAGCGTAGATTAGATGATAGTGTAATGGTAAGCTAAAGCCTTATATCACAATACAAAGAAAAGAAAGCTAATGTGTGCAATTTTTGCATCACTCACAGCAGCAAATGGAATTGGAAAAACAGTGATAACTGTTTCCCAAACAATTTTATCAGCCTTTCCTCCCCCACATCCCTGTCTGCCATTGTTCAATCTAAACACTCACTCAGCACTATTGGTTAACCCAGAAGTTTTAGTATTATTAATAAGAAGTAAACACAAGCAAACACAGCAATGTTTTGAAGTCTTAATATATATATATATGTATGTATGTATGTATGTATGCACAAATAACAGCCTATATGTACACACACACATTTCTTTGCATATTAAATATGTGACCATGGACCACAAAACCAGTCATAAGTATATTATAGTAACTTAACTTAAGTATATTATAGTATAATATTTGTAGCAATAGCCATCAATACATTGTATGGGTCAAAATTATCGATTTTTCTTTTATGCCCAAAATCATTAGGACATAGTAAAGATTAAGTTCCATGAAGATATTTTGTAAATTTCCTACCATAAATATATCAAAACTTAATTTTTGATTAGTAAAATGCATTGCTAAGAACTTAATTTGGACAAGTGTAAAGGCAATTTTTAGCAATATTTCGATTTTATTGTTTTGTTTGCACCTTCAGATTCCAGATTTTCAAATAGTTGTATCATGACCAAATATTGTCCTATCGTAACAAACATATAAATACATGTAATTTACTCAGCTTTCAAATTATGTATAAATCTCAATTTTAACAAATTGACCCTTATGACTGGTTTTGTGGTCTAGGGTCACACATATATAAATATTTCCCTTTAAAAAAAAAAAAAAGTTTATGCTTTTCTTTTTAAAGAAAGTAATACTTTTTATTCAACAGGGATGCATTAAATCGATTAAAGGTGACCGTAAAGACATTTATAATGTTACAATTTATTTTTATTTCAAATAAATGATAAAAGCTGTTATTTGGAACTTTTATTCATCAAGGGATACTGAAATGTTTTCCACAAAAATATTAAGCAGCTCAACTGTTTTAACATGAATAACAAGAAGAAATGTTACATTTTGAGCACCAATCAGCATTTTTCAGTGTGATCCTGTGACACTGAAGACTGAAATAATGGCTGCTGATAATTTGCATTACAGGAGATTTAAAAAATCTTGCTGACCACAAAAAAGTGAATGGTAGTGTGTATACTGTATATGTATTTACAAAAATGTGTGTGTGTGTATATATATATATATAATATAAAATATTTCACAAACTTCCTTTAATTTATGTGACTTTGCAATAACAAAGATTCCAAGGATTTTTTACATATTTAAATTGTCTACTGAATAGAGAATTGGTGAAATTATACATGTATAGATAGTCAGTGTTGATCAATGTAATATTGACTTTAAACCAGTGCTGTCAAACAATTAATCGCATCCAAAATAAAACTCTTGTGTTGTGTTAAATATTTTGCACTGTCCATTGAGCGGACCTGACCTGACTTACATTTCACTACTGATTATATCCTGTGTAATTGAGTATGTGACGAATAAAAAAACCTTGAACCTACTGTGTATATTTATTATGTATAGATAAATACAAACACATGCATGTATATATTTAAGAAAAATCTTGTTTATATATTAAATATATTTATACATAATATAAAATATAATAATATAAATATATGCATGTAAATATTTTCAAAATATATACTCTATGTGTGTGTATTTATATAAAAAGTAAATACAGTACATATACATATATTATGTAAACAAAAACTTTTATTTTGGATGCAATTAATCGCGATTAATCGTTTGACAGCACTAAACAAACTCTTTTTCAAACCGAGATCTGTTTTTTGACATTCTGTGCAGAACACGATGTGCTGCTCAGACTCAAACTGAGCACATCTGTCCTGTGCAATATATTGCATAAGATGTTTCGATGCACTTCATTCAGATTAAAACAGCAATTTGTCTTTTAGTCATGTAAACACTTTAGTCCAACTTAAACCATACCACTCCTTTAGTTTTCAGATCGGTTATGAACCCTCTCTTGTGATTTCTGCAGGTGCTGGATCTGATTTCTAGTGATAACCTGAATGTCCCATCAGAGGAGGAGGTGTACAGGGCTGTGCTGAGCTGGGTCAAGCATGACATTGATGGGCGTAGACAGCATGTGCCCCGGGTGGGTATGATTCCTCCTGTCAAACTGCGGTTTTAGCAACATCACAGTAAATCACAGGATTAATGCTAATAGAGGATTATGTCTCTGCAAATCAATACTCGTTTCTCTATTCCCTCCCTTTGCTTTCTTTAATCCTTTTTACACACACGTCTTACCTCTCACTCTTTCCATCCATGTCTTCAGCTGATGAAGTGTGTGCGTCTGCCCCTGCTGACACGAGACTTCCTGATGAGTAATGTGGATACGGAGCTGCTGGTGCGTCACCACTCCGAGTGCAAAGACCTGCTGATCGAGGCACTGAAGTATCACTTGATGCCCGAGCAGAGGGGTGTTCTCAGTAACAGCCGCACCCGACCGCGCCGCTGCGAGGGAGCCAGTCCGGTGCTCTTTGCTGTAGGTCTGTAAATCAGGACAAGAGCACATAAAACACACACGCACATACGTCGGTGGGTTGGTGGGTTGATCTAAATGCTAAATGTCTTTCAGGTGGGGGCAGTCTATTTGCCATTCATGGAGACTGTGAGGCCTATGACACTAGGACAGACCGCTGGCACATGGTTGCATCCATGTCGACACGGCGGGCACGAGTCGGAGTGGCTGCTATTGGAAACAAGCTCTACGCTGTTGGAGGGTACGCAGACCCAAAAGCCTCATCTTTGTTGGAGAATCAACAGTTTTTTCCTTTTATAACGGCAACTTCAGTGGTAGAGACCCTTGTATTGTAGACCTTTTAACAGGGCTTAAAGTTCTCCGGCACCGTGCCGGATCTCTGGCGTATGGCGTTCGGCTGTGAAAAAAAAAGATAGTCCTACCTACATTTAATAAAAACTTGTTGATATCATGTTCGAGTTCACGAGTTCGCCTAACAATAGTATGAGAGGAACACCGCTTTCACTCTCAACTAAACTAACATTACTAGCCAATCAGAAGTTGTTGCTCTTATAAACACCAGACGCGAAATAGTATCCAGAGCCGCAGCCCTGGTGAATGGAGAAGAAGCCTGGGTCTCGAGCGCGACGCGCTGAAAAAGCTGCGAGGCGCAATGGTCAAATATATCACTCTAGCGCATATTTACATAGAAAAGCTATTTAAAAAGCAGCAGAGCTTTGTAAACAGCTCATAGTAATCACATCATCTCCTTAAAAACGATATGATTGTCAGAACGGTTTTTGAAAAGGTACTGTTCACACATGATCTCTTAATGGTAATTTACCAGTAAAGGTTGTATGTGTGAAAGGCACTAAACTCTTCCTCTGCATATGCTGTGAGTTTGGGTTACTTAACGGTCATCTGGGAAAACAGTGTGCATTATCTCACTAGATTTGTAACGTAAATCATTAATAAACCTATGCCAACACAGGATAATACATCAACATATTTCTATATGCGATTTGTCGTACATTGCGATTTCAAAATAAAAGTTTAAATCCTTGCTCTGAGTTTGCATGTGAAATGAAATGGATTTAAACGTCGTTGAATCATGCTGTAAAGTGAAACACCAGGCCATTGGCGCCCTCTGCTGGTAGGCTATTTGTTATAATAATGGTTTAAGTTGGTTATGTTCATATTATAGGCATATTGGTGTGTGGTTCAATAAAACCCATGTAATTATTTGGTTTTGATACTTTATTTAAGCCAATCATTATTGTCTATTTGTTAGTTTGTATGCAAATATAGTCATATTAAAGCCTCATTTTCACTTAGGTCTATTTGTATTAATAAAAATATCAGGTTACTCAATTGTCAAAATAATCAGTAGATTACTTGATTACCAAAGTAATCGTTACGCAGTCCTAGATTAGTTAAAACATTTCAAAATACAACTGCATTGTTTACTTTTTGTGATTAAAAGACAAATATTCTGTCATTGAACATTTCTTTAAAATAGTATTAAAATGTATTTTTGTCTCCTCTCGTGAGCCAAGTGCATTGTCCCACCCCTAGTGTCGATAAACGGTGATATAGCTCATAATTTTCCAAGTCTATAATATAGCTTTCATTCTTCAGGTCAATTGTAAGGAAAGTGATAACTTTTGCCATAGTGAAAGATAATAATTATGTTGTTTGATAAGTGAGATCTCTGATTTGAATCCTTGAAAACCAAAAAGTAGTGCTTAAAGTCCTGGAATTTCATTTTGAAGTATCTGTACGAACCCTTTTAAGTTTCCAGCTTTTGGAGCATTTTATTGTTTTTGTTGTTATTAATTGAACTAAAGTTTAGTTTTCTGTAGTAAACTGTCTCTGTATATTTCCTATTTAATATTCATTTCTTAGTATTTAATTCACCACTATTTATTTCGAACCAAACTATTTCAGTAGTCTGAGCCTAGTTTAATGGAAAATCATTCAAATAATGTTGATTTTTATTTATTTTTGTTAAATGACCCTGTGAATGTGTCCACCCCGCACATTATCTTTTTTGCTTTAACCACTGTTTTAAGTTTTGAGGCATCAATGTGTGTGTCTCGCCTGCTTTAGCATAAAAATGGTCAAGCTTGGCATTTACCTGCCCCCCCCTCCCCTTTGAAAAATAATAATTATAAAGGTAGGGAATCCTAATTCTATCACATAAGGAAAAATGCTTTGGAAATTCATAATTATGAAAAAAGTCATAATTATCACATTAAAATTTGTCATGATTATAAAAATCTAAATGTCTAAATTGAGATGAAAGTATAATTATGTCTTAATGTCATAATTATGACTAAGTAATATTTGTTTTATTTTGTCAAATGACTTATAATTACTTTATCTAATAATTTTGACCGTCATAACTATATGTTTTTGATAGTTTTATTGTTATGTTTCCTATATTTTACATCATAATTTTAACTTTTAATTTCAATTTCAAAAACAGCAAGATGCAACAAGGCCACACATCCAGATTTGATTTATTACATTACAAAAGGAACAGAATGTGCAGAAAGCCACATTATTTTCTTAAGATTACCCTGCTGAAGCAATCAAGAAGTTACCTAAGATTAGTTAGGAAATGTGTCCGCTGTTGACTAATGAATTTCTATGAATGATGATGCTCTTGTCTTTACTTGCATAATAAAGACGCAATATATATAAAGAAAACATTGCTCTATTGTTCATCTTTGACTTTCCTTTGCTTTTCCCAAATCAGGTATGATGGCACTTCAGATTTGGCTACTGTAGAGTCGTATGACCCTGTAACCAATGTGTGGCAACCTGAGGTGACCATGGGAACGAGGAGGAGCTGTTTAGGTGTGGCGGTCCTGCATGGGCTGCTGTATGCAGCAGGAGGATACGATGGTGCTTCTTGTCTCAACAGGTATACTATCTAGACAAACAAATGTGAAAATAAATAATAGAGAAAGTTATAAAAAGCATGAATATGTTCATCTAAAATGTATGTGAAATTATATATAATTGAATAATAAAAAGATCTAAAATATTTTTTATATATATTTTTTATATTATTTTTTAAATCTCTTTGATAAGTCTCTCTGTCTTTGATTTTGTCTGCAGTGCGGAGAGGTATGACCCTCTGACCAGTACCTGGACTTCCATCGCTGCCATGAGCACCAGGAGGAGATACGTTAGAGTGGCCACATTAGGTAGAAATATGTAATGCTAATGTAGTAATAAATGTAAAAGCACTTCCTCTATATCTTAAGCAGTTGAAATTGAACAGCAAACATGAACCCGTTTCACCTATTTCTTCTATTAGATGGCAGTTTGTACGCGGTCGGTGGGTATGACAGCTCCTCACACTTAGCCACGGTAGAAAAGTACGACCCTCAGGTAGGTGACACATGTTGAAAACATCTCTGGGGTGTGTTTTATGTTTATTCTCCATGGTCAAATAAATGACTAAGGATGTAATTTTTGTTTTAAGAGTAATGCCTGGACTGCCATTGCCAACATGCTGAGCAGGAGGAGCAGCGCAGGAGTTGCTGTATTGGAGGGCATGCTTTATGTTGCAGGGGGCAATGATGGTACTAGCTGCCTAAATTCAGTGGAACGATATAATCCGAAAACCAACACCTGGGAGGGAGTGGCCCCCATGAACATCCGCAGGTTTGATAGTGACCTTCAAGTGTTTGTTTAAAGGGATAGTTCACCCAAAAATGAAAGTTCTGTCATTAATTACTCACCCTCTTGTCGTTCCAAACCTGAAGCTACAATAATACTTTTTGTGTGCAAAGAAAAAAAAAATAAGGCCTTTATTCAACAATTTCTTCTATTCTGTGTCACAGACATGTGTCAAGGTACTGTCGTGAACAAGCGTCGAAGACTGACACAAAAGATAAGAAAATTGTTGAATTAGCAAAAAGTATTCTCGTAGCTTCATAACATTACAGGTTGAACCACTGATGTCACATGGACTATTTTAATTGATGTCCTTACTACCTTTCTGGGCCTTGAACATTGTAGTTGCTTTGCTGTCTATGCAGATTCAGAAAGCTCTTGGATTTCATCAAAAACATTTGTGTAGATTTGTGTTCCGAAGATGAACAAAGGTCTTACAGGTTTTGAATGACATGAGAGTGAGTAATTAATGAGAGAATTTTCATTTTTGGGTGAACTATCCCTTTAAAGGATGTGTTTCACAGAAGAAACTACCCTTTTAAGTGCACAAAATAATTTGTTTCCTAATGGACCATCTCTTCTCTTGATCTTCAGGAGCACACATGACCTGGTAGCCATGGATGGCTGGCTATATGCGGTTGGAGGCAATGATGGCAGCTCTAGTCTCAACTCTATAGAAAAGTACAACCCTCGTAGCAACAAATGGGTGGCGGCATCGTGTATGTTCACGCGCCGTAGCAGCGTGGGAGTCGCTGTTCTGGAGCTCCTCAACTTTCCTCCTCCATCCTCTCCCACTCTTTCTGTCTCCTCCACAAGTCTTTGACAAAGGGTAAAGACCCGGCTTAGCTCCAGCGGCCTGCCCTGTGTGGCCAAGAGGCGCAACTGCTCGGTTCGAGCATCAGACGAGGAGTGTTTCGTGGGCCACAGTGCCCTCCTTCTGCCTGGAGGAACACTGCAGCATTCTGCAGATCATGAGGGTAAAAAAAGGATGAAATGAAAACACACACACTCTCACACACTCTAGGCCTCCACAACTCTCACCCTATAAACCCCAGTGCTTGAAAGTGCAAAGTAATGTTGCTTTGCCATTTTGCGGTCACTTTGTGTATGATGTATATCTAAATGTATATTTATGTTTACGATTCTTTTTTGAAATATTAAGAAATAATATATTGAACAAAATAAAACAAAAAAGAATGAAAAACTTTAGGAATGTAGCTCTTGACAGATGCCACGCATGTTTACAGAATTTTCGTCCTGGCAGAAAATAATATTGTAGTGCTGCTGCGCCACACTAGGTGGTAGTAATGTGCAATGCTGCCCTGTCTCACCACAGATGCGCGTGGACATTTAGAAGCAGAAAATTCACACAAAACGGTGGCTGGATTTTACACTATGTACAGCTGAGTGTGTCAGATCATGTTGACAACATAATATGTTTTACTTATTTTCCTATTTATTTATCAAATGTTATATAAACATATGACACTATTTCAGAGATGTTTGAAGGACCACCTCTGACTTAAGAGAGGAAATATAGTTTTAACGTACTAATGGACATACTTACTACATATCATAGAAGCACTGGTGTTTGGTATGAAATGTGAGATTTAGGAAGAACAGGTATTTAGTGTTTTATCTAACGGACATGTTTGTTTTGTTTTATACAGTCAAGCCTTTGAGAGTTTGCACTGTACATGAGGGCAAACTTTACTAATATGACACGTCTATATCACTAACCAGGAGAAATGTCTTTTTTAATAAAGACTATAGCCATACCTAAAACTAGCTGTGACATTAAAGCTGCATTAATTTCTCGTGTTTTCGAAAGGGTGAACGGTGCTCAGAACTAATTCTGATTCACTAACGGGTAATCGGTAAGACTGACACTTCAATATCAAGCCCTCCAATGTGATTAACTCGGCTATTATAAGCTCCTATATGTTGTATGTCACATTTATTAGGATTTTGTCGCAAGTCTTTAGTTTGTAAACCATGTCATCGTGTATTGCATTTTCAAAACTTTGTTTATTTGCCAGGGCTGTCAGATTTGACAGCTTGATAAATCTAGATAGTATGTATTGTGTTGTGATGTCATTGGTAACAGCAACTACCAATGCATCTTACCTCAGATGGGTAGATGAGTGAACGGTGAGTTTTGGGAGTTAATAGTTTATCTGATAAGAGCACAGATTGCCCCAAAACAAAGGATAGTTCCCCAAAATAAGGTTGTTCCTAACACGTATGACGTTCTTTATTAGGTAGAACACAAAATAATATATTTAGAAGAATTGTCTGTTCAATTTGAAGTAGATGGGAATAAAAGAACAGTTGTATAAGAAAAGAGCAGCTTGGACATTCTGCTAAATATCTTCTTTTTAAAGACACTACGTTTTGAAATGACATGCAAATGATTTTCTTTTTTGTGGAGCTATACCTTTAAGTCAATCCTGCTCTCTGTTTTAAAATGTAGCGTAGTATTATATGATTTCAAAACTTCTGAGAAGTTAGGATTTTGTTTCCTTTTTTAAAGGACTTTGTTAATTCAGAGAAACTTGTTAAAGGACAGTATAAGTTTGTGTCTAGGGAGATCAGAGTGCTGTGTATGTGTGTTTCTGTAGAGGTGAAGCATCCTGCACTTACCATACATGCATACATAACACCACAGGACCACAACCCCACAGAAAGGAATTACAGTATATGTAAATAACCAAATATCCTGAAACTTTGTGCAATGTCAATGTAACTGTGGCTTTCTATTTCTTTTGGTTTTCTTTTTGGATTGTAACATTAATGAATGTGTTATTTATATTGTGCCGGTTATGTTTTGCTATATTTAAGAACAAACATGAATTTTTTTTGCACTAATGTCAAATGGAGCAATATACTGCTGTATAAAATCAAAACACACTACTGTAAATTAAATAAAGCTGTTTTCAGGTGGAATGTGAGTTTAATTTCATTTGAACAAATAAACTGACACGTTATTAAAAAGAGAGTTCACCCCAAAATAAAGATTCTGTTGCCCTCATGCCATTCCAAACCTGTACGACTGACTTTCTTCAGCAGAACACAAAGAAGATATTTTGAAGAATGTTGGTAACCAAACAGTTTTGGTGCCCATTGACAAAAAACAACTGACATTTCTCAAAATATAATCTTTCATGTTCCACATGAGAAAAAAACTAAATTAAATAATTATAATAATACAAGTTTGAAATGACAGTGAGTGAATGATAAAACTTTTATTTTTGAACAAACTAATATCAGAAGGAAGTGTAACTGAGTTTATGTATTAGCATTTGTGAAAGTTACATGTTAAATTACTTAATGTAATGGATAAAACTCTGTTATTGTTTACTCACCCTCGTGTGTTTTAAAACCTAAGAAATTAGACTCACTTCAGTAGAAAGTAAAAGGATTCACTCCAGAATATTCAAGCTTAAAATGAAAGTGAATGGTGACCAAAGCTGTCAAGCAAGTTTTTTATTTGTTTTATTTAAAACCTAATTTTGTTCTCACAAATGGTTTCGGGAGTGCATGAGTTGAATGGAGTAGTTTCCATCCACTTACACTGTATGGAAAAGAGCAGCTTGGACATTCTGCTAAACATCTCCTTTTTAGCTTAAACATGATTAAGACGACACGAGGGTGAGTAAATAATGACAGAATTGAATTACTAGGTGATCTGTCCCTTTAATAAACAAAATGATTTTTGGATTAGACCCTTTAAAGCTGAGCCCATTATAGTTTTGCTCTCTGACTGATGTAAGCAAACAGCTGAGCACTCTTGCTTTACCCACCGTGACCTCAGCTTCACGGCACGAACACCTGTGCTGTGCGCTTACGCACATGCACAGACACACTTGGGCAGTACATCTGATACCATGTACATTAGTGTTTGCTTTAAGGAGAAGATTCATTTCAGGAGTATTGTCCTCTGTTATTTTTGCATCTGTGTTTGTGTATTATCCTCGTAGCCGTCTGTTGTTAGGCAGCTCTGTTAATGAGGGTAGGGTGCTGGGGGCTCTGTCGCAAGCCCCTGCGCATGTCCCGAGCCCTGAAGCGCACTGATATGAGGGCCCATGATGAGTTTACAGCCTGGAAAGGCAGCTGCAGGCATAACTGTACAGCAGAGGAGACGCTAGCACGGCCCCGGTGTCTGTCCAGCGGCTACCCAGTCACCATTAACAACCTCTGATAGCTTTATTCACCTGAGCTCAGGCTACATAATCAAAAATCCAAGCTCATAAATATGCATTTGCGGTTTTGTTTCATATTAGATGCACACTATATTTTAGATTTTTAATTTTCATTACCATTCAAAAGTTAGTGGTAAGTTTTTTTTTTTTGCCTAAGAAATTAATACTTTATTCAGCAAGGATGCATTCAATTGATAAATAAATGCTGTTATTTACTACCAAAAAAATTGAAATCCTGTAAATAGAAGTTATCAAAACATTCTGAAAAAATGTATCATGGTCTCCACAAAAATGTTAAGTTGTTTTAAACACTGATAATGATAAGAAATGTTATTTTAGCAGCAAATCAGCAGATTGGAATGATTTCTGGAGGATCATTTGACACTAAACTAAAGGCTGGAGAGTCATGGCTGCTGAAAATACAGCTTTGCCATCAAAGGAATAAACAGAAAACTTTAAAACATCTTTTTAAAACGGTTATTTTAAATTGTAATATATTTAACAGTATTACTGTTTTACTGTATGTTTGTGCAAATAAATGCATGGTGAGCTTAAGTATGATAATTCTTACAGATTTGATATTGATTTATTATATGAAATGATATGATGTTTATTTTTATTGTTTTTAAAGTAATCTCTTATTCTCACCCAGGCGGTTTTATTTGATCAAATATACAGCAAAATAGTAATATTGTAAAATTTTAAAACTGTTATTATTATTATTAAAACTCTTTTGTATTTTAACATTGTATTCCTGTAATGGCAAGCTAAATTTACTGCAATCTTCAGTGTCACATGATCTTCCAAAAATCATTCTAATGTGCTGATTTGGAATATATATATATATGAAAACAGCTATGCTGCTTAATATTTTTGTGGTAACTGATTTTTTAATTTTTTTTACTCAATTCAGCGTTTTTTTTTTTATTTGCATACATTTCATGTTTAGCATAACTGATTAATTTTCAGGATTCTTTGATAAGCAGAAAGTTCAAAGTAACATTCATTAATTTATTGTTTCTAAAATTAATGCCTTTACTGTAGCTTTTGAGCAATGTAATGTAATGTGTTTCTGTTGAATAAATAACAAAAACATAATAATCTCACTTCCCTGAAACCTATGAATGGTATATAAAAGTACTACGTTGTCTTCCCTAGAATTATGACTATTTGTTTAAAGACAAACGCTGTTGCATATTGAGCAATCCTTCAAAAAGCGAATATTCAGCACCTGCATTCCAGGGAACAAGGAAGGATTTGGTTCCTCATAATTCTACGCTCTCCCTTTTCTCCACCAAATTCTGTCAGCAAAAAAACAAAAAAAAAAAAAAAAACATCACATTTGACATTCTCGGCATCATCTTTATCAGTCATTTCTGTTGAACATGTAAAAAAAAATCACAAAGGCATTTAACCAAAAAACGTACCCCTGTTTGATGTGGCCCTTCAAAGCCTTGTTTGTTCCACCTCTTACACCTTGTTTTTTTGTACTGTAAGAGCTCTGACACCCGCGGTTCTCTCTTGCACACGTGGTCCATTGAAAACAGCCAGAGGTGTGAAGTTAGCACCCCTAAAGCACCCAGCGAGTCTGAAAAAACATTGCAGACTGCAGAGGGACTTCCCAGACAGGCTCGTGCCGATAGTCTTGCTCAATGCACAGCTCTGATACTTGTGTGTGAGATTCTGTTTGAAAGATTCATGACTTTCATAGGACATTGTGAACTAAAGTCTGTCCTATCACGATGTTTGAGATCATATTTCCTGTAAACTTATTTGAAAACATCTTTATTTCAAATAGCGGAATGTAATAGATGCTCTCATATAATATTAGATGTGTAATACACAGGTCAATGTGTGGTCAAAATGACTATTAGGGATATGAATCATAAGTAAATGGTGACTGAGAGTTACATATTTTTCCTCCATTTGTTTGGGGATATAATCCACTCACAGGCTAAGCATTTAACCCCATATAGGATCCAAACAGAAAATCTCTTTCAGATGAGGAAGCACATGCTTTTTTTGAATAAGATCGGAAGAAGAGCTACTCACATAAAATGTTGTGGGCAGTCAGATACACTGTTGTGTTTGGCTTGGTTTTACACTTCCTTCCACATCCGTCCTTTCTCCTTTGTGACAACTTAAAAAAAAACACGGGCCTAATGTAAACCTTCTGTTTTTATGGATTATATAAATTCACAATAGTATGCTTTTGTTACTAGACAATCATTACACACAGAACATGAATGAACATTGTAATCGAATTATTTACATAATATTATCAATATTGTTATATTATCATAATTATAGTGGTTCATCATAGCATACAACTACCATTGAACCTTATAATGCCATAAAAATAAGAAAACGTGTGTACTAAAATCAAAAGGGGTTTATTTTGTCAACAATTTGGGGGCTTTTTTAATGTTTAAATATCCCTTTTAACTGTTTTTGAAAGTCAGCAATTATTTAAACAAAAATACAGTAAAAAGTTATAGTGTTAAAGATTTTTTTATTTAAAATAACTTATTTTAATATATTTTTTAATCATCCTTCATAAATCATTCTAAAATGCTATATTATTAATATTTCTTACTTATCAGTGTTGAAAACAATTTAGTAGAAACTGAAATTTGTGGTAACAACGTAAGAAAAGTAATTTAATTGAATGCAACCTTGCTGAATATAAGTATTTATTTATTTAACAAATTCTTACTGACCCATGACAAATAATTTGCTAAAAAAACTCCACATATTTTAAATGAATAAATAAATAAAATGTAAAAAATAAATAAATATAAATAAATGCATATTTACAACATATTTGTGAATGTGCTCATTAAATATGAATCAATATAAAAGATAATCATGTTTGTTAATGTTCGTAATGAAAATGGTTTTAAATGTAATATCTCGTAAATATAGGGGTCTCTAAGCTGGATGAGAGTCAGAATGAAGGGATTTGTAAAGGTTGAAAATCCCGGATCCAACCCTTCCCTAACACCTGACCTTTATTCCAAAAAGCAACTGAAACTAAAAAGAACAGACAGAAACCCATATGACCAGAAGTGTGATTTTCCCAGACTATGTCAGATGTGTTCCTGTTTTTTCTTACACTGTAATTTCCTTCAGGAGACTCAGAGCTTGATACTGTGAGCACCTCATGACTCATAGTGTAGTTCTTCAGAGCTCAGACTGAGAACGGGGAATGATACATCATCTCTGTTTTTCCATGACAGCTCAATGAAAACGCTCTTTCAAGAATATATATCTTTTATCACCCACTGCCTTCACCATATTTATTATTTAAGAAAACAGAGGATCTTTGTGAGTTAATAAAACAGAGGAACGCTGTGCTCATATTTGTGCAATACTTCATATGATTCGTTTTTTATTGCACCGAACTTCAGCTATTATTAGTCTGAACCACGGAAATTCTCAGTAAACTAGTTAACAATGGCATAGTATCTGATCAGAGTATAACCGTGCTGTAGCTGTTTAATATAGAGAATTGAGGAATGCTTGAGCTGGAATGTGTCAGTTTAGTGCCTCCGGCGTGGCCTCGCTTACATTTCCTGGTTCAGCTGGTTTGAATCAGCAAACACCCACACTAGAACAATAACCTCTAAAAATTACATTTCTGGGGGTTTGTTTGAAAATATGCCGTGGGAATGAAACCATAAATGGCAAGAGCTGAAATGGATACATGGAGTTTACACATATACATTTACACGTCATTAGAAGAAGCATTCAAAGAATGCATTCAAACACAGAATGCCTCATACAATAGCTAATCATCGTTAAGAAAGATACAAAGAGGGAGGCTAGAACTTGTAATTACATTTGTTATAATGTAATATCCTTGAGGCAATCTGCATGTCTGACAGCTGGAATACATCAGGGATACAAACCCTCACCAGGATGGGATTATTCACTTGTGCTTCCTTGATTGCATACAAGGAGTGTTGCACTTTTAATTTGATTAGATCATATCTCACACATTTGCAAACACGCAGAGACCACACAGTCACGAGCACTATGTTCACAGTAAGTATGAGTGTAATCTGACTACCTGCTTAGAAATATTGATCCTAAAGTAATCATATTTTTGTAGATTTACATTGATATAGTTGATTTTGTAAGTTAGAAAGTTTATTATATATGTTGTATTATTTGTTATTATATTTTCGCCATGAATGTAGCTTTTGATGCTAATATAGCATTTAAAAAATATGAATGAATGAATGACTGAAAAAAGTCAGTAACCTCCATTTTCAACAAAACTGAAAAAGTAAATAACAACAAAACAATACTTTGTTACAAAAACTTCATGCTTAAAATTAACATAATATAATAAAATAAAATCCAAATACTGCTAGTAATAGCAATAAAATCATATTATTAATAAACAAAAATGTAATTATTGTTGTTGTTATTATTATTTTATTAAAATATGACAATATAATATTAAAATATTATTAACATATTATTAATAAACAAAAATGTAATTATTGTTGTTGTTATTAAAACACATGACATATACTGAAAATTGAATACCATATTTCTGTAATAAAACAAACATCTTTAAAACAAGATTGAGAAGCAAAATAAGTTTAATTTTTCCTTACCCAATTAGCATTTTTAACCTCATTATTTTCATTATTATTATTTTTAGTAGTAGTAGTAGCAGCAGTAGTAGTATAAAACAAAAATACTGCCATGAAGAGTAAGACAAATATAAATAATAGACAATAAATAAAATACAAGAGAATTGTGGACATTTAATGATTTTTTAAGTGTTTTAGAACTTTTTCATTACACAGACTTCCAGACATATTAAATATATGAATTATTCTGGTGAATAATATAATCAGCCAGTAGTATTCAGAGCACCATGTCCAGACATGTTTGCTGTGACCTCTTAAGTGACACCAGCAGGCTCCTTTCAGACTTTAATACTGTTTCATCAGTGTTCAAACACTCAAATCAGTGCCATTTGCCCACTAGAAGGTGTGAAAAACGACACGTTCCCCTTTGTCATTTAGGCTTTATTTAGTGAAGGGATCTCATGCAGAAGGTGTGAACTTCATTGCTCTGGTCCTTCCGTCTTCGTCTCCCTCCTTCTCCTTCCCCCACACTTCACTTTATCTCCACCCACTGACACACTCCCTACACATACACTCCCCTCTCGCCTGTCTGCTGCTTCAGTATCAGTCTCGTCTCTCCGGTGAACAGACACTCACTCACTCACTCACTCAGGGAGGTCGGATTACAACAGGGATCACTATATTGATCTTGCAGGCAGATACACCAGCACTCTCTCATCGAGGAGATACACACACTGTCCCAGGATCAACATGGGGAGTAGTATGTCATGCGTCCCCCAACACAACTTCAGGTTCTCCAGCAAGAGCTTCATACGCAGGAACAGGTAAGAACCACGAGAAACTACCTTAAAATAATCAAGCTTTAAAAGACATGGCATGCAAACAAGAGGGATGTCATGAAATGTTCTGCGGTTTAATGAATGAGTTTGGATTGGATTGAAAAACCAGAGGTTTTGGGAAATAAATAACAATATTATAGTCTTGTTTTACAGTAGAACTGTCTAATCATCATTAAAACCAGATACAATTACTTGAGAAGCAAACTTAGTGTAGAAGTGTACATTTAAAAACATAGAAACTGTCCGATAAATACACACAACTGCACATAACATATTTAATTAAACATCAACTTTTAAACCAGAATAGTATCTATTCTATTTCATCTGTTTTATTTACAACAACTAAAACATTTTATTTTAAAGTGTATAGGATATTAATTAATTAAGATTTGCTTTCAGAAACAGTTTATTTTCCTCACCCCACTAGCAATCTAAATATGAAAATTTGTATTATTGTTGTTATTATTATTTTAACTTTCTTAAAAATATAATTTAAATGTGATATTTTTTAATATTTAAAAGAAGCAAAATTTGCCAATGGTGGAAAAATGGCTTTTGCCGTTTTGCTGCTTAAAAGGTTTAGTAATATATGATGATGTTTTCATGGAAAACAAGACAAAAATACTCATAGAAAATTGTATTTTGTAGCACAATGACATGATGAACACGGGTTAGTGATTTGAATTTAGCGGTGTAATGATGCTGTCTGTAAATCTCATTAGCTCAGCGGCAGGATCTCACTTCACACCGACTGACACATTCATCTGCTGATAAATTCACCAGTGTAATGAAGTTAGATCTATTTCTGTTCCCGGTGCAGACTTCAGGGAAGGGTAGACTTCTCAGGTTTCATGTTTTTTTTAGAGAATTGGGTTTATTCAGCGCAGACAGTAATACTATTGTGCTTGCACTGCCAGTGACAGCGATCCGTGTAATTTACTGCTGTCCAATTTGGACAACTCTTCTGACTACCTGTCAATAAAATAGACAGTTGGCCTATTTTAAATCAGACTGTTTGTCTGTTGTGTCTGGTTTGCATGTGCTCTGAATGTGAGTTACTGGGTTCAGAGTCCGAGACCATAAAAAAGTCTTTGTATTTTTACTGCGAAGATGTCAGATCAGAGTTCAGTGTAGCAGGACCCCGGACCCTTTAAAACCAAGGATCCCTGTCAGATTTAAAATAAGTCCACTGAATGTTTGCATTTTTAATGAAAGCAAAAGGTGATCTGCTGGAAATAGTTAGGTAAAGTTACAAAGTTGTTGCTGTCAAACTTCCATCACTTTTACGAGCATGTTCTGTGTAACAAGCTGCCTACAACCTGCATTCTTCTCCCGGATGAATTCTCCGGATGCTAAACACGTTCATCACTGAGCCCTAGTAAATCACAGATACTTCCCATTATTGTCTGCATGAATGAGCCCAGTGTTGTTATGCTAATTGCATTCAAAGCAAAGACAGATTGACAAAGAGAGAGAAGAAAAACTTGGGAGTCACTGAGGATGTCTCTCGCTGAGGATGTCCCTCGCTGACTTTGACTTCCTTAGTTTATCGTTGTGCAGGAAGGACTTCATTATATAGATCTGACACTAATGATTATAAATGGGGGTCATGGTAACAAAAGGCATTTCATGAGTGGGGCATTGTGGTTTGTAACACAAGCTTTATTGTTTTTTCTCTTTAAATGGTGCAGACAGAGATGTAAAACTGATATGTTGACTAGTGCAAGCTAAGGAAGAATGGACATATGTAATGGTGATGTGATCTTTTGTGTGGGACCCTGAGCACCAGAACCTTCACAGACAGACTCTGACTCAGCATGATTAACTGATCATCCTGAGTCAAGATAACCCCTGTGTGGGGTCGCATACATTTTGTCTTATCCCACAACCCTATACTTGACTAACTAGGGTCTACTGTTTTGTGCACTGTTTTCTGAGCAGCAGCCGTTTGTTCCGGAATAAGTACCCGCAGGAGGGTCAGGAGAAGTCCAATAGCATCATCAACATTCTCTGCACCGTCACACCAAGAAAGGTGAGGAACCTTCCAGCTAGTGATTTTCTAACCTTCTCAATAAATCATGAAAAGTTCTGTGAATGTCCAAAACATCACATTTTTTGCACTTTGGAAATGTTAGCAGAATGTTACCAGATAATGTTCTAAGAATCTTTTCCTAAGATTTTTCTTAAATTACAAAAATATTGTTTCCAAAATTTGTGAAGGTTCAAAACGTCATTTTTTTGTGTTTTAAAAAGTTTTTATTTTGTTATACTAACATTTCGGAAAACATTAGCAGAATGTTACCAGAAAACAAGTCTATGTTCTAAGAACGTTTTCCTAAAATGTTGCTAAATTTATGAAAATTTTGCTCCCAAAAGTTGATAAGGTTAAAAACATCAATTTTGTATGTTTTAAGAAAGATTTTAATGCTGACATTTTGTGAAAGTTTTTCAAGCTGTTAGCTTTAAAACATTCTAAGAACATATTTTGCTTGTAACTTTGAGAAAACCGTTAAAGAACATTATATGAAGTTCTGAAAACATTCCCTATTAGCTAGGCTTTCGCATTTAAGTAGGCTACATCTTTGCATATCAGATGTTATTGAGAAAAGGAACTAACTTTTAACACTGTGTTGACATAGGAAATGTCACCGAAAGATCTCGAAGCGATCGATAACATCAAATGGGACCCTCCGTTCCCCTACGACCCAGTTAGTGGATGGAAAAAGAGCAGCATCAACGTAAAAAACTACGGCAGAATGATCCACAGCTCCAAAGTGCGCTTCCGCTTCCTGCACTGCCAGGTAAGACACACCAACTCACATCTAAAACACATATCCAATAAAACTCCAAAACAAACACGCAGTCGTCAAGAATAATCATTCAGTAAACCTTTCAAAACAGACTTTTAAATGATGATTAAGGTGGTCTAAGCCACCGCGAACAGTCTCTTACTCACTCTATATGATGTAATGCATAACAAACAGGTGGAAGATACAAGATGTCACATAGTGGATTAAGCACTGTGGGAATGACGTACGTGCATTTGCTGATTAATTGATGCAACTCGGTTTGGGCAGTTTAGGCCGTGCCGGAACACGCAGGGATGTGAGTTGTTGTGAAATGGTTCAGCGTTGCAGAGATTACCTGGGGCAGAGCGCACTGATCAAACCACTGATATATTACACATTGGCTCTGAAGCGTGGGAATCTCTTTGGTTTGATAACATGTAGTCATACTGGGAAAAAAAAGAGTGTGAAAAATATCCCAACACAGGATGAGGTCAAATGGGAACATACTGTACAGCGGTGACATTACAGTTGAAAGGAAATGTTACCTAACAGTATTTGTGATAATAGCATATTCTGTAACATGTGGTAAAGACCTAGATCAGATGAAAGGAAGTGAACTGTCTGTGATAAATCAACGTCAGCTGCTTTAAACTAGTCTTTTGAGCAAACAAACACTTCTCAGAAAGCATTCACGGAGACTTGATTTACACAGGAGTATTTAACCATTCATTCCAGGGATTGGGAACAAGATTGCTACATTTACCACACATTAATGCCCTGTCTATTTTGATATTTTATTTTGTTTGGGTGAAATGTTGCATCCATGTTTGGAGTTTGCCTTCAACATGACCTTTGAAAATCTTGCTATTCAGACTATGGGAGAGTGGAATCTTTTAATCCGCCCGTGTCGTTGAATTCAAGCCTATAAAGCAGCATTACCCAGAATGATCCCTCTGATTGTTTCGATGCTGAGCTGATGGAATGTGTCTGTTCTTTCAGGATGTGCATGACTGCTATCTGGACCTGTTCCAAACCCATCTTCATTTTGTCTCCAACAACACAACTGGACTCACATACCAGGTAAAAGATGCACCTACTGTACTCGTTTTGTTCACAATAAACAATGCATACCACAGGCCAAAATGTAAAAGAGCTTCATATGTGCCCATGCTTGTGTCTGAACTGTCGTTTGAGTCATGCGGTAACGGAGACGGATATTACAGATTTTCTATACTTTATAATGATGTAAAATGTGTCACCTCTCCTCAAATAAGTGCCACACTAAGTTGTATTCAATCATAAAATGTTCTCTATCTGTTGTGACATGTATTAATCAGGTTTTATTATGTCTGCATTAACCTGAGTCACTGGGAGGCGACAGTAATAAATGGTTATTATCACTGAAAGACTATTGTGCAATACTGAATGTCGAAGTGACAGATACAGTATATAAAGTGTAAAAAATGTTTTCATAACAATGTAACATTTATTTTTTTATTATTTTCTATGTAGATTTTCTAGTGGCTTTCTATTTTATTACTAAACTCACTATGATTTATTTTTGTTATACAGGGAACACTTCCTCTCAAAGAGCTCACAATTTGCAAGGTGCAGAACAGGAACAGCGTTGGTGATCCGCAGGAATTTGGATTCCAGATAAACGGTGAGTGTGCTTTATAATCCAGGGTTGAACAAACAGGAAAAGGTAGGCATGAAAGAAAAAGATAAAGTGATGGGGAGATTTAGTTATCATACATATAATTACCCAATAAAAAGGTGTGTGTTTCTCTAAAATGTTATTTCTTACATTTTGGAGGTCTTTTTTATTTTTATTCCAAACCCTGTTGTTCTCAGTGATATATTTAAGAGTGGAATTTGTGACTCTCAACTTACCAGAAAACAAAAGACGGGTGAGGCTTATATTGTAAAGCCACATTGTGTAGGCCCAAAACCACTTCCCATGTTCGGACATTCCAGAGGTTCAAAAGCACTAATACAAAGTAAACCCTCCTCCATTTGCCACTAGTCAGAAGAGAGATAAATTGTCTTCAAGACCCCCTTGTTATACGACAGGTGCGCCTGAACTCGCTCAGCTGTGGAGCTACGAGGGCCCTTTCCCTCTTCACCTCTCCTTCACAGTTAAAATACTCCACATTCCAGAGCACTGGACCTGAACACACAAGTTAGCTTATAAAATTTTTATGAGAATTTACCACATAAGAAAATATTGACTTTATTGCTTTGTCACGCTGAGCAATCAACAAAACGCTTCAAACTATGCTGAACGTTCTCGGAAGATGAGTCAATGCGGCCGTGATTGAATGAAAAATAATTAAAGCTTAACCGTTATGGGATGTTAAGTCCCACTCTCCAAATTAGTAAAAAAAAATCTTATTTGACACAACATTATATCGGATAGGACTCACTACTGTGTTTTAGATTGAAAAGATGATGTCTTAGATTGCTGGGAGTGAGATTTTGGGAATCTATGAGGCATACAGCAGCATTTCCAGTCCTGATGTATTCGGGGGAAAAAAATACCAAGTCTTGCACATGAACACGTGCCTCTGCTGAGAACACATCACACCTAACTGGAAATGACTATGCAGGGCAGGTCAAAGTGGCTGATATCTATGCTGATAATGGCTGGAATGTGGGTCTGATAAAAGGGAGATTCCAGGTTTGATGCATACTTTCAGAATAGCTGTTTTCAAGAAGGGACAACTGGTTTAATGCAAATGCATGGCATGTTGTAATGTTAAGAGCTCTTGAAACAGATTATTTGCTCTCAGGGTCAGAAGTGTCAACACTGACATGAAACAGAGCAACGGTATCTAGACAAATGCATCTATACGTAAAAACAAGAGATTCACCAAAATATTCAGCAACCTGTTGTAGATTTTAAAGAGATCCAGATGGTCACTGGTCGTAGTCATCTGACCTAACCTCTGACCCCTTTTCTTTGACCTTTGTAGGGGTCAGCTTAAATCCTATCATCGTGTACTGCTCGACAGAAGAGGAGATGAACAACTGGTTTGGGCTTTTGAAAGAACAAATTGAGGCCAATGGTGGCAGTGCAATCGTACCAGAGACATGCACAAGAATTAAGGTACTGGAAAAATCTACTTTTAATCAGAATGAGCTGTATTTGCTAGCTGCCAAATTGAAGTATAAGACAATGAACATGTAAAAAAAAGGTGTTAATCAGGTCAGAGTGACTAATGTTGGTCATTGTCCTCTGGGATTTCATAAGGGAGTGGTTTCTTTTGTGGTCACCTTAGATGGATTTGAAAAATACATGTTTTCTTTCCTGTTCTGACACATCATGCTATTGCAACAAGTGAGCTCACTGAGCCAAACATCTGCATCCCATAATTAGTAGGGACATGCAATCGAGAAGCAATGGATTTCTTTGAAGTCCCCAATGCTGATGACAATCCCTTATCTTTCCCATATGATAATACACGTAATACCAGTTTTTACTTTTGAATTTGGATTTAAACCCAGTATTGCCTCCAAAGGTGCAGTGCTCAGAAGAGACCAAAGTGGAAAAGGAGGAGTTGAGGAACTCCATCAGTAAAGAGCCCATTTATGAGTGGGAGGGCTCGCAACGAGAGAGTCTAGGGACCATCATTTACGCCACGAAAGTCAGGCTGCAACACATGCCTTGTCAGGTAAGAGATCTCCAGGATGTTCTCATCATCTCACCATTTGTTTTGGTTTGATTATTTATACAACCTGAAAAAATGGAAACAAAAAAATATATAAATATATTTGCATAAATATAATATAAATTGCATAAAAAACGAAATTTCATTTATTACTCAAAATAAGGAAATACAGTTACAGTGAAGTTCACTTGAACACAGTGGCATTACACAACTGAGAATGATGTTCACTCTGAAAAGCCTTTGAATTAATTGTTTGGTCTTAGTATGAGGAGGGTCTAAATTCACTCCCATGCTTTCTTAAGAGGTGCAAAGCAAGCTCAGTTTACACTTAGGGTCTGTTGTGGCACGGCTACTTTCACACTTCACTCATTAGTCAGAGTCTGCCTGGTTTCAGCAAGTCTCCTTGAACTGACAGCATACAAACAAAGCACGCCAGTTCATACTATGGGGACTCTAGTGTAACCCAATATCCGGTGTAGTGTGGCCAAATATCTAAACCTTTCCCAGAGAGTGAGGGAGGGAGGGAGAGCAACTGATAGTCCTTCTTAAGTGTACTGTGAGAGCGGAAAGGATCTGCTTGTGAAAAGGGTGTGTAAACCAGTTGCTTGCCTCACGCACTTGACTTGACTCACCCAACAGCTGTCTTTGAATACACCCTGAGTTAAAGCACACACTCGTGGTCGGAGCAAGACCTCTGGGAAATGTGTGCTTTGCACACTGCTGTGCAAAGTGATGGTCAGCTTCTTAGATATTATTAGGCTATACAATAGTTCCGGTCCTCCAATTCCGCTCCAACAGCACTGTTTGTTTCACTCCGCTTGCCTGTATTTGCGCATTCCAGTCATGGGGCGCGTGATGATGAGCGCTTTCGAAACGATACATCAAAGCCTTTGTGAATCTTTTGTTTCGAATCCGTGATTCCTACCAAACTCACCAAGACAGGTTATTTCTGCAAACTAGGCTAAATTAAGTCATACTGTTTAGAAACTGTTCAAATTCTGATGGTTCAGCAGCTAAAGGGCTCTTACTGGTAAACTATAGGGTCTATGAATTTAACAGATCTCTGGTTAGTTATATAATATGGTTCAGTTTCACTGAGTTTCCATAAACGTACGTATGATTTAAAAAAGAAACAGTGATAATTAATTGTTTTTGTCTAATTAGCCAAGTAACCAAGCCCTTTAAGAACACACATTGTACAAACTCTTCATATTTAATGATATTTAATGATTTGTAGATTACATTTCACAGATTGCACTTTCATAAAAGCAATTGTAATTGGTTTGTAAAAGGTTGAGATCTTTGCATTTACACCATTTTGACCAGCAGGTAACGCCAGCCTGCATTTTTTCAGCGCTTCAAATCAAAATAATAATTTTAATTCAGAATTTCGAAGAGCTTAATTTCTACCATCACTGGCCATGAGTTCAATAAATCATTCACTCTAACGATTTGTTCAAACACACTGATTAATTTAGGAATGAAGCAAGTTCAAAAACTTTGAATCGTTTGGGACTCAACTAGTGTGTTGCTAACAGACCAACACCAGCTCTGCTGCTTGTTTGGAAATAATTTGTTGGTGGACCAAAACTAGATAACTGTAATAAAGTGACTAAAACAATTTGACTATTTTCTGTAGTGTAGGCCTATAAGCAATAATGAATGTGATTTAATTCCTCTGTTTGGCTGCAGGAGCAGTATGACCGTCTACTGGTGTTGTATCCCAACTATCTCATAATTCTGTCAGAAGAGAGTGATGGCCTCTTTTACAAGGTATCTCAAAATAATTTCATCTGCACAAATGAATACAGCAGCAATATTACATAATGAGGGACTCGGGAAATAATCTTGAATGTATTTGCAATTGCAGGGCAAACTTCCTCTCAACATGATCACAGTTACAACTCCCTGCCAGGACATCAAGCCCAACACATTTATGATCGAGGGTGAGTTAATAAGTCAAACTTCAGTTGCCGGATGTTATAGTTCTTGGCAAAGATCTGATATATGTGCCATAAAGATGAGTGTAAATGCTGACTGGTTTCCTATCATGCTGTGCCCTGTTTCTGCACAGATGCATATGTGACTCTAACTCTTGTGGGTTTTGTTGTTAGGGAAGTTGATAAACCCCATCATCGTGTCCTGTCTGGACAAGAGCGAGTTCAATGACTGGATCCAGTATTTCAAAAGTGCTGACGTCCCCATTCTCAGCCCTCCTCCCCCTGTCTATGACATCATTTACACTCCAACACAGAAACAGGTGAGCGATCACTTCCATCTTGGACATGGTGTTGAATATCTTAGATACTGCGTACAAATGCTGTGAGATATTCACTTTCTCCTCCATTGCTCTCAGGCTCCAGAGTTTGACAGGTGGAGCGGTAGCAGCCATGGAGCTACCAACCCACTAAGGCAGTCCCAGGACAAACGCAGATCCCGTGAGCTCCAGCTGCCCAATGCCGATGACAACCCTATTTCCCCTGGTTATGCTGAGCCTCTCTGTGTAAGTGCCTATCTCAACAACCCAAATCCATTAGTATCAAGCTGTGAACATATTTGCCCATACGCAATGGGTTTTCCTAGGTTTCCAGGTGAACTGCTCTTGCACAGTCTGATTTCATATCTAGTATGAAATTGGGTTAGGCAGGGGTTATCCAAAGATTTAAAATATGGGGCATTATTCATAAGAATGACTTTAATGTTTATTTTGGAGGAGCAGCACATGTGGTTGTGAAAAAAATCAGCAGTGTTTCAGTTGGGCTGTTAATAATTAACATGTGTGCAATCAATTTCCGTCATGTTACCACCTACAAGACTCTTGTGGAATAGTACTAAACATTATTTACCAAGTATCCTCCAAAAGTATCCATAATACTTTCTTTATTCTAGTTATTCAAACTCTTAAAAACCTTTTTAAAAAAGAAGCTTAAAAAAACTCTTTAACTTTTAAAATCACATTTGAGATTTACACATACACAACCCAACAACTTACTTAATAGATGCATGTGTTGATGTTCAACCTCAATATGACACGGTGCTACAAGATTTTAACTCCTCTTAGTCAACATGAACTGCCATTCACAGCACATTTTATGTCCGTAAAGCGAAATATTTTTTATTGAAACAGTATTTTTTTTAGGACTAGACCTTTTTTGCACTAGATTTTATCCACTGAAATTGATTGGATAGTGGAAAGTTGTCGAACGGAGTACAAAGTTTGTTGTAATCTGGTAGAAGAATGTGAATACAGTCCAGTTAATCAATTTCTGTGTTGTGTGTGTTGCTACAGTTCATTTCCAGCAGGCCTAACTCTTCAGACACACAGCACTCAGCTCACCTGGGCAGCAGGAGCAGCAGCTTCTCCTCTCGTGTCCGACCGGCCCCTGACCACCATCCTGTTTCACTCCACTACTCCTCCCCTCCACAGACATCCTATCTCGCTTCAGAGGGGCCCATGTCACCAGTTTACAACATGCCGTACAGTTCGGTGCACTGCAACGGCCCCATTCAACGCATCGAGAAGGCCCCGCTAGTCAAGGTAAGCCGAGCATGACTATAATCTGATGCACTACTTAGTACAGTTTTTTTTTTTTACTTTTGAAACAGGTGGTAGTTGCATTATTTGCATCAGTTTCGAATTTTGGCTTTTGGGGAAATGAAATGCATAAAGACAAGTATAACATATTTTTCCATCTGTCTTTATTCAGTCAAACAGCTGGAGCACGCCACAGACAAATGTCAAACACCAGCTCTCAGTTCCACACCGCCACTCAGAATTGATCGGCCACCGCAAACCTCTCTCGCCACTTTATGATGACCCCAGCACCCCCAGTATGTACCCTCTGGAGGAGAGCTCTGCACATGCGTCGGTAAGTGGGTCAGGATATCAGATCCGCTCTCTCACTTGACACCGCGGTGACCAAACACCCCGAAAGCAGGGGTGCTTTTTTGATGAGCTAAAGCCATGGAAAGTCCCCATAGCCTACATTACTTATTGATCCATCCAGATGCATAATGAAAAAGGCTGCTGAGCGAATGAGACAAAGTGTGATCCCTTCTAGCTTGCACATTTGAGACAATATTTCTACATAGAATGCAGGTTTACACTTGTTGGGTTTTCAAACCTGGATTACATAACTGGTTTATGTCTAAATCCTTTAAACAGCAGAGTATGCCAGGTTTAGTTCACAATGCTATCTTTTAAATCACTCTTTTGAGTGAGTGCAAATCTCATGAAGTGCATATTTTTCTGCTACACAGCACTCTTCTCGGGGCTCCATGGAGCAGTCGTATCCTCCTCTCCTTCCTCCCTCCTTCCGGCTCTGCACTCCTCCTCTTGGGCGGAAAATCAGACACGGCCAGGCCCTAGAGCATGAGCTGGTCAGCAGTCAGTGGTCTGAGGAGCTACGTGCCCAGGCCGTTTCCAAACTGAAGTTACTGCCCGCCCCAAACCGACAACCAGAACACAAACTCATCTCTCAGGTAATGGGATGGTATTTGATGTGCTTTCAAGACTTTTATTCTTTTTTGCTTCATTTTGATATCAAGATAATTGTATCATAAAACATTTTTTACTTTATTTCCCACAAAAATATCAAAATTAGTCATTGCACATTTGAATTGTATTTTCTTAATGTACACTACTGTTCAAAATGTTGTGGTTGGAAAGATTTCTTTATGTTTTTGCTTATGCTCACCAAAGCTGCATTTATTTGATCAATATATAGTAAAAATAGTAAAATTGTGAAATAATATTACAATTTAAAATAACTGTTTTCTATTTGAATATGTTTTAAATAGTAATTTATTTCTGTCATGCAAAGCTGAATTTTTAGCAGTCATTACTCCAGTCTGCAGAGTCTTATTTTTCAGGATTCTCTGATGAATAGAAAATTCAAAAGAAGAGAATTTATTGAAAATGTATTTCTTTTTGTAACATTATAAATGTATTTACTGTCTCATTTGATCCAATTTCAATTTTCCCCTTTGCTGAATAAAAAACAAATCTTACTGTCCTCAAACTTTTGAAAGGAACAAAATGGATATTGTAATGAATGAATAGGACAAAAAATTATTAAGATAGACAGAAATATTGTATCTTCAAAACAGTATGTAAAAATCTCCTGTTGTCCTGTCTTTTACAGAGAGGTTTCTCAAGTCACACTGTCATGGAGGCGCAGGAGATATCTTACAGTTACTCGCCAGGTGAGAATTATTGACATGCTTAAGTTAGGAGGCAGTTACAGCACCACAATGGCATGATGCGATGCACATTTCACGGATGTAGATAGAGAAATAGATAAACAAGGTATACACAGCGAGTTGCACGACCAGTTTTGTGGCCACAGGTTTTGTTTAGCTTGTGAAATGCTGACCTAGATCATCAGTATGTTTTATAGACTGGTTGACCTGATCGAAAAAAATGTGTTTATTGCTTAATCATCTAATTAGGCCACATGTATACACAACGCCAGGTTTAAACACAAAACCATAAGGAGGAAATAATCCATGGTGACACGTGCATAGAGCAGACTCTCATGGCACAGCTAATAGGATGGTTTTAGAATGACCTTCTCCAGCACACACACACACACACACACACACACACACACACACACACACACACACACACACACACACACACACACACACACACACACACACACACACACACACACACACACACGCACACACACACACACACACACGCACACACACACGCACACACACGCGCAGGGTTTGATGGGGTGTGGTTGCCCAGGCAGGACATGACAGTGGAAACAAGAGTGCAGATGAAGGGGCATATGTGTGTGTGTGTGTGTAATATGGCTCAGGCCTAGGGTATTTTAAATGACAGCTCTGCAGGTGGCACATGAAGGAAAGACCAGCGAATGGACAGAATTACCACCGAGGGTGATTTAAAGCTTACAAGTGGGAGATCCTGCAAGACATTTAGAGCCCTTCTGTGGAAAAGAACACAACAAACGATCTGTTAGATCTTAAATTAGGGCATGAAGTTATTTAGATGGCTCAGTTTACTGACTTCTTAAACTTGGCATGTGAATTTTGATACTGAATCCCAGTATCGGAAGTTCATTCCATAAAAGTCATGGAAAAATCATGGATTTAAATTAAATATTTGAAGTATTTGAAGACATTAATAATTGTCTTTTGCTTCTCACAGATGACTCTTACCTTCAACCAGTGGATCCAGATGACCAGGAAATGGACTATGATAACATATGGGAGTTTGACCCAGATAATGGGATGATTCAGCCGCTGCCTGGACCTTTACCACACCGGACACCGGCTTACTTTGGAGCTCAAGGCCGGGGCGCTATGACAACACAGCAGAGATGATCATAAAAGAGAACAATGGGCTTATGCCCGTCCGGACTTGCACACATAGCAGACTTATCAAAGCCACATATGCACACTGGGCATGTTTTCACCGAGGGCTGGCATGCCCGAGTATCTGGGTAATCACAGTTTGTTTATTCAGTGGCTCTATGACATATTTTGCACATGTGAAGTTTGATTTTTGTGGTGATGGTTTCAGACAGCCGTATGCACTCGGTACGAACAAGTGTATACAATGATTGATGCATTTATGTATATATGAATATA
This sequence comes from Ptychobarbus kaznakovi, assembly GCA_027422405.1. Taxonomy (NCBI): domain Eukaryota; kingdom Metazoa; phylum Chordata; class Actinopteri; order Cypriniformes; family Cyprinidae; genus Ptychobarbus; species Ptychobarbus kaznakovi. The sequence continues at coordinate 11,496,030 of CM049794.1, read as the reverse complement.
AGAAAAATACTTATAGGTAGCAATTGGGAGTTTTTGGATTTAGTTTAGTTTGTGAGTCCTATAAACTATTGGAAATTGTGATTATGTGCATATTTTTTGATACATACCAAATGTACATATGTTATTTTATGTACATATTTTTCTATTTAAGTTTAAAATATAAGCTGTTATTATTGTTTATTGTTATTATTTTGTATTTATTCTTTCATTATGGCCTTCTACTTTTTGTACAAAAAAATCTATTTGTCCTGTCGAAGTCAAAGTTATCCATTAGAAAAGACATCTGTTCTGTTTTTGCATCGTTTGTGACAAATAAACAGTGATAAAACAGTTGTAACACTGCTTCAGCTGTTCACTTTAAATATAAATGCGTTGGTAATTTGTACAGTTTTGAGTCATTTGAAATGTTTATTTTTTAAATCAAACCAGTTCTTGGAACACCTTTACTATCATCTCTATATCGATTAACAATATGTGACCCTGGACCACAAAACCAGTCTTAAGTGTCAATTTTTCGAAATTGAGATTTATACATACATGAATAAGTTTTCCATTGATGTGTGGTTTGTTATGGACAATATTTGGCCGAGATACAACTATTTGAAAATCTGGAATCTGAGTGTGCAAAAAAATCTAAATATTGAGAAAATCGCCTTTAAAGTAGTTTAAATGAAGTTCTTAGCAATGTATATTACTAATCGAAATTGTCATTTTGATATATTTACGGTAAGAAATTTACAAAACATGATCTTTACTTAATATCCTAATGATTTTTGGCATAAAAGAAAAATCGATTATTTTTACCCAGTCAATGTATTTTTGGCTATTGCTACAAATATATCCCAACGACTTAAGACTGGTTTTGTGGTCCAGGGTCACATACGGATTTTACTTTTAAATTGTAATATATATAGATGTAAGTTTAGCATGTGCAGGATGAGTTATTACAGAAAATAAATTTTAGTTTTATTTTAGTTTGTTAGTTTGCTATATTTAGTTAGCACAAAATATTAAAAGAGAGGTAAGATGGCACCTATTGCGGTAAAAAGCCCCCCTGGATAAACATTTACAGAATGTATAATTGACTTTTGATGTAATTCTTTTTAATATTTAAATATATTTTTTAAATGTCATTAATATAAAATACCAAATCTACTATTCTAGTTAAAATTTTATTTTGACAATTTAGTTTTTGAAAGATACAATTATTCTATTACATATACAGACAGATGAATATTTACATTTAATTCACAATATTTTATTTGAAAATATTTTAATTGCAACACTATGAATGCAAATGTATTGATTTCACTCATTTTTGACCTATATGTGTTTAAAACAAAGTGAAGATGTCTGAAATGTACATCTAATTCATGGAAATATTACATAATAACCAAATAAATTTCAGTTTGTAAAAAATAACACTTGTAACATGCCATTTGAGCCTTCTGTACCAATTCTCGGGGGCCTATCTTACCTAGAAACTTTTTACTTCAAAATAATAGGTCATTTTAACTTTCACCCCATAACAACACTGATGTGTTCACAGATCCCTCATATATATATATCGATATTCAACATTATACAACGTCAAAACTGTTACAATTGACGGAATCTCACAGATGTTGCTTTCAAATTAAATGGCAAATAAAAAAAATAGCTTATTCATTATTGTTAAGATGATATTTTGTGCCATCTATGTTCAAGAGAAAACCCCCGTCTTATCCCTCACTTAATTCAGTAAAGTTGGATGGTGAAAAATGCTGTAAAAAAACGATAAGAAATCGAATCTTCAGCAGGGTGTTGGAATTTATGAATATGAATAATGAACTTCAGAGAGGTCTTTATTGAGAACTTACCCCAGTCTTCTGTTGCCATCTGCTGGTAACATTTAGAATTATACATCAAATTTCTCAATGGAGTAATAAGCAAATACATTTTTTTTACTGTTAGAACAAATCTCAGTTTCCATAAAAACTGTCCCCTCAATTATAACAAATGTTTAATTTTACAATTTGTAAAAGATGTTTAGGTCTCTAACCTTAAACTGTCTCGTCGTACGATTGGCTGTTTAGCCCCCTCTAGCGGCCGAAATAAGCATCACTATTAACATGCAGGTGTACTGATAAATAAAACACACTTTAAACTCATTTAAATGCTTTCAAATAAACATAATATTTATTTATCCTACATGATATTTAAAACTGGGAGCACCATATGCTTGAAATTTGAACTAATCAAATAGTGTTTTCAGATATGAAGTGACATTATCACATGGGTTTATGATTTAATATTTAGATGGTCTATAAATACACCAAAATAATTTGGCCCAGAAAAAATTACAGCATCCCAATAGTATCACAATAAACTGTCTATTTGTACATAGACATTAGCTCTTTCATTAAAATCTCTCCACAGGTACACTTATTTAGACACACATGTCCATCTTCCATCATAACACCTTCATAAGCATCTCATTATCAAATATTAATTAACATACTGCTGCTTTCCTCACAACGCACAACAGCATTCACTGCAAACAGTGAATTCACACTATCTCAGAATCAGAAAAAAATCTTTGGTCATTTCATAAACAAACTACATTGCTTTTTTAAAATCTGGATATGCAGATTATTGAAATGCCTCTGGCCTGAAGTCACATTTTTTTTAAATCATATTTTGCTACATCTATTGTATATCAACTGAGCTCATCAGCAATAAACACACACCAGAGTGTTAATCATAATAATATGTACTGAGAATGATGGAAAATTCATGCATGCACACGTTTGACATTCGCAATCACCCTTTTGGATTACATGGGACATGTGATTGAAATCAGATCTGAGGGCTGTGCTGTGCTACGGAGTCAGGCTGGCTCTATCTGACGCAAAGGAGTTTTTCCAGAGACCTCCTCCCTCTTGTGTCTGCGCAGATATCGTATGGCAGAGAGCGCACTGACGTTCGCAAGAAGAGCTGATCAATAAAAAAAATTATATGCGTCATTAAGGATTACTACCAATTGTATTCCTAAATCAAGCTTTCTTCTAAATCAAAATTTTGCTAAATTTGATGGGACGGAGAGCTTTTTACTAGGGAAAATGCTGACCTATTTCTTCTTTTAAATAAATACTGTCAAAACACAACTGAATGACTAAATTAATGACTCACTTTATTAACCCTAACCAGGAAAATAAGAACACATACCAGCTTTCCAGGTGTCTGCTCCTGAACCAGTTGACTTTAGCACCCACGAGGCAAAAGCAATACAAACCAAGCACATGTCTGCCTGTTTAAGAAGTAAGAATGGAACATCCAACCCTAGAAAAGAAGCACCAAAATCAGAACAACAGTGCAGTGTCATTTAACGGTCAATAAAAAAAAAAACAACTAAGTATCTAAAACCTAATTGGTTTCCTGAAATCAATATAAATAAAACCAGCTCTGAGATACACTATTATTTCAACATTTCAAAAAGAGTGTAAAAACAGTAATATTCTGAAATATATACAATTTAAACAGCTGTTTTTTATTTGAATATATATTGAAATGAAATGTATTCCTGTGATGGAAAAGCTGAATTTTCAGCAGCCATTATTCCAGTCTACACTGTCACATGATCCTTCAGAAATAATTATAATGTGCTGATTTGATGCTCAAGAAACATTTATAATTATTATCACTGCTGAAAACAGCTGTCTTGCTTAATATTTTTGTGAACAAAGTGATATATATTTTTTCTTTGAATTCTTCAAAAGAACAGCATTTATTTGAAACAATTGTTTTGTAACCATGTAGTCTTCAGTGACACTTTGATCAATTTAATGTGTTCTTGCTGAGTATTAATTCTCATATATCAATAAGTGTTAAAAACTTTAGTTAAATTCTAATATAACTTAATAAAATATGTCAGTAGGCAGGTAGTGATTTGACATTGAATGATAATTTATGGCTGAATCCCAAATGATAATAAGTGATTGATGAAGTGATGATGATCAGTGTCCCGATGTTCCTGGAGTTTTCTCTATTTTTACTTGTACTTTAAAGTGAAACATGCTCTTATATTCTGGCACATGGCCGATTTGAGAAGTTGCCCAGCAGGAGTGAAGACTAATTTGCACGTACTACCATTCCATCAGCCCGGGCATGGCTCTACATGTGACTAGATACTCTTAGTCAGCAGCTATTGACAGAAAAGAGGTGAGAGTTGACTAACATCAAAATTATTTCCAGAAAACGTAGAGAAACCAAAGTATTTTCTTATTTAAGGTTTAGGTTTAAAGGGAACAAAAAATAACCCTCCAAGAAAGTGTATGTGCAAAATACTGCATGGTAGAAGTTCTTACTTGGATCAGCAACAACTGTCTGCATCTCCATACACTTCTTCTGTTGTTCAGCCAGCTGCTGGAAGATACGGTTCTCCAGGTTGAGGAGCAAAGAATCTGGAAAGGGGCTCCCATCAGGGCTCATGGCATTAATAGGTTGAATGATTCCTTTGGGAGATGTCTTCACAGGGACAAGTTCCCCAAAACATGTGTTCTCTTTAGGGACAGTAAAACCTGTGCGTCGAACTTTTCTAAGTGAAAGAGGGTTCGTCCAGAGGAAATCGCTCTCATCGTCAGACAAGAAGTGCTCGTACATGTCAACAGGATCATGGTTGGGAGACTTATAGTCATACCGTGTCACTACCTTGATTGCTGCATTGTCATTCTCATCATCTTCATCTGAATTACCAGGGGAATCAGGGAAGAAATAGTCGTATGCCTCTGGGAACTGAAGGTTTCTGTTAGCTGAGCGGGAGCAGGAAAATATGGGAACCATTTTATCACAACCTGACTCTTCCACAATTGGACAAACAAAACTTCCAGAATCAAACTCTGAGAAAAAATGGTCATAGGTCTCAGGCAACGAGGTGCCGGTACCATCAAGGTACAAGGCAGCTATGTTTTCTGCACGAGACGCACAACGTTCAGGTTCATCCTCACCAAAGAAATACTGGACTATTTCAGAAAATGTTATACCACTGCTTTCTATTTCTTCTTCATCATCAGAAAAGATCTTTAAGCCTGAAGTGTTCACATGGTAAAAAGGATCCATAAAATCATCTTCTACCTCTGAATGGATTGAATGCATCGAGGCATTTCTCAGGATTTGTCTGATTGGTTGAGTATCTAGAGCTTGCAGATTCTGCACAGACATGTTCTTACACATTCTTCCGAAGCACTGCTGAGCATTTGCTGTGTAGAGATGTTCAGGAAGAGCGGTTTCAGAACTTATGTGCGTCATTTCATCACCCACAATCACTGGATCTGGATCGTTCTCCCACATCACACCACAAGAGCTTGGAGACTCACTCGACTCGTCCTCTTGCTTAGAAGGAAATGAGGTTTGAATTTGTGCAAGGTCTTCATCCAGATCAGATATGTAAGACATGTCTCCACTTAAGCGGTCTGGCCTAGAGTCATCAGGTTGTGTAAAGTAGCCCGAGTCTGCAGCATCTGTAGTGTCTGCTATGCTACCATCCTCTGGCTGGGTCAAAATGATGGGGTGCTGGGCATTACTGGTCAACCGCAGACGCAGTATGTCATTGATGGTTAGCTTCTCCATTTCATTCCAAAAGGAGGAGATAGCAAACACAGGACATTGAAGTTGATTTGAAGCTTCAAGAGAAACACTCTCTAGATCTTTAGTTCCACTTATCAACTCACCGGAGGAAGTGTCCTCAATTTCAGCAACTATTTGAGGCAACTCTGAAACATCTTGAGTAGGATCTTCAGAGAGCATTCCTTCCGTAGGACCACTAGATTTAATGGACTTTCCACAAAATAGCTGTTCACTATTATTCCTGGCTGAAACAGCAACTTCATTATCACTAATGTCTCTCTTATCGTCTGATTCATCTGAGTTCCTTGGCTTTATGGATGAGGCATTCACAATTAATACTTCTCTAGTTTTATTTCCGCTTTTGATAAGAGCTTCATCTGGTCCATGATTAAAATTATTAGACATATGACTCTCAGTCTTTGCATTTGTCTCACTTACAGGTATATTTGTGTTTATTTCAATGGTTTCAGAAGCCAAATGGCTTTGAGATTCTGAAATGTTCTCATGAATACATGGTTTCCATTTTTGTGAAGCCTCCTGTGAGCAAGTAAAGGTTTCTGGACCATTTCCATCCGAAGAAGATTCTGCTCTATCAATGCTGTCAGTTAAAGACAAGCTTCTTTCTTCGGTAGCTGAAATCTCTACTATATTACTACTGATTGAAATTGTTTGTTCATTTTTTAATTCCATCTCATTCCCGAAACAGGACAAATCTTTGTCCTCAGTCAATTTAAAAGATGCTGTAGAGGAAGGAGTCTCTGTTGAATCAACAGCAATGGAAACGCTAGGAGATAATAAGGATTTCCTCTGACATCCTGCATCAGAATGATCACTTAGAGGTGCTGATAAGGTCTCTCTAATACTGTTCCTGCTCTCTCTTAAGTGCACGGAAGGATCAAATTGAAGGGATTCGGTTATATTTAATCCACTTTCTTTTACATTCAGAACTTTATCTATCTGGGGTAATAATGACAGCTCACAAATCTTTGCTTTCAATTGTCCATTGTTTACAAAGGATGTATCATGCATGCTTTTGGAAATAGTATTAAAGCTTATGTGTCCAACTTCCGGCTTTGGAAGAGTGGTGCCTAAATTACTGGTAAAAGATACTGGCAAGCTTTTTGAAAACTTAAAATCAGCTGAGGCCTCCAAGTCAAATGCGTTTCTTAGATGTAAATGATCAGTATTATGTGCAGTTGAAGTAGTTTTAATTCCTTGAAGTGATAGTTGCTCTGTCTTCCAGACATTTGCAGGAAGGTTGCTGATCTCTTCCCGATGAATAAATCTCTCTCCCTCTGATTCACTTTGCTGGTAGTAGATCTGAGCTTCATGTCCTTGCTCTACTGGTTCAAAACTAATTCTCTTTTTCTTTCTCCTCTTTCTTCTGGAAGGTGAGACTGGGATCTGACTGATTGGTGAATCTTTCGAGTCAGAACCTCTTACAGCATCCAGTTGAGCAATGTTTTGTCTTGCTGGATATGGGTCAATCACATCTTTCCTATTAACCACTACCATCTTCTCTTTGTCAGGTGGCTTTGTTTCAGGTGTAAGCTCTAGATCTTTGCTGTGACCGCTACATCGTCCCTTTTGCTCTTGCTTCATTCTTACTGTAATTAGGGGTGTTGTCAATAGCTTCCTTCCAATGACTAGCTCTGTGTCAGACTTTGATGCACCTTCTTGTGCATTAGCAGGTGTGATCTCTAATGACTTTTCTGAGACTATATCACCCCAGGTATGAGCCACACCCTGTTTAGTGATTTCTCTTCTAAGATTGGCCTCCTTTCGGCTAGATGGGCCAGTGTCTGCAGACAGAATATCCTGTTTTTCAATCAAACCCTCCAGATGGCCTGTCTTCTCACTTCCACAAATGACAACGTGGATTTGTTCCAATGGCTTTGGATTTTCTGTGACACTTTTTAACTGCTCAAAGAATAGATTGACAGTCTGAAGGTGCAAGTCCTCCTCACTGCCAGAGAGAACCTGCTCCGGACTACATATTCCGTACTTGCTGAGGTAATTACAGACAGGTGAACCCTCACCGTCTGGCGGGCCATCAATCTGAAGGTCTGGATCAGGGTCTGTGGATGCTATACCCACGACCGGGGTCCTGCTTAGAAGGAGGCAGCCCATCTCATCAATGTCACTCATACCCGAGTCCTCTCGGCTGGCGAGCACTGGAGAGAGCAGGTCACAGTCCTCACACTCCTGAAAAAAACAGTCCCAGTCTTGGTCGGAGATGTGCACACTGTATTCAAAGTCGTCCATCGTGAATGGATGAAACACAGGTGTTCTGAATCTACAAATGAAACAATAATTAATCAATGAATGACATAAATAAATAGTCTGGCAAAAAAAAAATGCAAATGCAAAAATGTAGATGTTTTTATTGCCATCATAGGAATGGCACAACCAGTATCAACTGACATGTAATTAATCTAAACTTATTCTGAAAAACAGATGTTGCAAGCACAAATCATGAAACAACATACTTGAATCAATTTTCAGAAGCAAGATGCTCTAAAGCTCAAAAACATTGAATAAACTACAATTGCAATTAATCCAAGCTTTAAATAAAGATTTTGCATGACAAAATACTACTAAATTTATATTTTAAATGAATCCATCTCTTTTCAGTATCAAAATAAATCATGCATACAATCAAAAACAACTCTTTGAAAAAACTAATCTGTTTTCACATTTCACATTTCTTTACTCTATCACTGGTAAAAATGCATGGGGAACCAAGTATGCAGAATCCACTGCTTCTGTTCACATTTAGATTTTTGTTTGGTCTGAACAATAATATAAATCTAACATTAAACTCACAACAGAAATCTGTACAGTACCTGTTCAATGGTGTGAAAGTGCAAAAGTCCCAGAGCAGTTAGCCTGTCACACCACTTCAGTAGCCTGAAGCATAGTAAATGCCCTTTGAAGTGTGTCCTTCCAAGTAAGAGCCGTACACCACAGGCCCTATGATTTTTTATAAATAGAAGGGTGTAACACATCACGTAATACACGCAGCACTTTCTCTCTCACTCTCTGACACCTTCCACCAGCCCCCCAAACAAATGTGTACAAAGTGAACACCATAGCCTCTTAGTTGGCAAGACTGTTACAAAATCTGCTAGATTATTTATTATTATGGTTTTCAGCACTGCAGAAGTCACAGCATCTTGAGTCTTCCACAATAATGACTGGTCATGAAAAACATGCTTCAGTTGCATATAAATTACATATTAGTAACAAAAAGTTAATGAGAGATGTGACAGCTTTAGAATGAATGTCTTATTAGTATTTACATTGTAAAAAATTATATTATTTAAAAAAAAAAAATTTTTTTTACAACAAAAAATTTTCACATACAAGAAAAAGTAAAGATTGTATTACTTTTATTCATCAACATCGCACCCAGGGTGAAAGATCATGTGACACTGAAGACCGGATTAATGGTTTCTAAAAATCTGCTTTGTCATTACTGGAAAAATTACATTTTAAAATATACTGAAATAGAAAACAATTGTTTTAAATTGTGTGTTTTTTCAAAATATTTCAATTTTTACAGCTTTTTCTTTTTACATTTAATTTTTTTTTCATTTTATAGAACATCGCCTACCTCAGCTTTGAACCCCTTACAGCAAAAGAGAAAAGAAAAACACATTGTAATCACAGTCATCAAGGACATTTGCAACCAAATACCATGAGTAGGTGGTACACTGACAAACAGCATTTTACTGATTTTTTTAAATAATATAAATGCATGTATACAAATAAACATAGTTGTAATAGTTGTACAAGTCCTTGAAAGCCTTTCTTTCCATTTTCCAATTACAGTTCTAACAAAACATTCAATTGTACAATACCAAAAAACCCATCAGACATACAAAACACATATATTGTAGCCTTTCATTTCAACTTCCACTGACATACCATTTGGCAGCTATGTTTCGGCACAGGTTTAGTGAGGAAGGCAAAGGATTGTATTGCCTGCAGTCAAAAAGATTCCATCAGCTGACACAGTGGAGGACTCTCTAACGAAAGGTCATATGATTGTGTCTGTTGCCAGATTTCTGCTGTGATATCATGTGTATATATGTAGGGTCTTCTTTCCAACTCTTAGAATCAAGTCATAGCAAATGCCACTCAAGGTATTAATGTCACAGTCAGAACACATTCACATTTTGGTCATTTGACACAGCCGTTATGGTCTGATACATCTCCTCAGCACAGTGCTTAAAACACATGCTGCATATTACACAAGGACACCTAAAGACAAAGATGATAGGAAACCAGATCATGAATTATAATTTTACAAAGTTAAATTGTAGCTTTCCTGAACTGTAACTCAAACAGTAGTGCTTGGCAGTAAGGTCATGGATTCGATTCCCAAAGAAAGCAAGAAATGACTAAATGGAAATGTCAACTTTGAATACAATGTAAGTTGCTTTGGATACTATCTGGCAAATGCATAAATGTAATTTTGCAACAAATTCATCAAGAACTAACATATTTTACAACGATTTCAAACTGAGCAAATAACATGTGTGTCATTTGTACAAAATTGCTCGTGTTGGCACCTGTCCAGCAAAAGGCTGAATGGCAAATGGGGTCCGAGGGCATGTTTAGAGACATCAAGATTATAAATGTAGACAGTAGGATAAACTAATCTGGCCAATTTGCGAATTGCCATTAAATCATTATGATATTAAGATAACAGATCTCTCTTTATCCCATTATCTATAGAGATCTAAGCGGTGTCTCGTGCCTTCTGCTCTTCCTTCCTTAACAAGTGTCAGAACTCCATAGAGAATAAGAGGACAAACTGTAGCATGCAATATTTAAACAAATATTACATGTGAGAACCAAAGACTATGTATCAAATAACAAGTCAGTAGCACTTGGAGTCCCTCTTCTTTCACAAAAGGAATGTTATTTAAGTCTTTCTGAAGTGAGAAGTTTGCTTGACATTCAGAGGAACAAAACCCACTTAGCATTCACTCTTTTAATTATTCATGACCTTTATACATTTGATTCTGGCTTCTGTGGGAAAACATTCTCCCCACCAATTAACCATCACAGACCGGGCATGTTGCCCAGAGAGGTCCTACACTGTCAAGTCATCAGAGCTTTACTGAGACAGAGGGTGAAAGGCCTTGTCTAGTGAGTTTACTGCACCTGGGGCAGTGGGCTGTCTGAACGCGGGTGGGATTCTGTTTTCATCAACAGGATTAAGCCAAATAAATCCGTTTCTGGGATTAAGATTGGGATCTGTTTGGACTACTTAACAGTGGCTAATACAGTGGTGTTTCTTCTCTAATTGTACTGCTGTTTCAGCTGTAACTATTCATTGCCTGACTTTTCAATCCCTTGTAAATAGAAACGCCCAGGTCAAGTGACATTTTTTCAACAAAGCATGGTGGCATGGCATGGCATCTCCTTTTCAGTTTTGCATGTAACAAAAGACACTGTTACAGCATTTCTTTGAGAAAAAGATAATTAAATTAACGTTTGTCTGCTCTGAAATCTTGTTAAGTTTTAAAGAATGGTGCCACTATTGCTACAAATGCTAAAATGTCAAGTATAAATGAAATATTTGGGCATGATGGTCTGTATGTCCAACAGTTTATTGAAAAAACTATATAACCTCACCTGAGGTTTAAACACAGGACTCCTTCATGTAATAGCAATTTTATTTTTGAGTTGTTCAATAGTGTCTTTGCAATGTAATGGCTATTTAAGACACTATCCCCCGGTTTCATAGACAATGCTTAAACCTAGTCCCAGACTAAAGTTACAGTCTGAGCTGTTTTAAATGAAAGAAACTTGCACTGATTGATCTTAAAATATATCAGTGCCTTTGTTTTGTCTCAAGATGCACACCAGTTATGTTTTTTCTAAGGCATGTTAATACAAATTACTTAAAAAAATAAAATAAAATGATGTCCTAATTGAACTATGGCCTAATCCTGGCTTAGTCTAAGCCCTGTCTGTGAAACTGGGCCTAAATAGCATAAAAATAAATGTTTATAGTTGGCTAACTAGGTAAGATCCTGGTCCATCTCTGCATATAAGATAAAAAATTAGTTCTCAACCTTTTTTACTCCCCTTTGTTCAAGACAATATTCAATTCAATGTGTGATAAAAAAAATTCTTAGCATTTTAATTAACATTATGCTAATAAAACTAAATTTAAATCATTTTAACAATTTGAATTTAAATAATTTGTTGAGAGAACCACTGGCGTATAAACTTTTGACCCACATGACAAAAGTGGAGGTCTGTTTTACTAATTTCTATATAAAAAACAAACAAACAAACGAAAACAAAACTTCTTGTCTCTTTAATAATATAATTATTTTGCGGTGTTACACACATATATCTGACAAGCAGTGCAACATCATATATCAGCCACACTTTGGTAGCTAATGCAGGTAATGTGTTGCCACATAGAATATAGAGTTTGTTTCACAATGCTTCACTCTCTGAATTAATTAAAAGTTGAATGGACATTAAATTGGTCATCAATTCTAAACTGTTAGAATACAATATTGTTTGTAATCTAAAACCACATATAAGGACTGAGACAAAGTATTGCACGTAATCATAGTGTGTTAACAGTGAGAAATTAGATAACAAATTGCTCTTAAAATCATGAAATTTACTTATTTTCCTTTGAGAAATGATCAGTCACATTACAAATATAGCTACCAGGAACCAGGGGCGGACTGGGACAAAATTTCAGGCCGGGAAATCTCACACTCATCCAGGCCATCCCTTACACCCACAACAAATTCTGAAACCACAAGCAACAATATTTTTTTTATCCATCACATACAAAAAAAAGTTAAAATCCTAGGCTGGGGCCGCGCAAAATAATTAAAGGCCATCTCTTGAACTTCCATTTTCCTTTTTAGTCCCTTCATTTCCATGACATATCTCTGTCTCTCATATGTGTTGACTTTTTTCACAAATTTTCTTGAACCTGTCACTTTTTCATCAACATGTCTCCACCTTGTTGCAAAACAACCACCTCATTCTAATTTGTTTGCACATAAAGGTGCATCTCAATAAATTAGAATGTCGTGGAAAAGTTCATTTATTTCAGTAATTCAACTCAAATTGTGAAACTTGTGTATTAAATAAATTCAATGCACACAGACTGAAGTAGTTTAAGTCATTGGTTCTTTTAATTGTGATGATTTTGGCTCACATTTAACAAAAACCCACAAATTCACTATCTCAACAAATTAGAATATAGTGACATGCCAATCAGCTAATCAACTCTGCAAAGGTGGGAGCCTTCATGTCTCTCAGTTTGGTTCACTAGGCTACACAATCATGGGGAAGACTGCTGATCTGACAGTTGTCCAGAAGACAATCATTGACACCCTTCACAAGGAGGGTAAGCCACAAACATTCATTGACAAAGAAGCTGGCTGTTCACAGAGTGCTGTATCAAAGCATGTTAACAGAAAGTTGAGTGGAAGGTGTTGCACATGATTTTTGTATTTCATTTGGAAATCCTAGAGTCTGGAGGAAGGGTGGAGAAGCTCATAGCCCAAGTTGCTTGAAGTCCAGTGTTAAATTTCCACAGTCTGTGATGATTTGGGGTGCAATGTCATCTGCTGGTGTTGGTCCATTGTGTTTTTTGAAAACCAACGTCACTGCACCCATTTACCAAGATTTGAAGCACTTCTGCTTTGGTTAAATGACCATGGTGTGATGGTGTGCTTGACTGGCCAGCAAACTCACCAGACCTGAACATAGAGAATCTATGGGGTATTGTCAAGAGGAAAATGAGAAACAAGAGACCAAAAAATGCAGATGAGCTGAAGGACACTGTCAAAGAAACCTGGGCTTCCATACCACCTCAGCAGTGCCACAAACTGATCACCTCCATGCCACGCCGAATTAAGGCAGTAATTAAAGCAAAAGGAGCCCCTACCAAGTATTGAGTACATATACAGTAAATGAACATACTTTTCAGAAGGCCAAAATCACAAAATTACTTCTTTTTTTTTGGTCTTATGAAGTATTCTAATTTGTTGAGATAGTGAATTGGTGGGTTTTTGTTAAATGTGAGCCAAAATCATCACAATTAAAAGAACCAAAGACTTAAATTACTTCAGTCTGTGTGCATTTAATTTATTTAATACACAAGTTTCTGGACGAATTTCAGGAATTCTCCCGATGGCCAGTCCACCCCTGCCAGGAACTAAGCAACTAACGTTACATGAGGTAAATATAGCAGCCTCTGGGTTGTGTAGGTTACTTCCAGAAGATCAGCAATTATCAATAACTTCCGCCAGGTATTATAGATGTCCTCCATGGATATGAAAACCGTACATTAGGCCTTTATTGCAGTTCCTAGTAAAGTCAACAACAACCATTAACTGCAAATTTTATTAACAAACAAAAATTTGAGTAATATTCTGCCTGCACAGTGTAGTTGATGTCATCACATCAGTTGCGTGGGTAAAACTTAACTTGTACAACCAACGAGTAGCCTACATTTTTCTGTAAATAGTACGAGACAATTTACCTCAGGCGGGGCTGCTCGTCATCCTCAGTTAGCTGACCTAAAAAGTTAGCGTACATGTCGACAGAATTCTGTCAACATAGGTACTGTATTGTGAGAATGCGCCCCACTTTGTCCTGTCGTTATCTTTACCTGTGAGCCGGAGGCACTAAAGAGCATTTACTGACTGCAGACAATGAGGGAATCTGACTGGCCGGTGCTCGGGTTCATCGCTGCACGCGGGAGCAGATGACAACAAATGCGCATTGTCTCGTGAATGCACCTGAGCGCGCTGCGATAGCAGTCACCAGGACCTCAACTGCGCTTTACTCAATCCCATTATTAACAAAAGCTTGAACGTCCTTTAAGGAACTGCTCATTTCAGATTCTCAGAGGGTTTCAGTTATAGGCTTACTTGTTGATTGACTGGATTTGCGACACGAGTGTCAGGTTCCAACTAAACGCACACACAGGCAACTAAAAGAAACAAAATAAATACATTACTATTATTAATGGGTTGCATTTTCTGTTTTATTTTTCAAGTCAGGGCCTTCAACAGTCTTACTTAAAGCGAGCACTTAAAATATATATATATATATATTTATTAAAATTGCGATTTTTTTTTCTTGTATAACCATTAATTTAATACATTTATATGTGAAGTTAACTTCACCAGAAAGGTCTTTGAATCAATGCATGCAATCGCTCTGCAAATGTTGTTCACTGCTGGCCACAAGGTGGCAGTCGAGATTAATATTACAGCAGAAGATAATATTGCTTAGTGTTCACAAAGTTTCGCATGATCTGTTCCCAGTTGACATTCATCATGTAAAATGTTTTTGTAGACTACATGTAATAATACCACCGCGTACGTTAACGATCTAATTCTTTGTTTTTACAAGTTATGCATTTCGTGTAGACATTTACCATTTACTTTTAGTTAGTTTACTTTCATTCCAATTACACAGAATTACATTATATACTATTACATTAAATTAACTAATTTTATATTTTATTGCTAGCAGGCCTGAGGTGTTGCATCTCAGTTGTTTTTATTTTTCCTTTTAAGTTTAGGTCTATGGCATCAGTCTTGCAAAACTCGTAGACTCAAGAGTCTATTATAAATCTAGTCTAGGCATTAATGTTGTGTTTATACACAAAACTCTGTGTCTTTACATTAAGTATATAATACAAAAGATAAATCCAGCCGACTTTCTCTGACTCATAAGTCTGGCTGTGGTCCACAATGTATCTCCCACTTCCAGGCCTGGGAGGGATCATCAAGGAAGGGTCTCAGACCACAGCCTTCCTCTTCATGATGAGTCATTTCTGAAGCATTAAAGGTCATACAGGCAGGAATAGGATGAGTGTTATTTTTAGTTTAATAACCCACCTCCATTGTCCTATCCTGTTACAAAGATTTTGGATGACTGTGTAATATGATCCCATTTATTCTTATCAAGGACTCAGCTTTTACTACAAATTATGCTTTTGGATAAATTACATATTGAAATTTCACAGCAGTTTAGGATTAGTGTTGAATAAACACAAAATTATATCTGTCTGAAAGGCCGTACCTCTTTTAGCCTCACACATCAGTTTAGTCCCTTATCTGCTTTTCAGACAGACATGTGGCCTCCATATGTCACTAAATGTGCGGAGGCTTGTCAAATAGTTAAGGTAACAACACACAGTCATTTTTAACCCTTAAAATTACTTTGGTGCGAGGTCAGGATGATTCACTCAAGTTCTGATATTATATTTTGCTTTAATAAAACCAGTTAATGTATGTTACTGCACAAAATGAATTATTAGGAGATCCCACAAAGCATTTTTTTTACAGACCGGTGAGTTATTATAACAGAAAGTGTGGATGCATTAATATCAGGCAAGCCCAGAAGGCTGACAGGAAATGTGATTAAAATCCTTCCAGACAGACGCACTGCATCCTCTTATCCTCCTGCACGGTTTGTGTGTTTGCTCTGAGTTAAACATACAGAGACTGATCACAGATCCATTCTCCACTGTGGAAGTGTTTGTTAATGAGTGATCTGATGACAAAGGTCTGACAGGCCCTCTACCACAC
Organism: Ptychobarbus kaznakovi; assembly: GCA_027422405.1. Lineage (NCBI taxonomy): Eukaryota > Metazoa > Chordata > Actinopteri > Cypriniformes > Cyprinidae > Ptychobarbus > Ptychobarbus kaznakovi. The sequence continues at coordinate 11,479,822 of CM049794.1, read as the reverse complement.
ACAGACTGATGGCTCAACCTGTTTCCCTGAGGTCGCCCGGGTTATCAGTGGCCACGAAACAATGGGAAACTGGCTGGGCCAGGCACTGGCCAGCTTTAGCATTGACATGCTGCATGCCTACAGACCAGCACTGGACACACAGCCCTCTTCACTCACCCCGTCACTCATCATGGCTGATAACAAGAGCATGGCTGTCACTACTCTTTCATTTAGCCACGCCGTGAATGGACTGAGAGTTACCCTCTGACCTCTCAGATCTGCAACTATTACTCCTCACAGCCCAATCAGCTCTGGACAGAGAAACAATGACCTCTGTAAGTGCTGAATAGCACTGATGAAAGATATTACTTTCTATTCAAGATTAGCAAAGTATGTACTTAGAACCAAGCCTAGATTTTGCAGATGAAGATTGTTTAGCATTTTCAGGACTGATTTTATTGGAACAGTTGTTGAATACTTTGGAAGTGATTTAGAATTATACATTGACAAATCTTGAAAGATAATTTATCAGTGGATAGTTTCTTTGTAATGGCTTAATTTAAGTGAGTCTCAAGACTTCTTTGCAGTATAGGTTGATCCCTGAATGAAAACATTTCTAATGATGGCAACTTTATTTATTAATAATATGAATCAATAATAATAATCATAATAAAATATGTATACATGTGTAAAACATTCAATTCCCAAAATTATGTATATGTGTGTGTGTGTGTATATATATATATACAGTACACACACACACACACACACACACACACACACACATTAATAAATGACATATATAATAATAATAATAATAATAATAGTTATATATATTATGTAAATATATAAGTTACATTTTTAATTGGATGGAGATAATTTAAATTCAATTAAATTTAATTATGCAAATGCCTTTGGAGGTTGAAAGAAATGCAACAAATATAGAATATTATTCTAATGTAGATATATCAGATTTATACAGCCAACTTTCAACTATATATGTATTCTGTAATTTTTTTATGTCTATACAGGGCTTTTTACTCACAACTGTGTGAAACAGATTTGCACATTGATGTACATACAAAATCAAAATCACTGATTAGTTTTCCTGTCGTTGGGTGAAATGTTTAGATATAAAGCTTTTGTAGTGCTTTCACACAGTTATAAGCCATTGTGCTTTGACAGGCACTTTTGACGTCATCTCTGATTCTCTTTCATGTACCTCCACAAACAGTCTTTCGACGGTTAAATCCCATTCTTAGACTCATCTGGGTGTGTCTTCATCCCACGCTCCACGGCTCACACACTGCTTCTTCTGTTCTCTCCAGCCCACTGAACGTGTACAGTAGAGCCGCGTCCTGGCAGAGCAACCAGGCAAGCAGAGCGTTGAGACATTACTGCTTTAGGGAGTGTTTCGTGTGCCTGTGTGCTAGGCTCTGCAGGAGTAGAGAGCAGATGACATCAAGGCTGGAGTGCAGGCAGGATCAGACAGTAAATCACAGGGCATCCGCTCTCTCACCACAAACACACCCAGCTCGGCCTGGGGAGGACACGTCTGGACTCACTCCCACTCCCTCTCTCGGTTCATTCCCTTACTATGTGGCTCACGGATTGGCTGGACAGACAGAGTAATAGCCTGCTGCTGAGAGGAGTGAGGTCCGGTGCTTTCCCTGGACTTCCCCCTGCAGTATGCCAGGCTTCAGGCTGGGGCCTGAATAGCATCTGAGATGTTATTTGTGCTCGTAGGCTTCCAATAAATCATACTAGACGCGCCTTTTATCATTTATATGGTTTGAAATGTTTTTGGCGGCTGAAGCTGTTTGAAAAATGTGCCTCTGCTGGAGCCTGAGCGAGGGGGAATTTAGAGGGTAGAACTTTCCAAACGTGTAATTGCTGTGACGGGATCATTACAGACGGTAGAGTGTTTCACATCCAATTAAATCGCTGAATTACCAACACTCACTCTCCTCGCTTCAGTCTTCAGAATGGGACCTACAGGAGTGCAGTGTCTCAGAGGAGTTAGGGCTTAATCTAATCTTATTTGTCAGGTAAATGGCCCCAGAGCGTACAAACGTTTCCTTCTCCAGAGCAGTCTGTTTGTGTCCTTCTGATTTGGATCAGCAATTCTCTCCCATTTAGGTAAACATCACTAGCTAATCAGTCACTGGTGACATCAGCCTAACCCAGTGGAAAGTTTTATTACTTAAATGTTGCTCTTTCATAGGAGAGCAACATTTAAGGAATAAAACGTTGAATAAAAAATTTGATAAAAAAAAATCACTTAGGACTTTTTATTGAATTATCAACTGTTTGATTGGATTAATTGGTTTCTCCTAAAATTCCAACAATAACTGACAGAATAAAAGTATTTAACTATCATACTATTGTGGATAACAGATTATTTCATTATGGAAAAATTTATTGAGAAATGTTTCAGTAACAGGACTTTTATGGGGCCACATTTAGGGGGGCAAATTACTTTTAGTTGACAAATTACCAAATGACTTGCTTTACCTTTAACAGCAGTCACTGCTGAATGTTTTAGAGAAGGGATGGTTTAATATATAGACGACAGTAATTGATGTTATATCATTTTGGGTGTTTTCTAGTTGTGTTTAGTATAATTAAGTTATAATTTAATGTTTTACTCTAATGAAACTGATTGCATTTGTGCCAAATAGAATATTTGTACCACTTAATATTTCTAACAGTTTGGAAAGGAAATTTTGGGCTTATAATCAACCTCACTATTCTAAACAACAGGCTAACCAACATCATTTTTGTTGTAAAATATTCTTTCTTTCGTTCTTTTATTTAAAGAATATTCTGTTGCGAATGTGTATTATGAACGATTCGATGTTGTGAGCTAAGTAGCAACTCTGCATGATTCACTGACTATATGAGTCTCTGACCACTAAAGGCCTGTTCACACCACCAACTGTAACAATAACGATTATAATAAACCAGAGGTGTCCTGCTATAAACACCTTACCTGACTAATCAAGGTCTTCAGACTCACTAGAAATTTCCACGTGGAGTGTTGTCCGTTTGATGTGGACACACTAATATAGTTATCATTCTTGATGTGAATGGACCTTAACTTACAATTCTGTGAATCTTTGAGACAGACTTTGAGACTACTGCAGGGCTTGTTCTCTTGAGAAACATCTGAGAAGTAGAAGAAAAAAATCTCCATTTGCTGTTGTGTAGAAGAAACAGCTGAGGACTTGTTTCTTTCCTGTAGAAATCCCAGCAAACCATTGAGCCCTACAAACCTATTCATCCAAATTAAGAAGCCTTTAAGAGGTCCTATAAAATTATATATTATTGCATGTAACTATTTAAATATTTGTTAAAACACCTCTGTATGTTCCAAGTTTTCTATTAGCTCTAACTCTTTTCTATTGTGAGTTTGTTGGTACGTGTAAATGAAGCTTTTGAAGAGTCCTGATGTTTAGTTCTCTTGTTGAATGGCAACATTCTTCACCAGTGCTGTCAAATTACCCAGAGCTAAATGAGACCAGCGAGGTTGTAGATAAGATTTGGAGGTGAAAACAACTACATTAACATAACCAATGAGTCAATTATTTCTTTCTCATTAAGAGCATGGAAGAATTTGTGTCCAGGCAGTCCCATTATCTGCACAATGAGGGGAATTCCAAGCAAGTGCTGCTGACAGGACCCTTTTCTGGAGGAGTGCTGCTCTCTGAAGGGTAATAGCCCTTATGTAGATGACGACACGGTCTGAGGCAAGAGGTTGGAGCTTATTTGCTTGAATGTTGCCATAACAGTAGGATAACAAGTAGTTGCAACCGATGTGTTGCCTTGTTTAATGAGGCACGAGAATAGGGGATAGGTCAAAGGTCAGACAGGGCTTTAAGCACTTTTTAGCCCTTTAAAGGCCACGAACATCACTCTGAGACTTTAATATACTTCAATACATGTCTCGAAACTTCTCAAGGTTATCACACCATGGTGTTCCAGACTTATGATGGTGAATAAAAGCCCACATAGCCCTCAGAGCTGTTAATCTATGGTGTACCTTGCCAACAAGAGACAATAACTTTTTTATACCTCTCCGCAGGAGCTCCCTGCCCCTCTCTCCCACAGCTCAATGTGGAGCTGCCCTGCTCTTTGAAGTGATATTTACTCTCTCATTCATCGCATGAGAAGAAAAAATAAAAAAGAGGTAAAATAAAGAGAAAGAAACACCTGCCAGACAGCAAACAGCTCCCAAGGTCCACAGCTCCTCAACAGTGATCCCCATGATGTCATCGCAGTCACATGAAACACTGCAAGTTTTCAGCCTCTACTTCGTGATTGGCAGGCGCTTTTAGAGCAGTGCAGCTTTTGTGTCAAACTGGCTGATAGATGTATGTCTGTGGCTCTCAAGATTGCTGTTCGGACAAGTCATTTTTTTAGAGCTTTAAAGGTGCCAATAATGATTTTTGATCAAGTACAAACTTGCTTTTCATCTCCCAGATCTTCTCAGGCCAAACCATCTAGATTTCTTTCTAGAAGTGTGATAAATAATGTCATGCGCTTATATAAAACTCAAAATATGACTGCTTAAGCTTCAAAGAGATGAGAGCGACAGTCGGTCGAAAACACAAGCTGTTAGCTTTCCACGATAGTCTCAGTTTTAATCAAACAGGGTGAGCTGCATGCTGGGAATGAAGTTTCACTCTTAGCCACCAAGAACAACACGGGCCTGGCTAAACAATGGGAAACTCAAAATAAACCTCGGCTCCTTCACTCCCTCTTCAAGCTCCCACTGAGTCCAATATGATAAGAGATGCTGGAGCAGGACTTCAAGACATTTAGGCCTTTAATGCATTATGAGGTTCACACAGCGAAATCACATTAAATACTTTAATTCTTACTGTTGGGGTGGGGTTGCTGAGGTGAACACATAGAGGGGAGGAGGGGGGGTTCCTCCGTACACTCCATTTGATTAAAAACCCCCTTCATGGGTGCATGTGCTATACTTTTATTAATCTCAGGCTGCACTTCGTCGTTCCGCTGTCTGGTGTCCATGAACACTTTTGGTGGTGTGAGGCCCCACAATATCCGTTTATTACTCTGAAAATGACCTTTCCACAGGGTTATGTGTTTTTTTTTACTTTTGAGATGATGAGGAAGATATGAGGTATACCTGTAGTTAACCCAAAAGACTGATTTGTACATATGCACATCAGTTTTGTGGGCAACATAGAATGGATCATGAACATCGATGTCATGCTGAATGATGTTGCTAATTTGATAAAGATTTAGAATATGTACTGTGGCATTAATAAATTACCTTTATAATATTTTGTTTTACTGTGATGGACTACAACATCCCTGTGACCCTACAAAGGACAAGTGGTTTGGAAAACGGTTTTATCGTTTGGTGACTCACTACTAATTGTACTAGCTACTAATTGTATCAGCTGTTGTGTAGATGTGTGGTGGCCTTCAGTACTTTTGTTTAATTTTATGGTGTGGTTTTTGATTGGTTCTGCTATTGAGGTTAATATGTTAATTGTTTGGCGTCTGTTTCTTGTTCAATGCCTACAATCATCTTACTGTCTCAAGATGTTCTTTCTTTTAGAGAAAAATTAACAAATAAAGATGTTCTTCTCACTCTATAAGACAAAACAGTAAAATACCCCTTTCATGATAAAGTTAAAAGGTGGCAAATCCAAGTTTGATACCGTGAAGCTAAATGATACTAATACTTTTTGTTTCGCAGGCTTTATATATATTGTTCATTGATGTGCTCTATTACTCATGTAGTAGTGGTGTGTGCAAGATGGATTTTTTTGTCCTGCTCCTACCAAAAATAGTTTTTTATTTTGTCCCACTTCTGCCTGCGGATTCTGTCTCGCTCCGGTGCCATCTGTTGTTGTAAGGAAGTTCCTTACTCTTGCTGCTGCCTACAATAAAAAAAAACATTGAGAATATCCAATATGAGCCTTTAAACAATTTATTTTTGTTGCTCAATTGACAAATCATCAAATACAATAGCAGCTTTTAGTTTATCTTGATATATTTATATTTTACTGGAGCCCCTGAGTTGCTTATTTCACCCACTTCCTGCGCACACATCAATATCTTACCTCTTATATCTGTTCTCAGCAAGTCAAATTTTTTTCCCATGCTGCATTCTATTGCATCAGGTCCTACTGATCTTTTACAGACATCGTGCAGCTAGACTCTTTCCTGATCCCATTCCCACATCATTTCCTGTCCTCTCTCCACTATCTTGTCAATAAGTGTGTTTACATGCACAACAAAGCGCTGATAACTGCCAATCATCAGCTTGTTATAACAACCTGACAATGCAAGATTTTAAGATTTTGAAATTCTTTTATATTTCAAATTTTAGATGTCAAAATGTGAACAGAAATGTGCACATTGAATATAATGCCAAAACAATAGTAAAATATGTTCTGATTAAGTTTTAAACCACGTGAAACCTTTAGCTGTAATGTTTTGTTGTTAAGCTTAATCTATGGAAGGTACAATAAACACACTGATCAGAAGTTGGCAAACGGCCAAAATTAATTTGAAAAAACAACATAATTAGAGATCTCTGATCAATGCTGACAATAGTTTATCATCTATGTCCCTCCCCCTCAGCTGTGAAGGGCCTTGCAATTTGAGAGCCCTCCTGTGCAGTCATTCTGAGGGCCCCGGGGCCGCGTTACCCCCAAATATACAACACTCTCTCTGTCTGACCCCCTGTGAGCTCAAACCTGCTGAAACGGCTGCTGGCCATGTTTTTAAATGCTGTAAATCTGCGGCCTCGAGGCTCTCTGTTTGCTCTCTTCACATTGCCCAACTGTCACCTCGCTGCCTGCGACATCTATAGCACATTCATCCAGAGCTGCGCTAAATGAATGGATTTTATTGGACGAGATTTGTTCCTTTTTTTCTCCTTACCATTAGTGTCGTCTCCATTTAGAGTAGCAAGTCTATGTGTGTGTGTGTTTTCCCGAGCAGAAGCAGACACCTCCACATACGCCGCACTTCCCCGCTGCGTCACTCTTCCAGTCCGAAGCTATTTTGGAGCATATTGACGTGTCGTCCAGCTGTGCCGCTGAGACTCTGCTAAAAACTGACCCTAAGCCACAGGTTACAAGTCCAAATCCTGCTCATTAGAGCCCTAATTGATTGTAATGTGGCCTTTGAGAAGCACTCCCTATTATGGGGTGGTACTACACTTACGGGTTCCCCCGCTGTCCCTTTCCTGTTGTCTGCATCGGGCGCCAGCAGGGTCTACGGTTCGGCTACAATCCGCCTTCGCAGACGGAATCATTAAAGTGGGGGGGTAGCACGAAGCCTTTCATTGTGGCTGTTTCTGTGTACCAGCTTGAGCCCAGGACAGTGTCCACTCTGCCTTCCCAGCAGGAGAACCCCATCCTGGGCAGGACATTGTTGGGCTCTCCCCTTGACTTGCTGCCTGCTGCTTGAGATGCATGGGTTTGATTTTAATGCCAAGTCCTTGGACTAAAGCCCACCTTGCAGGGGAGCTAGGTCAATATTGGTTTTGAGAGCATGTGGAAAAATGTCAAAATGTTAAGTTCTATTCACTTTCCCCAGCGCTGTTTGTTTCTGCAGTGAAAGGCCTAGTGGGCCATTAGTGTAAACAGCGCTTTGTCTCACAGCTCAGTCTCCAGTAGGAGGGGACAGAACAAAACACAGATATAGAGATTAAAGTCTGGCCTTAAAATGGCAAAACAGCAGGACTTACAGAGACCTTAAAATGACAAAAAAAGAGAGATAGAGAAAACAAACTGTAATCATCCCGCTGTCAGGTGAATGAAATGCAATGCATCTTTAGAATCACTCTCCCTGTCTGAGGTCCGACAGCATTAGGATATGAAAATGGAGGGAAATCAAAGGCTTTGTTTGAAATGCAGGATGAATTCATTTACATTTAACACATTAGCCAATAATAGAATGATCCAATGTTTCAATTATGGGCACTTTTAAAATGAGGACGTAAAAACAAACCCTGTTAAACCTTAAAATGCACTTTTGACACTCTCACTGACACTCTTTATTTCATTCAGTATAATATTGTCTCTATACATCCTCTTAACTATCACTCATAACCAGATTGTTTTGTATTAGTGTTAAATTGTTGGAATGATGCAACACCTGTCGGACAGTCATAATCTGCAATTTATATTTTATAATGGATTTTCATATTTTAAAATTGAAAGTCTGTATTTGGGTTAAGGAGAAAAGTTTCTAGGACTGTATATCTGATAATATTTTTGTGAGAAAGGTCATTCAGTGGACAGGAGAGATTCATTTCACAACAGCCCGGAGTTCATTTATATCTTAAGCCAGGCACTTGAATGACTAATGGTAACATTTCTTGACAAGTAAAAGACCAATGAACTGAGATGAACAAAACTGCAGTCTGATGATCAGGCAGGTTATAGTCAAGACACTACAGAGACTGTAAATAACGTGAACCACAATGTATAATTTAACATGCAGCAATTCATTGTATTCTGAGTCCACTTCCCACATACTGAGTGGACAAATGACCAAACGGTGCCACCAGCACTTCTTCACAATGACACAAATGTTTTAAACATTACATTTACTTCCATTCAATCCAAATGACATGTTTAAGCACAAGAATCCAACATAAACAACAACTCTCAAGCTAGTCAGAGTTTCCATTTATCACATCATTTCACTCATTTATTCATCTTCTTCTTCAAAAGTGGTATTTTGACCAATAGCTTCAATCTGTTTATGATAGACAGTGAATTGGCAGAACAATCCTGTTTTCCATGATTTGGTCAAAACCTTCCAGGCTCCATTTGAAATAAAAAAATGTCTTAAGGAAAATCTAGATCACCTATTGATTTTACAAATTTTTGGTGTGGGTCATATGTTTTTTCTACATTTAGGATTGTCTTTTGAAACCAGTGGAAGTAAAGCTTAAAGATGGCATTTTACACATTTTGCAGAGGAATTGCAGTGACCAGTTTGGGTCATTGACAATGTTGTTTAAAATCTGACATATTTCTGTATATATTCTCCAGACTGATACACAATGGTGTTTAAGGCTGAAAAATGCCCTTTATTGCCATGAAAATCTGACTCTGCAATATAACTTTCTACTGGAAATGGATGACAATGTGAGAAAGCAGCTGTTTTACTGCAGTCCAGCCCCTTTCTCTTGCTTTGAGCTGTCCTTTCTCCTCTCGGCCCCGAGGGAACGTGCCACTCTCCCTCAATGACTTCAATTAAACACGCAGCAGTAAAACTGTTCCCTGTCCACCTCCTCTTATTTGCTTTCACCACATTCTGCTCTTTTATTTGTCTGCTCTGCCTTTTATTGCCCAGGTAGCCTTTGTCACATCTGACTTTTTCTTAAAGAAATGAGGAAGAAAACAGTTGCATTTTAAAGAGAAGCGAGATGGAAAAACATTGATAACTACACAGATAAAACATTGATAACATTGACAGCAACTGTTATGATATACAAAAGACTCACATATCCTCAAGCATAAATAATTAAATCATGATCCATGGTTGTCAAAATTCCAAAGACAACATTAGCTGCCTCATCTCTGAGCTTCACAGCTGCTAATGGGATAATTGAGGACCCTCACACCTTGAGGAAACATCTCAGACTGCGTTCACACTTTGTTGTTATTTATGGCCATGTGCTATTAGGTCTCCCACACTTCAGGTGTCGGGCATGGGCTGAGCTGACGCCTCTGTATAAACTGCCCCATACATCAACATTACAAGGTTTACTCACACTGGCCCTCCACAAACAAATAACATTTACATGGGAAGCCGTTCCACTGAGTTCATGTTAACCACACATACTCCCTTCAGTGGTCTGTACAGACTCTTAAAGCAACATCTCTGCATCTGTTTGGGAGCAGAAGAGAGAAAGAGTTGATTTATGCATCCAAATTGATGGCTTATGATTGGATTCACATTACCTTTGTATGTAAATGTATTAACCACAAATGCTTGTCTTGCACCAGCTCTACAATGTGCATCCGCAACTTCACAATTTAGCTAATCACATTGGAAAAGTCACGCATGGATACTTCTTCGTCTGTGTACTCCGGTTCAAAAAGGTAGGGTTGGGCAAAAAACCCATCTCATTTTTTCCCCCAACTTCAAAATCATCCGACATTGTTGTTTTACCTTTTCTTGTAAAGGGAATTTGACTTTCTTTGCACGTTTGCATGGTTCTTCTACCTACATGACCATTCCAACATGGCTACGTAATGCGTGAAGTCGAGCTAGTGCAAGACAAGCATTTGTGGTTAAAAAGTATTTTATAGTTATTTTTTTATTAGAAAATGACCGATCATTTAATTACATAAGATTCTTATTTCTGGGCTGGGATCGTGTAGAGCCCTTTGAAGCTGCATTGAAACTGCAATTTGGACCTTCAACCTTTGAATTCTATATGGAGAAAAAAATCCAGCAATGTTTTCCTCAAAAACCTTAATTTCTTTCCATCTGAAGAAAGAATGACATGAACATATTGGATGACACGGGGGTGAGCAAACTATCAGGAAGTGAACTAATCCTTTAAAAGTATATACATTTAATTTTTTTTAGAAAATGGCCAATCGTTTCACTACATAAGACCCACATTACTCGGCTGGGATTGTCTAGAGCCCCTTTGAAGCTGCATTGAAACTGCAATTTGGACCTTCAACCAGTTGGGTCCCATTAAAGTTCCCTATATGAAGAAAAATCCTGGAATATTTTTCTCAAAATCATTAATTTCTTTTCGACTGAAGAAAGACAGACATAAACATGTTGGATGACATGGGAGTGAGTAAATTATCAGGATTTTTTTATTCTGGAAGTGAACTTGAACCTTTAACTTGGCATGTGATTTTTTTCAAATCATATTATTTTTAATTTGTATTATTATGACATGACATTATGTACAACATGGCATGGCATGTTTTTAGAATGCATATATAATATTATAAAATATATAAATGTTTTAATCTACAGTGCCGAGAAAAGGTGCTTGCCCTCTTTCTGTTTTTTTGTGCATATTTGTCACTTTTAAAAGATTCAGATCATCACACACATTTTAATATTACACAAAGATAATGCAAGTTAATGCAAAATGCAGTTTTCAAATGAACCGACTCATCCAGGAGGTCATAAAAGAACCCAGAACAACATCTAAAGAACTGCAGGCCTCACTTGCCTTAATTAAGGTCAGTGTTCATGATTGAACAATACGAAAGAAGACTGGGCAAAAACGGCACCCATGGGAGAGTTCCAAGGCAAAAGCCACTGCTGACAAGAAAACCCCCACAAAGACTCATCTCATATTTAATCAAAAATATATCTTGATTATCCCCAAGACTTTTGGGCAAATATTCTGTGGACTGATAAGACAAAAGTTGAACTTTTTGGAAGGTGTGTGTCCCGTTACATGTGGCGTAAAACCAACACAGCATTTAATAAAAAGAACATCATACCAGCAGTCAAACATTGTGGTGGTAGTGTGGTTGTTTGGAGCTGCTTTGTAGCTTCAGGACCTGAATGACCTGCCGTAATTGATGGAACCATGAATTCTCTTTCAGAAAATCCTGAAGGAGAATGTCCGGTCGTCAGTTTGTAAGCTCAAGCTCAAGCGCACTTGGGTTATGCAGCAGGACAATGATCCAAAACACACCAGCAAGTCCACCTCTGAATGGCTCAAGAAAACCAAAAGTAAGGTTTTGGAGTGGCCAAGTCAAAGTCCCGACTTAAATCTGATTGAGATGCTGTGGCATGACATTAAATAGTCAATTTATGCTCAAAACCCCTCCAATGTGGCTGAATTAAAACAGTTCTGCAATCAATCAATCAATCAATCTATCTATCTATCTATCTATCTATCTATCTATCTATCTATCTATCTATCTATCTATCTATCTATCTATCTATCTATCTATCTATCTATCTATCTATCTATCTATCTATCTATCTATCTATCTATCTATCTATCTATCTATCTATCTATCTATCTATCTATCTATCTATCTATCCGCTATAGTCAGACGATCATTCTGCAATGATTTAAATCATTACAGTTCTCAAAAATTACTGTTCAACTGGCTTTGTTGTTTTATTTTCTCGCCAGTGGTGATTTTACATTTGGTGATTGGCATGTGTGAATTTTGGACCTTTATTTGGAGCCTTTTTTAACTTCAAATCCAGACAGCACTCATTGTATTGCAAGGCAGAGACATACAGAATACTAAAGCATACATTGCTTTGATCTCTGCTGCTCTGGCTACAGGTTTGGGTTCAGTAACTTCAGACACAGAGTCGGGTTTGGCACCACCTGCTCTCTCACGTCGGTTCTGCTCTCTCCTTGCCTTCCTCTCTCACCTTTGTCCATGGTTCATGGGAAATAAGGCCTCACAATGGGACGCAGGGCCTGTGTCTCATGTCGGTTTTGTGTGTGCTGTAGAAGCGATCAGATTACGTTGCATACGGTTGACAATAACATGTAAATGAGTCTGGATGGAGAGAGAAGAGGGCTGTCCAGCGGTGTGGAGAAAACAGATCCGTATTGGCGGAATTGATCCTGGGCTGCACTCTGGGGATGGGGCTCAGTGACTGGACACTGTTCATTCAGCTCTGCTTTGGTTTCCCACCGGAGTCAGAAACGATAGATTTTGGTGACTAACATGTGCGTTTGAGAAAAAGTCCCAATTTGGATTTGTCTGGAGCATTTCTGTCTATTTAGTAGCTCAACAGAAGACTGTTTCACCTGACTGCTGCACTGCTGACTGGACAGTTTGCTGTGGTGCTGAGTTTGCCCTGCACAAGTGTCTTTGAAATACATCTTTTAACTATAGTTGTAATATTACATCACTGTAATTTTTACCATTAGCATGTCTGTCAAAAGCAGACACACCTTTGTGAAGGTAGTGCTTTTCAAGAGAAACTTACAGGTGACATGGGTCAGCCAAATCCAGTTTGACAAGTGTCTGGGTGTTTTTGCAGTGACCACAAAATAGATTTGAGCTTGTGCTTGTCAGTCTGAGATGGAGGCGGTGCAGACAGACTAACACATGTTTACATGTGCAGTTATAATCGAACCATAGCGGTTTTTGCATATTGTCTCTCTGAACTGTTAAACACGACAGTAATAGAACCTGTATGTATGTACACATACATACACTACAGTTCAAAAGTTTGGGGTTAGTAAAATTTTAAATAACTGTTTTTTTTTGTTTTTTTTCAGTGTAATTTTTTCCTGTGTGCAGTTGTTAACCCAAAAACATAACATAATGCATAATTCAAAATACGGCGAAACGCGATCAAAATAGGAAAATTCCTTCATATTATCACAGTACATTGGGCCATATTTTTACAGGCTTTTCTTATAAGTGTATATGTAATATGTATGCAGTATATGTATGCACGTAATATGTATATATGTGTGTGTGTGTGTGTGTGTGTGTGTGTATGTGTGTGTATATGTTCTGTATATATATGCATGTAAACAACTACCTATGTGCACATGTTTGTTTACGTTTGACGTCAAAACCAGAGAAAAGCACAATAATTTCAAATTTCCTCCTGTTTTCTTGCAATGTCAGGTTTTTTATAATGAGCTGCTTTTTGATGGTTATCAGCGTATTGTTGTGCATGTAAACGCTCTCAGTGTTTTACTGAGTCTCTCAACAGCACTTTCGTCCACACCTCCGGCCTTCCTGCTCTTAATCAACCGCCAGAACAACACACTCTACACATTCCTAACAATCCTTCACTGACTGTGTGAGATGCATCAATGCAAAACACAGATCATTAGTCAGGAAGTGTAATGAGGTTTGTAGTATAAAGGTATAAAAATTGCATTTCAACATTTCAAGCTGTAAAAGGGGGGAAAACTGTCATGACCAAAGTAATGCACTGAAGTATACTAAGCTAGCTTTACAAAACTGTGAAATTGAATTTAAGACCCCTCAAACAAAGCCCTGCTTCAGCTTACATTTACATATCCAAAGCGACTTACAGTGCATTCAGGTTATACATTTTTTTGTCAGTATGTGTGTTCCTTGGGAATTGAACCCACGACCACTGGGAATTGAGCGCTGCTAACGCAATGCTCTATCACTGAGCCACAGGAACAATAGTGCAGATAGTGTCTGGCCTCTCCACATTTACAGGCAGTGAGATACATTTGGGCATCAGAAAGAGAGAAGTGTTGTAAAATGTAGGCATTGATGAGCAGTTTTCACACTAAGGTGTCATGGATAGATACAGTACTTGTCTTTTCCATTCATACTCAATCCAAGTCGGTATGTGCACACACACACACAAACACACACACACGCACGCACACACGCACGCACACACACACACACACACACACACACACGCACACACACACACACACACACACACACACACACACACACACACACACATGTTGGTTTTTATGGTTAACGGGACTCTCCATAGGTATAATGGTTTTTATACTGTACAAACCGTATTTTCTATCGCCCTACAACAACCCTACACCTACAGTGCATTTTCAGTGGAAACTTTGTGCATTTTTTACTTTCTCAAAAAAAACTAATTCTGTATGATTTATAAGCCTTTCGAATTATGGGGACACTGACAATGTACTCATAAATCACCTTCTCCTTGTAATACCTATGTCATACCCATGTCATTAAACTAATTTGTGTCCTCATAAACCACATAAACATGGACACACACACACACACACACACACACACACACACACACACACACACACACACACACACACACACACACACACACACACACACACACACGCACACGCACACATCAAACCTGTAACCCTTCGTACACATCAAACGAATACACACCTTAATTTATTTGTCATATTATGTGTGATGTCTGTGTTTCTGATGCATACACTGAATCTAATTATGTCTGTCAAAGTGTAGCGTCCATCAGTAAAAGTTAGCTTTGAGACACTGCAGAGGTCACTTAAGACACTCACAGCAAACCAATAAAAATGTAATGGGTTTTGTGGTCTCTCAGGGGAAAAATACATTTCTGGAGCCCTTGACTGTGAACCAAAGGCTTTTTTTAACTCACCATATATAATACTTTCTATGACCTAAGGGTGGCAGTATTGGATCTACCCCAGTAGTTCTCTAACTGTGATGCCTTGAGAAATAAATAAATAAAATCAAACTGAAAAATAAACTTTCAATAATATATAACATGTTGAAAATGCAGAAGACATGTTTTTGTACAATATGTTAAATTAAGTTTGAGTTTATTTTTCTTACTCCAAATAATTTTCTTTGTCTAAAATGTACTTTTTAGCAACATTTTATAATCCAACTAGTTATTTTTAGTCACTGCATTAACTAACATTAACAAACAATGAGCAATACATTTGTTACAGTATTTATTAATCGTTTTTAACATTAGTTACTAAATATAAAAATGTTCAAAGGTCCTTAAACTAATATTAACAGATACAGCTTTTGATTTTATTAATGTATCAGAAAATATTGAAATGAACATTAAATTAAATTAATAAATGCTTTATAAAATATAATAAATGTTAGTTCCTGATAACAAATATAATAAACAAATTTAAATAAATAGAGCCATATTGTCAAGTGATACCTTATTTATTTATGTTGTTTTTGAGGTTTGTGCTTCAATCAATCAATCTATGAAACAAAATCAGCAACTTTCTTAAAACAGAAAAGAAAGAAAGAAAGAAAGAATCTGAACAGATATTTATATATAAATTCACATTAGAAATGTAGAATATGCCACAATGTTGTTGTGCCGCATGCCACAGGTGCACTCCAACCAGCATCTACAGGGTTAACAACAATGAAACCACTCAGATTGGAATAGAGGAAGGAGGAAAAGTTCCCACACTTTGGCTCTATTTTGTTTCTCTCTTTCTTTTCTTTCTTTTCTGAATAGTGCCAAGATAGGCTGATGTAAAGCCCAATACCATGAATGAAATAAGGGGAAGAAAAAAAGGAGTAAATTGAACACACTTGACTTCTGTAACTCACCTGTTGGTAAAAGGTTTTGTTTTGTATTCATTAGGTGGGCAGGTTGCTGGCCCCTCCCTTAACTTGTGTGAGTTTCCCAGGTAAGGCCATGTAAAGCCGTCAGAGCGGAGATAGAGGAAGAGAGCGAGAGAAAAAGAAAGAAGGGAGGAGAGTTCCCACCACCTTCATTCGTCGTTCTCACAGGAGCCGATTGGCCAGATCTTGCCTCATCGTTGTAACCTGACCTACCCAGCCATGAAGGCAGGTGTCTGCAGCCTGGAGACAAGAGGAGCTGCGTACACGTATAGACGGAGAGGTGGGAAAGTTAAAACAAGTTTCACCTTATATTGTTCCTTCTGTCACTCTAAAACAAACACTGCATGACCCAGTAAATATCGAATACAATACAACTAAGCCTAATGTTACAATAGTGTGTTAGTAGGTGCTCTTCAGATCTTCAGTAATGACCTCCTTTCCTATAGTGATTTGGCCATTCATATGATAAAATTTATATTATAACGTAAAATTTAATCTGCTTTTATATCACCTCTGCTCCAGCCAGCAATGTGACATTCACCCTGCCCCGAGCCATCAGACACCACAGGCTTCCTGCTTTGGGTTTCGACCAGACATGTTTCTCATGCTTAACAGAAATTTGCACGTATGGAATTGCTGCCACTTGTATAAATCGATGACGAATAGTAGACAAATATTTAACCATTTGAAGAATCCTTTGAACTGCAATACTTTGAGTCTGTTGACTGTGGCTATCTTTGCAATGGACTTTGATCTGAGGTGGTGACCATCTGAAGCCCTCAGATGTGGTAACATTGATGTATGCATGGGAAAATAAGGGCATGAGGAAACCAGAGACATCTGTCTGTCTGTCTGTCTGTCTGTCTGTCTGTCTGTCTGTCTGTCTGTCTGTCTGTCTGTCTGTCTGTCTGTCTGTCTGTCTGTCCGTCCGTTCATCTGTCTGTCTGTCTGTCTGTCTGTCTGTCTGTCTGTCTGTCTGTCTGTCTGTCTGTCTGTCTATATATCTGTCTGTCTGTATTTTGTCTGTCTGTCTGTCTGTCTGTCTGTCGTCTGTCTGTCTGTCTGTCTGCCTGTCTGTCTGTATAATTGCTGATCTGTCGTCTGTCTGTCTATCTATCTGTCTATATGTCTGTCTGTCTGTCTGTCTGTCTGTCTGTCTGTCCAAAGAATGTCTGTCTGTCTGTCTGTTCTGTCTGTCTGTCTGTCTGTCTGTCTGTCTATCTTTAAATTCTGTCTCTTTCTGATATGTCTGTTGAGGACTATTGTCTGAAATTAACTAATAAAGGAGATATGAAACTAACTACACCCTTTCAGTGTTTTCTGTGTCTGTCTGTCTGTCTGTCTGTTCATTATAGAAACGTCCAGTTTCATACATCAAAAAACAAAATTGAGTCAAATATAAGAACAATATTTGGGGGTATGATCAATATTGTTATTTCATCTGGAAATGCAGATGCATATTTTTTGTTTACACTAATTAATTTTGAGGTCACTGCCTGACTTTGCATTCCCGAATTAGAATTTTCAGGAGCCGCAGACAAATTCATAATCGAACGAATCAGTTGAATAAATGATTCAGTGATAAAATCAGTAACTTGCCGCCACCTAATGGCAGTCTTAGTTTCGTTTTTAGAGTATAATTTCAGTTATTTAAATCATTGAATATTTTTATATTCAACATGTATTTAAAACATTAATCTCAACATGAATTTATGAAGTTAATTGCACTCATGCCACCTCTGAGCCTCATTAAATCTCTGCAAATACCTACAAGACACTTTTGTGCTCTTCTGTGCCTCTTCTGTAGTGCAAATTAATTTAGTTAATAATGCTTTTATTTGATCAGTAACCTATTCTTCTTATTGCATTGTTTTAATTAGAAAATTTTAAAAAAGCTTATAAAAATACAGTTTTGAATTTGACATGAAAGGTAACACTTCGAATAAGGTTAGAAATAAATGCCCCTGTAAATCACTTTAAGGAGTCCAATATTACTTCGTAATGGGAAGGCTAATTTTTGTTATTGAGGAGAAGATGCTCCTGATTTTTTTTTACTGTGCCCCTAATTTGCTTTTTAATTAGCAGCACAAGTGCTCCTAAAAATAAAAGTAAGCGTAGAGCCCTGTTTAGTAAGTGTGGTGGTGCTTATGAGAGGCTGCTCTGGTACGGGTGAGTATGAGACTGGGAAGGAAAAAAATCACAGTATACTCACTACAAAAAACTAGACTACACCATTCTGCACAAGTGACTAGATGATGTGGAGGTTTAACAAGTAGTTTTGAAAATGTCATTTCTGATCTGAGAAATGCACCAAAGCGACAGAGAAAACTGTAAAAAAAAATGGATCACTGATCACTGAATGTTCTTTGGGCTATCAAAAATGGTTTTTGTATGGCATAACAAACCCCCTTTGACAACCTTCATTTTTAAGAGTGTACAGAAAAGTGTTTTATTATAAATAAATATAAATAAAATAAATTGTAATGAGGTTTATGCTTAAAAGAAGAAGAAAAAACTATTCACCAATAAAGCAATCCACCCATCCATCCATTTATAGATACTGTATATCTGGCTTTAAATGAGTTTTTTGTTCACAATCACGCGCACACACACACATACACACATCAAACAAACACTCATGAGACGGCTTGTGGACACTCCTACTCCGGCAGCATGTGAGAGTGTTTACTGCAGTCTGAAGAGCTTTATCACCATTCACTGTCAGCTGCTGTGTCCCAACCACACCCATCCCACTATATACCTCACACAAAACACAATGCGTTCTGCCATTAACTAAATGACAGGGAGCAGAGGACACTCAGCATTCAGTCCTATAATAATATCTCCTTAATATGACCTCAGCCATGACATAAGCTGGAGTGGATGAAAAATATCCGAAATCGCCAACCCTCGACTTTGTCCTTGATCATAGGCCTACGTGATTTGCATGTACGTGTATTGTTTAACAATCCGGATGGTTACAAAAAGTGCATTGTAAAAATGTATATCTTTTGAAGGATGAGAGAGGTCTTTGTATTATGTGTTTTTAAGTGTGTGTGTTCGTCTGTGGGTGCCTCGGGCTTCCTCATCTGACTGTTAAAGTGTGTCAGCGCAAGAGGGAGGTGGAAAGCTGGCCTGTGTGCCGCTGGGAGCGTGTGTGCGTGTGCTTATGGGTGTGTGTGTGTGTGTGTGTGTGTGTGTGTGTGTGTGTGTGTGTGTGTGTGTGTGTGTGTGTGTGTGTGTGTGTGTGTGTGTGTGTGTGTGTGTGTGTGTGTGTGTGTGTGTGTGTGTGTGTGTGTAAGGCTGCTGACGGGACTTGTCACTATCAGTCCCACAAATCTCTGGCACCGGGTGTGTTGACACTCTGCCCGAGGGGGAAGGAGCCGGCAGAGGTTGAGGAGAGCAGCGGTTTCCCACGGCTGAAGCTCGCCCGCCTCGGCCCTGCCTCTGCATTCCTAGGCTGCCAGCACTCTGTAAATGTTTGGACAGCCTTGAACAAATAACACACCTTGAAAGGCACAAGTACAGGCTCTTTTTCCCTTTTCTTATTCTCTCTCACACGCTCCCTCTCTCCCACCTCTCCCTCGCTTACTGTTTAACTCTCCTCTGCCCACCTCCCGACCGCAGACGCTACCTCCTGTCTCTCTTTAAACTTGTCTGTCAAAGATATGAAGTGTAAACACAAGTCTCGCATACGGGGGCATGTAAGCAGAGATACACATGCTACACACCACCAAGTCTGCCTTACAGAGGGTTTCTGTCTCTCACATACATCAACACTGCATCAGTTTGTACATTTTAAAGGGACTTTTCACCCTAATTGAAAATTCAGTCATCATTTATTCACCCTCATGTCGCTCTAAACCTGTGTGACATTTTTATTTCAATGGAACACAAAAGAATATGTTTTAAAAAAAAAATTGGCAGTGTTTTTATTTTTTTTTTTATTTTTTTTTGCCCATACAATGGAAGTCAATGGGGTCCAGTGTTGTATTTGACTACCATTGTATGAAACTGGATGGAAATAGTCTTTCAGAACATCTTGTTATATGTGTGTTCTGAAAAAACAATATCAAATCTAAAATTATTTTATTACAAAATACAGTCTGAAAAACAAAAAAAATTAGGTAGCAAGAAAAAAAAAACACCTAGACAAAATCAGTAAAATCAGTGTGTAATATGCTTATTATTTTAAAAAGAATATTTTAAAATGGTTATGTTAGGTTAGCAGAATGTACATCTCTAAAATAAAATTAAATAAAAATAATAGTAGATTCCAACATATAGTATGAAATACATTAAAACTAACTGAAGGTAGCAACTAAAACTAAACTAAACTAAAATAAAACTATATTTACAAAATATAACTTATGCTTTGAACGTTTTGAAACAACATTAAGGTTAAACTGTGTTTTTTAAAAGGCTATTAACTTGGTACATTTGTATCATTTTCATGGATCTAAATAAGTATTAGTCATCACCCTATTGTTTTGTGTTCGATCTTTTCGGGTTTTGTTTTCAGTCACAACAGAATGCGACTAACACTGCAGCTCTCTGCTTGAAAAGTACATCAATAACGGGAAATCTGAAGCTGCCATGACCTAAGCATAATGTGCACACTTCAAAGCCAGGCCCCTATGGGGAAAATGCAGAGCACTGAGTATGACAATCTGATGATTGGTGAGTAAGAAACTGGGAGGTAAAACACAACTAAGCATGTTTTAGTAGTACATTTGATAGGAGCGGGCGTGAAATGGGTCATGTGGGCTTACAAGAAAAGCAGCTGACAACCGAGAACTATTTATTCACGGTTTAGGCTTGTTCTGTAGAAAAGGGACTCTGGTTTAAAATGACATGTATTTATTTTTACATGCGAGCACAGTTTGAGAAACCATGGAATTGTTCTGCTTTAAGATAAGACATGAGATGTAGTGAAATTCTAAACTGAAATGTGTGGAAAATAAGTAGCACAAGTAGCATTCTGTCAACGTCATCCCCAAAAAATAGGATGAACAAATAAATAAATAAACATTAGATTACAAAATTACCATGTAATAATATTACAAAATAGGGCCTACAACAGAAATGTAGAGAAAATGAGGTGAAAGGTGAAAAAAGGTGCTTAAACTTTAAAACATTAATTAATTAATAAAATACAATATTAGATTAGAAAATGGGGCCTGCAATAAAAAAGGAAGAGAAAATAAATAATAAATTATAAAATGATAAATAATGTAAATGGCCTGCAAAAAAGGAGGTGCTTAACCTTTAAAAAATGCTGATTGTCAACCTTAGGATAACCTTATAACCTAACTTCTAATTTTTACAAAAAAAGTCAAGTCAAGTCACCTTTATTTATATAGCTTTTTTAACAATACAAATTGTGTCAAAGCAACTGCACAATAGGAAAATAGTGTGTCAATGTAAAATGACAAGATTACACACTAATTTTTCAGTTAAAGGCATTTCATTATTGAATTCAGTGATGTCATCGTCCAGCTCAGCTCAGTTTAAATAATATCTGTGCAATCAAGTCGACGATATCACTGGAAATGAAGTGTCCCCAACTAAGAAAGCCAGAGGCGACAGCGGCAAGGAACCAAAACTCCATCGGTGATAGAATGGAGAAAAAAACCTTGGGAGAAACCAGACTCAGTCTCCTCTGGCCAGACAAACCAGCAGTTTGTTCCATCTGCAGCAAAGTCGGATTGTTATGGGCTCAACTGGTTCCAGTGGTCCTTTCCCGATGGCTGTCTAGGTGACGGGGTCCTCACTGGGGATCTGTCTCTGGGGCTCATCTAGGTGTCCTGGTCTCCGCTGACGTTCAGAGCTGTAGAGGTCGTCTCTAGGTGATGATCCACCATCTGATCTGGATACGGACCGGATCGGGTGGCTACGGTGACCTCGGAATAAGAAATAAACAGAATAATATTAATGTAGATGTCAATCTTCTTACGATGTAACAAGTACATCGAGTTTTATGGGAAGTGCGCCCGGTTCCGGTTGACCTAATTAATGCAGCCTAACAATCCTTTAACAGATTTGAATATTAGAAGTGTATTAGTGTGTTAAGTGTACGCCAGGTTAAAGAGATGGGTCTTTAATCTACATTTAAACTGACAGAGTGTGTCTGCCTCCCGAACATTGTTAGGTAGATTGTTCCAGAGTTTGGGCGCTAAATAGAAAAAGGATCTGCCGCCTGCAGTTGATTTTGATATTCTATTATCAAATGGCCAGAGTTTTGAGAACGCAGTGGACGTGGAGGACTATAATGCGATAAGAGTTCGCTCAAGTACTGAGGAGCTAAGCCATTCAGGGCTTTATAAGTAATTAACAAGATTTTAAAATCTATAAGATGTTTATTAGGGAGCCAGTGCAGTGTTGACAGAACCGGGCTAATGTGGTCATACTTCCTGGTTCTAGTAAGGACTCTAGCTGCTGCATTTTGAACCATCTGCAGTTTGTTTATTAAGCGTGCAGAACAACCACCCAATAAAGCATTACAATAATCTAACCTTGATGACATACAGTAAACACATGAATTAACGTTTCTGCATTTGACACCGAGAGCATAGGTCTCAGTTTAGATATATTTTTAAGATGAAAAAAATGCAGTTTTACAAATTCTAGAAACAAGAATTTCTATCAAATAGCATACCTAGGAACCTGACTGATGACGAAGATTCGACAGAGCAGCCATCAAGTGTTAGACAGTGTTCTAGGTTCCTCTTCAGGAACTCGAGCTGCGTCGACCGCTTTGGGAACGCCTTCAGTGTAACCACGCTCTGAAAAACGTGTGTAATCAGACCAATGGATGGGCGTCACGGGCGTATAGAGCTGAGTATCATAATAATATGATATAATATATGAGTGATATATAATGAGTAATATAGAGCTGAGTATCATCAGGATAACAGTGAAAGCTAACCCCGTGTTTCCTGATGATATTTCCCAAGGGTAACATGTAAAGCGTGAAAAGTACACACACACACACACACACACACACTCACACATATAAGCAGTATATATATAAATAATGTGGAATATGGAATATGTTCATTTCTGTTACTCATTAGAGTGTAGGTAGTAGCTAGTTTATGTAACTTTAATTATACCTACAATTATTTATATTTCTTCTCATGTTGAAGTTTTAAGGAAAAGAAACCCAACGCCACAAACACACCCACGCACGCGCGGGTTGATGTCAGACGGCAGCTGAGGAATCCTGGAGCTCCTCGTGCGCAGTAAATCTCACGTCACTGATCGGAGGACACGTTTCACTACCACTCTCTGGAAGAGGCCAGTCAAACGCTGCTCTGTTTTCACTGCCGGGAGGCCTCCGGCTGCATATTTCTGCAATTAGGCTTTTATGCTCAGCAGTTCTGCAGCTGTGCTGACATTTGGGTGTCGCCCCCCTGTTTCTCACGGTCCTGCTGCCAATGCTGCTCGACCGCTGGTCACCAGCCAAGACTGGGGTCCATGTGTCAGAACGAAGGTAATTTTTCAAAATATATTCCAGGCAATGTGATGCCATGTTAAGGTCACCTCGCAAAACAGCAGCTCGCAGAGGTGCTTTTAACAAGACATGCTTGTAACTGTATGTGGACAAGACCATGTCAAACTGACTGCAAAACCCATCACCAGACATTTGGAGTTTATTCCATGTCAAAAGACCCAACTTCTAAGTTTCCACAATGTTCCAGTGCCAAGACATGGCTGGGGCCTTTGCTGTGCATTTGCCTTAGGGTTGCTTACCCCCCCCCCCCCCCAAAAAAAGCCTACCTAAATATGTATAGGTCGGCTTTTCAATGCAAATTGCACACTGCACAAAAAGATGCAATGCAAGCAATTTGTAATTTCAAACTGCATTCTGGAACTGATGTTTAACACAATCACATCTAGTAAATATCTAGTAAATATCGTATTAATGAGTCATAATTACGCCACCACAAAGTGCAAACTCAAAACTTGGCAAAATGAACTAAATCTTTTTTTTCAACACTTTACAATTAGGCTACTGTAAGTTACATTTGTTAACGTTAGTTTACTGCATTATAGTAATACTTCTAAAATACCTCTAAAATATGTATTAATCTTATTGTTAATTTAACCATTTATTAATTGATGATTAGAAAAAATATTGAATCTGTTTAATATTATTTCATGAAATTGCATGTCAACTAGATGTATTTTTATTTACTATTTTTAACAAAGATGAATAAATACTATAACAAATGTATTGCTCATAATTAGTTAATGGACTGAATAATGATTCAGTTTATGGCACCTTTAATAAATGTAATAAAAACATTTATGGGGGAAAACACCTGATGCACATTCTTCATTTATAATTTAGAAGTAGAGTAGAGAAAACTCTTGCTGTATTTTTTGTTTAAAATATACATTGCCATCTTGAAAAAAAGGTAATCTAAATGCACCTGATATTGTACGAATTCCCAACTCATACTAATAAACTTGCCAATTTCCCCCAACATTTGTGCCCTTTTTTAAATTTTACATTCCATCAAGCTTCCAAAGTTTTATGTGGGATAAAAACAAGAAGCATGAGGACAAAAAAAGGAAAGAAAAAAGCTTCTAGCACTCTCTGCCTCATTACAAACTTTAATACTTATGTTTACAAGTAGCAAAAAAGCCATTTGAGTAACATAAACACTTCTCCTCTTTAGCTACATGCTGACAGCTTTCCAAAATGTCCTAATAAGCCAGTCCCATTGAGAGTTTACTCATTAGAGTGTAATCGCAGGACTTTAGCTGAATGACCTTTTGTGTCCCCAGAGAGCTGTTAAGCAGCAAAGCAGCACGTTGAAATGTATGTTCAGTGCACTATAATGGCACCATATGTTGCTACTTCAGAACTTGACAAAAGACTTTAAAAGCACTGCTTCCAACACAAGGCAGTTCATAAGCCAAGAAAACATGTTTTAATTTCTGAAATTAGGTATAATATTGGACGTAATAGCATGCAATTATAAGACAGAAGGTTATGGGTATGAAACAAAGCGTAATTTAACCGCAATAGCTGCAAAACTTGGATGAGTCAGTAGGGAGGTCGGGAAGGTCGGGGGACGTCCCTCTGTGTCCGCCAGCACTCAGCTGTCCTCCCGGAAACCCCGGTCCAGCTGCTGCCCATTAAAGCAGGAATGTATCCTTGGGTCGGATGCCAGCAGTGTAGTAGCATATTATTAATGTGGTGACCACCAGCCTCGGCCACTTGTGAGATATAAACATTTCACACACAGATCCTTCCCATGAACCCCCACCCACCCATGCCAATGTCAGAAACGCCCGCAGCAACTGCTGTGCATCTCAAACTCCACCAGGGACATCTACACAGATAACGGGAAGTGTCAACAAGCAGGATTTACTATGGAGACAGGAGAATATTTGAGTACTGGAATACATTGTTTAGGCTTTGGACACTTTTGTCTCAAGGGTTAATTTTTATTTAGATTTTATTATCAAAAGTTATAAAAACATTCTAAACTTTGAGTACTAAGTGTATCTGGCAATGAGCAAAAATGTCAGTGAAGAGCTTGAGATGAAACACAATAAGATTTGTAATTTGTAAGTATTTAAAATATGGTTCCATTTTTTAACTACATTAGTTAACATGAAAAATATTCCTAAAGTTGTATTAGTTAATGCTAAATTCAACATTCAATAATACGTTATTAAATGTGAATAAATAAATAAATGCTAAAATATTTGTATTTGTTAATATTATTTATTTATATGAGTTAATGTGAACTAATAATGAACAGTTGTATGTATGTTTATTATCAAAGATCAATAAATACTGTAACAAATATATTGCTCATTATAAGTTAGTGTTTGTTAATGCAACTTATTGGACCGTATTATCAAGAGTTAGAAATGTGTGAAGAAAAACTAAAGTCTTTGTAATTCAAAAATATTTTATTGTCTCTAATTTTCAGTCTAGCTATAATTTGAAATATTATGCAAGAAGTGTGAAAATACTATTAATTGAGTGTATTCAAGATGCATAAAATGCTAGTTATAAATTTTGTCTTAAAAAGAGAAAAATCTGTTATTTTGTTTAAAAAAAATGTAATTTACCACAAAAATGATTAATTCTATTAATTTCAGTTATGGTATAAATGACACTTGCAGGAATATTCATAATTTTAAAAAGGAAAAAATGTGACAGAACTCTCTTGGGGTGCATACAGTATATGCCCATTGTGTGTCACTGTCTGTGGACAAATTCAACAAACGAGAGTGTGAAAATGTGTTGTCTGTGTTCTCTTAAAGTCAACAGGTCCAAAAATGGCTATAGTTGAAGAAGTGAATAGTTGAAGAAATGGATAATAATGTATAGTGTTGTATCACACTTTCAGGTTGCTCTTTGAGTGTGGATGTTTTTTTAATGTGTCTCTCTCTTATTTTAAGTGATTGAATAAAAAAAAGAAGCAAATAATATAAAACAAAATATAAATAAATACATAATTGTGTTGGAAGGATAAGAGACTAAATGGCAAAATAAAAGGCTTGTATTTATGGTATGGTCCCCTACACGTATAGGAAGCACAAAAACTACTCTTTAAACTACATTTTCAACTCCTTTAGAAACCAAGGAGCTAGACCTATATGAAGAACAAGGTATAACAGCGCACTAACAATGCATAACAAGCAATGAGCAATACTAAGTTACACTTTAAACAATCTCCTCTATTATATTAAGCCATAGAGCACCTGGGCAGGGCAAGCCATTTGGCCTAATGGTAAATTAAACAAAAAATGTATCTAGTATACTCTTTAAATATTTTAAAGCTGTCTCCTAATTACAGCGAATGAAAAGCAAAAATCAAAACGCTCAGTGCAGTAATTGGCTCTTTTCTTTGATGCTTCTATAGATGCCATTGAATGTAGGGACCAAGCCAAACAAAAACAGTGCTTTCACTGACCCAAAGCTTTCCCCTAATTACAGCAGCTTTGTATAATACAAGCTGTGCACCCCTTCCCCTTAGGGTCGCATCTACACAGTCCCAAATGTGGAGCTTTTTCAAAGCATTTCTCCAGATGCACAGGAAGGTAGTTTGCACACAGCCGGCTATCAGAGATGACCTGATTAAATAGAGTGGCCAGTATCTGAGCAAGGTATTCTCTGGATCACAAATGAGAAACAGATTTTGCTTGTGCAATATACAATGTTGCAACAATTATTTAATGGTTTGGTCTGTTTGATTACAAGGCATTTGTTGTTGTTTTTATAAGTGCAGAGGTCTGTGGGGGGAGAAGAACTGTGGGATGCACTCCAGTGAATGTGTACTTGCATATTCACACTTGTTCTACAGGCGCATTGCAGACATGTGCCAGAATGATGGCCAGCCTCGCAGGCGACTGAACAGACAGAACACATCAGTCTGCTGTGATCTGGCAGTAAGTATCACGGAAACGTCTCGGACAGAGTGATAACACCTAGCAATGTGAGAAAAGCATTAATCTTAGAACAACAACCTTTCAGTTTTGTAGTTACTGTCAGGACAGATTTGTATACATGTATTACCATTAAACTAATTTATAAAAAAGTTGGCAATATTTATATCGTAAGTTATATTTATTTTATTTGTATGTTTATCATTATATTTCTACCCTGTAACAAGTGATTAGTTGACTTAACTTAAAAAAAAATTGAGGAAACCCGTTGCCGTAAAACTATTAAGTAAATAATAATAATAAAAAATTATAATTTAAGTGATCTGTCAAGTATTTATTTAATAATGATAAAGCAACGGGTTTCCTCAATTTTTTTAAGTTAAGTCAACTAATCACTTTTTACAGTGTATCAATAATTATATATTTTTTTTATAAAAGAATCTTTACTTTGTAAAAGGATTTATTTATATATATTTAACATGGCTAATATTTATATTGTGATTTATAGTTATATTTTAGCATTATATTTTAGTTTATTTTATATACAACAAATATTCCTGTTTTCAATAATTTCATAGTTTTCAGTAATCGTTTGACTGCACTAAGTATATATATATATATATATATATATATATACATACATAAAGTATGTATATGTAAATATATACTGTCAAACATTAATCGCATTGTATCCTTTGTCTTATTTAAAAAATTCACATAAATAAAGTTTGTATACTGTGTATATTGTATTTATGTATATTATAAAAATCTCTACTAACACATTTAAATATTTATTCAATATTTTAAAAAATTCTCTATACACATTGGCCACAATTAACGTGCACCCTTATTCAATACTTTTTTTAACTTTTTTTAAACATTTGCCAGTTTAACAGCTCTAAATATTTCTTTCCCATTTTAAATTCTTATTATCCAGTGAAAGGTTAGATTTTTTTTTTTTTTAAAAGATTAACAATGTAGATTGATTTTCACAGCCTTCTTTGATCATACTTTACCAAGGGTGCCGATATTTTTGGCCAAGACTGTACATACATTACGTGTGTGTGTGTGTGTGTGTGTGTGTGTGTGTGTGTGTGTGTGTGTGTGTGTGTGTGTGTGTGTGTGTGTGTGTTTAAAAAAATTAGAGAGATGAATTATAATGTCTATGTCATTTATAAATTTTAAGAAATTACTTACAATTTTTAGTCACACTATTTCTTCCCTCAGTATTTTCCCACTTTTTTTAAAGGAACGCACTGAAACAATATTTTACTTTCTTATACTTTAGAATGAGGTTTCAAGACATTGTATTTTGCCCACATCCACATTTAGGATGCCGCTTCTTTTAGAGAAAGAGGAAATGGTTTAACAGTCCAGTGCAATGGCTGCTCAGTGAGAATATAGTGTGTATTCACTTTCATGAGATGAAGAGTCCAGTCAAAGAAGCTTTTTATTTAGAATGGGTCGCATCATGGGGGGATGCCATGTAAAGATCACATGACCAGCCAAATAGCAATTTCGGTAGCCCTACTGAAATTCAAATGACAGAATGCACCTTAATATTTAAGATGAATGTACACAGAAAAAGTACAAAAATGCACTCAATTTCCAAGAGCACAGAGCAGAACAAACTGCCTCTGTGAATAGGCCAGCTCTGTTGAAAGGCATTTGCAGGCAGAGAAGTGGAGCAAATGTGCTGGTGTGTGAAGCCGGCGCAGAGGCCTAGCTGAATGCGGCTCTGCCAAACCTCTCTCAGAGGCCATGCACGGCCCCTTTCAGAACCGGCCCAATCGCCTCTAATCTCTGACCCCATCAATAAGATGTATTCAGACTCCATCAAACAGCCGAGCTGCTGTGCAGGCGGGCAGAAACCGCTGGGGGAGAACCATGGGAAACACTCCTTTAATTGTCCCTCGACCTTTTTAAAGAATATTAAGCTGCATTAGTTGTCTATGAGCCTTTCTTTCCTGGCCTTTCTTTTGGAGAGTGCTACAGCAGCCCACTCAGCCAACAGGCCATTAAACGTGACAGGTCTTTGTGGAGAGAGGGGAAACACACGGCGGAGATGAGGCTCGGCCGCTGTGCACGAGGAGGGCAGCGAGAGGCTCTGGTTTACATCAATCCTCTCAGCCCACACGGAGGACTCCATATCTACCATGAATAATTCTCTGTCTGCCATAGGCTCCTGCTCAGCTGCCGCCAACACTGCGCTTCTACGTGTATCCCGAATGAGACGGACGCTAAAGAGCGTAATTGCTGTATAATGGTTACATTTCCCAGTCGCATTCTCCATGGTGAGCGTTATCGTTATTATGGATATTGCTAGAAACCTACAGCCCACTCGAGTTATTCCCCAGCTGGAGATAGGACTGTTTAAGAGAGGAATGTGATGAAGGCATTTTGATAAGTTGCAGTGTAGGATCTAACCTGTGGAATGCAAGCTTATTAAGAGACTAGAGTCTTAGCATGCATCACTAATTAATACTTACAAAACTAACCTGTGTGATTCCTTTTCTGCTAAGTTTCTGAATGAAAATGAATAGTGCTTATGACTTCAAATAAGAGCCCAATTGTATTTCTAATAATTGCAGCTTCATAAATGCAACTTAATTTCCTAATTTCAACTTTATTTCTTGTAACTGTGGTTTTATACAGTATCTCAGACTCAACTAATTGTTTCTCATAATTGCAACTTAATTTCAACTTTCGTGATTTTGGTTCTATATCTTACAGTTCTGAATTTATATATTTAATTTACAACATATCACAAATGCAACTTTTTATCTCACAATATATTACAACTGACACATTTCTCATAATTGCGACTGCCCCACTGTTATATCTTAGAATTCTGACTTTATATATTTCAGCTGCTCCTATACTGTATATCTAACAATTGCAACTGTTTACTTCAGTTGCAACTTTAAAACATTCAATTGAAATGTTAAATCTCACAATTGCCACTTTATTTAACTCATATGCAGATTTATATTTCTCACAATTTAAACTTTTTTGTTGCAAAATTATGACTTTAACTCACAGCTGATGCATTTATCATAACTGTGACTATATCTCTTAAGGCTGGAATACACTACACGACTTTTCAAATCGGAACAGATTTTTAAAACACTAGGCATCATACACTTACCGACTTTGTAAATAGTGACAAAGGAAAACTGGGCATCATACACTACGCGACTGAAGATCATACACTACCAGACTTTGAAGTTTGTTCCGATCACAACGAACTCACGCAGAAACATGCACCGTGTTGCTACGAGACGCATGACAAATTAAAACATATGTGTTCTAAAATCGGCTGAAAATATCAAACATGTTTGATATTCTCCGACTCGAGAATCTGAGAAAAAATCGGAGTCTGTGACCATAACACACTACAAGATTTTCTGTGAAATCTGTCCGCTGTAATCTGCAGACTGCCTCTGACTTTCCTCAACTAGCGTCAACTTGTTCAGACTGTAAAATCGGGGGAAATTAGGGCAAAAATCACTTAGCGTATTCCAGGCTTTAGTTGGATCTATAGCTTATCACAATTATAATTTTTCTCACAGTTGTGACTTTTTTTTATTACAGCTGCAACTATCTACAGTATCTTATAAATTCAACTGTTTATTTCAATTGCCACTTTATATATCTCACTTGCAAAACTACAAAACAAATTTTATTGTAAAATTTCACAACTTTTTTTTTTTTTTTTAATTGCTAATTTTAATTTTACAGCTGCAACTGAAGATTTCTGAATTCAGAACTGAATATATCTCACAATTGCTACTGTTTATTTAAGTTGCACATTTATATATCTCATCAAAAATCTCTTACAATACATGTTAAATCTCAGAATAGCACATTTATTATGCACAGATGCAACCTTTTATCTCAGAAGAGCAACTTTATATATCCTATTACAACTTTACAACTCTTAACGTCAGTGTTAGATCTCACAATTACAACTTTCTATATCTCCATAGCAACAGCACATCTGTCATTTCAACATTAAATCCAACAAATGCATCTTTACATTTTATATCTCACTTTATATCGCACTATTGCAGCTTTACTATTTTCACAATAATTCATAACTTTCTGTCTTATTGTACACTGTATTTTCTGCTCTGAAGCAGAAAAAGTCTTCCATAGCTTTAGTTTAGTATTGTGACTCTTTGTCACAAAACACGCAATGATTTTTTCAATGCACATTGCTCTTTTCTGCAATTCCTGCAAAGCAGGCAATGATGAAAGGATGATTTAATGCGAAAGGACAGCAGACTCATGGGCAGATGCACCTGACAAGCATTTTGAGAGGTTAAAATGATGTTTTGCAACCTTCCTTAGTTTGGGGGGAAATTGTTATTGTGAGCTTAAACCACCCAGTGAATAGCTGCATTCTGAGTAAATTATGCATCACCTCCTTTTCACGTGTAGTGTGTTAAAAAGCTTGCCTTGACCTTGTGACGCCAAGCATAGAAATTCAACATAAAGCTCTTATAGAATCCCAAAATGGCATATGTTCCATTGAATGGAGGGTCCATTAATCAACAACCATTAAGCTCTAAATAGGCATATTTTGAAGGGGGACATGGCAAGAATAGCCTGTAGACATATCTGCTTCTCTAAAGTGTTCATATGATCCCAAAAAAATCACCTTGTCATCTTTTAAATGACCACAGAAATGAGAGCAGAAAGATGCCAGAGATGGACGGAAGGGAGGAGGGAACGAGCGAGGGTCTTTGGTGAGGTTGGGGCTCTGTTTTAGCCATGACACAAAGGCGTTGCTGTGCAATCAGCTCTGTGTAAAATTGGTGCTCTGTGCCGGGCACAATGGGGCACAAAGGCAGGGGGCTGGTGGCCCAGTCGGGAGCGCAAGGACACAGCTGTGAACAGAGCCTGCACAGCCCCGCTCAATATGGGCCCTCATCACATCTGTAGTGGTCTGGCCGTGGCTTCCGCAAGTCCGCCACACAATGAGAGCCCTCAGCAAATCCTTTGTTGTGACTTTCAAGGCCCTTTTTAGCCAAAATCTTAAATATTTCATTAGGCCCCCTTCGCCCGCTCCCATTCTTCAGGTCTATTATGAAGAGACGAACTGCGCTTTACCCTGAAATCCATTCCTCTGACGGTCAACAAAAGACTTCTTCAAATCTGTTTGAGTTCTGATGCAGTCCTGTTGCTCCTCAGACATGCCATTGTTTAAGTTTCAAACTGTGAAAAAAGGAGCTAAACTTACTTTTATCTCTTTTATGTGTTCACGTCAACCGTTCATATCATGAATGGATGATCTTAATCAAGCTGTGACTTAAAGTTGATATTAAGAAAATATCTGCAATTTGTGATCCAAAATTGCTTTTTGATCATAATTTGTGCTTAAAATGCACAATTATTGTTTGATTAATGTCTGAAAATTAACATTTCAATTTTTAACAGATGACTTGAGCAAGACATAGACTTGGACAAAAGTTAACTTGAATCTGAATAAACTTCATATTTCTCCGCTGCAACATTATATCTATTAATTTCAACATAAATATCAACTGTAACTTGAATTCTCCTTTATTTGTGCTTAAAATAAATTTGGTCAATAGTTAATTGGATGGATTACTATTCTTTTTGCAAATAAATTAATGATTATACTTTTTTAAATAAAATAAAAATATTACAAACATAATATCACTAAATTAATCAAATTATTATGACTCAATTGTTAATTATTTTAAGAATGCATTTTTACAGACAACTTGAGAGACATTGACTTAAACAGGTTTCTAAAAAAACTGTAAATGACTTGCGTAATTATTAATAATTCATAATTAATTAAACAATTCAGTACTAAATTATATTCTCAGTTATTCAATTTTCTGATGCTCATCCAATAAAGTGTTTTTGCTGATAGTTATCATTCGCCAGCTTTGCAATCATAGACTACCAGCAGAAGATGATAAACCACTCCCATACAAATATTAAACACTTGTTAATAACTTTTTCCTCTGTGGCGCAAAGAGCTCTGTCAGCCTCGCTAAACAGGTCTGAAAAGGATTTGCCTTTATGTGAGGCTTTAAACTGCCGTGCTGATTTGGCCGATAACAATGAGAAGGCTTTTGTCAGGGTTGAGGGGGCCTTGATTTATCCAACACTTTAAGCAGCCCTAATGAATAATTCAATGTTATCATTCAACTTGCCGCTCAGTGATTATGTTTTGATTCTTTTTTTCACACGTGAGGGAACCGGCCGGAACGGGAGGTATCGTGCAGGGGCACCTAGGGGGAAATAATGCACAGCATGGGACAAAACAAGAAAGGCCCCGGTGCAGGACTCTGGCTGTCAGCTTGATAAATATAATGTGTCACCAATTAAAAACTCATTGCCATTCTCTAATTCAGCCAGCGCCTTGTTAACCGCTGCCTGGCAGGGAGGCTCCCGCTCTGTCCCGGCCCCTGCTACCAGCACCCTCCATAATAGAGGGCCTGCTTTTCCCATCCTTTAAAACCACATCCCCTTTCCATTGGCATGTAAATAAGACATTCATTCAGCACCACTTTTTCCATCCGAGGCAGAAAAAAAATGACCATCAATGTCTTTGGTTCAAATCTTTTTTTTTCCCGGAAAACAAAGAATTCTATAGTTTCAGATTTTTTTACGCCGAAAAAACTTTTCTTGCCTTTCTTTTAGGGCATTCTCATGTTAATGGTGTTGACACAACTTTGGGCAGCGTGGGTATACAACGCATATGAACCCTAGCAGGAGTCCATTACAGAAATGCCATTTAGCAAGCTGTTTCTGTGAGAAAGTCAAACGTTTAAGAGGCTTTTTTGAAAGCGCCTGAGAATCAGTGCTTCACAGGAGCAGCGGGAGGCCTTTTCTGAGAGTTTTCCTGAAACTAAAGGCTGTCCAGGTCCCTGATGCTTGCTAAGCGGAGTCAAAAGTGCCGGAATGCATAAGAATGCTGTTTATTCTAAGCGATGTGTAATGGTTTGTCCTCTAGGACTTTTGCACTCCACTGCTCCTTCCTTTTATCGCTTAGTGTTCATTCAAAATATTACTTTGGTCTCTGCTTTTGTCTTGCAATGTTAGAGTCTTGTTTGTTTATTTATTTTTTCATACATTTGTTTATTTATTGTTATTAAAATTATACCAAAGGGTTCCTAACATACTAATTAGAACGGTCAGGTTAAAGGCCAGAGGACTAATCACAGCAATGGATCAGTTGAGTCAACGAGGTGTCAGTTTGTCAGCATTACTGCCTGAGAGAGGAAAAAAGTCTGGTTTGGGAGATTTATACATTCAGACAAACCAGAGAACAAAATCATCTGTAATTACTTAAGTATTTATCAACTTATTTTAAAGCATGTCTTTGTTCTCCAATCATGAGACAATGGGATGAGATACATATAAATATAATTTCAGCATTAATTATTATTAATCAAGGAATATTCTGGATTAAATAATAAAAACATTTTGCTAGTCATCACTGTAAACTATTTAGTTTTTATAGACTAAATGAATGCCTGTAGTAATCAACAGCTTGCTGATGCTTTCAACAACAGCTGAATTTGTTTTTATTCAGATTTGTCTTAAATAAAATATCATCTTAAAATAATAATAAAAATGCATGATAATTTGCAGTTTTTACCTAAACCCTATAAAGCCTGACATATGAAATATCTGGCAAAAAAAAGACAAAAAGAAAATATGCATATATACATGTAAATATTATTATTATTATAATATATAATGTAATGCAATATAATACAACAAATTGAGAGATGTAGAAATAATTCCTTCACACGCATGATGTATCATATCTAATAAGAATCAGCAAATTTGATACAGTAGGCTTTATAGGATTAAGGAGGTATTTCCACCTGACCTGACTCAAAAACTGTTTGTTGGTGTAACCCAAAACAGGCAAAATGATTCAATCATATTGAATAACATTTTGATTTAAAACCAGTTATTACCACACAACGCACAGTTTTCAGGGTATTCCTTTAATGAGAATAATTAAAAACTCAAACAATCACTAATAATCACATGCAAAATGAAATCTAAATGCAGTTAAATGCAGTACTCAGAGGTACTCAGAGCGCTTTACATTGAAGAGACGGGGGGGGGGGGGGCTCCTCAACCACCACCAGTGTGCTGCATCCACCTGGATGATGCGACGGCAGCCATATTGCGCCAGAACGCCCACCACACACCAGCTTATTGGTGGAGAAGAGACAGACTGATGAAGCCAATCAGTGTATGGGGATGATTAGGAGGCCATGATGGTCAGAGGCCAATGGGGAAATTTGGCCAGGATGCTGGGCTTACACCCCTACTCTATTTCGAAGGACATCCTGGGATATTTAATGACCACAGAGAGTCAGGACCTCTGTTTAATGTCTCATCACTGTTCTCCATTGATGTGTTCTCAAAGAAACTTTCACAGATTATGAGCCACTGTTTCTCACATCCGCTCTGAATCAGCCTGGCCCCTGGCATGCAAAGATGAGGGGCCAGCTGTGTTTGTGCCACACAGTGAAAAGAAAGAGAGAGAGAATCACAGTGTAATATATAATGCCTGCTTGTGTCTCTTCTCAAGCCTCTCTCATACAGTCGTACAGGAATGCGGAATATTCCATTTAAAAGGGCCTAAATAAGTGTTTCCAAGCTGTTTTCAGCATTTCAAAGACTGTCTGCCAAAAGCATTGAATTAAGGAGGTCGTGCCCCCCTCCCCAACCAAAACCCACCCCACCAACACACACCCCCGCCCCACCAGCAGCACGGCTCAAAGCCCAGGCTCATTACTACTGTCACACCGGCAGTGGAGAGGCTTGGCACAGCCTCGTGTACTTAATTGAATTAGACATACCCGCTTGTTTAGGCATTGTGTGATGGCATGAGAATCCCGCAGCCTTTTTCCATGATAAAAACGAGAGGCCTCAGCAACACTTGTCAGCAGATCTAAGCGTTCCGAACGGAGCGTGAAACTGTAGAGCCAGAGGGAAGGTGGCACAGGAGAAGATACACAGGAGCATCTTTTAACAACCTGGAGAGGTACATGCCAAGGAATGCTGGGAGCAGCGTGTTAGGGCACTGTATCCATGCTCTGTATAATCAGTGTCTAACTAAGATATGACCACATGTTAAGGGCCTGGGTCAACTATAATTATGTATGGAATCTGTTGCCAAAAGGGGGATACAACAATATTAATTATTCTTCAAGATACCGATAAGCTAATTATTTTAATGTAATGATTGTATATATATATATATATATATATATATATATATAAATAATGGTCAGTATGAAATGTATATTATTTTTTCTACAAAGATTAAACAAAAGAAAATCAATTAAACTATTTTTTTAATAATATGTTGTTTTTGAGAAGCTGCTAAATTTATGATTACTTTTTAGTGAGCTTTGAATTACAGCAAAGGTAATCTAGATGTAAAAATAGAGAAAATGAGCATGCACAGAAAAGAAAATCTGATATTAGTATATTCTACCATTGAAAAGTTTGGAGTGGGTAGGATTTTTTATTGTTTTTGAAAGCAGTGTCTTATGCTCACCAAGGCTGCATTTATTTATAATATATATATAAAAAACACAGTAGAAACTGTAATATTCTGAAATATTATTACAATCTAAAATAACTGTTTCCATTTGAATATATTTTCAAATGGAATTTATTTATGTAATGCAAAGTGGAATTTTCATTCAGTCTTCAGTGTCACATCAGAAACATACAGAAATAATTATAATGTGCTTATATGGTGCTTATTATCAGTGTTGAAAATATTTGTGGAACCGGTGATATATTTTTTTTTCAGGATTAGAAACCTTTCATAAGATTATAAATGTCATTGTTGTCACTTTTGATCAATTTAATGCACCCTTGCTAAATTAAAAGTATTCAGTTCTTTAAAAAAATGTAATTAAATAAAACATAATTTACTGACTCTAAACTTTTCTAAACTGACTATTAATAACATAAATAAAATAAAAACAGAAATCCTGTAATATTGCCTAACAGCCGTTATGGCTCTGATATCTATATAATTCTCATAAAAAATAAATAAAAAAACATAGTGGCTACATGATTATTTTTATACTTTTTGTCTGAATTCACAAGCGTGGACAGACATAAAAGACACAATAACATCAGTGCTAGATGACATCAGAAGCCAGAGCTCAGCCTCATGACCCACATCTCTTAACCTAACTTTAAAAGACAACAGCCTGCATGCACTTTAGGATTTTGGAGTTTTGCTTTAAAATTCAGGGCGAAAGAGGGTGAGCAAAAGAGACAGAAAGAGCTGCCTAATGTGATTGCCCTCTGCATTTATCTCACCAGCTTTGAAGAGAGCTAAGAGGAGATGCCTCAGTGCTGTCACTACATAATGTCACCTCACTAACCTCCAGGGTCAGACCCAGACTAACGCTGTAACCCGGGGCCCTGATCCGCCTCCAGCCCCTTTAGTGGTGCACCCAGCTGTCAGTAATGCAGCCCAAACTTTATTCAATTCGAGATCAGTCAACGTGAAAGGATAATCTCTGAATAATTGGAGCCTATGGACCCTGGAGAATCTTATGCCTTTTCTTAACTTTCCCTCAATACCCCTGACTTATTTCTAAGAGGACACCCTTGTTACCCTCAATGAACAACCAGATGGGCAATTATAATTTTGCAATAATTGTTGAGAGGGTTTTCAGCGGCCATGGAGGGTTGTCAGTCAGACTGAGAGGGCGTAAACATGGCTTCTTCTGGGCCACCAGCACTCTACAAGTGAAAGAACAGCGAACACCAGACATGCCGATGGTCTACCATCCAAATCCATTTCTCTTTCCTCTTCACATGAATAAAATGCAGACAATTAAATGACTGAGACGGTCACATTCTTTCGCATTAGCATTGAAGTGTCGCGACATTCCTGAGATGTTTCCTATTATGACCTACGGACTGTAGAGCTTTTGAAATGTCACAGACAATGCATGACATTTTGATGAACACTTCTTCACAAACATCTAATAAATCTTCATTTCACTCTCTCTCTCTGGGAAATCTGTCACTGAGATGATTTATAACGATGCAAAACCATTTGAAGTTGCTATGAAGTGTTTATATTCATAATTTCACTGAAAATTTCACTGAGAATCAATGTCACATTCACATGCTGACAGCAGTAGCATCGATAAATGAATCTGATCAAAAGAAAATGATAAAGCAACACTGTTTACACTTGAAAAGTGACCTTTCCATCAACTAAATCACACAGCGCATGAATGGATGACACAGAGAGAGCAAGCGAGCCTCGGATCCTCCGTACCGCTGTGCTTTACGTGTCTGTCTCTCCGCGGTACGGATGATCCGCTAATGGAAGCCTCTGTCACACTGGGAGGGCTGATGCAGAACACAATAAGATATGAAAATTAGCAACGCTGGTGCTGCTGCTACTATAATCAGTCATTGGACTGTCAAATTCACATCGGTTGAGCTCCATCTGGGACAAGCCAGAGGTGGTGGATACCAGTGGAGATGGCAACCCGCCAGACCACACCTGTGAGAGTTCAGAACATTTCATCTTTGTGTTTTCAGTTACATTTTTATTTATTTTCAACTAAAAAGTATTTTAAGTCCTAAAAAAGGCATTAAAAGGTATAAAATCGAAGCAGAAATAAGTTAAATGTTGCATGTACTGCAAAATGAAATTTCTTTGTCATTTTTGTCTTGTGCACACTACAAATATATAAACATTCTTCAATAAAAATACATTTACAGGCAAAATGGAGATATGAAGTCTTGTTTTCTGAGAAATTGAACCAAATTTAGTAAATTAATGCTTAAAACATGAACAATTATCTGTCCCTTTGAATTAAGTTGAGTGATACTTACTGGTCCTATTTTTATCATAAACGCAATACATTTTGATAAATATCTCAGAAAACAAGACTTCATATAATTTTTAATCTATCTAGATTGATTCATTTGAGATATTTGCACAGTAAAACAAGACAAAATACAGAGGAAGAACATAATTTTGTTGTGGCTTGAA
The DNA here is from genome assembly GCA_027422405.1 of Ptychobarbus kaznakovi. Classification (NCBI taxonomy): domain Eukaryota; kingdom Metazoa; phylum Chordata; class Actinopteri; order Cypriniformes; family Cyprinidae; genus Ptychobarbus; species Ptychobarbus kaznakovi. Next base: position 11,440,300 of record CM049794.1, on the reverse strand, counting down.
GTTAATTTTTTTTATTCAAATTAATAAAAAAAGGAGATCAGTTGGAAGTTGAATTTTTTCAACTTTGAAGTGCTACTAATAAAACTTAAGTTGTTTGTTCCTTAGACATTTACCTTTACAGAGCATATTGACATTATATTTCCTTCGATTTATGATCTTATATTGGTCTTTTGAAAGTCTTTAATTCCTTCAGAAACCTTGCTATCTCAATTTCTATATATTTACACAATAAATTATTTTAAAATATAACAAAATGGCAGCAAACTTGAAATTCAAAACATGTTGACTAAAAATTATTATGACCGATTATTTTAATAGCTTGAGAGCCAAATCAGATATAAAGAGCAAATGCCATCCTGTAAGCTGAAGATAAATCATCTCATCACAGGATAAACCTTCTTGTTTAATGACATTAATGATTATAACAACAAGAGGAAAGAGAAAGTGCACTGGGCCCAAGACAAACAGACACAGCCCGGCGTACTTGAACAAATCTCCCGCCAACAAGTCAAGCATAATATTTTCTCTGCTCAATCAGAGTGGCACATCACTTCCTGTTCTGGAGGAGGCATCAACCAGTGGCTCAGAACTGCCTGTTTTCCATGCCACAACTTCCTGACTGCCATCCAGCTTCTGAGAAAGAAAAAATCCACAAAAGGGGAAACAGAAAACAGAAAAGCTGCCCATTGTGAGAGTGATCTCAGGGCCGTCAGGGGACGGGAACAGTCTCTTTAGCAACAGCAGAGAAACAAGCACACAGACGGCTGTTAAATCAGCCAGTTTTGTGAAGGTTGAAAAAATGCTGCCCAGACCCCAACTCATTAATGAGACACTGAAGAGATCAGGATTTATGGCCTGCTACAGAAGCACAGACAAGAGCAAAGAAATCTGTGTCAAACTAACCATCACTATGGATTCTAACACACACACATAAACATGGATTCTAACACACACACATATGACATCTTGAAGTACAAATGCTGGATTTTGGAAGTAAAGTGGATGATTTCACAAGATGTTCAAAGGTTCAAAACGTCTGACATTATTTCCCATTGGTTGTTAACTTTATGTTTCAAAGTTAAAAAGTATATATATATATATATATATATATAAAATGCAAATGTAATGCAAGTATTATATATTTTTTATTTATTTTTGTTTTAAATTATTAATTGAAGATATATATTTTATATCAATATTTTAAACATTTTATTTTATAATTATGCTTAAGTGTTTATGTATTTATTTATTTTGAAGATAAATACAAAATGACACAAATATAAATCTAGCCTTCAGCAATGCTCCTCCCGAAATATGTTGACATTTATGTGACGATTATACATGATTATATTCAGCCTCAGGAATAAAATGTATCTATAAATGACAAGTATCTGAATGAAAGGCTCTGTTTGCACCTCTAATCCTCTTTAATTACCCTGTTAGTGTGAAAGCCCTTGTGAACAGACCCCTTTAAGTGGCTAGATATTATAAATCAATGACGGTTTGTTATTCTGTTCATTTAAACAAAGGGGAGACGCATAAAAAGCCATTAAAATGACATTTGAATTGGCAAACAAACTGTTTAATTTGTGTCTGCGCTGCGAAGGGGGCTGCGAGACAGTGACGTTGGGGCAAAGGAAATTTACATCTGATTTGAGTTTAATGGGCCGTAGCGGGCTGGCCGCCTGGTCTCCACGGAAACCAATCTTTTCTCAAGATTTTCAACAGGCCAAAATGTTCCTTTTTTGTTCATTTCAAATGTGTCATGTGATCTCAATGGGGCAGGAGCTTGTATGTATCAATTTGTTTCTGTTGCAGGGCCTGCAATAGCCCAGCAATGAATATATGGGCTATTGAGTCCAGCCACACAATGGCCACAGCTGATGCGGTTGCCACAGAGACACGCCCACACAAAGCCCAGGAATGATGACATATGGTCTCAACCTGCCTGGTCAGAAGACCCCCAATAGCCTTGACTGCATTGGATGACAAAACCCTCGAGCAGGCCATTTATCTGTGCCTACTCATTTCATGCTAAAATAAACTTTTTATAAAGTTTTTACAAAGCCACCATGTAAAGTGAAGAATTCATCATTAAGTGATTAACAAAGGCTTCTTTACCACCTGCTCCTACATTTATACGGACATTACTGACAGCTTGTTCCTTTTTATATAGCAATATAGCAATAGCAATGCAAAGATTGAAACTCTGAAATGCTACGAATGCTATATATTTTTAAGTTATTTATTTAATAAATTGTACATAGCCATTAGTCTGGAATTCAAATTTTTTTCAGAATTGTGAGATATAAACTTAGAATTGTGAGAAGTCAGAATTCTGAGTTTATATATTCTGTTTTTAGATGTTTAAACAGAATTGCAAAAAAATAAAAAGATTTCCAAGTTTATATTTTATCCTTTTCCGCCTCAGAATTACAAGAAAAAGTCAGAATTGCAAGAGACAAACTCAGATTTGTGAGATTTAAACTCAGAATTCAGAGGAAAAAAGTCAGAATTCTGAGTTTATATCCTGCAATTGTGTTTATATCAGAACTGTGAGATGTAAAAAACCAGAATTCAAAGAAAAGGGTCGGAATTGCGATATATAAACTCAAAATAGTTAGATGTAAACTCTGAATTGCAAGAAAAAAAGTCTGAATTCTGAGATTATGTCTTGAAATGTGTTTTTTATATCTTAAAATAATAAGAAAAAAGTCAGAGATAAAAAGTAGCAATTACCTTTGTTTATTATTTATTTTCCTGTGGTGGAAACAAGCTTCCATACATTTGACTGAAACTGTAACCATGTATAAGAAACTATTCTCTGCTGCTGTAATAAACTTCTCAGATTCCTGAAAGATGTCTTCTTCTGTTTCAATTCCATCCTAAATGAGTAAGTGCAGCTTGGGCAGACCAGTCACAGTTATGCCAGTCTTTCTCATGGAATGATGAGACAATTGCTCAGAGACCATTAAATGCAGTGTGTGCCAAGCATCTGAATGCTTCGGATGGTTAAAGTGGAACGGTTAACCCCCTGGAGTTTGTGCAGAAACTCGATACTTCAATGGTCGCAGAGAGAGAGAGTGAACATACTTGTAAAAGGAAACGAGCACAACAACAACTAAAATTAGAAAATACATGTTAAAACATGGATGTGGTTTGATGTGTTTACTTACTGAACTATATATAAATATATATATATAGCTCTCTTTAGAGAACTGTTTGCTGAATCAAAAATTATATTATTAAAAATGCCATCACTAAAATATAATCTAATCAATCAAATGTACGGAGAAAGATAAGAAGTGAAACACTGATCACTTTAACAACTTCAAAATAACCTTAAGAAAAGCCAAAAGGATTTAAACGCTGTTTAAATTTACTTTGTGCTAATTTATTATCAATTTTAAAGTGACATTTTATTTTAATAGTATGTGTCTGGTGATCCACAATTCAGAAACTTATTAGCCAAACGAACAGTCTTACTTTAACTTTTAAAATAATTTTCAAAAGAAAGTTATTAAATCACATTATTAAGTTATTAAGTCACACAGATTGTTTATGATTTTGTTTTCTCTTTTTGCATGGAATGGGTGCATACTCATTAATACTTTCAGTATTGTCAAACTATTTAGCAGCCCCTTACTTTATTAGACTTTAAAAAAATATTTTATGTAGTATTTTTCTGTGAACTGCTCCTTTAAGAGCTCAAGTGTTGCATTAACTTTGATTAGCATAATTAATCCTCTGAATTAGACAAGCAAATGAATGAGTGACAAGGTAACTGTGGTTGCACACTGACCCAGAGCTGAATGTGAAAACAACAATGACTGAATAAATTAGCTGGCTCAAAGACAAACAGCCTAAAAGCGGATGCAGTAGTTATTGACCAAAAAGGTATTTGCATTTTGCAACATTTTTTCCCAAAGACACAAACAGCAACTAGAGAAAAACACATATGAAAGGAAGAAAAAGGATGGAAATGAAGGAAAAGTATTGTGAGGAAGTGGCACAGTTTCGCTGCTAACTGGATTTGCAGAGATAATCTGAGTTTGAATAAGACATCTCATGAGCTGTCCCTGTGGATTACTCATTGAGAAAACTGGGTGATGTCATCACAGACTTTTGTCTCATGGGGGGCTGGGAGTGAACACTGAATAGGGATAAGAGCCCTCTTCTTAAACTCCACATGACACAATGGATAAAAAATGAATCAATGAAAAGGAAAGAAAAAAAGTACTGACATACACACTAACTATTTTTGCTCTATACATCTTCTTAAACCCAAAGAAACATAATATTCATCACAAATTGCACAAATTAATAAAACAATAAATGAAATTAAACGAATGCAAGTTTGCAGTTTGCATTGAATGTGCTTTTTTCTGTTGTTTTGGCAGGCTGCAAGTATAAACAGCCATACAACTTGATCAGTGTAGTCCAGGGGCCTGTTTCATAAAACAAGTTTACAAAATAAGCCAGGTTTATTTCAGTTAGCTTGACTTATTGTCAGTTGATTTGGTTCAAAATAAGTCAGACTAACTGAAATAAGACTGGCTTATTTGGTAAACTTGTTTTATGAAACAGGCCCCAGTTCACAAACTAATGACTATTATGAGCCGGTTCATTAAAATGAATCAAAACACAGCGCAAACAGTGTAGTCTGTTCACAAATAAATAATTTTCATGAACCTGTTCTTTTTAATGAATCAAAAACATACAGTGTTATCTGATTTCCAACGAATGACTCTAATACGTTGATTTGTTTAAGTGAACCACCCTTTGCAGCAACAACAGCAATCAAGCGTTTGCGATAACAACAAGTCTTTCACATCACTGTGGAGGAGTTTTGGCCCACTCTTCTTTGCAGAATTGTTTTAATTCAGCCACAGTGGAGGGTTTTCGAGCATAAATGGACTGTTTAAGGTCATGCCACAGCATCTCAATCAGATTTAAGTCCGGACTTTGACTTAGTCTCTCCAAAACCTTACTTTTGTTTTTTTGAGCCATTCAGAGGTGGACTTGTGGTGAGTTTGGGATCATTGCCCTGCTGCATAACCCAAGTGCGCTTGAGCTTGAGCTTACAAACTGACGACCGGACATTCTCCTTCAGGATTTTCTGATAGAGAGCAGAATTCATGGTTCCATCAGTTATGGCAAGTCGTCCAGGTCCTGAAGCTGCAAAGCAGCCCCGACCATCACACTACCATCAACATGTTTGACTGTTGGTATAATGTACTTTTTATGAAAAGTGTTGGTTTTATGCAATATGTAACGGAACACACACTTTCCAAAAAGTTTAAACTTTTGTCTCATCGATTCACAGAATATTTGCCCAAAAGTCTTGGGGACAATTAAGATGTTTTGGCAAATGTGAGACAAGCCTTTGTGTTCTTTTTGGTCAGTACTGGCTTTTGCCTTAGAACTCTCCCATGGATGCCATATTTGCCCAGTCTATTTCTTATTGTTCAATCATGAACACTGACCTTAATTTAGGCAAGTGAGGCCTGCAGATCTTTAGATGTTGTTCTGGGTTATTTTATGACCTCCTGGATGAGTCGTCGTTGCACTCTTGGATTCATTTTGGTAGGCCAGCCACTCCTGGGAAGGTTCACCACTGATCTAAGTTTTCTCCATTTGTGAATAATGGCTCTCACCATAGTGCGCTGGAGTCCCAAAGCCTTAGAAATGGTTTATAACCCTTTCCAGACTGATACATGTCAACTATGTTGTTTCTCATCTGTTCTTTAGATTGCAGCATGATGTGTTGCTCTTTAAGCATGCTTCACTTTGTCAGACAGGTTCTATTTAAGTGATTTCTTGATTCAACAGGTCTGGCAGTAATCAGGCCTGGATTTGGCAAGTGAAATTTAACTCAGCTTTCTAAAATAATGTGGTTAATCACAGTTCATGATTTAACAAGAGGGGGCAAATATTTTTTCACGTAGGGCCCTTTTTTTCCTTAATAAATGAAATCATCATTTAAAAACTGCATTTTGTATTTACTCTTTGTGTAATATTAGGATTTATATATCTTTATATTCCATTCTATCTAAATATAAATGTATTTTAGTCTATGTATTTTTGTGCATCCTCTACAAGAGCTGTTTTTGAAGAGTGCCCATGTGCAAAAATACCGAACCCTGGAGTATAACATAACAGGGAACCCGTGATGAAACAAACATCAAATAAAGCAAAATGACAGGGTGCAATAAACATTAAATTAGTCACCAGGTGTCACGTTCAATACAGCAGCATCTTAGAGATGTCTAACCGGTTAAATAGAAGAAGTTATTCCTCCACCGCATGCGTGTGACGTCATTAACAATGGCCCTATGTTGTTGAACTAATCTGGTTCAAACGACGGAGATGCGACCGTGTTCAGGAAACAGTTGTAACTAGCTTGTTCATTTCCACAACAATGCATCGTACTATGGTGGTTAATCAGCGAGTTATGTCTTTGTATGGTAAAAGCACTCCAGAGCGGTTAATGAATCAACATCTGGCTCGCTCACTAAAGTGCAAATTATTATTACTTTTCCTGATATCCCCATCAAAATGAAGCAGGTTTTGTGTTAGATAGATACACGTAAATAAAATCTGAAGTAAGTTGTAATATATTCAGACCTGTGAGGGTAAGAAATCTTAATTCAGCCGACACCAGAACGGAAAACTGAGGTCATGCAGAATAGCTGGGGGTCTCTTCTGCTTATTCACACACATTCTTTATTGTCTATCCCCAGATGTTTCCTCTGCTGGATAGAAAGTCAAAGTTTCCCTAGGTTTCATGGTGTGAGGCTGAAAGAAGTGTCTTCCAAGATTTCTTTTTTTAAAGTCCACTCATTCACCAGAAATGACAATGCTCTCTAAATATGTCTTGTTAACCCTGTTCCATCCCTTTGGTTATCAGTGCTCCTGTCTAGTGGATGGCCGCCTCCATTGATAGCTTCTCAATGGCCCCGGTCCCAGTCGACTCTCAACCAGCCTAAATAAGCAGGGTCAGGGACCCCAAAATGCCCCCACTCTCCCCTTGCCACACACCCCACTGGGAGCAAACAGTCCCTCGGGAAGTGACCCAATGCTGCCGTCTGACAGTTAATGTATTGATTTGTCATAAAATGTCACGCAAGACAATAGGCTGTTCAAACACGCTTTTGTCTTCTTCTAAATCACACCTTTTGTATAAATAAAAGTGCATCTAAGAGTGTCTTGAATTAAATGTCCAGTCTAAAAATATTCCACAGGAAGTGCGACATTCCAGACTGATAGGCCCAGCGGTACAAAGCAGCATGCGAACAATAAACTTTCCCTAAATCGGAATCACCTCAGACATTATAGGAAGTGAGAGGCTGCAGAGGGCTGTCTTCCTCTGCTGAATTGTTGTGTCTAAGCTTGTTTGGAGCTGGCCATGGAAACATCAAAAGAATAGGATGTTAAATGTGATAAACAGATACTGGAGAGCTGAACCCGTGAAATATATAACAAGTGCTGATGTCAATGGACGGAAGCCATTGATCTACCAAGCAAGAGTGTGGCCAGGCAGACAGTGGATGCACTGGTCCACCTCCAAAATAGCACTTAGAGGAAGTAATCTCACATTTAAACCCAAGATTGGATCAGATACTGTAGTTTAGAGAGAGGCAAATCAACTTTACACTGATAAAGACCCCTAAATGCGGCCCGACCGTGAACAATGAGTGTGTGTTAAAAGCAAAGCAATTGTCAAATGAGGAAAAGACGAAGTCATACCTTCACTTTGACTGACAGCAGCACAAAAAAGCATTTGACCTGAGTGATTTGTCAATGGTCATAGATGGACACAAAGAGGTATTGATTGGCTGGGGAGAAAAGGGAGGACATAATGTGATAGTCTGCAGGATAGGTGAAACAATCAATACGGTGTTTCTGCTCCAGGGACCGTCGTCATCAGAGCATACATTGACACAGGAACCAACGAGCAGTGCACGAATACTGACGCTCAGAGCGGAAACCCTGAGTGGTAACTTACGTTCTCATACCCACATCCACTCCCATGCAACGCAAACAAACTGTCTCCTAACCACAAGCGCAAACAAGCTTTCACAAAAGACTTGTTCAATTCTGAGAGCACTATCGTGCTTCAAAATCTCACATTTTCACTCATGTTTTATGCTCTGATTTGGTGCTCTTCTCGGTTATGACTAACACCATGCAATTCATGCCCTTGGGTGAAGAAACTGACTGCAAGTGAAAACACGTATCTTTAGCTCGCTAAACGTTGAGGTTATTCTAGGAGCAAATGTGAGATAATATGTGACCCTCTGTGTGAAAACCCAGCTAAAGTAATTTTTTAAGATTTACTATTTTCTGCATAAAATCATCCTACATATTGTAAAGAACATTCTGTGAAAATATATTCTTGGTATCTTTAATATTGACTGAGTAAGGCCATGTCAAGAATTGAAATCATAGTGAAATTAATGCTTGTAATCAAACTTTGATGCTCGTTATCTCAGAATTAGATTTTTATACTTTAGCCTGGTTTTTACAGAGAGAGTCACGTATATGCAACTTTGAAAATGAAATATGAGATACTTTAAAAAGATCTGCCTTCTCATGCAGATGCCTTCATTAAAGGATGTTGCTATGTTTGTTTATACTAATCTTGTTATTTTGTCATGGGTTTGTCCTATTATATTGCAATATTGAAGTTCAGGCAGATACACAATAGTTTTACTATTGTAATAGCTCACTGTAAAATAAATGGTTTTAAATAGAGTTGTTAATAGTGCTGTCAAATTATTAAGAGTGATTAATTGCATCCAAAATAAAAGTTTTTGTTTACATAATATATATGTGTGTACTGTGTATTTATGTAGATGTAAATACACACACATATTATATTTTTGAGTATATATTTATGTATATACTTATATTAATCAGGATCCCTGGGTATTAAGACTTGTATGGCTTAATATAACATAATTGATGTATCTTACCGAAATATATAGTAGAAAACCCATGAATGTTTCAAGTTATTTAAAAAAATCACATTTTTTATACATATTTTGAACTATATGGGGGCGCCATTTTTCTGATGGCGTAAAACGGTTGCACTCTGTGATCTAGAGCGCTACCTGTTGCTATTTTTACCACGATTCGACTCGGAATAGACAACTCGGAAACTGATATACTGATATGATGACCACAGCTACCGAAAGAGCTTACAGGCATTATGTTTAAACCAAATGCTGTGCCATGGATTTTTTTCCCCACAAGGAGTCTAAACGCCTCTAATATCGAGTAAGATCCGTGCTGAGAATCTCCTCTTGCATCCGCGCATTTTCATCCCAACAGACGGCATCTAACATTTCTTGTCTCAGCCGTTTATAAGCTCTTTCAGTAGCTGTGATCTACTAAAAGACTCAAAGCCATCAGGGCTAGAGTGGAGAGAAAAAGAAGCGGGTCTTTAGGAAGTGTTTTCGTCCACAGACAGCTTCCCATTCTTTTCTCCTCTTCTTATTGCTAGGAAAGTCTTACATTGCTTCTCTTGTTGCCCTTCGACTTAAAATTACAACCAAAAGCCACACAGTGTGGTATCGTATCAGTATTTTATTTTCTGAGTTGTGTATTCTGAGTTGTGTTTCGGTAAAAAGCCAAGGGCTATAGAAATAAGCGCCAGTAGCTCACTGAGTGCAACCATTTGACATCATCGACGCTAGTGATGGGTCGGTCTTGAACGATTCGTTCATTTTGAACAAATCTTTAATGTGACTCGAGAAGAACGAGTCGTCTCGGTGAGTGATTCGTTCAGTCGCGCATGCGCACCATCCTATAGGTTCTGTACTGGAATTACTTCACCTGTTTCGAGTCTTCTGGTTTTTCGAGTCGTTCGTTCATCACCTGACTAATGCAGTATGAGCCGGAAAGAGAATTGATTAGTTCACCTTTTGAGTCTTCGGGTTTGAGTCGTTATGGGGCTGTCACGTGATGAACGAACGACTCAAACCCGAAGACTCAAGAGATGAACTAATCAATTCTCTTTCCAGCTCATACTGCATAGGATTAGCTTATGGGGCTGTCACGTGATGAACGAACGACTCAAACCCGAAGACATGTCAGATAAGAGGTGAGGTGAGCTAATCATAGACTAAAGAACAATGAATTAATCTTTTCTGTTTCTTATATCATTATAGTTTTGTATTGTTTGTAGTGTGATCAACGTTTGCATAAATAGAAGATCTGTTAGGGAAGTAACACGTAATATTATGCTTTGCTAAAAAGAATGAAATTAACTAAATGACTCGAAAAAAGATTTGTTCATTTTGCTGAACGAAACTCAAAGGTCCGAGTCGGTAAAATGATCCGAACTTCCCATCACTAATCGACGCAGAATGCACTGTGCACATAAAATAATGGCGCCCCTCATAGTCCAAAAACGATGTCGATTTTTTATATAACATACATCTTTCATGGGTTTTCTAATACATATTTAAATAAGAGACATCATTTACGTTATATTGAACTATAATTATCTTAATACCCGGGATCCCTTTAAGAGATTATTATAACGTACTTGAAGTAGATCATCAACGATCATTACACAGGTACACACACACACACAGACACACACCACACACTCACACACACACACAGGTCAGACACCAGGCAGCACTTGCTGCATATATCGATATATACATACATACAAAATAAAATAATATTCATATTAATAAAAGAAATATAATAATAATAATACATTTTTGTGTGTTTTTTGTGTTTTGACTTAAAAAAGTATTACATAAATATTTTAGATAAACAAAAATAAATACATTTCTATCATTACAACTATCGTAAGATTTTAGCATGGTGATGGATAAATACAGTGTATATATATATATATATATATATATATATATAAAACAAATAGCAGATCTATACAGTTGGAGCTGGGGAAGTTTGGTAGCGCTTCGAGGCAGACTCATTTGCTGCATCCAAAAACAGGCAGCGGACTTGCTGCCTCGCTACCTTATCAGGCAATGACTTTGCAGGCCAAGTTTTTTGCATGAAGGCACATAATAAAACTGACTTTGGACAGACTTCTGAGGCAGCTTAACTGTTTAATGATCTACAACAAAACAGAATAAGTTTTGGTGATAACTAATAGTAGACAGGAATATTTAATTTGCGTATATTTAATAATTTTATTCGCATTAGAAATAACATCAGAAGTACAAAAAGTTAATTAGAAATATACATTTACAAACTGACCCCCAAATGCCACTTTCAGATGGCATCTTTTTTTTTTAGCTCAACCATCTCGGGATGGAATGCAGGTATGTGGGATATCAAAGGCAGCAAAGGATAAATCTATGCTGCCTTCAAAAATCAATCAGATGATGGTATCACGAGACAGGAAGTGAAGCTAACTTTAGATTCGAATGTGCCTTAATGCCCTCCTACCTTTAAATGCATTCTCCGAAGGCAGCATTTTTACGTTTTTGAATGCAGCACAAATGTCTGAGAGTGTGTAATAGTAGCCTATCATCTGCCTAAATTCAGTTACATAACTTTTGAAGCACATGTAGGAAAGCATTGTATGAACATGTTAAATACAAAAAATGTATCCACCTTAAACCAGTTTTTTCAACGCTATCTCACGGCAATTCGTACATATTTTACGAGGTGGCTAATTTGTACGAATTCGTACGACCTCACTTGTACGATTTAGTACGATTTGTCTAAACCCCAGTGACGGGTAGGTTTAGGGGCGGGTTAGGTGTAGGTTATTTGTACAAATTCATACGAATTGGCAACTCGTAAAATACGTATGATTTAGCAAAAATCGTATACATTTCTACGAGTGAGGTCGTACAAATTTGTACGAATTAGCCACCTCGTAAAATATGTACAAATTGCCGTGAGATCGGGCTGTTTTTTATGTACATTTTGACAAATGTACTCACTAGCCAGCATTCTTTAATAAATGTAACATCTCAAAATTTGAATAACAATATATATGAAAAAAAAACTTAAGAGCTGAATCAACATTCACTAGGTTACTAGTAAGGATTAATTCACCAAGGGAACATGATGTGGAGAGTATCACCCTGTATTGTTTGTGTGTATGTGTGCCCAGCTGTGCTCTCATTTCACCCAGCCATTCACTAGCTGCTTTTGTTTGGAGTGAAGCCTTTCTCTTATTGACACTTGACTCGACTGTTTCATGCATGAGAATCAACTCCATAAAATCTCCAAGTGGAAAGCACACTGCTCTCCATTTACCATAAGAAGTGAAAGGCAAACAAGACAAGTAAACTTTACCTTCCCGTCCGAAGAAAAGAGAGAAGAGAGATCAAAAAAAGAAGACAAGCACTCATAATTGTGAGCCGTCTCATCCGGACAGAGACCTGTCATAGTCTGAGTCAAGAGCCTTTAAAAAGGCAGATCCACATGAGGCTGCATGATAAAGAGACAAAGACAAACAATTTGATCTTTTGACAAGATGAGGGGAGGGAAAGTGCAGGACGAGAAAGCTCCCAGGCACCTTTTCAAAAGCTGGTAACATCTGGTGAGAGGATTTGTCTTGTAGTTTCTCTTTTACTTTTCTTTGTCACATGCACCCTAGCAACTCTGCGCCTGATAGTGCCCTGCCGGATACCAGGACATCCTGTATGACGACAATGAGCCACACGACTGGATAAGTGGAGAGATTAGACTGCCTGTCAGTGATCTATCATAAACACACACTTAATCCTTGTGATCTGAACACGGAGAACATCAACAGATGGGTCTTTAGAGGAGAAGTTTGTCATTTTTGTGCTACTAGCGACAACAAATGGAAACACACATAACCTTTCAAAGAAAATATATAAATAATAATGGGTTTGTATAATAAATAATAAAAAAACACCCATGAATGAATAATTAATTAATTAATATTTTTTTCCAAAAAGGTGGCCCATAAATGAATGAATGAATGAATCCCACCAATGAATAACAACAAAAAATCCAGACATCTTAAACTCACGAGTGAGTGAGTGAGTGAATGAATGAATGCATGGATGAATGCATTAATGATTACTTTTTCCAAAAGGGAGGCCTATAGATGAATGAATGAATGAATGAATGAATGAATGAATGAATGAATGAATGAATGAATGAACGTGTCACACCAAGAAATAATAAAAAATCCTACATATCTGAATGAATGAATGAATGAATGAATGAATGAATGAATGAATGAATGAATGAATGAATGAAGGAATGAAGGAAGGAAGCAATGTGTCTCACCAAGAAATAATAAAAACACATCTCCATAAATAAATAAATAACCCTTAAAATACAGAAGACTTTTAAATAGAGAAGAAAAAAAAACAAACAAACAAAAAATAAATAAATAAAAACAAAAATGTTTCTATTTCTCTTGTTTCCAGGTCATCATCAAACCACCCAACAGGAAACATACTATGCCATTTGTGTTAACGTATTGTTCTGCCTTTTGTTGTTTTGTTTCTTGGCTGTGCATTAAAAGGGCAGTGAAGATCCTGTGTTTGACATGAGCACACACCACACACACACATTCTCACAGATGGTTTAAAGGGCTGATATGAGTCAGAGCAGTGAGCAGTTACTCTCAGGTGTCTATCTAGAGCATGTCTGTGCTTGTGGTGAGACAGTGGCTGATTCACCACCCATGCAGGGGACAGATTTCCCACTCCCACCAACTGTGCCCTTACTGTGACCCTTACAGACACGTTACCAGCCTGGCAAAAACACGATAACGGCCTTTTTCTCAAATATTAAGAGGATGTGAAAATGTATGGCAACTTCCCAATCGTCAACAAAGTTCAGTTAAAAATTAGCTGAAACTAAAACGCCATTCATTGCAAAAAGTACAACTGGGACAAACAAGTGAATAAAAAACTGGACCCCACGGTTACCATTAGGCACGTAAACACCTAATGTGAACATGACTCACTAGACTTCCTGAAACTCAACTGCAATAAAGAGTTTGCCCTAATGTATTACTGAGTTCAGTGAGCACGGGAAATGCCATGCTGAGAGGACTGATTTCACTACCTCAGAACTGCATCCCACAGACATGCAAGTCTTCAGTGCACTCATTGCGAGAGAACCCACAGATCATGCCCTCTGTTTGACTTTTCAGTTCACCACTTGTCATCCACAGTAATCAGAAATTAGAGTTATGTATAGGTTTGTGCCAAAACATTTATAAAATAATGTCAAAGGATCTACTCAAAACATGTAATCAAACAAGTAAAGGTTTCCTTTGTACTTGGGTATTGAAAAATTACACTGCATTTTGTTCATAAATAAATATCCTCAAATCCTTAACCTGAAATTGTTAAATATTAAACACTGAGGCAGGTGAATGCAATTGCTATAGTATTTGACACTTTAATACAGTTTATTATAAAGCGATTACCAACTAATTGTATATTTTATTATTTTTTTGTTAGAAAATGTTTGATGATCACTGTATAATTAACTATATTAAAGTGTTATATAAGGGATTCAGCTTTGCCATATAAAATATGTGACTCTCTCTGAAAAAAACAGGCTAAAAGTCTAAAAATCTAATTCTGAGATAACGAGCATCAAAGTTTGATTACAAGCATTCAATTTCACCTATGATTTCAATTTTGACATGGCCTTACTCAGTCAATATTAAATATACCAAGAATATATTTTCACAGAATGTTGTTTACAATATGTAGGATGAATTTATGCAGAAAACAGTAAATCTTAAAAAAATGACTTTAGCTGGGTTTTCACAGAGAGGGTCACATATATTCAAATAGAAAACTTGTATTTTAAAGTGTAATAGCTAATATTCCACAGTATTCAATGCAATATATCCTCCCGAGTACCAAAATAATAATAATAATAAATGGAATAAATGGAAAAAAAGTAACTGGCGTTACAAAATTAGTATATTAGATTATTTTCTAAGTAAATGTAGTGCGTTACTTGATCGTTACACTGAACTTAAACTATTTACTGAAAAAATAAACTATGTAGCGCAGCCACCAACAACGTACCCCACAGGATCATACAACAGTAGAGCCCTCGTGTGCCACTTGTCGTATTTTGCTCACATGTGCTGCTTGTGCAACTCCTTGTGTGGCTGTCCAATGCGTGTGTGATTGTGTGTGCGTGTGTGGATTCTTACGTCATTTCTAGAGTGTGTGTGTGCTAGTCGTGGATCTCTCACACCTTTTTGGATTCCCCGTGTGGCTGGGATCTCTTTCCCATCACCCTTGGATGCACTTTGATGTGCGTACATTTGTGGATTGTGTGCATGAGTATGGGTCATCTGCTGTGCGTGATTTCTGCACGGATGTTACTGTTACTCCATACTATCAGGTATCCTGGTTAATTTAAATATTGTCAGGATTAATCCTGACTAGCGCCCGAACATTTCCTTTAGAGCTTATCTAAGCTAGGGCGGCCGCCACCGTTACAGATGAATGGCACAACAATGGGCCTCAGGATCTCGTCACGGTATCTCTGTGCATTCAAACTGCCATCAATAAAATGCACCTGTGTTCGTTATTCATAACATACACCTGCCCATATCATAACCCCACTGCCACCATGGGCCACTCGATCCACAACGTTGATATCAGCAAACCGCTCACCCACACAGTCTGCCATCTGCCCTGTATAGTGAAACCCGGGATTCATCCGTGAAGAGAACACCTCTCCAAAGTATCAGACGCCATCGAATGTGAGCATTTGCCCACTCAAGTCGGTTACGACGACGAACTACAGTCAGGTCGAGACCCCGATGAGGACCACGAGCATGCAGATGAGCTTCCCTGAGACGGTTTCTGACAGTTTGTGCAGAATTCTTTGGTTATGCAAACCGATTGTTGCAGCAGCTATCCGGGTGGCTGGTCTCAGACGATCTTGGAGGTGAAGATGCTGGGTGTGGAAGTCCTGGGCTGGTGTGGTTACACGTGGTCTGCGGTTGTGAGGCTGGTTGGATGTACTGCCAAATTCTCTGAAACGCCTTTGAAGACGGCTTATGTTAGAAAAATGAACATTCAATTCACGGGCAACAGCTCTGATGGACATTCCTGCAGTCAACATGCCAATTGCATGCTCCCTCGAAACTTGCGACATCTGTGGCATTGTGCTGTGTGATAAAACTGCACATTTTAGAGTGGCCTTTTATTGTGGCCAGCCTAAGGCACACCTGTGCAATAATCATGCTGTCTAATCAGAATCTTGATATGCCACACCTGTGAGGTGGATGGATTATCTCGGCAAAGGAGAAGTGCTCACTAACACAGATTTAGACAGATTTGTTAACAATATTTGAGAGAAATAGGCCTTTTGTGTACATAGAAAAAGTCTTAGATCTTTGAGTTCAGCTCATGAAAAATGAGGGCAAATACAAAAGTGTTGCTGTTTATAATTTTGTTCAGTATATATACTGTATGTATTAATTATGTTTTATTAACAAAGTTCGGGAGGAGCAAGTTCAGATAATTAACCTAATTAACACAAGGGGAGCACAATCAGTAATCAACACCAGTCAACAAGGTAAGAGGTGTATACATACACAGCAGACTCACCTCTGTTCCTTGACAGTTTTCCAGCATCCCTCCACCACCCCTTCTCCACACTTACAACTATTTATGTCCTAACCTACGGAGGTGGGGGGGGGGGTCGTACTCTGAGTTCGGGCCAAAGTTCCGACCTTCGGAGCCCTCCCCTCGGACAGCATGCCAAATACGCATAGATATCTATTCTATTTATTATATGTAAGTGTGAACTCATGAAATATATATGTGACCCTGGACCACAAAACTAGTCTTAAGTGTCATTTTTTTTTTCGAAAATTAGATTTATACATCATCTGAAAGATGAATAAATAAGCTTTCTATTGATGTGTGGTTTGTTATGATTGGACAAGAAACAACAATTTGAATATCTGGAATCTGAGGGTGCAAAAAAAATCTAAATACTGAGTTGTCCAAATGAAGTTCTTAGCAATGTATATTAATAATAAAAAAATGATTTGATATTTACAGTAAGGAAATTTACTAAATATCTTCATGGAACCTGATCTTTACTTAATATCCTAATGATTTTTGGCATAAAAGTAAAAATTATATTTTGACCCATGCAATGTATTTTTGGCTATTGCTACAAATATACCCCAGCGAGCTTAAGACTGGTTTTGTGGTCCAGGGTCACATACCAGTTTTATATATGCCTCTAAGTGCCGTTTGAAATTTTCTTCTAAAATGAGCATTTTCCCAAGCTCATATATATGTTTATGTTATTTCACTTTAATGGCAATGAAAAAAAACTATTCATTAAAGTGAAATTACTGAACCTACACATAGGAGCATATAGGAGCATATGTGTGTGTGTAATCATTAACTACATGAAATCTTGAAAAAAATGATCTTCTCTGAAGTCTGTATGTAATATAAGAACTTAATAAGTATCACTTTTTATTTATCCTCTTTCCTACTACTTGTTTCACTTCTGTTTTAGTTTTTATAACCAATTCTTACTATGTAAAAAAATAGGTATACCCTTTAGTGTTATGTTAGAATCATTATTATACTCATGACTTTTCTTGATTTAATATTTTGACCTTTATTTTTTGTTTTCATTTAAATGTTTAGTTTTGAAATGTTGTTTTATGCATTTGTCTCTTTATCTTCTTAAATGTGTATATATAATATTTATAATTTTAACTTTTAATTTTAGTTACTTTTTTTTATTTGTAAGTCGCTTTGGATAAAGGCGTCTGCTAAATGACTAAAAGTAAAGTAAAGTAAAGTAACTTCATCAAAATAGCCCAACAGCTGACCAGTCAGATCCTCGTAAATAAATTGTCCTCAAGATGCATAAAAACATAAATAAAAAGCATGTCCAAATTTAAAGTCGGTCTTCTTCAAGGCCACCAAGGAGATGGGATTATAAATACTTGGAATGACCTCCTGACTGTCAGGGGGTGGTCCTTAATTTTCTCCAGTGGCATCTACACTATTCGCAAAGGCTTCAAAGACTGCCAAGACACCATGACTTGAAACCATAGATTGTGCTGAAAAGCAAAACCTGGACTCAGAAATATGTTCTGCAGACAAGTGACAAGGATCTGCGAACCTTGCGGCTCCTTGTGCTGTGATATCTGATAAGGGCCGGCAGTGTGTCCCTACGAGTGTCCACCCTCCCCACCACACGACTCCTGCTACTAGGGAAAGATGGTCTGTTTGCTATAAATATCAATGGAAGAACAGATAAAATTTCTTGATTGACATATGTCCAGGAGATGTTTTAATGGGATAGTTCAACCAAAAGTTTTACTAAACCTCATGTTGTTCCAAACCTGCATGACTTTCTTTCCTCTGCAGAACACATACATGTTTTATTGGTTTTCATTGTATGGTCAAAAATATTTTATTTTGAGTTCTACTAACGAAAGTAAGTCATACAGGATTGGAATGGCATTAAAGGTGATTAAATGATAACCAAATTTTAATTTTTGTGTGACCTGTTCCTTAAAGTCTTCCTTAATGAGTTCACGACATTCACGTATGGAGATGTTCTGGGATGAGGATCTAAGTCTGGCTCTCCAGCACAATTTTGCTGATGACTGTGTCTTTCATGACTTCTTGGGCAACAGGTGCTGAAGGAGAAAGGAGGAGTGTCAGACTCATCTGGTTCTTTTCTGGACGACAGTGCTTCTTGCCCCCCACCTTTCTCCCACAGCGTCCATATCCAAGCATGCTGAGCATTCCCCCTTGTCCTCGTGAGTGTGACTTTGAACTAGAATAAATTTAGACATGGTTACTTATGTGTGTTAGCTTGTTTTGTTGTGAACGAAAAGGAAGAAAAAACATACACACACACATGTGCATAAAAATAAGCTAGATGGAATATATGGATTAAAAATTAATGTGTTCTCTATGATCCTAAAATCTCTTATACATAAACCTAATTTCAAATCATTAAATTATGTGAGTACATCTGTAGGACAACACAAGACGTTATTTTCCTCCTTGTGGTCAAAAAGGACACTACATTTGGACACTACATTCACCACTTTTTTGACCTGTACTTTCTAGGCATAGAATCATAATGCTTAAATATTATATGTTGGGTGTTTGAGGAATTTATTCTAAGTTCAGAGATAAAAAAACTTACAGTCCACAAAACAGCCCATGAATGCAGCTGGTCAAAATAGCCATTTTCAGCTTTATAGAAATGTGTTACTCATGTTTTTAACACTTTTATTGTGGTAGTAGGCCTAATGCATCCTTTCAGTTATTTACATTCAGAATACACTTTTTCCTTTCTTTGGTGAATGTGCATACTGTCCAGTTTTGATTTTAGGACCTGATATATAAGAGCTGATCGGACCTCTCTCTGTAAGCTGATTAAAAAGAGATTCATTCTATTTCTTAGATTGGGGTATTTTATCTTGAGACCCGAGAGGAATGCTTGTTATGGCTGTTAATATAAACAGTCAGAAGCTAATCTTCAACTCTCAACTCTATATCAGTAGAACAACCTCTGTACCACGTGTGTTTACAGTTTTAACTATAGAGTCAAAAATTAAAACATTAGGTCTATATAAAATAATAAAATATTACATAAAATGTATATTTTAGGCTATATAAAACAAATATAAATAAATGTCCAACACTCCACAGAAAACCTGTCCTCAATATCTGAAATAGCCAACTAATAAATCAGCCAAATCATGTTTTTGCTTCAAACGCGATAGTGTCAACAAGTGTATGGATTTATAAATAACACTTTTTGTATAAAACAATTGCATCTATGAGAAGTAGCCCTCTCCCTGTTGCTTCAAAATTCTCCGTGTTTTGGATCTGGCCAGTGGCTCTTGTAATTATTATACTCTGGCTCAAAACTCGCATCTTGGCGGCCACGCGTGTGCGCCTCTTCACCTCCAGAGAGGCTGTGCGGCCAAAGCACGACCCGGCCTGCCAGCGGGGATTTACGGATTGGCGCTCTGCCCGGCCGCAGGCAGTCTAGTTCGCTCGGTTCTCACGACCCCAGCACCACAACGGCATCTCTGAACTATTAACTCAGACACGCAGGCAGAGAGAGAAGCCACGGAGCCCACACACTGCCAACTAGTGTTTCAGCAATGCACATGTGCGAAAACAAGCTTTTCTGTGCGATTTAGATTAGCCCCGAGGGTTTTGAACAGTGTACGAATCTTTCAATGACTTTCAGGGGGGTCTACTTTTTTTCTGTGAACAATTCTTTCACTAATTTTGTGTTTAGATTTAAAATCAGCGTAAAGATTTTTGTGTTATCAGCCTATATGGCCTACCTACTGGCCAAACACGACTTGTGGTTTATGTAGGCCTAAACACATCACAAACTTCCTGTTTAGGCTTCCTTATTGATACTCCACTCGTACTGCGTCTTATTAAGACGCATATGGGAAAATGTCCATTTTCTCCTAAACCTGAAGACTTATTTAATCACGCAGTGAAACTGCACGACTATTGGTTCGTGCAGTGGTAGAAAAACGAACCAATGAGTCGGCAGCGGAGCTGCACGAACCTATTGGCGACGATCACCTCCAGTTCCCGCCGAAATGGGCGGGGTATCTGGCTATATAAGCGGTCGTTTCGCCATAGGATCCTCAGATTTTTTCTCCTTCAGCGACGACGACTTCGTCTACACTGACCCGGAAGACTACTCGCCGTTGACACGCCTCGCAGTAGGACCCAGCGACCTCGATCTGCTCGGCTGATCCGCCTTCTACGCGCCCCAGCATCGCAGCAGTTCTGGTCCCGTTCGCTGCCGCATCCGGCGATTATCACGTAAGTCTCTAAAAGAGCAAATCGGCGTTTTAATGCCGCGCCGTTACTGCGGCTCGTGCAGGTCTCCCCTGCACGCCGATGACGGTCACAGCGAGTGTGTTTCTCTGCATGGGGAAATCCCATGCGGATGCCGCGCTCGCTGGTTCTGATTGTTCTCACTGCGAGAACATCAGTCTCGCCTCTCTGCGCGCGCGCACTTTTTTTTCAGAGAGCGATGCCGCCCCTCGCGCCCTCCCGTTTTCTTCCCACAGGGACCTGTGAGGAAAAAACAGCGGGGCAGAGGTTCTCAGCGCCCGGTTGAAAGCGAGCTCACGCCGGCTCAGATCCCGCGTGCCTCGTTTTCACCACATAAAGAGGTGTTCTCCCGTCCTTTTCTTAAAACCTGACCAGCGTCCCTCTGCAAGCATGAGCGATCTGGTCTCGTTTGGGGGAAGTGATGATGAGCTAGCCGATGACAGCATGTCACTGATAGCTTCAGATGCTGAGGAGCTGTCGGGCTCTGTGACTGACCCCGCCCCTCAGGTTTGACCGCGCCCAGCGCCGCCAAAGCCGGGATGGATGCCGAACTTTTCCGTGTCCTCTCAAAAGCGGTTGAAGAACTGGGTTTAGAGTGGTCTCCACCAGAGGAGCCCTCTCGCAGCCGTCTAGATGAGTGGTTTCTGCGGGGCGCCGTCAGGCCCCTCAACAACGACCATCGCCGTTCTTCCCTGAAGTTCACGACGAGCTCACGAGATCTTGGCGCTCCCCTTATTCTGCCCGCCTCCGTACTTCCGCTTCATCCGCCCTCACTACCATTGACGGCGCTGAAGAAAAGGATATGAGAGGATGCCTCAACTAGATGAGTCAGTGGCTGCACATCTCTGCCCACCCACTGCCATCGGCTGGAAGGCGAAGGCCAACCACCCGTCCAAGCCATGCAGGACCACTTCAGCGCTCGCTGGACGCTCCTACGCTTCAGCTGGACAGGCGGCTTCGGCGCTACATTCTATGGCGGTCCTTCAAGTTTATCAGGCCAAGCTCCTCTCTGCCATAGATGAGTCTGAGCCTGATCCTGCGACTCTCAGGGAGCTGAGAAGCGCAACGGACCTGGCTTTGCGAGCCACCAAGATTACCGCCCAAGCCATAGGAAGGTCTATGGCCAGCCTGGTAGTGCTCGAGCGCCACCTGTGGCTCACGCTGACGGACATCAAGGACGCGGACAGGGTCTCCTTCCTTGACGCTCCAATTTCTCCCAGCGGCCTCTTTGGACCTGCGGTGGAAGGATTCGCTGAGCGCTTACGGAAGCACAGAAGGCGTCACAGGCTATGCGACACTTCCTGCCCAAGCGCTCCAACCCAGCAGCTGCTCAGAGTCGCCCCAGGACTGCGCCGACTCAGCAGCCTGCGAAACCTGCACCTGCCGTTCACGCCCCTCAGCCTGCAAAACTCAGCAGCCGCGAGGGCGTTCGCGATCAGCCAGACGCCACCCCCTTCCGAAGCGTCAGGGCCCCCGACCCAGGATAGCGTTGGACCCTGCGCCCCCAGCGTCCTCCTGATCTGCAGGACAGGAAGAGGAGAGGGTTGAGTCCCGCCACAGCCGGACCGCCCACCAAAAGGCCTCTAATGGGAACCCTCTTGGCACCCCGTTCTTTTCCGGGTGCAGAGGGCATTGTGTCTGTTGCTACTGGTCCGTACAAGCGACCATGCAACTGTCCGCTGTGATAGTGGAAAAAATAAAACACAAACATTCTCAAAAAGAGAGCAATTTTCCTCTTCCGTCCCTCACGAGTGCCCTGCCTCCGTGCAGCCGGCCACTCGAGTTTATCCAACCCCTTGCCACGCGGGCCGAGGCCTGGCAGGCCATCCCCGGAGTGTCAGAGTGGGTTATGGGGATAATAAAACGAGGTTATTCACTCCAATTCGCTCGAAGACCCCGCGTTTCAGCGGCGTGGTCTCCACCTCGGTGCAGGGCGAGAACGCTCGCGTTCTGCGCTCGGAGGTGATGACGTTGCTGGAAAAAGGAGCCATAGAAATGGTTCCTCCAGCTTTGAGCGAGTCAGGCTTTTACAGCCGTTACTTCCTCGTCCCCAAAAAGGATGGCGGCCTCCGGCCCATCCTCGATCTCAGACGCCTGAATCACGCCCTCATGAGACGGCCGTTCAGGATGATCACGCTGAAGCAGATCCTCTCGCAGATTCGCACAGGGGACTGGTTCTGTTCTCTGGACCTGAAAGACGCATACTTTCACATCCAGATAGCCCCCCGTCACAGACGATTCTTGAGATTCGCCTTCGAGGGAGTGGCTTACCAGTACACGGTCCTTCCCTTTGGGCTGTCTCTGGCCCCCCGTACTTTTACGAAGTGCATGGACGCGGCTCTTTCCCCTCTGAGACAGATGGGAATCCGCATTCTCAACTACCTCGACGATTGGCTCATTCTGGCCCAGTCAGAGGTGGAACTACTTTCACACAGAACCCTCATCCTCAGCCACTTAGAGTGCCTGGGGCTCAGGGTCAATTTCGCCAAGAGCGCACTGTCCCAGCCAACGAGTATCGTTCCTGGGTACAGTCCTGGACTCGGCTCACATGAGAGCGGTGATAGCGCCAGAACGCGCTCTGGCCATTCAGAAACTCGCGGCCACCTTCAAGAGCGACACCGCTCGCCCACTCAAAGTGTTTCAGAGAATGCTGGGCCTTATGGCCGCAGCTTCGTCAGTGTTACAGCTGGGCCTGCTCCGCATGCGCCCTCTTCAACGCTGGTTGAAACCACGGGTTCCACACAACGCATGGCGTCACGGACGCTTGCATATCAGGGTGAATCAGGCCTGTGTAACAGCCCTGACCCCCTGGAAGAACCCACAGTGGATGAGGAAGGGCGTGGCCATGGGGTTGGTCCACACCAGGAAAGTTGTCACGACAGACGCCTCCAACACAGGTTGGGGGGCGCTGTGCGAAGGCAAACCGACCTTCGGCCATTGGTCGGAGGCGGAGAGCGGCTTGCACATCAACTGCTTGGAAATGCTAGCAGTTTGTCGAGCCTGCCAGTTTTTCCTGCCGGACCTAATAGGACGCCATGTGCTGATTCGCTCAGACAGCATGTCCGTGGTGTCCTATATAAATCACCAGGGAGGTGTCTCCTCGAAGCGCCTCTTTATTCTGGCAGAGCGCCTTCTGGAATGGGCTCAGCTCAACCTGCGCTCGCTGAGGGCAGCACACCTGCCGGGCAGACTGAACCAGGGAGCGGATATGTTATCCCGGAGCAATGTCCCCTCAGAGGAGTGGATGCTCCATCCGCAGGTGGTTCAGAAGATCTGGAAGACCTTTGGCAAGGCAGAAGTAGACCTTTTCGCCTCCAAGGACAACTCTCACTGCCCAATTTATTATTCGAAGGACAGGGACGCGTTGGCCCACGACTGGCCCAACCTCCTCCTTTATGCATTCCCCCCGATCGCCCTGCTTCCACAGGTCGTCAGGCGTATCAGGGAACAGGGTCACAAGGTGCTATTGGTGGCCCCCTTGTGGAGGAACCAACCTTGGTTGTCAGAGCTGACTCAGCTACTGACAGCAGCCCCCTGGCCCGTGCCCCTGAGACGGGATCTCCTCTCTCAGGCGAACGGAACGATATGGCACCCTCGACCCGAGCTGTGGGCTCTCTGCATTTGGCCGCTCAACGGGAGCCTACTGACCTCCCAGAGCGAGTATTAAACACCATTTCTGAGGCTAGAGCCCCGTCTACGAGACGCCTCTACGCCCTTAAGTGGTCTGTTTTCTCCACTTGGTGCTTCAACCGTGGTGAAAACCCCTCTACCTCTGAGTTAGCAGTGGTTCTGTCCTTTCTGCAGGAACTGCTAGATAAAGGACGTTCTCACTCTACACTCAAGGTATTTGTAGCAGCTATAGCGGCTTTTCATGCCCCTATAGCGGGCCAGTCGGTAGGCAGGGACAACTTAGTTGTCCGTTTTTGAAGGGAGCCAGGAGATTGAATCCACCTCGGCCCCTTACTGTCCCTACATGGGATCTGCCCACTGTACTGAGGGCCTTGAAGGGCCCTCCCTTTGAGCCGCTACAGTCTACGAACCTCCGGTCACTTTCGCTGAAAACTGCTCTGCTACTAGCACTAGCGTCGGTTAAGCGAGTTGGAGACCTGCAGGCGCTTTCGATTAGCCCTGCCTGCCTGGAATTCGGGCCTAACGACTCCAAGGTCGTCCTGAAACCAAGGCATGGTTACGTACCTAAGGTACTTTCAACCCCGTTCAGAGCTCAGGTCATCACGCTCTCCGCGCTTCCTCCGTCTGAGGAGGACCGGGAGTTATCCTTGTTATGCCCTGTCAGAGCTCTGAGAATCTACTTTGAGCGTTCCGCCCCTTTTAGGCATACGGAACAGCTCTTTGTTAGCTTCGGTAACCGCGCCAAAGGGCATCCGGTCACGAAGCAGAGACTCTCTAAGTGGATAGTGGATGCTGTCATGCTGGCATACTCTTCTTTGGGCCTGCAATGCCCCATTGGAGTACGAGCCCATTCGACTAGAGGCATTGCCTCGTCATGGGCGTGGTCTAGCGGTGTACCCATTACAGAGATTTGTGCGGCGGCTGGCTGGGCCACTCCGTCCACATTTGCTAGGTTTTATAACCTGGACATACCGGCCTTACAGGCCAGAGTCCTCTCTGCTTAGATGAGCTTGTACACATACGCTGTGGGAACAGTCCTGTCAGAGATTCTTGACCGCAATGCGCTCAGGCCCTCTGATTGGCACCCTGCATACTCCGGTTAACTGAGTATACAGGAGTCATATGGAACGATTATCCAGGCCGAGCATGACCTCTATGAGTTTAGCTCGCTTTAGCCTGAAGTATACTACTTACTTCCCTATGGGCATTTATGTTTATGGAGGTATATACAGTCGTTCATCTACCCTAGCACGGCGTGATTAAATTCAGTTCCCATATGCGTCTTGAATAAGACGCAGTACGAGTGGAGTATCGATAGGGAACGTACTCGGTTACTATCGTAACCTCGGTTCCCTGAGATACGGAACGAGTACTGCGTACTTTGCCGTGCCAGGTAGCTGCACAACTCAGTCGTCGCTTCAGTCGAAGTAAACCTGAGGATCCTATGGCGAAACGACCGCTTATATAGCCAGATACCCCGCCCATTTCGGCGGGAACTGGAGGTGATCGTCGCGCAATAGGTTCGTGCAGCTCCGCTGCCGACTCATTGGTTCGTTTTTCTACCACTGCACGAACCAATAGTCGTGCAGTTTCACTGCGTGATTAAATAAGTCTTCAGGTTTAGGAGAAAATGGACATTTTCCCATATGCGTCTTGAATAAGACGCAGTACTCGTTCCGTATCTCAGGGAACCGAGGTTACGATAGTAACCGAGTACGTTCTTATTGATTTCGTGATTTAAAAAAAAATTCCACTTAACGGAAAAATGTACGAGCACTCAATGAATTGGAGTGAATTGGGTAAATCCTAAAATAAAGCAGGAAAATTAATAGAACATTGAAATTACTTAGTGACGTGTTAATAAATAACTTTCCAAGCCCGTAGGTCTCAGCATTGGGTTTAACACGATGGAGTTGTTAAGTGGGAAACCCTGTGGCCGTCGGTCACCAGGGTGTGTAACCTAATCCGAAAACGAAGTGGGCACTGCAAGTGGCAGACACACGGCAAACGCCATGCCGACAGTCCGCGCGACACGTCTCGCAGTTCCGGAGCTCGCGCGCAACATCCAGGATAACACAAACGACTTGGCTGGAGTTAGCTACTCACCTAGGAACGGCCTACATGTCAAACTGGCGCTGCCTGTAAAAATAAATAGTTTATTTTTTATTTTTTACATTTTAATTAGGAAAGAGGTTTGATGTTGAGGTAACTCATCAGTTTAGTCAGAAAACAGGCGCGAAAGCACCCCAAGCGCTATTCAGGTATACAGCTAGGCTACTACTAAAGCGACTGGTACACAAAAGGAAGAGAGGATTCTTCCATATTCTCTTTTCACTGAGGCAATCTGTTAGTGAAATTAACCCAAAGTGTATTTCCCAGACCAATGAATGGGGGTTTAGTACTTCTTAAAGATCCCGCTGCATACAGGATGAGACCCTTTTCAGATGTTTAATTACCTTTTTGCAAAAGAAAAGAAAAAAAAACTCTCATTGCCTTTGTCATTTCAACCTGTGACACTTAGGGTGATCTCTTCCCGCCAGAAATAGAAAAGCAAAGTGGCCACAAACCTTAATTGAGACTTTAAATGTAAAAAGTTGAACTTTTTTTTAATGAAAAGTTTTATGCCATTAAACACTCTTTCTTATCTGTTTAAAAAAAGTCGAACAAGGCATGCGTAAAATCGTCAATTTTCATGTAAAGACTTTAAATTGTCATTTGTAAGTCGCTTTGGATAAAGGCATCCACTAAATTACTAAATGTAGGACTGAAGGTAAATATAAAATTGTCACTTGTCAATTTAAATTGTAAATCAAGAATCATAAAGTAGGCTAATATCAAAATAAAAAAATGATTTGTCCCTTTATTAGGCAATCCAGTTAGGCATATTATAGATGTATATCAAGTAGCCTACTTGATCTTAATAGAAAAAGGGCTTGAACACGATAGATTTCGTTATTTTGATTTATTCAGCATCAAACATAAAACACTCATCATGAAAAAAAGCAATAAGAAAGCTTTGGCATAATACAATCTTTTACAAACTTTGCACAAAACTAAATTATTTTATATAAAAAAGTACTTTATAAACATTAAGTGTTATGCCGTTGAATTAACAACAGCATATGAATTAACAACATCCAAATATTGGAATTAGCTAACAAACATATACGCCTTGTAGACAAAGTCCCTTAAAACGGAACTGAACGTATTTTCTTCATCATGAAAAACTGTTTTAAAAGTTCGTATGGGATGAGCAAGTCTACCAAGGTCTCCACACCGGTTCATTGCCTTCTGCTCCGGCACTAACACCAACGGGACTGACGGCCTGTGAAACGCCCGCGAAGGAGGTCATTCCCTGCACAGGAGATGCCAACATGGGAGCCGAGCTGGCCTGGACGGGACTGGCGTTGACAGTCACCGGAACACTTGCGTTTGCGTACAAGGGAATGACCGGGGTTGTAGCAGAAGCGAAAGCTGGGTTGGGGATAAGAAAAGCAAACTGTCCGTCGGTGGCTGGCACCAGCTGAAATCCTCCAAAGACTTTGGGTGAGATCGCTTCTGATGGACTGATTTGGGGCCCATTGAGGCGCTGTTGATGGGCAATGTTGAAGGAAGCTGCACGTGAAGAGGCTGAGCCAGATGTGCCTGTTGAGGTGGGGCAGGCTGAGGGTAGTTCATGGCCATCATCTGTCCCAAACAACCGGACAGGTGGTTGAGAAGTCGCGACCTAACCTCCGTATTTACTCCCTCGAAAGTAGAGAGAAACCGAGTCACCTCGTTCATGCACTCGTTGAATCCCGCGCGATACTTGCTGAGGACGTTTGTGTCAGCTGACAGGGCTGCTGCAAAGCAAAGATAACGTTCATTAATACTGTGCATTTGGGAAATTAAATAACGTTTTTAAAGTATATGTCTAAAGTCACGCATTTTAGAAAATCTGATTTATAACTTACCAGTCATCTGAACACGCTGCAAATTGCGCAGGTGTTTGACAGTCATCTCAAGAATATCAGCTTTCTCCAATTTAGAGTGTCTCGAGCTCTGTAAATGAGAAGCACCGATTAGTCATTTTGTTTTAAAATGGAATATTATTAGATTATTGACACATAAAAAGAATAGACAGATTCGTAGCAACAACTTACATCTTTTTTAAGAGCATCAAGAATCAGGGTCTTCAGTTGTCCGAGGCTCTCGTTTATTCTCGCTCTGCGGCGTTTCTCCATGATTGGCTTTGAAGACTGCAGATACAATGCAAAGATAATTAATTTCTATAAAAGACGCTACTTTAAAAAAAAATTGGAAATGACAACTGACATCCATCTAAAATGAAACACAAACGTAAAAAGTGCCAAAACACTAAACGATATGTACCTTTCTGTGCTCGCTGGCACTCTTTGGTTTGTCCGGAGTATGAGATCCACTGGCAGGGGCACCAGCAATAGGTGATGCGGTCTGCTTCTCCATATTATCGGCTGGCATGATCAAAACCAACGCTGAGTCCGGTATAAGCCAAGAAAAGTCTTATATTCCGTGTGTGGATTTTTAATAACAGGACGGGCTGTTAGGATTAGATGCGGAGCGTAGCCAAGATCTCGGGATGGTCACGAGAGAGAGTGTGAGTCCCTCTTATCAGCTTTATGACTTATAGTCGGCAGGCTGTCATGAGGACACGAGCGTGTGTTGCGTAGCGCTTCAGAGGGCAAGTCAAATCTCCCACTGCCACACGCCAGCGGTATTTATAGATAGATCGCATGCTCCCAGTTCGTGTGAAACCCTCTCTGCATTCTTTCCCACACTCGCTTCAGCCAATAGGCGCGCGGACTCACCCATTGGGCGCGGGCAGACTGCTGATTGGACAACACCCCCGCGGGCTGTCAGTCACGCGCTGCTCAATCAGCCCTGGAGGGACAAACAACAAAGAGGCGAGTGCAGTCGGCCTGGCTGTGAAGTGATAAGGGGAATTGAGGGAATACTCTTGCTGTTTGCCACCAACGTGTTTTCATAGCGAATCACGTATTTCTGCATTCATGCACTGCGCGACCAGCATTCCTGTACACTTGATGTTGGAATGGTTCAACTGACAAATAATGTCATTTTGTCAACATCGCAAAAACTATCATTTTATACTTGGAAAAATAACATATGCGTTTTCTTCGAATTACTATCATTTCACTAGCATTAACAGTAGGCTATTATGTGCGTATTATCTTGCGAACTATCATTAAGATTATATTTAATTGCTCTGAGTTTTGTTGGAAAGTTGCATTGGACATAGCCTACTTGCACACTGGTTCAATTTAGCCCTTTTTACAGCCTACTATTTGGGGACTTGGCTATATGCACGATTCTTCATCTTTAAATATTTAACCCTTATTACTTTTCTGTATATTTTTTGTTCTCTATACAACGCATTAGACAAAACATTGCACCGACTTTGTAGCACCGTGTGACATTGTGTACATGACAAATAAAAGTTTACAGTGTCCGCATTTTATATGTATTTGTTTAACTGCGCGTGAGGATACGTTCATATTATATAAGACATACGAGGAGCTAGTCCTTTCAGAAAGAAAATAAAAGCGAAAAACGCTTTGACGATCTGGTTGCGCTTCAAAGAAGAAAACAGCTGTACAGGCACGCGAGGCGGTTCGAAGCAGCACGCAGGAAACCAATGGGAAGCTGGCCGCTTTATGCAAATTAGGCGGAGTCTCGTCCTATTGGCTGGGTGAACATCTTACGCGTCAATCATTCCAGCAGTGCAGGAGGCAGAGAGCGCGCAGGGGAGGTGTTGCTACATCTGTCCGCGTGCCAGCCAGTCTGCGCGCCCGCTCACTGCACCGCTGCGTCCCCTGAGCACGTGCCGCTGTTGAACTCGCAGGCAGCGGGGTTTAGAAAGCAAGTTTCGCGGCTGATTTTATTGCTGCTGGATTATGAACTTACGTTTTTTCTTGGCCGGGCTGTTTTTAAACATGTTGGAGTTTTGTTAATGTTTGTTGGTGCGTTGCAAGAGGATTATGAAATGCAATAAAGTTTTAGAATTGCATCTATAAACAAATGTTTGCAGAATCAATGCAATGAACGAAATTCAAGAAACATCAAATACATCCCTCAACTATAAATCTGCACATTTAAGTAAATTACTTTTTTGGAGTTCTTCGGTAGGCTACTTTTATTAAAATTGATAAGACAGTAAAATTATAAAGGGAATTGGCCCACATTAATTGCAACCACTTTAATCCCAAACACTAATCTAAATTATAAACACTAATCTAAATTATTTAGTGTAATTAGTTGTTGAACATGTAATTTAGCAAGAGCAATGAAGATCTAAGGGATTTTTCTGATGGGATACTGAGTTAGAGAACTCATTTATAGGTTTCGCGCGCCATCTATCGTCTATCTATAACGTTTTACTAAACTTTAAACAATCGAGTGAGATATCATATCTGACCACGAGGCGGAGCACAGAGGTAACACGATCTATACCTCAATTCAAATGACTAGAGATTACATCAAATGATTTGCAAGTGACAGACAACTGTGTTTTTGAAATCTCATATTATTCACTTTGCAGAGTCGATATATTGAGAAAGAGGAAATACTTACTATACAACATTGCCAGAGTTTTGCATTCCCAAAACTTTATTTATAAAACAGCAATTTTGCAATATTGCAGTGAAAGTTAATAACACAGATTAATAATAATAATAACAACAACTATATCACCACTTATATATACATTTATTTAATTTAAACACCAATTTAAATGAAAATGAAACAGGACTGCCAGTGCAGTGCTACAAAAACTCATCTAGTTTAAGTCTGTCTTATGTATCTAATAAGGTAGATAAATCCCATAGCAATGAGAATGTATTAAGTCTTGTTTGGCTGCTTGTTGACCATTGTTTAAGGACTCTTGTCATTTGTTGCCAAGACTGCTGGGACATGCTTGAAGCCTGTTTGCCCAGGATCCTGAGGTCTCAGGGGCCAGCTGTGCACTCACCCCTTCACATTTGCCCTATTTGCTTTGGAATTGAGGTATATTATGTAGCCCTTAATCCTGCTTTCTGTATGTGTTATACCTCAATAATAGAGCTTCAGATCATTATTTAGATGGCCAGGACACAAATCTTATAGATTCTTTGTCCAAACATTTCTTACATATGTATTTTAGTGTTAAATACCATCTTTAACATAGATTTTTTATGTTTTAAAAATATCTCTCTGCTCACTAACCTGCATTTATTTCAAAGCGCAAAATGTTTTGAAATATTTTCACATTTTTAAATAATTGATTATATTTACAGTAATTTATTCCTGTGGTTTCAAAGCTGTAGCTGCATCATTACTCTCCATCAACGTCCTTCAAAATCGTTCTAATGTTTGATTGCCTCAAAACATTAAAGTATGTTGAAAACATGAGTTATATTTTTTTCAGCTTCTTTGATGGATTAAAATAGTATTATTGAAATAAAATATTTGTAACACTATTTTATCCTGTGGATCTTCAAAGTTAGTTGCATGCATCATTAGTACTCAGTCACATGATCCTTCAGAAATCGTTCTATTGTTGATTTGTGTCTCAAAAACCATTTATTATTATTATGTTGAAAAAAACTGAGATATTATTTTTTTAGTTCTTAGTGGATGAGATATATAAATAGCAAGATTATAACTAATTGATATATGATTACAAAATAATTTATATAATCTGATATACAAAAAATTCTTTATCATTTTTGATCAATTTAGAGCCTCATTGCCAAACAAAAGTGTTAATTTCTAAAATTTATTTAATATATATATATATATATACTGAGTCCAAGCTTTTGAATGGTATAGTGTATAAAGTTACAAAAGCTTTTTATTTCAGATAAATGCTGATCTTTGGATCTTTTTATTCATCAAAGAATCCTTAAAAAATGTAATCAACTGTTTTAAATATTGATAATAATAATAAGAAATAAATAATAAGAAATGTCTCTTGAACAGGAGGATCATGTGACACCGAAGACTAGAGTAATGATGCTGAAATTTTAGCTTTGATCACAAGAATACATTGATTACATTTAAAAATATATCCAGACATAAAGCAGTTATTTTAAATAGTAAAAATATTTCACAATATTACTGCTTTTGCTGTATTTTAAATCAAATAAATTCAGGCTTGGTGAGCAGAAGAGAATTACTACTGTTCTAAAACGTTTGACTAGTGCATGTATGTATGTGTATGTAATATAATATAATATATATGTGAAGAGTTTATTTGCAAAAACAGATAACTCTTCAAACTTCAAAAATCATGTTTTTTATTATGCTATCATGTTTTCATAGTGTTTTATTGTGTTAGTTATATTTTATATATATATATATATATATATACATACACACACACACATATATATATATATATATATATATATATATATATATATATATAACACACTAAAATAAAAAAAATAATACTCAAAATATGGTTCTTGGAATTCAGATTACAGATTAAATCCAAAATAACAAGGAGTCCAGCATATGATTGTGGGACGTGTTTTCACTTCAGCGTACAGGAGAATATTTTAGTCTGAAAAGGAAAGCAAGATGAAAAAGATCAAGGCATTGTGTGTTTTGTAATCAGACTTAACACTGACCAGCACACTGTTGTCCAAGATCAGAGCGTGCACAGTAGTTTCATTGCACTGAAGAAAAGTTTATTTGTTGGTGAGTAATGAGTCTCGGTCCCTATCCAAATCTGTTCACAGAATCCCGAAAACACAGTCAATTATGTCTGCATTAGCCGCTGTTGTTGGGCCAATCCCTTTACACGCTCTGTGATCACACTGCCCCTTGGCTCGATTCTGGTCTTGAGTTTTGCAGAGTCCTAAAAAACAGACTGAGATAAGACTTTATACATTTTTGATGCAAAGAATTGAATGTTAGTCCCTGAATATTGTCATGCATGTCATGATGAAAACAGTGAATTAGATTTTAAAGTCGCATGGTCTGCATCTGGCTTAAAGCATAAAAACAAATAAGCATTTGACTTATTCTTATTTGAGTATTTTTTAATGTCCTTTTTAAAACTTTTGACTTCAATTTAGTATTTTTACTTTTTAAAAACTTCTATTATGAGCCATGCAATATCTAAGAATTCAAAGTCAAACTGACCTCAGTTTTTCCACGATGAGTTCTTTCATAATCTGAGATGCTGAAAAATAAAGATGAGAATAACTGGAGACCTGTCTTTGGTCAGTTTTTTTTTATTATAATTTTATTGGCCTCAAAAAACTACCTACATGAATCAAAAAAAAAAAAAAATAGAAATTAAACACAGAAATATAGAAGCATTTAAAATCAGCTTACAATATGTTTTATTGATAAAACATCCTGAAACAATCCTCATTTATAAATAAAATTGCTACATTAATTCCTTGGCTTCTTATTTTACTTCTGTAAGTTGTTCTTCTGGTGGAACTTTGTATCTCTCTTGGTAGCATTTAAATGTATGTCACGTATTGATAAAAAAAACATACAGGCTTGTGCTAAACAATAGACCCTGTTTTCAGCCCTGAGCATCTCTCAACTTTGTGTTTTTACAGTTATAGAAAAAGATTATTATTTGGTGCTATAGGTTTCAGAACGTATTCTGTGGTACTTTAGTTGACCATATCCACAATAAGAGAAAATATTGGCAAAAGATCTAAAGAGTGAGTCTTGGCAGGGAGAAGATATCTTAAACACACTGTTGCTAAGGATTTCTATAAACCAAACATTGTTGTATTAAAATGCTCTAATAAATCTTTGTGTCGGATAACGTCTTTCATCTTTATTACTGGCCCTGTGGGGAGTTTTGAGGTGGAATCCCACATTAATTAATTCAAATATTGATATTTCCTCCAGCATGTTTGAGGGTGGCTGCATTTAGTCCTCAGGGCTTCAAAGTAAAGTTTTAGCAGTGGTGTGATATAAAGTGTAGCATTTGTTGGACTTTTTATTGCTTTCGATTTCATTGTCCTTATACCTGCAAAAACCTTGGATCAATTCCGTTTGCTTCGTCTTTCAAATGGGTCGTTGTCATTTTACCATCTGCGGACCAGCATGTCTTTTACAATGTGTTGTATTCACTGAGACTCTTTGGTGCTCTTAACACAAGCGAGAGCATCCCCCATCCCCTAGCTTTTCTGACCAATTCATGGCTTTCTTCTCTTTTTTAAGAGGCCGTTGATGAGGTTAGCCTAATCAGATTAAGTCAACTCACATCGGTCGGTTTAGTTTGTTTTCCCTCAGAGAGCCTGCTGATATCTCCAAATACTATTTCTTTGAGCACTTTTCATCGTGGCTTCCCCCCAAAAAATCTTTTGAGAGTGAGTTCCAATAGACTCTTTCATAAACCTCAGTTCCAGACTGATTTGGGTTACTTGGAATGGGTCAGTTCACTGCAATGCTGGGACCAAATGCGTAAAAGTACAATGACACTTTTGATCATTCTTGATGTCAATGTAAAAGGGTGGACCGAGACAGATTGTGGAAACACAAAACGGCAAATTTAATTCTGAGAATCGCTGGAACCTCTAATTTAATTCCTAAATAGATGTTTGGAGAAGCTTACAGGGACTACAATGCTAATGCAATCTACTCTCATTTTAAAACAATGATATGGCATCAGTGCCTTTATAGCTGCTTTCGGCTACAATCAAGATACTAATGTTCTATTAAACAGCGAGATGTTGATTATGAGCTCGTTTAGGTTGATTAGAATTCTAAAGTTGCTATAGAATTGCTGGCAGATGAAACCAAGACATGGAATGATTTAAAAATTATTGTAGATAAACATGGTTGGTGGATAATATTTTCGAGGTTTCCAAAATTCTAATATTTACATTTCTAATATTCTGTTCAAAGCTTTAAGGTCAGTAAGACTTAATAAAAAAAAACACTTTTGTACAGAAAATATGCATTAAGTTGATCAAGAGAAAGATTAAATACGTTAAATACATTGTTACAAAAAAACAAAATTTAACATTCAATTTAATAATTTTAATTTGATTCTGTTTAATAAATGAATGCTGTTCTTTTTGACTTTCTATTCATTAATAAATTCAAAAAAAAATATTACCGTTTTCACAAATCTATGAAGCAGCAAAACTGCTTTCAACATCGATAAATAATGATAATACTTACTTCTTGAGCAACAAATCAGCTTATCAGAATGATTTCTGAAGGATCATATGACACTAAAAACTGGAGTGATGGCTGCTGAAAAATGACTTTGCTATCACAGTAATACATTTTTTAAATGTAATAGTACAAAAATACAAAACAGTTATTTGAAATGGTAATAATATTTAACAATATTACTGTTTACTGTATTTTTTATCAAATAATTAGCAGCCCTGCTGAGTAAAAGAGACACGTGCACACCACAAACAACAAAAACAAAAAAGGCAGTGTGATGACACACACACACACACACACACACACACACACACATCCACACAACACACACACACACACACCACACACACACACACACACACACACACACACACCACACACACCACACACCCACACACACACACACACACACACACACACACACACACACACACACACACCACACACACACACACCCCCACACACACACACACACACACACACACACACACACACACACACACATCACACACACACACACACCACACACACACACACACACACACACACACACACACACACACTCACACACACCACACACACACACACACACACACACACACACACACACACACACACACACACACACACAAAAATGCAGAATAGTCTCTCAAATTATTTAAGGACATTTGCAATGAGCTCACGCTACTACATTTATAAAGGAATTTAGGAGCATGAAAGCCTAGGTGAGCCCTCTTGGATCTGTTCCTTCTGTTAAAAACTGATCTGAGATAAACACTGGTGTTACCCGGCACACCCATAGTACATAATTATTAACTTTAAAAGGACTGTCATTTTGGTGCCATTAAACAAGCTCAAGAACAGTGTCGTTAGGAGAAGCTTATAATTACAGCTCATTTTAAGTTGATCTGCATGGCAACTCACACCCCTGCAACAGTCTTGCTGTCTCCCACCGCTGCGTCCATTCAGTATGAAAGGTAGGCAGATATCCAATTAAGAACAGATCTTACACCTGTAAGTTCTCTGATGTCCTCATCAGCAGCTCAACATCATTTGACTCCCTGCACTAATAACAGGCTTTAGAGACAATGAGCACAATGAGTAAAGAAAAGCCCTTTTCAGAAGTTTTAAGAAGCCTCCCTTCACATAAGGAGGCATGCTGCTTAAACAGGGACTACGGAGACATGGCAAGCTCATAGATCTTGGGACCTGCCACCATAAGTGCATTATGAGAAATCGGCTGCGATTTGGGTCCCGCACACTAAGCAGTGACACACTTGAACACTTCCTTCACATCTCAGCTTTAAACTGCAAATTTGTGCTGATAGATAAGGCCTTCCCCACCGCTGAGGGACATGCCACTGCTGTACGGACCCTCCCCATCCCATCTGCAAATACCTGGAAGACTTGGAGTGACGCAGATAAAACAATACATCAAAGAGGATGGAAAAATATATGCAAGATCTAATTATTTCCAAAGCAGGTGTGCAGTGTTGTGCATGCGCTTCTGCTTAAAATGTCTCACGAGGGAGATGTGAAGTGTACAGACGGAAAAAAGTAACAAGATAATGGATGCAAGACTGCAAAAGAGCAGTATTTAAAGTTTTAGGTAAGCTTAGTTTGTTAGCTTTGGTTCTGTGTAAATTGAAAGCTGCAGAGTCACTTTTCAAAGGTCTAGCTCAAAGATTTCTACATATATTATTTTTCCCAACAATAAAACAAGTTACCTTTGACTGAAAAATGTGGACATATAATATCAGCACTGAATTATTTTATCTGATTAAATAAAACAACATACATTTTATTTAAATGGACAAAAATACAATCTGTACATTATTTTCTTTTTCTTTTATTTCTATACTTTTTAAATGACACACACACAACACACCAACACACACACACATCACACACTACACCACACACACACACACACACACACACACACACACAACACACACACACACACAACACACTCTGAGTTTTGGTCCATATTGACATGATAGCATCACGCAGTTCTACAATTTGTCGGCTGCACATCCATGATGAATCTCCCGTTCCACCACATCCCAAAGGTGCTCTATTGGATTGAGATCTGGTGACTGTGGAGGCCATTTGAGTAAAGTGAACTCATTTTCATGTTCAAGAAACCAGTTTGAGATGATTTGAGCTTTGTGACATTTTGCATTATCCTACTGGAAGTAGCCATCAGAAGATGGGTACAGTGTAGTCATAAAGGATGGACATGGTCAGCAACAATACTCAGGTAGGCTGTGCGTTTTAAATGATGCTCAATTGGTACTAAGGGGCCCAAAGTGTGCCAAGAAAATATCCCCCACCCATTACACCACCACCAGCCTGAACCGTTGAGACAAGGCAGGATGGATCCATGCTTTCATGTTCTTTTACGCCAAATTCTGACCCTACCATCTGAATGTCGCAGCAGAAATCGAGACTCATCAGACCAGCAACGTTTTCCAATCCTTCTATTGTCCAATTAGGTGAGCCTGTGTGAATTGTAGCCTCCGTTTTCCTGTTCTTACTGACAGGAGGCACCCGTGTGGACTTCTGCTGCTGTAGCCCATCTGCTCAGGGTTCGACGTGTTGTGTGTTCAGAGATGGTATTCTGCATACTTGGTTGTAACGAGTGTTATTTGAGTTACTGTTGCCTTTCTATCATCTCTAACCAGTCCTTGCCCATTCTCCTCTGACCTCTGACATCAACAAGGCATTTTCATCCACACAACTGCCGCTCAACTGATATTTTCTCTTTTCTGACCATTCTCTGTAAACCCTAGAGATAGTTGTGTGGTGAAAATCCCAGAGATCAGCAGTTTTTTGAAATACTCAGACCAGCCCGTCTGACACCAACAACCATTCACGTTAAAGTCACTTAAATCCCCTTTCGTCCCCATTCTGATGCTCAGTTTTGAACTTCGCAAGTCCTCTTCACCACATCTAGATGCTTAAATGCATTGAGTTGCTGCCATGTGATTGGCTGATTAGCAATTTGTGTTACCAAGCAATTGAACAGGTGTACCTAATAAAGTGGCCGGTGAGTGTATGTATATATAAAACTATATATATAACTATAAAACTATATATATATATATTTCTTTGGGGAAATAAAAACGGCTCTTTAAAATATATTTGTGCAATCAGATAAATATACTGAATATTGTATGGTTCTTTTATAGAAATTGTAAATAAAGCCATCAAGCACAAATTATTCATGTAAGCGAATAAGCAAGATCGTGTTGAATCCATTCTGCTTCTACACAAAACAACAAGCAAGACAAATCATTGAAACGCTTTGGTTAATGCATTTGGAAGAGTTAAAAGCTTAAAAGGGACCAGACAAAATAGCATTTGTCACTGCTTTAACATTTTGAATGCTATCATCAATCCTCTGATTTTACAGAAATCTTGCATTGTGAACGTAACAAACTGAATTATTTAAATTCATCTGGTTTCCTCTTGTGCTAAAGCACACACATTTCTCTGAAGGATTCGGCACAAACTTTGGACACGGACAATGCACAGAATGCACAAAACCAATATTGTTCAAAGGGCCCGTTTCCAGCTTTTGGTCATTGATAACCATGCTAAAAGTGCCATTGATTTTTTTGTTCCATTCGTTTGGTTGGAGAAAATGGCCTGCATTCTGGTTCTTTAGTCCATAAAACGACTCTCTTTGTCAGGAAGCAAAATCAATGCAAATTCATCTTTTATCTATTTCCCTGTGAATAATTAAACGTCTTTCTACTTTTGTCTGTGCCTACTTGCCAAAACAAAATAAAAAGGTAGAGAATGTGGGCATTTATTAGCTGGCTGGAGGAGTGAGTTGACCCTTCTCTCCAGTCACAAAGAAGCCTTTATGGAGGCAGCACATTCTATGGAGTGAGTTTATTCCCTTTTGACTGACCAGCACTGCGGGACACCCACCACGTGTTATCGGTGCCTCAGCCAAACCGGGACTATTTACCCCCATGAAAGGCAGGCTAAACAAACCATGAAATCCATGGCCATGACCCATTCTCCTCTGGTGCTCTCTAGGACACCATGATGGACAAGATAGCAGAAGACACTGAACTTAAGAAGCCATTATTGAAGGACTAATCATTTATATTCTTCATTGACAGTACCTGAGTTTGGAAGTGGGGTCTTACAGAGCCTTTCATCTTATTTTGGGCAAAACAGTTGGAGGAGATGGGCTGTTTCTCTCAAAACACCATAAACTCATAGGATAAAATAAACTCCTGTAAGATCAGAGTCGTTCTTCTCTCCTTTTGAGGGGCTTCAGTGCAGAGATCACTGCTGTAGTGTTTACACTGGGAATTCAGCAGGGACTGTAAAGCCTGAGGGGTGGGGGTGACGACGAGAAGACATTTTAACACTGTTTCCGTAAAAACATTGACAATCAGCATTGTAGAACTGATAGATGGCACATGTGCAAAATAATCATTTTTTTCTGACAAATCGTGACTCCATCCCCCTCCACGTGGCCTTAAAGTCTGCATCCCAAATCTAAATTTACTCTCTGTCACCTATATAGACTCTCCCCCAGCTCAAGCCCCCTGCGACCCCTGCGATAACTAACCCCGCACCCCTCGGCCTCTGGCCCCTCCTGCCCAGGGAGGCTGCAGTCGAGCTGGGGCCTTGGCTCATTAGTTTGCCCACCTGGAGGCCAGTGGGCAGCCTACCGGGTCCAGGCCCTTGATCTGTTGGCTATGAGCAACATTGTGACACAAGGTCCGATTGGAGCCAACAGACCAGCTAAGAAGACAACACAACACAACACAACACAACAGCATGGATGCCACCACAGCGCAGCTACAGCCAATTACTCTAATAACACCTGTGATGCTTTTTCCTCACATTCTTCCCTGTTCTGAGAGCAACTCATCATGAGGTTAACAGTTTCAGCTGTTGTATTTTGTTTCCAGTCGAAGCCTCCCACATCATGTAAAACTCCATAACCTGCCAGCTGACTATTGTTGTTTTGATGAAGATGATGGGTAGTACTGTTATCAGCGTCTCTGGTATTTAGTATTATGGAAATTTTGAGTAAAAGGTTGAAAAATAAAGAATCAAAAGTTAACATTAGTGTTGTTTAGTGCACTTACACACGAGGAAGATATATTTTTGAAGGCCAAAATCCAGAAACAAATAAGCATTTTAGCACTTCCGGTTCAAT
Organism: Ptychobarbus kaznakovi; assembly: GCA_027422405.1. NCBI lineage: Eukaryota > Metazoa > Chordata > Actinopteri > Cypriniformes > Cyprinidae > Ptychobarbus > Ptychobarbus kaznakovi. Next base: position 11,399,461 of record CM049794.1, on the reverse strand, counting down.
CATCCTTAAGTCATTGGGGTTTTTTAAATGGGTTTTTGGTTAAATGCCCGAAAGAAGGTCTGAAGCTAACATAAGATAAAAGGTAACATAACATAAAATATAAGATATAGTTTAATAGTCATGATATTGTTTTTGAAATCAAATATTTGCATAGCTATGACAGGAAACACTGGCATCTAACATTGCCTTGTTAAAAAAAAAACAGTTAATCTAAAAAAAAAAGAAGCATATACAAAAATCCAAATAGAAAATAAAACAGTTATTGAAACATGTGTCCTATACTGTGTCCTAAACTCCTGAAACATTGGTGTCTCATATTGGGAAAGGAATAATTTCAATCTGCGTATGTGTGTGAAAATATTCAGATATAAACCTCTCTGTAAATGTTAACATTTAACAACTGTAATTTAATTAGACATTTTATCTCAATAACTATTACAGATTACAGTTACATTTATTTTGTAATTAAATTATGTAATTCCGTTCGACCTCTGATCAATTGATTAAAAACTGACACTGGACTCAGATACAACCCTGTCTAGAATGCTGAGTAATTAATGAAAATTAAGTTGAGATAACGTTTCAGGAACATCAATACTAACCTTAAAAAAAAACGTTCCACTAACATTAAGAAAACTGGACATATATAATGTTCCCATAACTAAAACCATAACCAATTTTTTTTTTTTTAAATGTCCTTAGAACTCAAAATTGTTAGCTGGGTAACTAGTTACTCCCCAGCACTGTTCATAAGTAATGCTTCAAAGCATAGCCTAGACCAGGCATCCTCAAATCTGGACCATTCCTGCAGAGTTTAGCTCTAACCCTAATCAAACACACCTGAGCATGCTAATCAGAGTCTTCAAGATCATTAGAAAATCACAGGTGGTGAGTTTGATCAGGGTTGGAGCTAAACTCTGCAGCAGATTGGACCTCCAGGGAAAGATTTGAGATACCCTGGCTTAGACCTTCACGGACAGAACTATAACTGTAAAAGAGATTCTTGCAAACTATTTTAACTCATTTTTTTCAGTTTGGTGTTTTTTTTTTCTTTTAAATAAAGAGTTGTTTAATGGTGGTGCTGAAGTCATGTGGTGTTGTTTGTTTATAGCCAACTTTTAGATTTTTCCTTCTCTCATTTGTATTGAAGCTTAAGATTGTGAAGTTGTGAGCATAACTTTTGTTGGTCACAAAGTTTAATTTCTACAATAATCCAAAAGCGAAAAAAAATATGATTGGGTTTCTGTGTAGAGAACCAGGGTGTTGTTAACTTCTGGGTTAGCCATCAAAAATACATAATCACTGCAGCACTCTATTGAAGGATAGTTCCCCTTCATGGGAACTCGAACTGCGTCCCCTAGGGGTCGCTACGGGAACGCCCTCAGCGTGACTCGGTCTGAAGATACATATGTAAAAACACCACCTTTGGCCGGCGACAGCCATGACGTCAACTACCGCGTGCCACAATAAAAGTGCCGCCGGGAGAATACATCATCAGCTTTTTCGTCTTCACTGACTGGTTTGTTTGAAGCGTGCAATCTGGTAAGAGTACAGTTTCTCTCTATTCAAATGGCGAGCACTAGCAAGCGTTTAAGATTGTGTGTGGATAAAATCGGGACCCACCGCCTGACACACACACAATCTTTGCGTCTTTTGTTTGGGCAAGGAGCACGCACGCGATGTCCTTGAGGGGAATCTGCGTGCACTGTGAGCTTTTTCTATGTAAAAGCTCCGCTCTCGTCCTGTCCCTTTCCGAGGAAAGAGGGGCAGCCGTCTGCTTCCCGCGATTCGGGACCCACCGCTGCAAGGCACGGAGGTAATAAAATTAGCAGTTGGATGTGGCCGATGAGTGAGAAAGAAAAGAGGGACCGGACCGCACCTTTTCGCGCGCGTCGGCCGAGAAACGAGAGTGAGCTGCTGGATTGTGACGATGCGATCTTTCTGACATAATCAGATTCAGCGGCTAGTGCTCTTCTCTGCATATGAACGAGTTTTGGGGGGTTGTGAATCACCCCAGCTCGAGTGAGCCTTCTTTTCTTCATAAAATCTCGATGTGGAGATTGAGAAGGAGTGAAAAAAAAAAAAAAAAAGCTATTTTTTCTCGTATTCATAGGTTTCAGCATACTATTTATGCTGACACTGTGTGAAAATGGCTATGAGGGGATGTCCCCTGTGCAAGAGATGATAAACAGCTTATCTCTCTGTTGGCAGACATCTTCTCTCAAGGCTCCCCCCTGGCCACCTAAGCCCCTGAATCTCGCTTAAATGGCAGGGTATATGCAGCAGCAGGTCAGACCGTCGCTTCGTTGCACACTAAGCGTACCAGACTGATCTGCTGAAAGACCTGGATAAGGTTCTATATAATCCAGGTCTGAGCCCCAACAACCAGGGGTCCTAGCCCATCTCGGTCTGAGGGTAAGATGGGCTCAGAAGGCTAGTCTCGCGACTCATGCCCTCCCCCTCCTGCGGCTAGGGTGAGAGAAAGGCGCGGGTCGAGAGAGGCAAGCCCTCTCATTCCTCTCTAATTCCCCTGTAACCACCGTAAACTTCACCTGACCGAGGTTAGGTGGAAATTTCCGGCTAAGCAAAGGCAAAAAAGGTGAGTTCCCTCTCATTCTGAGGAATGAGTTTTCCGGGGTCACCTATGCCCTGCTGAGCGGCGGAGTTCCCTCTCATTCTGAGGAATGAGTTCCCCGCTCTCCAGAGCTCATGGTTGGGCTTGCCGCTCCCTTCTGAGCGGCGGAGTGCCTTCTCATTCTGAGGAATGAGTTCTCCACTCTCCAGAGCTCGTTATAGGTCTCACTCTGAGGAGTGAGTTCTCCGCTCTAGAGCTCCTCATTGGTAGCTGAGTTCCTCTCATTCCGAGGAATGAGTTCTCCGCTCTCCAGAGCTCGCCGTCGGTAGAGCTAGCACTGCTCCCCTCAACCAGAGGGTCACCTATGAGCATGCCGCTCCCTTCTGAGCATCCGAGTTTCTCCGCCCCCCAGAGCTCTGTCATAGTGCCGCTCCCTTCTGAGCGGCGGAGTTCCCTCTCATTCTGAGGAATGAGTTCTCTGCTCCTCCGAGCTCTGTGATCTGTCTTGCTGGTCGAGCTAGCATTGCTCCCCTCACTATAGAGGGTTATCTATGAGCATGCCGCTCCCTGCTGAGCGGGGAGTTCCCTCTCATTCTGAGGAATGAGTTCCCCGCTCTCCAGAGCTCGTTATAGGTAGAGCTAGCATTGCTCCCCTCACTATAGAGGGTTATCTATGAGCATGCCGCTCCCTGCTGAGCATCTGAGTTCCTTCTCATTCTGAGGAATGAGTTCTCCGCTCTCCAGAGCTCGTTATAGGTAGAGCCAGCATTACTCCCTCATTAGAGGGTCATCTTTGAGCATGCTGCTCCCTGCGGAGCGTCTGAGTTTCCCTCTCATTCTGAGGAATGAGTTCTCCGCTCCTCCAAGCTCTGTGATCTCTCTTGCTGGTCGAGCTAGCATTGCTCCCCTCACTATAGAGGGTTATCTATGAGCATGCCGCTCCCTGCTGAGCGGGGAGTTCCCTCTCATTCTGAGGAATGAGTTCCCCGCTCTCCAGAGCTCATGGTTGGGCTTGCCGCTCCCTTCTGAGCGGCGGAGTGCCTTCTCATTCTGAGGAATGAGTTCTCCACTCTCCAGAGCTCGTTATAGGTCTCACTCTGAGGAGTGAGTTCTCCGCTCTAGAGCTCCTCATTGGTAGCTGAGTTCCTCTCATTCCGAGGAATGAGTTCTCCGCTCTCCAGAGCTTGCCGTCGGTAGAGCTAGCACTGCTCCCCTCAACCAGAGGGTCACCTATGAGCATGCCGCTCCCTTCTGAGCGTCCGTCTAATAAGTGCACACGCGAGACTTTGGGCACTTTCTAAAATCCACTCAGTGGTAAGTCCGCACATCAAGATTCTGCGTTCTTTCTAAAATCCCGAAAGGGTAGGGTTACGCGCACAGCTTCGTGCCCTTTTTTGAGTTGGTTAAAGCCCCGGCTTGTGCCTTGGGCCCTGCTCCCTTGTCCTGACCCCCCAGAGCTCTGTGATAGGTCGCTCGCCCTGTTGGTCGAGCCAGCATTGCTCCCCTCAACCAGAGGGTCATCTATGAGCTTGCCGCTCCCTTCTGAGCGTCTGAGTTCCCTCTCACTCTGAGGAATGAGTAGTTCTCCGCTCCAGGGCATAGAACGTTCTTCTAATAAGTGCACACGCGAGACTTTGGGCACTTTCTAAAATCCACTCAGTGGTAAGTCCGCACATCAAGATTCTGCGTTCTTTCTAAAATCCCGAAAGGGTAGGGTTACGCGCACAGCTTCGTGCCTTTTTTGAGTTGGTTAAAGCCCCGGCTTGTGCCTTGGGCCCCGCTCCCCTGTCCCATATATGTTGGGTCCAAAAAAAAAAAAAAAAAAGGGAAAAGAAAGGGGTGTACGCTACCAAGAGGTCTGTTGAGACAGTTCCCTCGGTAAGCTTGAGAGCAAGTGGTAACCCCTGAGTGATTGGCCAGGACCTAGTGAGCCAGGTGCCTGGCCATATCCCCTTAAAGGAATCTTTTTCTGATTCCAAGACTTTGAGCTCTACCCTAGGCCCGGTAATCCCGGCACCTAGAACAGGTAAGTACTAGGGTATGCAGCTCGGGCCTTTGGCCGAAGGGGATAATATCACTGACAGCCATCAGCCGTCCCAGGGGCAACTCCCTTAGCCGGGTAGAGCTGGCTTAGTGCTCGCCTTTTTTGAGAAATTGGCTTGCATTCCCCTCAGCATGGTGAAGTGGGTATAACGTTCCCCGTAGCGACCCTAGGGGACGCAGTTCGAGTTCCCATGAAGGGGAACGTCTCCAATAAACATGACTACCCCCCCCCCCCCACACACACACACACCCTACCACATCACAGGAAAAAAACTGTTATTTTTGTGCAATTCAAGTGTGCTACGCACAGGTGAGCGGGCCTGCACAAGCCACCTGTAGCAACACACTCGCCTCTACATGCACTAGACACTTTCACACAATGGTACATAATCCCACAAAAGACTGATTGCAATATATAACTGTAATGTATGTATGTTTACTGGCTCATGCACCACAAATCACCTTACACTGTTCCCCAGTCAGCTGCTTGAATGTCTCTCTTTTTGCACATGTACAGTATTTGAAGTCGTCTGCACAGTTGTACAGTTTGTATTTTTTTTTTTTTTTTTTAGTTTATGTATAGGTAACCACTTTTATATATAGCATATGTATAGTCAAAGCTGACAGTAGGTTAGTTGTTTATAGGTTTATACTGTTTTTACTTCGTGTTGTATGTCTGTATTTATGTAGCACCGTGGTCCTGTGAGGCACGACATCTCATCCCACTGTATGTCCACACATGTAGCGGAATGACAATAAAGCTCAACTTGAACTTGAACTTGAACTAATGCTGTTACCAATATTTTTTTTCATTTAAATTTGTATTATCTACAAAATAGCAGAGTAGAGGAACATTTTATGTAAAATATTTTATGGTTATTTTGATGGTCTCCTTTAGTAACTTTCCAAATATAATTTTTGTAAACTTTCTAGAAAATCCAAACTTAGTTTAGAGTAGGGGAAAATGCCCCCCTTAAGGATTGTGTCATTTTTTTCAGTGAAACAAAAGTTAAATGTGTTCAGAAAAGTTATCATAGTTTTAATGACAATGACATAAATTATAAACCAAGTATGAAAAATGTTTTCCTGTTATTAGATTTTTTACAAAAAATAAATGTGTGCCATAAAATGTAAAATGCCCCCCAGTCTGACAAAGCAATTTGCGTTAAACCTTTACAGCAAAATCAGAGTAAAGGGAGTTTTAGCTTAAAATAGAATATATTTAAAAAAAGATTCTAATCAATTATTGTGAATTACAAAACAACAAAAATGTTAGCTGATGATAACGAGCTAGCTAACTATACCTGATGCTAACTTGAGGTAATTTTTAAATATAAAGTCCAAATATTTTTATTGAACCAATTAGTTAGAATTCATTTAATGGAAAAACAAAGGATTCGATGTTCAGAACAGAATAACTACAGTAATTGCCTATTCCCCCCTGGGGCGTTTTACCCCACATGGCAGGGGGCGTTTTACCCCACTGACTATGTTTGAGAAAAAAGTTTCCCCCACTATAAACAGTGTTGTTTAGAGTGTTGTTCCCTATATTCATTTATGATTTTGTGATAAAAGAAGACTAAGTAATATGATGCCCATATTTATTTTATTTATATATCAAGATATATGATAGGGACATTACAATGCGTGCACAACATAATTACTTATATCCTGCAGACATCTATTATATCCTAATTAGGTCTTCAAAATATATAACACTGCTAAAACATGGCAAAAAGTGCCAGCGCACTAAATCAACAAGGCCTTTAATAAAGACAAATAGTTTCTTCACAGTGTTGCCAATGTAGCTACTTTATAGCTAGATTTAGCAACTTCCCTGCCCCTTTTGAGACTTTTTTCAAAAGTTTAGGGACAAATATAGCAACTTCTTGGACAAACCTTATCTAAGTTATCATCTTGCCTACTGATCTACATTCATCTTTATATAGATCAGTGAATTTGCCATTATGATGTCATCTAGTGACATTTAGCTACTAATTTTAGCTAATTTCAATTGAAAGCAGTTGGCAACACTGAATACTTCAGTGTTCACGATCAACTCTATAACTGCTATAAAATGTTCCGTTTACACATTTATCCACTTCATAAGCTACAACTGTGCTACTTATACAAGCAGTGCATATCTATTCTATCCACTGCACTCAAAATCAGCGCTTACTATCTGGTTTTACCCTAGTTAACCTCTCAACAGGAAAACATCTCCTCAGAACAGGGTAAGCGCTTTAATGAACAGATGCTAACAGTAGCGCTACACTCTCTCCTCCTAACTAACTGCATGATGACAGATTTGAATTGAAAGTAACAGCGGGGAGGAGACAATGGTGCATTTAGAAAAGCTCATGAAGCTCTCTTTCTGTTTGATGACTAAGCACGGCCTCAGGTGAAGCTCCCCGTCGACACCTCTGGGCCGTGTGCTCTCTTAGCCTCTCCCCACTGAGACAAGAGCACAGCACCTAGCTAACACCGATTAGCAATAAGTGATCCTTCAATATAGCCTAGACCTGCACAGACAAAACTGTAATCAAGTTTGACAATAAAATGAATGTGTTTTGATTTGGGATTTAAATATTTAACATTAATGGTTTTGAGCGTCCAGAAAAGCTATGCTAATCAAAATTATAATGAGAGGAAAGCCTTCTTATTCAGCTAAGCCAACAGTTCAAAGGAATTTAGACGAATTTACCTTCAGGCACCTGCCACGGCCCAGCAGGTCACAAAGTGGTCCATCAAAAATCCCACTGACATCACTTATTTACATACACACTCGTCACAATCTGAGATATACCTGAATTGATGTTTTTTTCAGCTTTTAAAACAATTCAAATCAATGGTTCTCTCTCAATGGGTCATCTCTAGTTCAGTGAATTTCTCCATTGTTTCAAAGCGGTTGAAGAAGCCTTCGGGGTGTTTGAGCCTTCACACTCCTTAAGCTAGTTTAAAGCTAATAATCTTTAAATCACCTGAACTGCGTGAACTTAAAACTAAAGGTCGTAGGTTAGAGCGTTTGTACGTTAGGTCAGGCCTTACTGTTCATAAAGAGATGTATGCTGAACATATTCAAAACTACAAAAATGCATTGTTCAAAGCTAAATCTGTTTATTATTCCAACATAATTGGAGTCAGCAATGGCAATTCAAGATTGCTTTTTTCGATGGTAAACAATTTTTTGCGACCTCCTGACTCTTTGCCATCTGATATGTATTCCACTGATTTATGTGACCGTTTCATGACTTTTTTTGAGTCTAAGGTAAAAATGTACATCAGCAATTACTAAATAGTACATTCCACCATGATTCCTGCCAGTCTATCTCTTACGCACTTCCCCACTCAGTTTTTTCTACCTTTACACTACCAACTGCTTCGGAGATAGTGGGTCTGATAAATAAATTTAAATCTTCAACTTGTCAGTTAGACCCTCTACCAACTCCTTTAGTGAAAGCATGTTTACCAGCTTTGTCGCCATTGATTACTAAAATTGTTAATGCTTCACTTGTTTCTGGTTCTGTACCGTCATCTTTTAAATCTGCTATTATTACTCCCATACTTAAGAAGTCTGGGGCCGATCCATTTAACTTTGATAATTTCCGCCCAATTTCAAACTTACCGTTTATCTCTAAGATAATTGAAAAGTGTATTGCAATTCAAATTCAAGAACATCTCTCTAATAATAATTTGTATGAAGAATTTCAATCTGGTTTTCGTCCTCACCATAGCACTGAGACTGCTCTCGTCAGAATAACCAATGATCTGCTGTTGGCAGCTGACTCTGGGCTTTTAACTATACTTGTCCTTCTTGATTTGACTGCTGCTTTTGATACTGTCTCACATGAGATACTTCTTGACAGGTTGGTTTCTATTGGGATCACTGGCACTCCTCTGTCTTGGTTTAGGTCGTATCTTTCTGGACGTACTCAATGTATTCAATTAAAACGTTTTAGATCAAGAACATCAACAGTTACCACTGGGGTTCCCCAGGGTTCTATTCTGGGCCCGCTTCTTTTTATTATTTATTTACTCCCTCTTGGTTACATTTTGAGGAAACATGGTGTTCATTTTCATTGTTATGCGGATGACACCCAACTTTACCTGTCTGCCAAACCCACTGGTTCTTTTCCACCACCATCTTTATCCAGTTGTTTAGATGAAATTAAACATTGGCTCTCAGCTAATTTTCTGAAGCTAAATGGCAACAAAACTGAGGCCCTACTTATTGGCACTAGATCTGTTTTGTCTAAATCAAATTGTTTTTCTTTGTTCATTGACAATAATGTAATATCTCCTTCCTCCCAGGTTAAAAGTTTGGGTGTTGTCATGGATAGCACACTATCCTTTGAAACTCAAATTAATAGTATTACGCGGACTGCATACTTCCACTTGCGTAATATTAATCGTCTCCGTCCCTTTCTTTCTACCAATAATACAGCAGTTCTTGTTCATACATTAGTTACTTCACGTATAGACTACTGTAATGCCCTTTTCACTGGTGTTCCCGCTAAATTGCTTCATAAGCTCCAGTTGGTTCAGAACTCTGCAGCTCGTGTTCTTTCTAGAACACCTTTTAATGAGCACATTTCTCCAGTTCTTCAGCAGTTGCACTGGCTTCCAGTAAAGTATAGAGTAGAGTTTAAGATCTTGCTACTTACTTACAAGGCACTTCATAATCTTGCACCTCAATACCTTAATCAACTTCTTCAGGTCTACACCCCTTCACGTGCTCTTAGATCCTCATCTTCAATTTCTCTTGTGGTACCTCGGATTCGACTAACTACTATGGGTGCCAGATCTTATAGCTATGCTGCCCCCCGCCTATGGAATTCCCTTCCCCTTGATATTCGCAATAGCAATTGCTTGCTGACTTTTAAAACACGTCTTAAAACATATTTTTTTAGACAGGCTTTTTTATGATATGTATTATTGAGTCTCTACTGTGCTTTACCTGTATATGTACAGAGTTTGTTGTGTGTTTTTGTTTTTTGCAGTGACTTGTATTTTTTATTTTATTTGCTTGTGAGGTGACCTTGGGTGTTTAGAAAGGCGCCATAAATAAAATGCATCATCATCATCATCATCAAATAACGAGAATTTCCCATCTGCTTATAAGTTTGCTGCAGCCATATTTGTTTTAGCATCACTATTTATTTTTATTTGAAATGTATTTGTTTGTGCCAACAGAAGACAAATAGGTGTCTTGTTTATCATTTTTGTATAGATTTGGTTTATTTCGATTTTTGGCAGTTCTTTCAAAAACATGAGCCACATTTGGTTCAACAAAAACTGAAAATTCTTTCATCATTTACTCACCCTCATGTCATTCCAAACCAAACAGCTGACGGTAGCCATTGACTTCCATAGCATTGGAAAAAAGTACTATAGAAGTCAACTGTTTGGCTACCCACATTCTTCAAAATATCTTCTTTTGCATTCATCAGAAGAAACAAATTCATAAAGGTTTGGAATGACAAGACAGATGACAGAATTTTTGGGTGAACTATGCTTTCAACAAATAATGTGACAGTTGTTTCACTGAGCCTAATTCTCATGTAGGGGGCTGTGCAGGTCTCTCCTGGCTCAGTGATATTGTTGGAAGATGCTGGTGAGAGTGTCTAATGTCTGAATTGATTTAACAGTGTGCGGTTGGACAGCAGTTCTAGAGCACAGCAGGTTTTCAGGCTTCCAGCGGCTCCACTCCTAATTGCGCTCAGTCAAATGTCTGACTAAGCCTAAATCATCCTGGGTAATCTTTTCCTTTGGGATACAGGGCCAAGAGAATGGCTGTTTCTCATATGCACTGAATTTAAAGTGCACGAAAAACAATGTGCGTTATCAACTGACCTATGATTTTCTTATGTATTTAAAGCCTGTAATAGATGAATGACAACTTAAAAATCCCATAGCAGCTGGATTCTAAAAATGCAAATGTTGAGAAATATATTGATTAAAAAAGGTGCAAAGATCTTCATTGTCAGCATGAGCATATTTAATTAAAAAGAAGAGAGTTACACTACTGTGGCGGGCTTAGGTCCCTGTTGTTGATTATATTAAAGTAAAGGGTAGGAGACCTGCCTAACTTCCTGGGAAAGTGCGCAAACCAATAAAGTGTTGCTTTACCTCCTGCTGCATGAGTGATTTGGGAGATTCCTGTGCTAGAGCGGCGCGTCAGGTCCCTAGCGTGCTTTGATGGCCTTTGGCTACTACACACTTTCATATATACTTTAGTGTGTATTAAACAACTGTTGAGCTCTGACTCTTAATACATGGAACAAACAGGCAAGTGAAAAATAAATGTTTAGAGGTATTCATTTATTAGTATTTCTCCCCCCCCCCCACAAAATGCATTATCGTCAACATGTCAGATGCAAACATTAATGGATAATGTCACATCAAATATTTATAATTATTTTATTTATAAAAGATGTTACATGCAAATATAGCACTTCATTATGCACATAATTGACTATCAGATGGTTTCAAACTCATTTTCAGCTTTAAATGTCACCACCATCAACCAGAAACAACATTTACCAAATAACCACACATGGATCAAATGTAGCTATCATTATCTCTAGTTTTGCTAATGTTAACTATGAACACTAACTACTTGAAATATTTAAATATCTAAATATCCCAGATCATTTAGGTAACATTTGTGAGACAATTGAAAAACAATTATTTAAAATATACATACATACATATATAAACATTATATATCAATTAAACTATATAAAATGTAAGTATCATTATACTGCTTTTTCATTTCAACATATTTTCAAAAATCTCATCTAGATAAATCTCATGTAACTTACAAAATTACATTGGTTTCCCACGTTAGTTTCCCAAGTATCATTAAGTTCAACACTAGGATTTTGTCTTGTGTAACACTGGATTTTGTCTTGTGTATGGGTATATAATGGAATCCAGCACTTGCCAGGACACATGGATACATTTATCATTTACTGGCAGACTACTGTTAATACATCACTTTTCCATGCCAGGCTAAACAGAGTGCAGAGCACGAACATCCAAAGATTTGCAAAGCACCATCTTTAAATGTTCTATATTATGTATATGCATTATTATTTTAGATTTTTCTCTGGTGTTGGTGCACATAACCACACTATGAAGACTACAGCTTCATAACAACTTTTAAATACATGCAATAAATAATTACAGATAATCTGCATGTATCATACTAATACACCCCAGTTATGTGTGTGTGTGGGAAAAAATGGAATAGAAAGAGAGACTGTTAGAGAGTGTGTGAGGAAGGGCTGTTCTCACCATGACCCTATAGGGCATCAGAACACTGTGAGTAGAATTCACACCAGCTAAACAGCAAACACAGGCTGTGAGAACCCATCTTTCACTGTACAGGATGAATTCTTCACCTGCAGAATATACCCGCCATGACAAGCAGCTGTCAATTGAAACGTTACCCCTACATTCCTTGCAGAATGTTTACACCGTACTAGCAACAATATATACTGGATTCGTGGAAAACTGAGAAACGGTAAATCAGTGCATGCAAGTCCACGTGGGAGCGATCTTTACAAAAACATGTTCTAGTAATAAACATTTTGGATGTTATTTAAAAGAAACATCACTAAGAGAACAGGTCAGGAAAAACAATGACATTCCAGTGAAGGTCGCACATGTGCTTTCACGCCAGGAGAAACATCCCAACACAATCAGTGATGAGTACACCAGTCCTCCATGCCTGATGCAGCACAGACGACTGGAAATGCCAGGAATGCTAGACTCCAGCCCCATGGGAGACCATGTTACACTTATTGGCTACCAGTGTCCGCATCCACAGGAACAATGTCCGAGATGAGTTCCCACACAATAGGAAACAGGACATTTATGATGCCGATACGGTGAAAAAATAAAAGGGGTCTCATTCCCGGGCCATAGAGCTCCCTGTATCTCTGTCTGACACCCCGGGATCGGGCTGCTCAGACAAACACCTCCACATTTTTGAGAGGTGGACATGGAGAGAGTTTAAATGGAGACTCCTCCTGTCCCATTTGGTTGATTTAAATGGTATGTTATTAGCTTTCCCAGGCATTGTCTCTCAGATGTGGTCACTTTCTCTGCATGAATGTCTGCATCATTACTGACCACCAGTCTCAATGAAACAAAGGTTCCTATGTGGTAATATAGTAGCAGTTCCACAAATGACAGACTTAAGACAGTTGCATCTCATATTTGGAAATATTCGATTGATATTAATTAATAAACACACTCTCTACTGACATTTATCTGAAAGTGTTAACTGATACAGCATAGAAATTGGTATTTTGTGAGATGTAATGCAATGCAAACAAGTCACTTACTTGAGAGTGACTGAATTTCTGAGTCATACTCAGAACATACTGTGTTTGCAATGCAGAAAACCATGGTAATCCAAACATACAGTTGCACTGAAATATCAGTTGCATTGTGTGTTAGACACAAACATGTATTAGCATTTCTTTTAACAGGGATAGTTCACCAAAAAAAATATTAACCAAAACTTTATGACTTTTTTTCTGTGGAACACAAAGAAGTCATTTTGACATGTTTTTTTTTATCAAACACAAAGGGGCAATTTTTGTTCTTTGCAATGTTATCAGGCCCTTTGATATTTTTGTTCTTACAAGAACCTAAGAGATCTAGAAAAACTGTACATTTTGCAATTAATAATCAACAGACTAATAAATAAAATCAGCCACAACCTGTAGAAAATTAAGTCCTTCAATTCTGGTTTATTAAAAGAAAAAGAAAAACTAAAAGATTGTTCAATACTATGATTAATATTAATTAATACTATAGACATAAATTAGCTTGTTCTGTTTTAAAAGATTGATTATTTGGTGTCAAGCAAACTAATATGTAATTTAGCATCATGTGTATTATTTTTTAAATGGCCAATTGATTCACTTTGCACAAAAACTCATTTGTTAAATAAGAACAATTAAGCCCACAAAATTGAGCAATGTTATGTTATTTTAGATTTGTATTTAGTGTTTACATTGCTCATGCATCTTTATGTTCATTCAACAATCATTACTATTTATATCCACTGATATTCAAAGTTTAATAAAATCGAAATCTTTCCAAGTATCCCCTGGAACTAAAACTAAGTGCACCCTTGGCTATGTGGCCTTGGACGGGGATTCACTAGGAATGATTTGGTGTAGATTGCCACCTTCTGGTAGCTAATGATAAGTGCTGCAGTGAGAGAAACAGATGCCAGTGCATTGCAAAGTCCTGCCAAAGCACACACCTGCAATAAGTCTCAAAAAAACAGAAAAATGGCTGAAATTAAGCAGAAACTAACTTACTGGGGCACACAACTGTGCATTAACTGTTTTTTTATTCTAATAATATTTGTACTTAATTTCCAAAACTAACTAAAAGGAAATGAAACACTCTTTTTGTACTCAGTCTGAACTGTTATTTTAGCCTTGATTTTGTTAGGCGATGATCCTTGCTAATTAAGTTCTGCACTGTTTTTCTTTTTAGACATCCTTTGATACTAGTCATTCACTCAGGCCGCTAGTTAGTGCCGACAACTCTAATCAGCTGAATATATCTGTCCTCTTGGCATAGCCTTTGTGCTTGAACCCCACATTCTAATTAGAACCATCTTCCACTTCTCTTTGGAGTTTTCTTTAAATAACGAGGGGGAAAACAGCCATTTAACAAGTGTGCAGTATTCTCCAGATCTGTGGAAGTTTACCCACATCTGCACCGCTCCCTAACCCTCGCAATAGAGCAGGTCAATCAGAGGGTTAGGGGTCAGCACTTATCCTATTGTGTGGCACAACCAACATGAACCTCAGTGCGACACCGTAGGAGCGGGGCGGTTCAGGTTCAGGAATGAGAAATGAACAAGAGCGCTTCTTCGACACGGTTTGCCACTCGGAACGCTGAAAGGAGGAATTCTAATTAGGAGGAAAACGTATAGTCGTGAGGCTTTGTCGGCCTTTTATGCGTTATCAATGATGGGGAACAAAACAAAAAAACAAGTAGAGGCCGGGACTTTGCAGGTGCGCAAAGACCAATGCGAGACCGGATGAAAGGTACGCCAGGGATCGTCTGCAGGAAGAGGTTGGATCTGTCGGGAACATCACAACGGGGCTGGTTAAACAAGGAGCGGGTCAGGCCAAGGGTCTGCTCGATTATCTTAAAACGCCTCTCCCCTACTCGTGCTCATCAGTGAACGCCCCGGCCTCTTTAATTAACCTGATTCCCACAATCCACTACCCTGTGACCACCCTTGCTGCTGAAAAATGGGCAGCATAGGTGACAGAACACTGCCCGAGCCAAAGGAGTGCCAAAGAATGTATTCTTCTAATGGTTCTGAATAGCAGCAAAACAGGCAGATCAGCATAATGGTCATGCACCCCTCCCACACATTCAGTCACACACTCTCTCCCCTCCTCCTCCTCCTCATCCAAACCTTGATTAACCTCCTCTTTCCCTCCCATGCACATTCACACAGGCACAATGTGCCTCAGAGGCCCTGACAGATGGGGCCAGGGCTGTTTCATGGGGGTTTCTCTGTGCAAACGGCAGCCTGGTTTGGTACTGTGTTGTCAGGCCAATGAATTGATTCCGACCACTATAGAAGATTCTCTCTGCCAGAGTGTCACAATGGCGACGAGTGTGGGGAGCTGGGAGCAAGCTTGTGGAGGCATGGAGCCCTCACTCATGAATGATGGCCCTGCGAATGGTGCTCCTTTTATTGGCATTCATACCTACTTCGCTCTCATGCCGCCCATCTAAAAACACGGAGAGCGATAGTCAGATTGCACTACAGAAAAAGCAGATCTTTCCAGAAACCTGCTTATTTTCTCGCACTTCCTGACTAAGCCATTCCTAAAAATGCCACAGGCTTCATGTTAGTGTCAGCTTTATAAATCAAAGGCCATTTTGGTGACTTTTCACCATCCCCATCCTTAAATTAATCTGGTTGTTACGCCCACGGTGACCTCTGAGGCGACCCCAGACAACCGAGCCGGAGCTGAGGACAATCCTTCCTCAGACTGGACAACGGGACCATCACACTCCTGTCTCATTCCATCAGTGTCAGCCACCACAACCTGGTTAATGTTTCACCAGCCCTCCGTTTTGTTCCTTCGCCTTGGAAAAGAAAAGGAGAGGAGAGCAGGGGAGGGTTAGTTAATCACGGGAAAATGGAAGGCAATCGATCGACACACAAACAGGCTGAAGGGACAATGCAAAGTGACTGAGGAGATTCTTTCCTCTGTGTATCTGCAGCACATTAATTTATCACAGTCCATTAGAACGGCAGCAAAGCATGAGGGCGCTGGATGTTTGGAGTTAAATGGTCTGTGGACAAACTGCACGCAAGGAAATTAATCAGTTGAATTCATTAATGAAGTAGTTCATCAAAATTGAGCATTAAGTCACTTACTCAACTTCATGTTCATTTAAACCAAAAGTAGAAATATTAAATAATGTTCCGGTTGATTTTTTCCATTCAACTGAACTGAAAGCTTCAAAAAGTAAGCCAAAAGCACCATAAATGTTACTCAAACATCTCATCCCAAGTCTTCAGAACTCATATCACAGCTTTGAAAACAGTCCTTATCCGATGCTAACATTCTTTTCAGTTGAATTCCAGAATGAATCATTGAGAAAATCACCAGATTCACTGAAAAGATCAGTCAAAAGAATGGCTTGAAGATGATTTTTAGTGAGTAACATATTAACGTTCATTCTGTTCCTCACAGAAAATTGATAAAGATGATTTTAGAAGACTAGAAATATGACATGCTAGTCATATGCACTATTTTTTATGATATATTTAAGGTGCTTTTATGTCAGTTTGGAGCTCGACAACCCTCAGTCTTCATTCACTTTCATTATATTGAGTGTCAATTATATAATGACAAAAAAATAAGTTTAAGTTAGTTTTAGTACAATTTATGACATTTAAATTTTTTTTGGGGGGGTGAAATCTCTTTTAAAATTGTTTTGCATTCAGTTGAGAAATTTCCCGTCCACTTTGGCAAGACATCATGAGATGAGAAAGGCTTCACGAGGAACTTTTATAAAAGAAGCTTCTGCTCTATTGGTTCAAAAACTTAATTTGAATCTTTTATACTTGGCAACAGTTTGTCGACAGTGTGACCGCAAATGATTCATAGACATAACGGAATTCGTTTTTGTTTCACTGTTCTCCATATTAAGTGGTCCCATCAGGACACCATGGACTACGCATTGTGACCGAAGACCAACCCACAGAGTTTCACATTCTGTCTCCCAGAACTGTACTCCTCACAGCGTGTTAGCATACACAAAAGGGAATCTGAAGAACCTACAGGTAGGACATTGCTAACCAAAGGGCGACACACATACATAACCAACTGACAAGACGCTGTATTTGCTCGGCTCGCTCTCTTTTGTACCTCTGGAGTCTGCATAGCAATGGCAAGTGCATTTACATGCTTTAGAATGCGTTGGGGAGAAGGCCGCGGTGTGTATTGTTGAGTGGCCAGGTCCAAAAAGAAAGAACACACGGTGGAGAAAACAGGGAGCTGACAAAAGACTTGAATGAGAATCAATTAATTTTCATTTAGCGCAACAATCAAAGGGCTGGCATTAGCATGTGTGAGGCTCATTTGATGGTGGCAGGAGGCAAGGCGGGAGAGCTCAGGCCCACATTAAGGTAATGACAGGGTCAGGCCTGCCCGGCCTCTCTTCCATTAGCACCCCAGTGTTCTCGGGCGTAATCACAAAACCCCAGTGTGGCAGGGCAGATGATTAACCATTAGCAGATTCCAGTGCCACTGAAGTCATTGTGTACATGACAGGGAAAATGAATATGCGGGTAAGATTCGCAGGGATTGCACACTGTGTAAGACACTTGCAGTGTTTGAGATATGAGGTATGTTTGTATTAGATCATTTTGGAGTAAAGTGGGCTCTTGTCAGAGCATTTATGGGATAAAGCGTGTTTTTAAAGTTTGTAAGTAAAATCTGATTTTGCCTCAAATGCAAAACCTATTCAAATTTAAAGTTACATGTAATCAGATTGCTTTTGTTTCTGTTTAGAGCAAAACACTTTTGTTAGTATGTGCCATATTAATAACACAAATTTGTGTATAATCCGCTGCAGAAATGACATCAAATCCGCCAAAAAATGAATTCGCTATGGGTGCCCTCAAGACTTTTCTGTGGGGTTTTTCAATTTATTAGTAAAATAAGGTCTGTGGTAAGCATAACTTGACATTGCTTCAACGATTTGCTCTACAATTAACTAATAAGTTACAACATAAGAACATTTAGTGTGCTAGTGTGTGCAGTTTACATTGTAGACCAAAATATTCAAGTATTGTTAAATTATATTTATCACAACCCTTGTTTTACTCACAAATTGAAAAACTCCATTACAAAATTCCATTGGGAAAAAAAACTAAGGCAAATTAGTCTTCAAGGTTTTGACATCATCTCTGCAGCACTCTACGGATGTAGAAGGACAGAATCCAATCTAAACACATTTATTCCCAGAACAGCATAACATTTTTTTATAATAATTTGTATCAGGACTGTAAAAACTGAATTTCATTTGTTGTTCATTTGTCAAGATGATTTAACTAATTTTTGTCTTTTTTCAGAAGTTCAAGACAGCAATAGTTAAAGCATGTACAGTTTTTATAAGAATTTGTGTAAGAGCTGCTAGCGATATTTTGCAAAAAGACCCAATACTGGACATTTTTACATAGTTTCGTTATTTTGTGTGAAGCAGTGGTATTCATTTTCAAATTGGATAACATAACTCAGTTAATCTAAAATCAAAGAAAACCTGGGTGCCTTAGGGGTCAACCACAGTGGCGATGGGTGCACTTATCCACGTGTGTGTGAGTGTGTGTGTGTGTGTGTGTGTGTGTGTGTGTGTGTGTGTGTGTGTGTGTGTGTGTGTGTGTGTGTGTGTGTGTGTGTGTGTGTGTGTGTGTGTGTGTGTGTGTGTGGTGAGAGGGTGTGTCACAGACAGGTGAAATGGGGCGGAAAGTATTTGCGAAGAAAAGAGTGTAAAGAACAGTGTGGTTACGATTGCAAACAGGGTCACATCTGTGACACTCCAGACACAGAACTATAAAGAAGTAAAAGTGTGCAGACATGCCATATTGTGAAAAGCAGCCAGCCAGCTGTTTTGGATTTCTGTCAATTAAATGGGAATGTATTTCATTCCTCACAGAGCCAGGGACAGCTTTATAGGCCCAACAAGACAGGAAGCTTTAAAGGGGATAGGTCACCTCACGTTCAACAGTAAATCAGTACCCTTATAATATTTGTCATTTTTCCAAACAGCTGACCTCTGAGTAATATAATGACAAGATTGAGATGTGTAGTGCTTTGTCTATTTGAAATGCAAATTAAAATTCAGGAGTAAAGAAGGCTTCTTTATTAATATTTAGGTCTGAATTATCGCCATTGTTATGTAGACCAAAAAGTAGAAAGCAAAGTGTGTTTTAGAATTTTGGTGGCTTCTTAAAAAGGAATTCATTAAATGTGCCCATAATATTTATGTTCCTTTGTACTGCAAAAACAAAAGTTTTCAGTTAATGAAACCATTGTCAAAGTATTAGCAGTCACTTATTAATGTAAAGTGATAGTGACAAAATACTGAGTGCACTTTTAAACAATTGATAGACATTAATGGAAATCTAAGGCTTAGGTACTGATACAGTTTTCACGATTCAATTTAAGTTCACAAGCTCTTGATTGGATTCTGACTCATTCTGAAATTATAATTTCAGTTATAATGTCCAATTAGTTTACAGAAATTTTCGACAGGCTTTTATTTTTTATCAGGAATTATGGAAACTTCCAAATGACTACAAAAAATATTTTTACAAATTAACAAAATAGCTCAAACCTTGAAGTTCAATTTTTATTTACATAGATACAAAAATAAACTAAAAACTAGTCTGAACCTACTAATTCTATTAGACCCAAATTAAAAATCTATATTTTGAACCTAATGCAATCTCATCCTAGCGTAGATATTTGGCCTTGACAGACCACAATTCCTAAGGACATCTATTTTAGGTTCCATAAGTTATAAAGAGGCTGCGGGACTGAGATTTCTGGTGTATTACAGGACTACCCTACAGATTTACAGACACATGAGTAAGACAATGCAGGAATGGAAATCAGTTTACTTAGTTCCTCTCTGGTCATCAGTCAAGAGAACATTTCAAACTGGACAAAAAGGCCAAAAGGAAGCAGAGAGGTGATTCGACGAATAAGAATGGGTTAAAAGAGAAGCACTAAAACACCTACTGAGCAAAAGAATGTGAGAGAGGGTCTCTTTTCATGGGTGTCCACACACTAAAGACAGGCAGCACTTGACAATACTGTACAATGCTGTTTTGCACGATTAAGTGGTGTGGAGGGCAGGGCCGAAGACAAAGCCTCCTGTAGTCTCTGGAGCTTCCAGCCCCAGTGGGTCTCTCTTTCAGCCCATATGTTTCTGCCCACTCACAGACCCCTCACGGGCCACTCTCAGTCTGCTTCTGCTGTACAGCCTCATGTTCAGCATCTGGACACGCGAGAGGACAGCACTATGGTCACCTCGACGACCAGCCCTCTTAGGGTGGGGGTGGCATCCTTGGAAACTGCAAAAGGACAGAGTCTGTGAATACGGGACAGAGTCTGGTGAATACAGGATCCTTGAATGAAGTCCTATTCAAGAATGCATTCTTAGTAATATTAGAAGTCTAAGACCACATAAAAAAAAATAGTATTTTAAATGTTATTTTAAAAATGAATATAATATAAAATGAAAAAATAAATAAATGAGATGAAATTATTCTATATCATTAACGAATATACAAACTTAGAGCTGCAGCTTGAGTGGTGCTGCCGAAAGCAATTAATTTTTTTTTTACTTAAAATGTATTTACCTAACTTTACACTTTAATTGTTACATTAATTAAATAATTTGTAAAGAAAATCTTACATCAGAATAGTAGTGTTTCAGCAGATTGTACATTCCATCGCACTTTTTCTGTCTCATGTCGGTGTCAAACCCAACGGCATCAAACTTCAAAATTACCTAAAAATTATTATTTCCGAAATCTTTTGTGTGTGTGTGTGTGTGTGTGTGTGTGTGTGCGCGCGTGTTAACACTGCTGTATTCTATTTTGTCAGTTCTTAAATACACACAATTTCCTTTTTGTTCTTTGTAGAAAATTAAGCAAGGCAACAGATCTGACAGGTTCCACAGTCGTAAATACATATAGTTACTAAGTGTGTGTGTTCCGTGACTGATGGACATTGTGTTTGTGACAGTGATGGACTGTCAGGATGCTGCCAGAAGAGAGGACCTGCCTTAACTTCTTTAACACATGGACACAAAAGAACCAAAGAGACAGAAAGAGGAGATGGAGAAAAAGGAGATGGGGGGAGTTCAAGGATGAAGGAGAAGAAGAATCACTTCTTAACAAGTGTTTACTCTCATTCTGTTCCTGAGCTGCAGATCAGTAACCAACCACGGAGAAATGCAGCTCCTGATCCAGGAAGAAATCTCAAAGCCCTTGAGGTCAGGGGTCACTAACTCTGCCATTGTTCCTGACAGGGCAAGCACACTCCAGCTTTCAAAGGCCTGGGTTGGGGGAGCAAAGATATGCCAGGAACAACTGGGTCAGGACCAGGGGCTTTGTGGCTACTAGGGAAGAAAGAATCAGTCAGAAAAGGTTAAATGAAGAGCGAAAGGACCCTTCTGTCCAATTATGGAGGGACAAACGCTCTCTGTGACCCAGTAGGGTCAAAGTTCACTACAGCCATTGGCAGCGACACACTCATGCCCTTTGTAGCTCAGATAAGATGAACCTCCAATGTGTTTATATATGTCACTCGCTGTCCAGTTTTAGGGGTATAAATATTCCAAACATGAAAGCTACCACTTAGCAGTATAATTGTATTGGTCACCAAACTAGGTGGGTCAAGCCGGCCATCGTAGTAGACATACCCAACACCATTTTAAACACTCTGAAGCGGATTCCTTTTTAATTTGATGGCTTACTGGACAAAAAATTAACAAGGACATCTTGACTCTCAAACAGTGTTTCCAAACTTGCTTTGAGAGAATGAGCTTCATTGAGAATCAGAACAGCAAATAGTCTGACTGCTTAGATTCAGATGCCGTCCGATATAAAGAGGCACAAAGGCCACTCTGAGACCCAGACTCTTTCATGTCCACTGCAAGCGGATAGAAAATTCAAGCCTATCAAATAAAAAGGACAAAGTCTTGATGAGAGTGGCCTCCTTCCGCCCCTCCCACTCCGAGGTCTTTGAGGTAGGCCTCCTCTCAAGCCAACAACTATTCCAGGCCAGACCTGCACTTGTCGGCTAATACCTGTCCAATACAAAGAGCCTTGCTGAGCAGCACAGTGAGTGTCTTGGGCCAAGCCTGGGTGGATTAGGCCACCGGAGGTATTTCCTCCTGACTTGGGTACCACAAGATTAGCTCCTAGAATTAATCACCTGCTTGTTAGGTAAACAAGCAAGGTGCAATCATGTTACTGTGATTAACCCTGCCTTCATCTCTATGCTGGGCTCTTGACTCTGAAAGCACCTGTACTGCAAAGTTGAGTTGGGCAAGCTGTCTGAGTGCTGCATGCTCTTGTCATTATCTCGGTAGTGATGGGGACAGGGTGAGGTGGTGGCACTTTATTAAAGCCCTGTGATGGATTTAACCACTCTCTGGATCAAGGCAATGGATCTTTAGTCACATTCCTACGGCTCTTTTAAGTTCTCAGACAGTGCATTCTTGAAGTTCATCAAAAAATTCAGGATTAGACATGGAGACGGGGTACCACTTAGACTGGCTCTTGAAAGTCTCACATTAATATTCTAAACCTGACTCCCAGACTTCAATGCATTGAAATTAGTTTTCCCGTATTATGGGATGAAATATGTTTACCCTATATTTCCAGTCAAGTTAGCTTACATTAAAGGTATTTCTATAATTTTCTTCCTGGCACCACCACACTTTGGTACACTGATACGTTGATTTAAAAAATCAAACGTGTTGTATAACACCCCCATTAATGTGAAGAGCAGGAACTTAAAACAGGAAGACTTAAGGTCCATCAGGCCTTCCTTGAGAAATCCATTCTCCATGCATGCACCCAAATTCCTTGCGTTAGAGCCCGGAAGCAAGCCAGGCGTGTTGGGGAGGAAAGAGCTGATGGAAGGGGGTGGTAGTGGTGGATTTTCCTCTCCCTTGGACTCCTCTCTGCAGGCATCCTCCATCCCTCATGAGCCGCCCTAAGCCTGTTGGACACACATCAGGGTTAGTGTGAGCGGACTCAGCTGGAGTATGCCAGGCTTAGCTTTTCTTACCGGATGACCTTTAATCATGGGATCAGGGGCCATGCATGCAGCTGGACATATCCAGGATCCTGATAACACACAAGGTCACACTTTCACAGTCGGGTCACTGTCACATGGGGCCAGGTCCGATTTATATGATGGGGTGCTTTACACAGTCAGAGTCCCACGTCTGTTACAAGATTTAGCTATGTTAAACCAGTGCAAGGAGCCGTAATCAATGTCACTGTGGTTTAAGCATATCAGTTTTTACATTGCACAGGACTTTGCTATTACTTTCAGTCCAGTCTTACCTCACAGAATCTCATTTACATGCCTACCAACAATTCACCAAAGATCTACAACGTGAGACCTTGGCAGGTCTGCAAGATTTGCTTTGATGTCTGTTGTTTTATCAATGAAACTCTGTCTAGCTTGGGAACAGGTGCAACAAGTGTAAAGGTTACTTCATAGTTGTACCCATTCAAGACGTAAGGCATGAGAGAGGGGCCGCGCTGTGTGGTAAATAAACAGTTGATCTAAAAAACACTTGAAAAGATCAAAAAGGTGCTCAGTGCTCTTCAGCATCTTGAGATTCCCAGCATGGTGTCCGTACAGCACACAAACGACTGATTAGCACAGCGGCATCTATCTTGCGGACTGTTTTAAGACGCGGTGTGGGCTGACACCAGACTATGCGGAGCTCTCAGGGTGCGAATGGGGGATTTCTCTGAGGTGCTGTCAGCGGTGTTGAAAGGCCTCTCTGTCAGCCAGAGGCAGCGGGGAGCCCGAATGAGTTGACCGAATCATTGCTTAGCCCCATGGCCTCACTCTGAACAGCAGTTTGTCTTGTGCTGGCATAGACTGGCTTTCTCAGAGCACGGGTTCCTCATCTCGCCTGGGAAAAGGGACAACCCTCAACCCTTGCCTTTTCAACACACAACATATGCAAACTCTCGAATGGTCTTGCTTGCTATCTCCCTTACTTTTTTCTTATTATTTCTCATCCACCTCCCCCGGCAAACTCTTACTCATATCACCAGCAAGGGGCGCCCTCGATTCTGCTTCCCACTCTTAGGCAGAAGAGGAGAAGGATGAAGAGCCAGGGTCTTTTCATCAAGAACAATCTGCCAGGGAGCTGGAAAATGAGCGGGCACTCAATTAAGAGCTGCCCATTGAGGCGGTGGAGTGAGTCTGAATGAGGGCCCCTCCAAAGGAATGAAGCCCAATGAATAGATTGTGGGGCTTCATGAAATATTAAAGAGTGGACGGATTTCCCACAATATTTGTACACCTCTCTTTGTGGGGATTTCTCCCTCCATTGAGCCTGAAACTGTTAACACATCCGCTCAGAAACACGGTTCAGCCACTGTGCTAAAGGACCCGGGGGCCCAGCATCAAACAACACCCTTCTCTCTCTCGCCCTCTTTCTCTGCAGTACTGCTCATGCATAGCTTTCCTCACAGTGAGAGAAACCGTGATCTATTCATGAAGGGGATTACAGCAGTTTTAATGACCACCTGGCCTTTCTGCTGCTCTGCATTGAGAGAGTGTAAAACTCTCCGGTGGGTTCCCACTTCCTACGGCGCTTCGCTGACTGCACATGTGGGTCATACTTTCCAACCATAATGTTGCTTATTCCCATAATTGCAAGCATACATTCAGCATACTTACTGACCACCAGTTTCTTTAAGATTCACAAAGGCAAAGTAAAGAAACAAACTTGCTTGTACCTGTGCTTTGACAATAATGTTTTACACACTCCACTTTTTGTTACCTCTCTTTCTCGCTCTTTCTCTCTCTCTTTTATTCACCTCACCTCCCGGTTCTCTTTTTTCTCTGCTCGCTTTTCCCAGCGGATCAAGTTGAACAGAGGCTCAGACACTGAGGATAAGGAGCTGGTTAAATCTTCCATTAGCATTAGAATGGCTGCATATTCCTGCAGTGAACCAACATTAGTTAATGTCAGAGCTGAAGGGCTGAGGGCAGGCCAAGAAGCACAGCTCTCCTGAGTAAAGTGTGCTTGGTTGTACAGATTGCACCCCTTGTGTTGGGACGGCGTGTGTGGCCCATTTTGTGCTCCACAAAATAATGGCACCCATTAACCAATGCATTACAGTTACAGTGAAATTCTTCAAATGGACACTTGAAGCTAGTTTAGAGACAGCTGTTGACTGCAACTAAACAAAAGGCATTTAGAGTGATACTAGATCCTGACTGGACCCCACTTCATCTCTGCCCCGTGGTTTCTTATTTTGCAGAATCTCAAGTTAAATCTTGATGGACATATAAATATTTTCAAATGTTTTGACATGTTTAGGGATTCACCGACATTTACAATTTGGCAGATAAATATAAATGGAAAATTTAGCTTTCACAAAAATAATAAAGAATAAACTGGAATAAATGGGCTATTTATGCCATTTTGTGTTAGGTTTTTTCAGGCTCTGATTATTTTAATTTATATTGTTTAACAACTTTAAATAACATGGGGCTGCATTATGCATGTGGTCTATCTTACTTATTAGACCAGCTCTTTATCATTAGAAAGCTGCATTTATCTGATGATTCATTCGTGATACTGCTTTGCACTGATATATTGTGCATCCCTACTTATTTCACATTTTGCATCTCCATAAAAAAACAACAACATAAAAACAGAAGTAAATAAAAACAAAGTAGAGTAATCTAATGAATAAATCAATGTGTGATTTAAAAACCAAATGGAAAACTCCATCCAATAGAAGCTTGAGATTTCTCTCCCAGTTCAAAAGCAGTTTTAATTCACATCAGGAGTTGTGTAAATAAGAAGCTTAATAACAGGTAGGGGAGCAATTCGATGGTGTTTCTAGCTTGTCGTCCTCGACTAAGCACTGACAGTTTGACAGTCCAAACCAGACCCCCGGTCTTCAGTAAAATGAGAGCCGAATATATTTCATGTTTCTTTCACTCTTCATGCTGTCTTTGACAACAGTTTTAGTGTGCCCTTGCAGTAAAGCACCGACCCTTGCAGTAAGATCTCATGTCCGGCACTCTAGGAGTAGGCTCCATACTGCTGCCAGACAGTGTAGCTGCTGCTGGGGGGCCGCAGTGGAGAGCAACCCCCTCAGTCTGGCCTCCATATGCTGGGGTTCTGGAGCCAGGCTGGGAATGCTCTCCTAGTGCAGCAAGGGCAGTCAGGGGGCAGGGGGCCTCGGCAGGCCCCACATTGTGACGGGGGACAGGAGCCGAGCTGGGCCCAGCAGGAGAGAGAAGGCTTTTTCTTTAGAAAAGCCAACCGGAGCGTTTTCTCACAACCTGCTTTCTCTTCCTCAGCCTCTCACGTCATTCAGACCTCTGCACTCCCTCTTTCTTGGGCTCCTTACTGGCAGATTGATACATTCGTTGAAATGTGCTCTTTTTGTCATTCTATGTGAACTGACTTTTTTTTTTAACTGCCTCCTCCCCTCACCACTCAGCCATTTCCAACAATTTTCTGGCAAATTAAATCAAACCATGACTCCCATCTCTCAATCATCTTGTGTGACATCAAAGTCTTTAGCAGAAGTATGCAGCGCTTTTCCTTTTGACGATCCAGACAAATTTCCCCCATTTTCTTGCCTCAAATCCTTCTCTTTTCAGCTTCCCATATAAAGTTGATCGCTCGCATGAATGGCGACTCTGATGGAGTGCCATCTCTATGGGTTTACGCATAAATTCCCGGCTTATGGATGCCACTCCCTCTTTGTTTTTGTGGCATCAAAGATGTCTGAGTCTGGGTAAGATGGAATGTGAAAATTGTAGGTCAACAGGTCCAAGATCTGTTTCTCTTCCACTCATGTTCACACGAGGGCCTGCAGATTAGCATGACGAAGAACATAAAGCATTTCTAAAAGTTGTTGTTTGTTTGTTTGTTCCCCTGATATGCAGTGAATCATTGGGCTTTTCAGGGCTGTTGAAAGTAGAATGCTTATTTGTGCTCTCAAGACGTAACCGATTTATCCATTGTCAGGAAACAAATCCTTCTTGCTTAATTCAAAAATAAAGCATTCAAAGAGTTACATTTTAGACATATTTAATTAAAGAGACTGTTCACTATGAAAAACTTCTGCAATTACTCACCCTCATTTTGTTCCACACCTGTATGACTATATATTTATT
The DNA here is from genome assembly GCA_027422405.1 of Ptychobarbus kaznakovi. Lineage (NCBI taxonomy): Eukaryota > Metazoa > Chordata > Actinopteri > Cypriniformes > Cyprinidae > Ptychobarbus > Ptychobarbus kaznakovi. Next base: position 11,372,353 of record CM049794.1, on the reverse strand, counting down.
CTATGGACCAGATTTGTTCATGATAATTAGTTTTTCACACATTTTTTTTATAATTTTTATGCACAATAAAAGTCCATATGACTTGTGTTGTATTATATTGTGTGAACACCAAGAATTCTGAAGTCATACAACAGATTTGTGTGAGGAACTGAAATAAATTGAAGTTACTGATAGTCTTCCTCTCCAGTGAGCAGTTCAACTGCTATGATCAGATCATTGAATCTTGAGAACTAGATCAGTCCAACTCCAAATAAAAAAATGCTCACTAATTAGACAATGCTCTTTTTTATGTCAAAGATAGTGATACAAATCCAATGTATTACCTCACAAAACTTGAAATATAACAAAGTTTGTATGAACCATTTTTTTATACCTTTGCCTCCTTATTGCTGTAATTTAAATTGGTCACTTTTTGAAATCTATTGATAACTTAGCTACTAATATGATGATCTGATTATGTCATTTGAAAGTTAGAATCCATTACAAAGCTCAGAAACATGCAGGTTAAATGACTTGAAGAAAAAAAATACATTGACTGAAATGTTTTTATTGAAATATCTTTTCAAGAATACTTTTACTTCAGTCGCATCTGTTCTCATAATTGATCAGACATGTATTAATTAACCCCGTAAAGCCTAATGTATAATTTGATACATTTCTAAGGACTTTAATTATCAACATTATCTTTTTTTAAACCTGTTGTTAAGAAACTACTAACAATAAAAATTAAAGAGCTTTGATAATAAAACCAAGATTAGTTATATTATTTTACTAAGACATTAAGTGACAACTCATATTTGCGTGCATTTTATGTAAGTGGTCTGCTACTGTTGAAAATCTAATTTACTTACATTGAAAAGAATTTCACTTTTTTGACAAAATATAAATATCAGAAACTGGATCAAATTGTTTATTTTTGTTCATTTCGGGCCTCCTCACATGTGAGCTCCATATTCTATATACTTCATAAAAGCTTGATGTATCAAACATCATCACACTCAACAACAACAAAAAATAGTCTATGCATTTTTTATAAGTATTTTGTCTAAAAGTTAAATAAATGGTTCAATAAAAAAACAGACTATTCTTTTGTCAGTATTTACAGGGTTAAGATTCCCAAAGAGAAATTCCAGAACAAAACAAGTGTTTTTGTTGGCAGTTCTAGTCAAGCTGGCCTGTGAGTTTTCACAAACATGCATCTCTGCTGCCCTCTTCTGATCTTTTGAAATGGACAGTTCTTGACAAGTTAAGCAGCAGTTACCAGGGTTTCCCAAAGAAATGGGCAACAAATCACTGCCTTTTATAACAAACTTTTTACTTTGCAAAATGCAAACTTTAGATTAATTGTTTAAATCTTTAAGGAAATCATTACGCCAACTTGAATGTACACATTTACATTTTTAGAGACAACTAGAAAAATTTACATTGACTTAAGAAACTTTTAGACTTTTTATAATGTGTGTTCATACACAGTACATCAAATTTCTAGGCATGGAAATCAACTACTATTTATTGCCATTTTTAGGTTTTGTATGACAATGTGAAAACTCGTACATACACTAAATAATGTGTTAATGGCGTGGAAATGAAGTTTTGCTTTCTGTGCTGAATCCAAAATACATATTTTGTGTACTGATATCAGTCAGTCATAAAACTCACACTTCATTTCTGAACTCTGATACTTTGAACTCATTACTAGACCACATTTCACAAGCCCCGCTCTGGCTCTTTCAAAGAGCTGTTTAGTATGCAAAGAGCACATGAGCAGGCAGACAAATCAAAACCACATTGTAAAAGGGATTTTTGAAGGGCTTGTCATTTTTCCTCTCCCTCACTCTATCTGCTTTCAGGTCACTGTCAGCTTTGGCACCTTGCCACTGGTTGTCATTTTTGCCTGCACCTGAGCGTTTCACTCCCTTAATGTTAAATGACATCAGCTTGATATAAAGCTCCTATTTAATTTGAGCCTGCTGCCAAGATTAGAGGACAACCAATCAATCCATCACTCTGGAGCTAGGGTAGAGATATTGTTAGAATGAACTCTCAGGCACACTGGCAGAAGAGTCTTTATCTGACAATGTAATATTGAAAACAAATAAACTGATTAAAGAACTGATGGTTACACCATGTAAGGTTTTATTTATTACTCTATATTTAATTCATCAATTTGCCAGCCAGTCAGCCTTTCTGAACAATATTTTATAGATATTTGCATATTCAAAATATACTTTTATTAGCACATGTTATATATCAAATAATTGGGTCAACTTTCCAAGCAATTTTTCTTTTATTACAAGTAATGTTCTCTAAGTGACCACTGAAGGGCAGTGTTGCTGTCCATATTACTGAGTTTCTTAAGGTATTTTAATCAGAATGCAAAATTCGGTCCAATAACAAAAGGTGAATTTTGGAAGATTTTTGGTTTGTTTTAATAAAAGGAAAATTTTTCAGCATAAAGGTAAGTAAAGGTAAAGATAACAAGGCCTGTACAAAATAAATAAATACATTTGTTAGTCAATTATTATTAACAAAATATTAATATATCAACTTTTTGATATATCCAGATATGTAAACAAACTGTTTGATTAAATCAAATCTTTCTGATGAAATGGTTGTCCCAGATCACAAAACCGGTCTGAAAGATTTGTTCAGTTCAACTCGATGATGCAGGGGGAGCGTTTAACAGCTCACTGGAGGGGAAGATTAACACTGTAAAAGAGGTTACATTTCATTTAGTTTCTCATGCAAAGCTTTTGTATGACTTCAGAAGACCTGTGTAATGTGTAAAGCTTGAAAACACACAGGAGGGTGGCTAACCGCACACTGATCCACTCAAGACTGAAAAAAGTCTACAAAAACATATTTATTTTATTTTATAGATTGCATCGTGCAAGAAGTGTATGTGACTTAAAAACAGATGAACACGAGAGGGCAAGCAGACGTTTCAGCACATTGCTATCTTCAGTGCTCTTCTTCTTCTTCTTCTTAAAATTTATTGGCGGTTGACAAACAACAAAATAGTGTACCTTCCCCCTTGTTTTTTTTTTTGTTTTTATATTCTCTCCCACAAATTTGTTATTTTAAGGTACTGAAAAATAAAACTATAGCATTCATTTCTCGAGTCATTTTGTAATATATCTCTAAGTTTAAATAGCATTTTTTCTAAATTTTCTAAATTTTGCATTAGAATCCTTCTTTCAGTTTCGTATTTCTGACAGTACAAAATAACATGTTCCACTGATTCTTCTTGCCCACAAAATTCACACCTTCCCGTATCATGTTTACCCATTTTATAAAGTGTACTATTTAATCTTGTGTGTCCAAATCTCATCCTTGATATTACTATTTCATCTCTTCTGTTTTTCCCTGCACTTCTCATCTCTCCCACTTTCCTTTGAATTCTGTAAAACCATCAACCTTTTTTCTCCTTATCCCATTGTTTTTGCCACCTTTCCTTCAGCCTTTTCTTAATAATACTCTTGATTTCACTCTTACTTAGATTAACAATTACGTTAATGTCGTTGTTCTTTACTGCTGCTTTTGCTTCTTTATCTGCAGTTTCATTTCCTTGGATACCAATATGTGCAGGCACCCATAAAAATACCACTGTAATACCCATCATTTGAATTCTGTATAACGTTTGCATTATTTCCATTAAAATGTCTGGTCTACTTTCCGAGTGACTGTATAGTAAACTAGCCAATGATGCACATGAATCTGAACAAATAACTGATTTCAAAGGTCTTCTCTCTTCTATCCACTGTAATCTTCAGTGCTCAAACAACATTCACCCTTTTTAAGTAGGTCAGTAATTGAAGGCAATCAGCTGGATTCAATTATCTCAGGTAACCCTCAATTATCACAAATAGAATTCCAAGAAAGTCTAATCCTTCACATCTATAGCAGAATATTACAAGTAGCCTATACAACTGCAAATAATAAATACACTTTACAAATACAACAGATGCAGCAGAAGAGATCAAAAACAAAGCAGCAATCTTTACAAAAAACAAGAGAGTTCTAGTTCTTCATTCATACCCTCAGGAATTTGTACAAATGATTTGTAAAGCTTGACAGACCCTTTCAAGTCCTGATTCATTTTCATATGGAAAAAACAGCTAGATCAATCATCTAAAAAACAAAAGAAAATCAACATTTATGTTTCACAGAAGAGACACAAAAAGTGTGCTGAGTGCGACATGAGGGTGAGCAAATTATTTTCATTTTTACGTGAACTATCACTTTAAGACTAAAAACTGCAATTGACCTGTTTGACCAGCAGGTGGAAGCAAAGAATGTTTAGTGCTGGATGTTGAACAGCCAGGCACATACTGTGTTCAGAAGAACCTAACGATGGTTCTTATGTTTGAGATCTTGAACGAAAGCCGTTCTGTTGCTGTGCTCTCTGAGAACTCCCTTAGCTGCCATGTTTATATTCTGCACTTCATAAGAAGCCCTAAAGCAAGTGTGCTCCTGCTGTCACTGCCAAACAGGTTTGTGATTTATATAAGTGCACTGTGAAGATGGCATCTGACATACAGTGCAGTGTGAAAGTTGAATTAAAGATCCTCATTTTACCTGGCACTCAGACTGCCAAATGACTGCCTTACTCTGGTTCTCAGCGGTGTATAATCTCTGACTGCCTGTCTATCATTCAGAATCCTCAGAACACAATCACAACATAAATAATGACAGCACAGGAAGCATCCTGAGAGCGTTTCCTCATTAAAGCCAAAGCTGAATTTATTGTGCATTCCATTGAACATGTTTGTATGGCTGAACTAACAACATGTTCTCTCCCTTTCATTTATGTCTGCTTTTTTAACTGATGACCAGGAAGTGCCAGTTCAGTCTGTGAGGGGCTGTTTGTATGGATAAAATGATTTTAACAAGGAACATCCAGTACCAACTTTTACTATGTTAGTATTTTTTTTCCACACGAAAATAAAACCCTAGGATTTATTTTTCTTTTCAAATAAATGCTAAAACAAATCCCTTGTAATAGCCTTAAGTGTGTTATTGTATTTTAAAATACATGCGATTAATCATAACATTATTTTTAATTGAAATGAAACCGAATCAATAGTGAAATAGAATTAAGGAGCAAGTAATTTAGTATCCCTTCCAGTGTTTTCCATCAGAATCTTTGTAATAGCAGAAAAGGCTTATTACTTTGATAAAGGTCATGGACAAATAAACATTCCATGTTCATTTACTCTTCTGCTTCCCTTTCTTCAGTCACCATAAATTGTTTCATTATTCACCAATGATAATAATGCGATTATGAAAAAAATTAATTATCCATGAATGTTAAATTTAGTAGGGTCTGTGCTAACTTTAAACATAATTTTTTGGGATCAAATGCAATTTAATGTTTATTCTTGGCTTCTCGGTTCATGTATTATGTTTTTAACACAATAACTTTGCCACAACACTGAAGATCATAAATATGGCAAATGGAGTCTTAAACAGCTTAAACTATGATGATGATGATGTATGACATTATTTATCCTACGAAACACAAAAGATTATATTTAAAAAAATGTTGGAAACAAAACATTTTAGGTGTCCACTGACTTCCAATGTATGGACAAAAAAACTAAGCTAAGCAAAACAACAAACAAAATACATAAGCATTTCTCAAAATATATTTTTTAACCCTTTTTTTTTGGAGGGAAATTTCCATTCAGTTTGTGATAAGCTGTAGGTGTTTGATTCCCTAAAAGGTGACCATATGGTCAAACACTTTTATGTCCTCTAAGATTTAGCACTTAAAAGTCTGCATTTATCTCTGCATCCCAGAACGCTCACCAGATGTCAAAGAGGCCGTCATAAGTCTTTTCCATACTCTGACGTGGGTGCACCGAGGGAATGTCTATAACACCTGGATATGTGCACTGATTGACAGATTGCGGGTTAGGTGCACTGGAGCTGACATATTGAGGGTATAGGAGTGGAATAAATATAAGAAAAAGGGATTATTAAGAGGGAGGAACATTGCCCCCTTTCCTCTTCTAGGCATTTCGTGCACCAAGGGGCTGAGAGGAATAGCTGGCGGCTCACTGACGCTGAGTAAGGAAATTAGAAGGCAAGAGCAAGAGGTGTAACAGCCGCTTTTTGAGCGCCGGCCATGCTGTGGCACGGGCCCCGGATACAGCTGAGGCATTTTTTACTGCTGAGACATTCAGTGCTGCAGGCGTTGTGGTCTGGCCACTGTGTGTCATTCAGAGAGCACTGCAGTGGCAGATGCGTGGAGCGAACATGCCATAACTGGCTGCTACGATTCTGATGACAGACAGACAGACAGATGCACTGCAAAAATCATTTTCTTATTTCTTCATCTTGTTTTCCAGTGGGATAAAAACAACTTTTAAAATACTTCATAATATTAGATTCTTGAAGCAAATCTGTACAAGACAATGAGACGTTTTAATGTATTCATAATAAAAGCTTGGTTCAAGATACAGAAAAGCTTAAGAATAATTATTTCATCAGACTATTTTGTCACAACTTTACTCATCCTGAGGCCATTCAACATGTAAATGAGCTTGTTTCATCATTAGAACAGATTTGTAGAAATGTTGCATTACATCACTTGCTCACAAATGGATCCTCTGCAGTAAATGGGTGCCGTCAAATGAGTTCAAACAGCTGATAAAAACATCACAACAGTTCACAGGTAATTCGTACAACTCATCTGTTAAACTTTTTAAACAAAACTGCTTCTGACCACAATACTGTATCCTCCAGTGACCCTGTTGTCCCCTCACATCAAAATCCATTCACATTTGTTTAGAATATGTAACAGCGCTTGTAAACAGTGCTTGATCTGTGCATATTTCTCTCCTGATTCAGACGAGACGCAAAGGGTTAAAAACATGTAGAATGCAATTCTTTTATTAGCTGTTTGAACTCTCATTTTTTCACTGCAGAGGATCCACTGGTGAGCAAGTCATTTCTCCAAATCTGTGTTAGTCATATGGCTTCATTTTCTGTTTTTTTGTGCGAACTGTCATTAAATTAATTATCAACAGTAGACATTAAATGAAGACAGACTCTTTGTGTAGCTCTTTTTTAAAACAAGTCTTATTATCTTATCTATATTTGTTTCAAGTAAATTAGTGTTTCAATAATTCTACTGCAAACAAGACAAAAATACTTATGTTCTTCAGACTAGTCTTTATTTGAGAGTTGTGTGCTCATAATAATACGTACTGACATGATTCACTGTTTCCTGGGATCCATAAACATGTTGCAACAGCTGTTTCTCTGTTTTGGGGCAACATATATTTGGGCAGTGCGCTCCATATGATCACCTCTCTGATTTCTGCCACACCATTTCTGTCACTGCATGATGCAGCAAATCATCTGTCTGCTTCACAGAAGTCTGCGAAGGACATCTACTTCATCACAGGGCTAGCTGGTGTCAGCAGTAATCATTCAGAAAAATCATTTCCAGCAGGCCGCGTCTCTGCAATTACCTAATGAAGCGCTACGGCCCATTAGTGGAGTGGGCTGTGTGGAGCTCTCTCTGTCCCATTCTGACCCCACCCATTTTATTGAAGTCTCTGTCTAGTCATGCTGTTCACCCTTACAGTGATTCATGAACAACTAAAGCTAGAAGATATAAAAAGTGCAATGCAACAGCTGCTTTTACAATGTTTCATCATGTTCTTGCTTATTTTAAAATCCTAGATTTACAGCAAACAAATGTATTTGTATATAATTGCAGTGTTTAATGGATGAATAAATAATTTATATATGCTACAGCCTACTCCTAATTTAACCATTGTGGATTAACAGATTATTTAAGTGACCCTTTCTGCTCCTTAAATGGACTAGGTGTTGTTCGTCGGCTGAAAAAGGAAGACAGAAGCAGGTCTTATCTTATCACTAATGAAGACAAGACAGTCTCTAAAAGACCAGCACTGATAACCTACTGCATTAACACTGGCCAAACTCGCCGTCAAAACCAGCTGAATCATCCGAAGTGATTCCAAGATCCTTCCCACAGCAAATCATGGTTTATGTCTTGTCTCTGTTCCCATACAGCACTATTTGTAATTGTTGAGTCAGACTATCATATTGCACATCATTATTTACAAGATTACACTGTATATTAATAAGCACAACCTTTGTCATAGTAAAACAGAACAGAGATTTTTCCCTGAGTCAATGCCTGCAGAGGCTTTATGTCCTTGTCTACTGAGAGGTTTGCAGAAAGCACAAGGAGAAGAGTAGACATGATTTAGAGCTCAGATCAGTTTTATGGGGCAATTTATTAAGAGAGTGTTCAAGCCAGCAGAATGTGTGCACTCAATTAGGAAATGAGTCCACTGGGGCCACTCCACTCTCTCAAGCCACTGTAAATTAGCTCTAATCAAAACGTCTCCCCCCGCTGATAGTACGCTGAAAAATGGTGCCCTTTCAGAAACATAGAAGCATAAGCACAGCAGATTTTCAGAAACTAATGCAATATAAGGATGAGCATTTTTTTTCGTTGAGGAATAAGGCGGCGCCTCTCTGTCTATTGATGCATTTTGTTGATGCACAACTTTATCCCTTCTTAAAATATACTTTTCAAACTTTCACTTATTTACTTTGCCTACTAACAGCATCCATCAGTGAAAACACAGCATTCAAATTAGATTTAAAACTTTTTTTAGTAAAATGACTGAGATTTTGTCTTGATACGCATTTATCCAGCATTTAATGTAATGTATTCTAAATACAATTAAATAGCATTTTTTTTTTTACAATTTAACATTACAGTTTGATTGGATGTCAAATTCAAATATTGTTCATGAGATTTTTTTTAATTTAATATTTGTTTTTATGTATTTCATCACAGTCCTTTGCTGACACTGTTGTCTCCTTGATGACCAAGAATACTAAATGTTTTTTATAGTTATAAAAATTGAAACAAATTATTTTCTCGAAAATATTAAATAATAAAATGTATTTATATTTAATAGGCTATTTAAATGGTCTAATTCAAAGGATTAATTTACAGTTGGATTAGAAAATCAAGTATGGTCTGGGTCAAATGGAAAATTAATAATAATAAAAACAAACAAGCAAAAAGAAAATCGCTTAAAAAAACTTTGCTAAATAACGATAATGAAGATAATGGGTCTATGAGTCTACACATACAGAAAGAGTAAATATAAAAATACATCATTCTGATTTTTGACACTTTAAAATCTCCAACAGTCAATAATTGGCAGCACTACATAACAAGGACTACACCCTACAAATGCTGAGAATCGTTGCATTGACAAGACAAATGGCCAGCATCATTAAACACATGGGAGAACCAAAAACACCAACTAGCACAAATCCCCAAGCGCACAAATCCTATAAAAACAATGTAGCCTACATTAAACCTACACCATAAGCATAGAAATAGTTTAGGAAGCTTAATGAACACGTTAACAGCAAAGAACACATTTTAAAAATGCCTTTGCTCAAGGTCATTTAGTTCGCTCGACCTGCCTCCTTTAACAACCACAAAAATCAAGACAATCTCCAATCTATCTCAAAAGTCCTTACAGTAGATGCGTAATGTATTGATTATGCTCCTTTGCACAGATGATCTCTTCTTGATAATCAAATGGTTTAGATTAACAATGCATTATGATCAATAACCCAACACTAACGGAATAAATCTACACCAGTACAAATAAATGAATCAATGAACATTTACTCATCTACCTGTAGGTAAACTCCATAATCCACTCCTTCACTTGTTTTTCAGATTCTTTGGATTTCACCTGTTGCATAGCGTTAACTTCAAACAGGCTTACTATAGTAATATTGAAAGATGATTGGCTTGAACAACTACCGTTGATGATGGTTGGTAACAAATGATTTTAACAGAAGCTAATTACATTGTGCCATTTTTATATTGAAGGGTGTCTTCACCTCTGACGTTATTTAAAGAAAAGGCTTGCTCTACCGCATATGAAAGAGAAAATACAGAATATGTTTATATATTTTACACATCTAATTGTACCAATTGGTGAGATAATAGTTGACTTATCACCTTAGTTGTTACAGTGTTCAGGTAAGTCCAATAATATGAATTATGCGGACCACACGGGTGTTTTATTGGTGGCAAGAAATTCACAACACGTAGCTGCATCAAAAAATAATAATAATTCTGTTACAGTTTCGATACGACAGTAATCAGAACCCCATATATGGAGTGCCCAGCGTTGTGGAAAATGCCATTCGAGTTCAGCAATGTATTGAAATTACTATTTCACAACAGTTAGAGAGATGTAGCATAAATAAACATAACATAGATATATTATTATTTTAGTCATCGTATGTATGTTTTTACACACATATATACATATATGGTTAGTTCAGGGAGGCAACTAGGTATGTTGTGATACATTAAGTTTTCTGTATGCTTTTGCAAAGTTTAATATGTGAGGTCCCAGGTCTGTTCAAAATCTTGTATTGAAGATATCTTTACGTGCACATTATATTAATGGAGACCGATACCAGTCAATGTGTTTATTTTGCGATACTTAGGCGAAGCCTGACACTTTACAAGCAAATGTTACAAGGTTAAGTGGATGGCAATATATCAAGTTTGTGTTGAAGTAATGCAGGCGTGTTTACATGAGGGTGGTAAAATGTATGTGTAATGGAGTCTGAAACATGTTGGGAATGTCATACCACCATACTGCTCATACTATTTTGGCAGTATATATATATATATAAGTATGCACACAGTACAATTTTCTGCAAATCTTCTGCATGCATGGAATACCTGGATGACCTACAGTACACTACACTTGGCAAAATCATCAGTATACAGTACAACCGAGCACACAATATTGTAGAACAGTAAGCCATACATACTATTTTCTTATAAAAGAAAACTCAGGAATGCAGTAGTGTGCTAGTACTTAATTGCCTCATTGATTTGACTTGTTTCGTGCAGGCCACATGGTCAGTCTGGTCCAAACGCCCTCCAGACCACAATGCATCCAGATGGCCTGTGTTTGTCTGTTTGTTTAGTACCCGAGAGACCACAGAAAATAATGCATCTCTACTCAAACCAATCAAACACAGAAGACCTGAGCTGGGCTTTTCTTTGTTTTTTATGCACTGAATGCGGTAATTTGCTAGAGAAATAATTGAGGGAGAAATTCCTGCCAAGCAAACAGTCTTACACCAGGTGTGAGAAACTGCTTCCTGTTTAGACTTGACACCTCCATGCACAACAACATCTGGCCATAAGCTGCCATCGTTGTTTGTTTGCTCTGTTCCCTCTTGGTGTTTGGCTTGCAGTACTTGGCTCCGTGTGACACAATGAAGGATAAAAACACACAGCTATTTTTTCAATGATTTGTGGCTTCATTTATCACAAAGTGGTCAACTTTGGCCCATGCTTTGATTACTGTTCAGCACATTGTGTTGCTATAGGCTGGCATTCATCTTTTGGCCATATTTATTTACAGTCAGGAGCTAGCTGTAGAAAATCAAAGGCAGTTGACAGATTTTACAGAATTTTGCCTCTACGATGTGTACAGACTCAGATTTTTTTTAAATAGTGGAACTTAATTTTTAAATTCAGGTTCTATGTGGAACCCAAAAAAAATCTTCTGTGGCATTTGTGACTTTTTGGAACCTTTATTTTTAAGAGTGTGTGTCTGATCTCTCTCTGTCATTTTGATTCAGTCCAGACCACCTGGACTTAGTTTTATTGAAAGCTGCATGCCCTTTGTGAATATCCATGCAAGTTTACATATGGCTTTCATTCAGTGTAACAGTGACATATAGTGCCATTGGTGGGCATATTGCTGTGATCCAGATGTCACACGTCTTCTTAGTGAGCTGTTGACTGGCATTATCACGGCGTTGGCACTGCGGGGTTGTTTTTCTGTGGCACGTCAAAGAGATTCTGGGTCGCTCACAGCTTGTTGTCAGAATGGTCAAAATATCATATTTCACTTTCAGCTGACAGACAGTGTGTTGTTTGGAGAGAACTGAAGGATTCAAATGAAAAATAAGGATGTGATTTTATTGTCTGCACGACGCAGTTGCGTGCAGAGAGAAGAATTGGAGACCACACATGGGAACAATCATGTGCTTGGCCAAAACTCTTTATGGCTTACACTAGTCTTCACAAAAATACACAATGTTTGTAATACTTAGGAGTTGAAAGCAAAGAGTGGCATTAAAATAGAACCCACAAAGCTTTTAAAAATCCCTAAATTAAATAAATAGACATCTGACAGACATTAATGCAGGTGCAACACACACAAGGAACAAACCGTATATAGGCAATGCTAGAAATGAGACTGAAGAGTTTCACATTTTATTTTATTTTTACATTAATATAAATATAAATTGCAAAATAATCAGAGAAAATATATAGTATCCTGTTGCTTTTTAAACCATTTGGTCCATTTATTGTTCTTATATTTCCTTTTCCCACAAGCACAAAAGTGCTTCAGCAATTTTGTAATCCTTCACAGTCATGTTAATAAATCGATGCAGACTTATGAATTATTATGCTTTCCATCTCAAAACAATGGCAAAGCAGAAAGCTCTTCCGAGTAACCCTGTTTATGCATGTATGTTTTGTAAGAAATTTTTGAATGAAGAGGGCTTTGGTAATAAAATATGTTTCCAATACCCCGTAGTCTAAACACTACAGCTGTACGTGATTCAGCAAGATCTAATGCATCTCCAGCATCACAAGCCATGAATTGTTTTCATTTTTTTGCACATTAACCCACATTACAATCAATCACAGCTCTGTGAATAAAGAAAAAAATCCCCCATCTTACCGTAGTGACAAGTGGGAATGCCACTAATACTTTTTTTTTTTTTTTTTTCTTGTTTTATTATTTACGAAACCTTTTGTGGTGACATATTTGTGGGCAGGAGTGAGCTGTTGTTGTGATGTTAAAAACTCTCAAGCTGAGACCGAGACGCTCATGGTTTATGTTACCTGAATTTCAACAGTGGTGTCTGCGGCTTACGGTGCGAGTCTTTTGCTTTCACATCAATCCACAGGCAATATTACTCTCCTCATATTGTGAAGTGCAGCAATAGTTTTCCAGAAATGTTGAACTCCTACGCAAGTAGATGGAGTTATTTCACTGGGGTGATTTTTCAGTTTGAAAGATATTTCTCAAATGAGCTTGACTGTAATGGGCTTTATGTGGGCTGACTTCATTATGTTACAGGAAAGTGGACGAGCAAGCGAGTGGGTGGGTATATAGGACTCCAGCCTTAACTGAACAAGATTTGTTTTATTGGTTGTATAAAAACTCATAGCCACCTAAAAGAATAATTCACTCAAAAATGAAAATTTGCTGAAAAGTTACTTGCTCTCAGACCATCCAAGTTGTAGAAGAGTTTGTTTCTTCATCAGTTTGGAGAAATTTAGCATTACATCACTTGCTCACCCATGGATTCTCTGCAGTGAATGGGTGCCGTCAGAATCAGAGTCCAAACAGCTAATAAATACATCTCAATAATTCAAAATAGCCATCGTTTAATGTCTTGTGAAGTGAACATCTGTGTTTGTAAGAAACAAATGAATCATTAACATATTTTTAACTTCAAACCATTGCTTCCAGCTATAATATGAGTCCCTTGTTCATAATATTGCTTTCTCCAGTGAAAAAGTATCTGATCTTTGGATCATGCAACTGTTTGAACACGGAAGAAAGGTGTTTATACTTCAGCTTGGAGAGCCTGGGAAGTTGATTACAATAATAATGTATTAAAATGTTAAGTTACCTACAGTGTATAAAAATATCCTTCACAGAGCAGCTGTCTGAAGTAATAATTCACACCTTTGTCAAGCATTTGCAATAACAGAATCATTTCTCAAATCACAAACCTGTATTTGAAATAACCTTTTAAAAACTATTGGTATTGTGGTGTAAGAATTAAGGGCCAGGACATGGTGCCATTAAAATGAGAGTATTCCTACAAATATATCAGTGCAACCACAGATTCCACGCCCTGTCATTTTCCAGGAATAGATGGACGGGTAGTGAAATTACAGCTTTTGAAAGGGTGGAAATTTATGCACTGTCAGTTTAGAACTGGGAGTGACTGTGAGGGTTTTATCGGCTGTGTGTGTGTCAGAATGATGTTCGTATTAGTAAAATTGTTACTCATTGTTTGTTTGGTTATTCTGTACTTTACAGTGCATTTTGCAGTGTACTGTAATTGCATGAGTAAGTACCAAGTAATTTTAATGAACAGCATGAGTTTTAAAATGTAATTATTGGCTGGGACTGCTTGTAATTGCATAGTTTTCAGGCTTTTTTAAGCGGCTGTAAAGTTCACTTTTGAAGTGTGACCAAGTATGACAGTTCACTTTTGAAGTGTGACTAAGTATGTTGTAGAAAAAAACTTGAAATTAAATTAAAAATAATATTATCCTCAGAATTCAATCTTGATTTACTCATAAATCTGGTGAAAATTCAACCAGTAGCTTTAAAATTCTAATTATTTTAGAGGTTTTAAGACTACAAACTGAACTTCTCTGTTTGTTCATACGAATCTAAATAAAAATATTATTAGTTGAACGTTTTTTCACTCCCTCTATCTGTAATCCTTTGGACCGATTCATTTGTCCGAATTGGCACAATCTCTCCAAGGGGTGGCGTTTTACACCCGCTTCTCTCCAGTGCGCTTAAAATCACCCCCTCCGTCGCTCTTATCAGCAATTCAGATTGCATGCAAATGCCCTGAGAAAGGAGCGTCATTCTGAAAAGACAGCGAGTGTGCGCACGAGGGGGGTGAGCAGAGGCATTCCTCGTTCCTCTCTATTCTTCTCTGTCTGCCGGCTGATGCTCGCGCGTTCACTCAGTGCAGATATGAGCCCAGATCTCAGTGAAGTTTGAAGAAGACAGAGAGCAGCGCGCGGGCGGATTATTATTTTCATCAAACTCGTCCAGCGTATGCATTGAGAGTTCCTAACTTTCTCTTTTATCCGTTTGGTTTGACCATGGGCTCTTTTCGCAAAAAGGCGTTTTATTGGTCCGTTTGGTCGTTTGCTGTTGTTTTTGTGCTTTTGAGTCAGCGTTGTCATGGAAGTTGTTCAGAAAAGGAGCTGGAAAAACGAGAAGACGAGGCGAATGTAGTTTTAACCGGGACTGTAGAGGAGATCTTGAACATGGACCCGGTGCACAACACTTACTCCTGCAAGGTAAGACTTTGCTCACCAGACACTCTTCAAATGTATCAAAGTGAAAGTAAAAAAGATAAATATGTTCTTCATAACACATTGTATTACAAGTCTAAGCTTATTCTTTAATGGTTACTGTGCAACTATGTTGCAATGTATATCACCTGTTAGACATATAGACGAAAGCTACCAGCCCAGTATTTGATCATGTATAATGAATGTGTATAATTGGGAACATGTATAATGCTGTCTAAATGGGCAACTCAGTGGGTTTTGAGTCGAATAAATCATGAACACCAAGTAGCTGCAACCAAATAAAAGTGCATATAGTTGTAAATAAAAGGGACTTGTTTAAATCTCGCCCTAATGGGTTTTTGGAATGTGTGGACATTGGTTTTGCTCAGTTGATGAAAAATGTCCACACAGACCTAGTTTGATCCACCTGTAATTTGATCTTCCATACTCAAGGTACCCGAACAGCCTTTGCAGTGACTTGATGTCCTTTCAAGCTCTATTAGTGCTTCGGGTTCAATTATCTGCAATTATCATGTAATCATGGGCTTACTTTGTTAGAAGTAACTGAATGCGGTCACATATATCAAAGTATTGCAGAAACTAATCACTAGGACATAAAAAGTGTGAAAAGACGAGTAATCTGAAATTTCAGCTCTTCCCACCATTATTTCATCGTGTTATAGAAGAGATATGACACGGCATATTAAAGGCTGACACTGGTGAAAAATGCATTTGAAAAATATAGGCTACATGAATTCACAAGTTTTGTAAAACCTGATGATCATGTTATCCACCATTAAACATCTGACCAGTTCACAAGAGTCACGTATTTCCTTAAATTTGATACGTGACCTAGGAAAAGTGCAGAATCTTATCTTTCCTATTCATTTCACAGCTTTTTGTTTTAAATATTTTCAATGTGTTCTCATACGTTTGGACCACCACTGAGGCATATATGAATCAGAAATGTATAATAAGTGTAGTGCAGAGTTAGATTGCAGAGTCTTATAGAGCTGGCGGTAGGTGGCCCCTTTGGAATGTGCAAGAAAGTGACCTTGATCTGCAGGAAATGGTGTTTTCTTAATCTCATGTTGTCTTTCCCCCTGTCTGAAGGTAAGGGTATGGCGTTACATAAAAGGCAAGACCATGGTGAACGGAGAGGTGCTGCTGGATGGAGGAAACAAGGTGATGATCGGTGGTTTCGGAGACCCCCATATTTGCGACAATCAGGTGGCCACCGGAGATACACGCATTTTCTTTGTCAACCTGTTCCCTGAGTACATATGGCCGAGCCACAAGAACGAACTGATGCTCAACTCGAGCCTGATGAGGATTACTCTCCGCAACTTGGAGGAGGTGGAGCACTGCGTTGAAGGTAAAAAAAACACTTTCCTGATTCAGCATAAAGCTGTAAATCACTTCTTCTGTCTGTGCTGAGATTTGAGAGTTAGAAAGCTCCCGTGGTGGTGACGGCAGTCCTGATTGCAAAAGCAGGTGGTGTTTTCTGTTCTAACTGCATCTTTATTCTACCTAATGAAGCGGCTCGCATTTTGTGACATTACATTAACCATTTACATTATATTAATACAGCAATCATAGCGTTCCAAATTAAACTTTTTACCAGTTTTTTTGTTCTTCTCTCTACTTTTTGTTAGCTGGCAACGCTTATTGAATTTCTTGGGCCCGGGGCCTTAAAACAAAGCATATCATGTGCACCGTCACTAGAACTCAGCTACTGACAGTCAGTGCTCTCGAAGGAGGGTGTGTCTGTTCGCTAACTGAGCACCTCCAGGGCCTTTGACTAACCTGAGTGAAAGTCCAAACCTCTACCTTTCCTTGAGGGAAATCATTTATAGAGTTAGAGTGGAGATACTAAAACATAACCGCATAGCTTCAAGCTATAAGTCCCCTCACAAGGGCCCCTGTATCTGTATTATGAATGCAATCACTGCTTATTTCCACCTTCTCGAAGCTAGACCGTCAGAGCAAAGTTTGTCTCTGTGGGAAAGAACAGTTGAATGAATAAGGCCAGACTGATGTCCAAACTTCTGTGTCTTTTCTAAGTGCTTTTGGTTTATGAATGTAAATGCGAAATAGTGGTTGTCCTTCTACTATAAATGGTGAGTTCCTTTTTCCATTTTGTAAATCAGCAGTGCTTGTAGTTTAATCAAGTTTAGTGTTCTACAATGCTGGCAGCCGTACAAGCAGAGAAAATACACATTAGTCTGGAATACAACAGAGCATTTGAAGCTAACATCACTCTTATAGGTCTAATCGATTCTGTAAATCGGCACTCTACATCCTCTCTGTTTGGCAGGTTGAATTGTCTAGACTTTTGAATATTGACATCAAGTCTGGTCCAGTTTTCAACTTTTTCTGGCTGAGAATCAACCACTTTAATAGGAAGAGATAGCTTGATTGACATTTAAAAGTTTGAAACCATGGCTTGTGGTGTTTTTATGTGTCATTTAGGGACAAACATCTGAAGTAGTTTATATTTATTCAATTAACAACTCTAAAGTGTTGGTTAAACTCTTTGAACATACTCTAAAACTTAGCAGAAGTGTATTTAGATGCTGTGATCTGAATTAAAAAGTATCAAGTAAGTGTTGATTATTTTGCACACATAACTCAGAAAACATAAAATATACAGTTTTGTTTGAAAATATTTTGTGAGTAGATTCAGTGGTCCTCATTTACGTTCGTTTCAAACGTATGACCGAAAATTGGGTGTACGGTCATTTCTACGCAAAACTTGAAATTTATCGATATGGACATGAGCGGCGGCTACGATCAAATCTCACGTCAGGTCTGACCTTTTGTACGCAAGTTTTTGAGTTAGCCAGAACTTGCGTGCTGCATTGAGAATTTCTGAGAATTGTATAATGACAGCATTTTGTTAATTTAGATTATTTTCCTAAACCAACAAACAAAGCTTTTTTTTTATCACGCAGGTACCTCACACGCACACATGTACAACATTTCAGCATTACTAACTTGATATTTCAACCATTAATCAAATTAAAATGCAGTCAACCAAACATAAAAGTTACACTGCTCAATTTACAAGGTCCACTTTAAAATCAGCGTGCAGCGCCGAAACAAACATTTTTGCGCATGTGAAGGGTGATATTTTACGTAGATATTGGAACACAAGTACAAAGTACAAGGCAAAAATTTAAATATTTTGATGTCGAATGAGAGAGGCTTTTCAGCCCAATGCCGTTTAGTTTCGCTTTAATAAATTCATTTTACCTTGACGTTGTAGGCTATTCTGTTTATAATGAATGCCACTATAGCCCAATTAGTGTTTTACTTCATAGTTTAATATAAAATTGTATAGTTACTCATTTTTTCATTCTTGCTCTGTAATACTGTTAAATTTAAAGGGTTTGTTGTGGATTAATGAGAACAAAATAATCGTATATAAAGTGTTTATAATGTTTATAAATGTTTCGTTATATTTACTGGTATTTAATACACATATAAATGAATGCCATTGTTTGCAATTATAAGGTTAAAGGGTATTTTTAGAGTAAGATCAATTTCTCTTTCATGAGATTACTTCCTCTTTTTGGCCGGGTTTCGTTTCTCTGTGTCATAAACTCTAGGGGCGAGGCTTCTAAACCGGGGTGTTTTTAGGGGCGTGATATTCAAATTATGATTGTTTTCAGCCGCCACATTTATCAATGTACGATCTTTCGTACGATGGGATTGGCGGCATACGAATGTTTCATAAATCACACGAGAACTCTGTCATAAGTTGATTTGTGCGCTCGGATCTGGGCTCGTTGCTACGTTAGATTGATAAATGAGACCCAGTTTAGTTACTGGTTAGTGTTAATGCATAGTTCTGTCCCTCCATTGAAATTCCATTACACCAAAACTTTAAGGTTTCAAAAAGCTCATAGACATAGACCACAGATTTAATTTAGGCTTTTATTCACATGGACATTGACCAGCTCACACATAGTGCACATTAAATATGTTCAACGGAAGCTTAGTGCGTTCAACGGAAGCTCAAACTTTTTGTTTTTTGGTGAACTACACCTTCAAGTAAACCAAACTGATTGGTCCTTGGTTTATGAAGCACGTACCAGCCACATTTGTTTCCAGCATGAGACTGAGACTACATGGCAGGTGACTGACGAGCGCTCCGCTCATTGGTTTCTAGTGCTCGATAGAATCAAGCACAAATCAGAAAAATTTTCCTTCAGGGCACAAAACGTCCATTTTCTCCTTCTTCTTTTTCTTCATTCTCTACTTTTTAGTGCTGTGCTTTTTGGCACAAGCCACTGCTGTCTTTTTTGAGGCTGCTAAAATCTTAAAAGGTTTGATGAGGGGGCAATTTAGCAGATTACCGTATTTTGCATTCGCACATGGAGAGAGAAGTATAAGGCCACTGAAAATAAAAGCTGCTCTGGCTAATGAGAGGCCATGTGCTTCATTTAACAAATGTGAATCTTTTTATATTGTAATAGGATTGGATCTCATATTGAACACAAGATGCTCAAGTATATGCTACAAATAGCAAACAGCTGTGCTCAGAATGGCCAACGGTTTTGTTAAACACGCAGCCTGCGAATTCTAATTCTGAGTCTATAAACAGAGACCGTGTACTTCAAAACATTCAGAAACAGTGGTTCTGAGTCTGACCTTGCTTTTGACATGGTTAGACAAGTATACTATAAACCAGGCCTTGAATAAAAAAAGTACTGCCCTGAAGGCTGAGTGATTTGGAATGGTGCCTAATGGTGTTGGCTAAACTGATTTGGGAATTTGATGTTATCCATCAATTATTTAATAAAGCATGACCTTTTAGTGAAGCTTATGTTTTTCTTTTCTTTGTCACTGCTTAGTATTAGACCTACAGCAAAAAAAAGAGCGTGTGAGGTGGAAAGAACAAGATCGTACCTGCCAGCCTGTTGAGTGTATCCTCTCCTCTCTCCTCACCTCTGACAGGTTAGATAGCACTGAGAAATGAAGAGATTCCTAGCTGAAGTTTAGAATACTGCCGTCAAAGCCAAAGTTTTCTTAAGGGGGGAAAAAGTGCTGTTTATAATGACAAGATTGGGAGGGTGAAATGTGATAACAAGAGAACGCAACAAGAAATTCTTGATACAAGTGTAGACTGGAACGCTTATAGGAGAGGCCTAGAGGCGTCGAGTTCTCACTCCCACCCAGTTGGCTCTTTGCTGAAACAGACTACTTGTGTTATGTGAAAAAGCACTTGGGTTAATGTGTTCATCTGGCAAAAATACACCAAATGCATCTGTTGAACTTCAAATGAGATGTTTAGAAGAATGTCTGAGCTGCTGTTTTCCATACAATGAAAGGGAATCCTGTCAAACGAGACTTCTAATGAATAACGACTTACATTTCTGTCTGTTCCTCACACAATCTATCTTGGAATATAGCGCACAAGTCATATTGACCACTTATGATAGTTTTATGATGCTTTTTTGTCCTTTTGGAGCTTGATGGTCCCTTTCATTGAATGGAATAGAGCTGGACTTCTTTTTAATGGAAAACAAATTGAAAGCCAAACAGGTTTCGATTGACATGAACGTGAGTAAATGGTTTTATTTAGTGAACTAAGCTTTTAAATCCTGTTTTATTCCACAGCTGGAATTGTAAGTCAGAAGTCCAGTGGTTGAATCTGGAAATCTGCAAGCAGGGATTTTGGCATTTTGTTAAATCAACAATTCAAGTGTTCTCCTTTCTCTGAAGTTGGCATGTGCGAACATGCTGCTTTTTGGTGTTTCTCTGACTTTGTTTGCATATGTGGATGCTAATTCATGAAATGCCAAACTACACAATAGTGGAAGCTTGCGTTGTACTGGAGGATAATCGTTTAAACCAAAGTGGTCCTGTTTCAAACCGTTGTGATCCTTTGCATTTCTGATCTCTGAATAGAGTGAGTTAAGCCAGACTAACTATGAAAAAGAACAGCTGGAAAGCAAAAGAAAGTTGGATAGAAAAATGTTATGGCTTCATGTGTTAAGCATTGCAGCAGCTTTTGAACTTCAGGAAGAAGTGATGAAACTTAAGCAAAGAGAATGAAAGCATGAAAAAGCTTGATTTATAGTTGCAACGAGAAGTCAGAATCCTTTTGGTGAATCTGTTCATTGCAGAAAACCTGTTCTAAAATGATTTTGAGTTGTTACTCAAACAAGTCTTTTGGCTTCATATGTTCATTACTGATATTATTAAAAAAATCATTGTTATCATTCTTCTTGTTCCCACAATTATTTATACAGTAATTTAAAATTATTAACATTCATAATTAAAAAATTTCAATGATAATCTCAAATAGTAATCTCAATACCAAAACCAAATCCACCCTTTACAAACCAAATCATTAAAAAATTGTTTCAAAAGAATGATTGATTTATGAATAGGTTAATGTTAAACTGCTGTTAGAATCTCTTACCTGCTTTCATTTTTATTAAGTGTGTTTATTTCACATCAACACTGGATGCTCAAACAAATCCCTCCTCTATTTTGCTTCAAAATACTGTATATGGTTACATGCACTAATTTTTGTAAATTGGAATTGATCCTATGCGGTTTCAGATTCTGAAAGTTTACATGCTTCATTTTTTTTATGTTGATCCGATTATTTCAGAACTACACCTTCCCTTTCAATCCAATCGAAATTTCATTTGATCAGCCGGATCATTTGAGGTGTTTACATAAAGGGTTTTTAGTCTGATTACTATCAGTCTGATTATAAACAGATCTGGGTGCCTGTTAATGTAGCTAATGAACTGCAACATTGTCAATTTTCTTTTTTTTTTTTTTTGTAACTTCTCCGATCTGTCCATCTGTTTTCTGCCTGTCACGAGGGCAACATAGTTCAAGGGGACCAGTTCAAGTTGAGCTTTAGCCTGAGGACCGAGAGTCCAGTGCTGGTGGTCTTTCGTGATAATGAGTGCAGGTCATCCAGTCTAACTCTCTGGATTGAGTGTGTGTGTGTGTGTGTGTGTGGCAGGTTTGGGAAAGAGAGTAGCAGGTCTTTGGGCGCACTTCCCTTTTATTCCGGCTGTTTGTGTAAGGAGGAGGCCTGGCATGCTTCTGATTCCACATTGCACGAAGGTCAGCCCGCTTTCACTCAGCCCCGAGCAGTTAATGATTAATAGATTGAGCATAATTGAGGTGAAGGACTTCCTCCACCCCTTGTTAACGGTCTTAGGATGAGAATCATTGGAGAAGGGCCCTCTCAGAAAGGGGCTTTATTAAAAAAATCACCCCTGTGTTATTTCAGGCTGATCTCCCTGAGCCAGACTTTAGCCCAGGGATTTCCAAATGTGTTTTATGAGATTTGGGAGACCAGTCATCAGTGAATGGAGCTGAAAGCCTGTCGGCACCATAACACAAGTATGCAGGGGCCGAATGATCTATAGGAAATGGCTGTGATGCGTCACCGAATAGCTGTTTGTAATAGAGTGATTCTAGCTGCGCGTGTAGATGACTAGTCTGAACAGGAAGTGGATTAAGGTTTGTAGATGCCAGAATTAGTATCTCATTTTTCTCTGAGGTTATTTAGTCTGTAATTATAGTTTGAAGTTTTCTTAAATGCAAAGCCAACTTTGTTCTCCATTGAGGCCTTGTATAGGCGCATCACTTTATTTTATCTGTGCACAAGCACTTCTTTGTCTGGGTAGTCATGGGAAGGTGTTTTTTGGTAGGATGATTAGCAGCATGTTGTGTCACTGGGACTTTCTCTGTGGAACATGATTAGAAAACGGATTGACTGAGAGGCTAGAGAAACTGACAGCGAAAAGATAACTCAAGTAAGGAGGAGGGACCGAAGGCTGAGAAATATACCTGTTAGAGTTTCCCAAGTTATTACATTTTAAGATTTTAATTAAACTCTGAAACCTCCACACTTGCTCGGAATACTAATTAAGCTTTGGGAATGAGAAAGCTGTGAAACAAAGGGATAAGAGTGTTTTGCAGCCCTCTGCTCACCTTTCTTTTCACTTTAAATTCTCCTTCTTCCTGTAGAAAGAGTTTGTATTGGCACCAAGTTTGAGTCCGTGTCTGGTTTAATCTCTTCAGCAGACATCATTGTTTAAGCAACACATGTCGATAGTCTCAAAGTCAGATTGATTTCATTACGCAGAGTTAGAAAATGTGAGGAATTCAATGTTAGATCTGTTAGATTTAAGGAAATATTCAGAGTGAGGCAACTGCATTTTTATTGACCGTTAAGTAATATTTTTTGCCATGTTATCTCTACAAATATGAAGGATGCATTTTTTTTATTTTGATTTAAAAGTAACATTTACATACTGTACATCTTTTGTAATTATATATTGGATTTTCTTTTTATTTGAGGAAATAATTTCAAAAACATTTTGAATTTGGCTTTTTTTGTCAGCTTTGTGCATGTTTTACTTCCAAAAATCTTTCTTTATTTAAAAATACTTTATTTTGAGTCTTTTTAAACCTAAGATCTAAAAAAGAAACAAGGTTATGGCAGTTGTTTGGCATCTACTCATCCGTCACTAAATGAAATGTAAAGAGTCTGTACCTGCTACTTCTGTCCTGTGCGGTAGAGGTTTGTTAGTACTTTTTAGAAACATGGTTGAGTGCTTCTTGTGAGGAGGAAACACTCAGTTGGTCACCGTGTTTTCAGGAGTTAGATGGGCAATAGACTGGAAAACCCCTCGCATTCCAGACACAATGGGTAGAATGGATAGGGAGACTTCACATGTTATGGATTCCTTGAGATATGTGACAATGTTTCAGACGGGTCTAAATGTGAAGCGATAGACAGCTGCTGCGGTTTATGCGGCTAATCCACCATCATTCACTGTTACAGCTAGAGATTCATCTGGCACCAGTGAGACGTGTTATTATTTAGTGACGTTTAGTCATTGGACATTGTTTTAACTCACATTTTGTTGTTGTTAAGCTTGTTTGCATTGACCGTTCTATATGAACTTAAGATCTCAAGAGACTAAAGAACGTTTCATCACCTTCTTATTACAGGCATTAGCACAAGTTTAATGAAATTTGAGAGCTCATTTTTTTAAAAGGCACTAGCAAGTGCCTTTATTGTGTTATTTAAATTTCTTTTTCATTAGACACTGGAACCTGCTACACAGACTATGATTCCTATTTAAACTTGACTTTAATGTCAGGGTTCCAGTGAAAATTAGTTCTGCGCTGACGGTGTGAAAAACGCAGTGCTAATTGAATGGTCATGGTGTCAAACTTTTGGAAGAAAAAAAAGCCTTCCAGTAGGTAGATGAAAGCAGGGCTGTCATGGATGAGACCGTTTCTTGAACCAGATATTGTCTCTCTGAAATAATTTTCTATAGGCAAATTAAGATATTTGAAAAGAAAACGGCTGCTTTTCCATTACAATTGAAATTGCGAATTTAAAATACACAAATGGAAACACTCCAATATCGCAAACACTCCCATATATCACAAAAGAAAATGTTATGCCTGCATGAAGTCATTTCATATTGCATTGTGCACAGTGCATTTCATTGCGCATATTTGTAATAGAAATGCCCCAATTGTTTTGCAACACCCTGGTCATTTCTCAAACTCAATGCATTTTTAAATTAAACAAATAAAAAAACACCCAAAAGAAACCAGGCAAATTGTTTAGTTTTCAATGTATTGAGGACATCTCTGATGGAAAATCCACTTGTAGTTGATTTCTTGTTGGCCATAGCTGGTGCTAGCTGATCATTAGCTGGTTCAAACGGGCTATAGCCATTTTAGACGAGCTATTAACTATTTCGGACCAGATTTGACCAGCTGTCTGTTGTTAGCTGGTCAGAACTGCTTTCTAGATGGTCTTGAACCTCCATGTTCCAAAATCTAGCTTGACTCTTTTAAGATGGTAGCTGGTTGGTTGCTGATTCAAGAGATTCGAGTTTAAGCTGGATTTTCCATCATATTTTGAAGCTATAGCACACAGGACAACCACCTGTCCAGCTAAATGGTGGTCAAGAGTTCACTCAGGGCTATACAATCCACTTTTACAGCTTGTTTGCTGAGTGAAGTAACCCGACGGAGGGGGTTCGGTGCCATTTCGTTTGCCCCTGCTGGAATGTCAGTAGTTGTAAGGTGTAAAGCACAAAGAACACACAAAAGCCCAAATAACACATGCTAATGGAGTGTGTGCAATGTGTGCCTTCCTTGAAAAGGAAGAATCCATTCATACGGGCCAGCATCAGCATGAAATTGTCTTGCACTGACCTGGCATTGGTAAATCATTAAACTAGAGCTGCATTGCTGGTTTTAAGTGTACTTGAAAGGTCACGGAGGAACCTGTGCTGCTTAAATCCACAGCTGATACTCCCACATGCCCCCCCCCCCCCACGGTTCTAATAACAATTTAGCCTTTCTGGTTTTTGTTGTGTCCAAAAAACCCCTTTAGCTAGCTTGCTTGAAGTTATCCCAGACTTGGCTATCACAGGATGTTAATGTCTTTTTGTTTGTTATCACATGGTCACTTCCATGGGGATGTTGGGATACAACGCTTTCCTGTTCTCTTTTACCTCCTCTTCATAATTCTCGTCTAGATTGTATCCTGCTGGTTGCATCTTGTTCTAATTTCAGCTCATTTGGTTCTCATAATGGGTTCCTCTCCTCATCATCTGCCCGACATCTGGGCCATTGACAGCTGAATGACTTTGAAATGTTTGACCATTAAAGATACATTTTTTATGTGTGTGAAATGGTAGCTCTTGGAAAGTGAGGTAGATGAGTCCCTAGCTTTCCCACAGTCCTCCGTATTACAGAGCCCTGTAGAGCATACCTGTAATTACACTGGAATCTGGCCTGTAAAGCCGCCAGTGTATTAACCACCAGGTGCAGACCCGAGACCTGCTGCTGAGGTGCAGCAGACCCGACCTAATTCTCTACTCAAACATGTACTTATTAAACCCAACATGGAGTGTGAGAGGGAGTAGGTCTGTCTGTGTACACATCCTGTAATCTAACATCTCCTCCATCTAAATCTAACATCTAAATCATTTGATTTATTTGTACAAATAGATTTAATTTATGCATAGAATAACATTAATATGTCTGCTATTTTGTGTATGTTTTTTTTTATTAAAATGGGATCAGGTGATGCAGCGGTTGTGATATAAAGAAGAAAAGAAAATATAATCTGGCTGGCATAGTCTTTTTTTAGAGTTATTTTTTAGATTTATTTTTTTACAAAAACCTTCAATGCCTATTAATATTTGAAAAGTATTTATACACTACTGTTCAGAAGTTTGGGGTTAATAAGATGTTTTTTCGTTTTAAAGAAATTATTGCTTACATTCTGTAATAATGCATAAAATTTATCAAAAGTGACAGTAGAGAAATTAATAATGTTACAAATTATTTTAATAAAAAAATGCTGTTGTTTTGAACTTTAAAAAAATAAAAAGTAAAAAAATATATATTAAAAAGCCTGTTTTCAGCATTGATAACAATACGAAATATTTATTGTGCATCAAATCGGTATATTAAAATGATTTCTGAAGGATCAAGTGACATTGAAGCCTGGAGTAATGATGCTGAAAATTAAGCTTTGCCATTACAGATTTTTTTATACAATATTTCGTATTATAATCTTTTACTGTATATTTGATTAAATAAATGCAGTCTTGGTGAGCACAAGATGCTTTTCAAAAACATAAAAAATCATACCAATGCCAAACTTTTGAATGGTAAATTTATATTTAAAAAGTTAATATTATTTTTTTATAATCACATGCATTAATGGTTTATGTTGTTTATAAGTATTTGATGATTGCACCACATGACATTTTACTTTTCTTGAAATCAATGTTTCAATGTTTTACATAAGCATTTGCGATTCGACTTTAATACAAATTTATAAGAACTGTGCACGTTAATCTCTTGAAAGATTTTTCACTTTAGTCGTCATTGACCTCCATGTATTTTTAACATAAATTTAGCCACCTTAAGCATATATGAAAATCTCCAGGCCCAGATCTCTTTGTTGTTAAGCAGTGTGCCACCCTGTTCCAGTGTTCTGGTCATCTGTGCTCTGCTGAAGGCCTCTTAAGTCAAGATATCTGTCTGGCTCAAATGAATTCGGCTGGTAATCCTGTTGTTTTAGCTAACAGTTGCAAGGAAGTGCTGGCTTTCAGAGACAAATAGAGATATCTGACACAGGGCATCTCGGTTACGCACACACACAACTGCTAGCAGAGATTTAAGACTTTGACACACAGTTTTAGGGACGTTCACGTCCACATCTCTTTCTTCCTCACTGTCCTTCTGGCTTTCCCTCTCGCTTTCTCACACACATGCCCATGAGAATGGCAGCCTGCTGTGCAGAGCTGTCAGTATCTGTAAACCAGTGGCCATGTGGAAGGAAAGGGCCTCATTACTACTCTGTCATTATGGAGCTGAGCATGCTGGAGTGCTGCACGCTTCAAGTAAGACAGGTCTTGTAAAGAAGTTTTGGCCTTTGAAGTAAATCATTTGCTTATTGTTTCTGGGTAACACCGTTGTTCAAAGTTTGCAGCTTGGCAATTATAAATGGCAGGGTTTTGGGAATTGTCAATCACGCAGAGGAAATGCTGCTTTGGAAATGTGGTTTTACTCAACAACATGAAATCAGAAATGACTTTTTTAGGCTACATGTTCCCATGTTTTACTGTGAGCTATTCATCTGTAGAAAATAATTAATGTATTCAAAAGTAACACAATATGTATCCATAATGTTTCATCAGTTTAATTCCTTGCATTTTCCCTTTTGTCTGATGTCTCCAATTCTTATTTTCAACCCTTCAGCCATTTATTTATTTATTTGAAAAAAATTAGGATATATGCATTAACCAAAAATACAATATAACTTGAACAATATATAAAATTAAGAAACTTAATTGTCGAGAGCAAAATGTAAAATGTTTCAATTGTCCCTCCTGTTACAATTTCTTAAGTAAAATGTAATGGATTTATTTACTTTCATGAAACTATTGTTTTATTTTTTTGTTTATATTTATTTATTGCTTCATTTTTATTTATTTCCTTATTATTATTATTATTTATTTATTTCAGTTGTAATATTTTGGCGGCAGAGCTTTAGTTTGTTTCACAGTAAGTTTCTCTTATAAATGTTTTTTAATTAAATATAAATATGAACAAACATACAAACAAACATATAACAAATATATTTTGTATTAATTTACATAAAAAGTCAATCTTATATGCTTTAAAAAAGTCATCTTTAGTTGTTGCTTTATGACTCAAATTGTAGTTCTAGATTAGTTTCTAATTAAAGGGGTCATATGATGCGATTTCAAGTTTTCCTTTCTCTTTGGAGTGTTACAAGCT
Source organism: Ptychobarbus kaznakovi (assembly GCA_027422405.1). Lineage (NCBI taxonomy): Eukaryota > Metazoa > Chordata > Actinopteri > Cypriniformes > Cyprinidae > Ptychobarbus > Ptychobarbus kaznakovi. Next base: position 11,343,828 of record CM049794.1, on the reverse strand, counting down.
GATTGTGCATAGATAAGATCCCTGAAGTTGCAAAGACTAAAGTCTCAAAACCAAAGAGATATTCTTTATCAAAGTTAAGACTCTGCCACGCCCCCTAAAATGGCTCATTCAAACACGCCCCCACATGTCTACGTCACGATGTGGAAATATTTGCATAAGGCGTGGTTTCAGTAACCTCAGTAGTGTTGAAGCAGCCGTGTCAGGGAGAAGCTGTGTGTTTCTAGGAGATAGCAAAAGCACTTTATTTGGCCTTCCGAATATAGATGCATTGAGGAATCATTAAGATTACTTACAACAGAACAGCAACGCATTTTATGGATGACAGTTTCTTGAAGCTAGGAGAGGAGGTAATTTTGACTTTGCTGTGATAATCTGGCACTTCTCAATCAGCGACTGTATGTTTTGTTATTAGTTTAAGTATTTGCTATTGACTGTTCAAATGCAGTTTTTGTGCTTTTGTGTTGTGTGTGTGTTTGTGTGTACGTGTATGTGAGAGAGAGAGAGAGACATCACAGCACATCAGCTATCTTAATCTGTCGGCTTGTGTGTGTGTATTTGTTCCGAGAAAGGGTCACAATCACAGCTGAGTGTAATCAGATGTTTTAAGGGCTTAAAAACCATTAAAATTACATATTTTTACTGAAAATATGAACATCAAAATTCGAATTATATTCACACAAAAAGGCAAAATAATTATCTTTAAAAAGCATAATATGACCCCTTTATAACAATTCCACAAGAGTGCAGAGAGATCTTGAAGCATTTGCATTTCATATGGATGTTAAACCAATATTTAAATTACCCCCCAAAAATCCTGATTGTGTCTAGTTATCCTGATAGCAGCCTAAATGTTCCAGCTTTTTTAGACCAGTTAGTCTAAGAATTATCCTATTGAATAGATGTTATTTCTTAGGGCTGTGCAATTAATCGAAATTCAGTTTCGATTTCGGCCTCCAACGATTATGAAAATACAGTAATCGAGATAAAACGATTATTACGCCCCATTCCGCCCCCTTTCCAGCGGTGCTCTTTTGTTCCTCCATAAAAGGCCAATTTCAATTTCTCTAGTGGGCTGTTAACTAAATACTTTAGACTTGCATTAACAAACTTAAAGCACAGTTTGTTTCATTTGTATCTTTTTTATTCTATTGTATTCCTTTGTTTTTTTTTTACTGGCAGTTTAATTATTGTCAATAATTTTGAGGACCTTTTTTGTTGTAGTTTGTTGTGCTTTTTTATTACTAATATTAGTTACGCTGGTATTCTGCTGTGGTGTTGAGAATCGTGACATTTCGCTGGTCTCTAAAATGTAGCAACCTTATTTACAGAAAATATATATTTGATATATATATCACTATATTTAAATAAATCTTTCATATAAAGTTTTGGTAATATGGCCCACTAATAATCGTTTTAAATAATCGTGATTACAATATTGACCAAAATAATCGTGATTATGATTTTTGTCATAATCAAGCAGCCCTACTATTTCTTAGCAATGATTGTTCCATGTAACGCATTCTCCTTTTCAAGCACATATTAGCCCAGTTTAGATTGACATGGCAGTGAGAATATAGGATAAAGAGTGGGAAGGAGAGAGGAGGAGGACGGGAAAGAAGGATAAAGGGTAAGGGGACAGAGAAACTGGAGCAAGGGATCGGGGCCAGCTCTTCTGCTGTGGTTTTTCGGCTCATGTTATGCATGCTGGGATGAAGTCATGGTGAGAGCAGCCAGAGACCTCTGCTCTGCTCTGCTCCCCATGGCTAGTGTTTTCCTTCCCTGCTTCTCTCACACACACCATCTGGCCAGCTGGAAGGAAGTGGTTTCTACAGGTGGGATATTCCTTTATCTCTCACTTGCTCTGTGTCTTTTCCCTTGAGAGAGATAGCAGGGAGGCCCTCAGACTCTCTGTGTTTGTATGTACACACTAACCACACACAGACAGAACTGGCACGTACACACACCGGCACATTTATTTATTATTTTAAGCCCAGACGTTGACGGCCGAGAACAATGACTCCGACTGTCTTTCCTGAAATGAGTGTCTTCACGTCAGATTCAATCAGATTAAAAGCTTATCGGTTTGAACTACATCTGGAACGTGAAAGTGAAGTGTCAGTAGCCTAGCCTGAGGGAATAGTTTTCTAAAAACATACCAGCAGAAGTCAAGCTGCAGAGGCTCATGAACCAGTGGTTCACTGGTTAAAGGAATAGTTTAAAATTCGGACAATTCTGTCATTAATTACTCATCTTAATGTCATTCCAAACTTGTAGGACCTTTGTTCATCTTCGGAACACAGATTGTTGAAAGAACAATGGTTGAATAAAGTTGTTATTTTAGTTTTTTCTTTCGTAACATTACGGTTGAACCACTGATGTCACATAGACTATTTAAACAATGTCCTTACTATGTTTCTGGGCCTTGAATGTGGTAGTTCTGTTGCTTTCAATGGAATGTCAGAAAGCTCTCGGATTTTATAAAATATATCTTTATTTGTGTTCCGAAGATGAACGGCATGAGGGTGAGTAATTCATGACAGAATTTTCATTTTGGGTGAACTATCTCTTAAATGCAGTGGTTGAGATTTTAAGGGGATAGTTCAAGCAAAAAAATAGCGTTCTGTCATCATTTACTCACCTTCATGTTGTTCTTAATCCATCACTTTTAAATTTCCATGTTACTTTTTTCCATGCAATTATAAAATTGAGACATCAAGTTTTCAAATGTCAAAAATGATTCAAAAACACCATAAATATGCATTTAGAAGTCAATATTATTTCAAGAAGGCAACTGGATGTCAAGTAGATTCAAACATGTATGATTTGTAATTATTTGTGAAACATAAAAGTAAATATTTTGGAGAATTTGTCAAATCCAAATGTCAATATTGTATTGATTTTCATTGTATGAGTAAAAACATAAGATACAGGTGATAGGATATTTCATGGAAATGGCGTGAATAAAAAAAAATGGGGGTGGGGTGATCTACTGTATTGTTTTAAAGCGTCATTTGAGTATACAGGCACTGTATAAAATGGCTGTCTCAGTCTTATTCCCAGAATGGAAATACTTCATACTTTTTCTGGTTTCTCTGGGGTGCTTTAAACATAATGGGTTTAAGCATCAATTCTGATATTCTTTCAGCAAATGCGTGAATCAGAATTTAATAGTGCAGAAAGATGAAACCAACTGGAATGAGCTCAGAGATAAAAGTGAGATGAGTAGGAGAAAACGAGTCATTTGCTGACTCACGTGTTGAAAGGTCTGAGTCATTTCATTAAATTCAAGGGGTGAAATGTGTTAAAAAGTGGCATTTGACAATATGCAATTTTGAGTATGCTAAAATATGACTCATATGAATAAATAGGATGCTTTCATATATTGCATTTTCAAATATTTATAATTTTACATGAAGCTTAGAGGCCATGCTTGATAGGAAAGCATTTGTGCAGTAATGTGAGGCAAAGCTGTGAAACGAGCTGTTAAGTATGATTTTGTGAAGTGTTTGGTAAGTAGAGGTTCATCTGGAATTTCTGTGGAATTCTCTTCTTCCCCTCTGGGCTTTAGGTGAGGTGGATAGAGACTAGTCCAGACCAATGCTATCTGTTACATCAACGTTTTTGTGTGGCTACGTGCATGTTAAGGACTCTGAAGTGTTTACTGACAGTTTTTAACCTGTGGCTGGAGGGCAGGTCAGATCCAGGACAGGTGAGGAATGTCCATTCTTTAATGCTTATTTCCCAAAGTAGCAGCCCACCCGAGAGAGAGTGGAAATTGCTCTTGTCCTGGACTGACAACATTTTTCATTCAATTCAGTTGACAGATCAAATTTAACATCTTTGCCTAATATTTTGTATTTTATTTTATTATTATTTTTTTATTTAATTTGGGTCCAGTTCTACCTTGCAAGTCCATGGTATGTATTCATTCATTCATTCATTCAACAAACCTCATGATTTAAGGTATGGTGCTTTATGCTATATTTTGAAAGAAGTCATAATGTAGTCATGTCAAAATTCAACTGTAGCATTTAAAATGACAGATTTAAATTATTAAATTTATGTAGTCAAATTACTGTACACTTCTGATGTCAACCATTTATCTGTCAGAATTTGTAATATCGGTGCATCACTAGTTAAGACTCTGTATACTTGGACTTCTAAGGAATTTTAGCACCTCATGAATTGCTGTGGTTTCTGTTGTCTCCCGTTTTCGGCTTTTTGTTCTCGGGGTAGCAGAAGGAATGTGCTGGGTTCATGGTTTCAATGTGAGATGGATGACCAGTCTGAGGGACTACAGGCTGACCTCATGGGGGAGGGGTGTGAGGAACTGGCAGAGAAACCGTAAAAAAAAGTCAAATTGGTTCCCAGAACCTAGATCTCAGAAATGTGGAAATTATGCCGCATTGTGCCAGCTTACATTCTTCAGCACCTGTTTCATAAATAGTGACCTTTTGAAGATCACTTGTTTTGTACTACAGACATCTACCGACATGTTTGAGAGTTGAGTGAGTAATGTTTGAGAGATACATGTGGTGAAACGTTCATCAAACGTTTCTTTTAGTGAAAGGATGGATTGTAGATGTAAGAAGTGTGGCATTCATTTCTTTGTGGTTTCCCTTCAGAGCTCCGTTTTCCTGTTTCAACTCCCCCTTGAACTCCTTGTTTTCTGTCTTTTAGCTGGATTGTGCCAGTTGCTGGCAGAGTGCTAGTGGAATCTTGATCAGGGTGTATTTACATGGAGACAATAGAGCATGCTGAAGTGATTTCTCCCTCCTATCCCCTTTTCCCTCCCCATCCCCTCGCTCTCTTAAGCTGTTATCTCATTCCCTCTTTGAGGATCGCTGTCCCTTTAGAGAAAAGAATAATTGACCCTGCCCGGAGCAGCCGTCTGTCTACAGTAGAGTGTCGTGAATGGAGCCCAGACTTCATATCTGCTTGCGAGCAGCAGCCTTCTCTCGACGCCCCCTGCACATAATCAGCTCCTCCACGTTCGCCCCACTGTCACTTCATCCTTCTATTCAGCGCCGGCCTGACGTGGCACACCCCATCTGTTACCAACCACAACATTATTCAAATTAAAAATGACCTTGCTAAATGGGGTGGCGGCTGCGGCCACCTCCATGCGTCCTCAGAGCGTGCGAGGGCTGCAGAGCACGGTTGCATGATTTTGGTTGAAGTGAGGAGTGGGTTTTTGAAATTCAAAGCTTTTTTTCTGCGTCTTGACTCTTGCTCCATATGTTGCTTCAAACACACTGAACCTCCAAATCAATGCAGAAGAGAAATGAATAATAATAATATAACTATTCTTAGTAAAATTATTTTATAAAATTAATAGAATATAAAAATTATGAAAAATAAAAAATTAATAACTTAGAACAAACTAAATATTTGTATTAGAAATTATAACAGTAAAATAATAAATATTTTTGAATAATTCTTAATAAATAAATACTTTTTATATTTAAATTATAATTTGTAATTAGTTATAAATGAATGTGTATAAATGAGTGTGTATAAATTAATTATAATTCTTAATTTGATACTATGTAAATGATCTAGTTCTTATTTAAATAAATGTACTTTATATATTTATTGAATTATATAATTATTATTATTATGTTTTGAATTATATATTTTAGAATTGTTTATTTATAGTTATATTATTGTTTAAATAATTATTAATACATTTTTATAATAAGAAAAAATATAAATTATTATAACATTATATGTGTATAAAATGTGTGTGTGTGTGTGTTTATTTATATATATGCACAAACACTTCATATATTTAAATAAAATTAATTACATAATTCTTATGTTAATATTTCTAAATGATCAAATTCTTATTTTTATGCATTTATTTAAAAAATGAATTGAATTATTATACTATTTTGAATTGTACATGTTCGCAAAGTTAATTAAATTATTATATATTAAGCTTTCAATTATACATTTTAGATTTATTATATTTGGTTTTCGCATCCATTATTATTTTATATCCAACCATTTTATCCAGCGGATTGGTGCACAAGTATAAGTTTACACTTGCTGGACTACATGCAGTCAGTCAGAAATAGACTGTCAGAGAATGACACCAAATTTATCTTTCAAATCAGATGCTGTCCTTATAAAGCCCCACAGCCATTATTAGAAGTGGCCTTTTTTACCTGATTGTGACCTTTATTAGTGTTCTTCTGTGAGTATTTAATTCTGTCATTGTTTTATAAGAGTGAGTGTGTGAGTGGTAAAAAAGTGTTATATAAGAGCCTCTTTTGTGGCTCGTTTTGTTGAGTGAAGTACAGGAATTGAAACATTGCAATAACAAGTTTCCCCCTAGGCAAAAAGCGGAGGATTTTTAGGAGTTTGATTTTGTGACTTCTTTTTATACTGTGACATTTACGCAATTTTTTGTGCTTGACTGGTTTCGACTTGATTTTCCACATTAACTCATCAGTGGTGGTCTGAGATGCCTTTATCTGGTTTTCTAGCAACAGAAAAAGGAAATGCAAATGCTCACAGTTTTTATGCAACCACCTAATGGTTCCCAACAGGGCCAGAGAGCTAAGATAAAGGCCCTGCTTTGCTCCCCCTGGGCCCCTCGGTAAAGGAGGGGGGATAGTGTTGACCGTGTTCAGCAATGATGGCAGGAAGAGTGGGCTGGGAGGATTAGCTTTGGCTCCCTAGTGCAGAAACCCCAAGTTCACTTGAGGAGGTGGGTTATGGGACAGGATTAAGAGGAGGGCTCGTGGTGCTGTGGAAGAATTGGACTATTGTTGCAGCCTGTTCATCAAAGTGTGATGGGAGTCTGTGAAGCTGGGAGAGAGGAAGAAGAAACTGGGAAGGAGTGCGGGAAATATAGGAAAAGTGTTTGGTAGCACAAGTCTTTTTGCTTGTGAAGCTAGACAGGCCGAAGTGACATTTATCAAGTCACTCCCACACGTTTTATTGCACTTTCTTATTGCCTGCCATGCTTCGTTCTGTTTTTCTAGAAACGGGGTGTCAGTAGGCTTGTCACATGCGGCTCTCTAATGGGGTCAGCTGGACAGGACTCCAAGGCTCTGAAGCCGGAACATGGTTTTCCGGGAGGGACAGTGGCTTAATCTGGAACAAATAATGAGCCCAGGTCAAAGAGACAAGGCCACATGTCTGCTGATTATTCACAGAGATTTGCTCCTTAGTGTTTGAGGTTATTGTTCCCAAAACCTTCTAGAAATAGAATTCCTAACCAGCCTTTGATCCAGTCTTGAAGGTTGCTTTGCTTACCTTCGACTAAGAAGAGAAAATATAGAATGAGGAAATCTGAAGTGGGGTATTTATTTAGTAGGTTTGATTGCTTATTTTTGTATCATCATTAACACCATAAAAAAGCACTGCAAAAATAATTATTAGTATTTTGTCTGCCTTTTTCCAGAAAAAATATCTGAACATGAACATATTTGAAACTAAATTGTGTACGAGAACATAAAGTGAGATTTGTGAGTATTGCAGATATATTCCCATAAAAAACTAATAAAAACACATGCACACCCTAATTTAATAATTTTTTGTCATTTATTAATAAGGTATTTCAGTGTTCAAGGTACTCATTTTATTACTTTTTATTTAAAAGTATTCTCAGTGCTTGTCACCACTGGCCCTTTATTTGGCTTTGTCCTGCACTGGGGATTCCATTAACATGCCTCTCTGATACCCCTGTTTGTGTTTGTTTGACTCCTATTTGAGAGATTCCAATAAGAGCTGTTTGGGAAACACATCAACGATCCTTCAAGAAGTGGTTTGTTTTTGTAATATCTTTTGATTGGGGTCCATTCTTGGCTACCCAGCAACATACTTACAGTATGTGCACAGCTGTTTTCTTACTGGGAAGTATACAAACTACACAAAAGGTTGGTGTTCTTTAATCTCTATATTTAGTCACCTACAATTTTGGAAGGATTTGGTCTTGGATTCGGTTTGATGTGGATGGGGACAGTTCCAACTCTACTGAAGTCACTTTAAACTGTGTAAACAGTCAAACCTTATTTTTACAATTGTTGCACCTCCAGCTGTATTTTCTCACAGGGCCCCCAGGGGTGATGGGGACAAAAGCCCCTAAATTAAGTGACATTTGCCCCTCCCCCTTGAACTGCTGAGAGAAGGGGGCAAAAGATGGCAAACACATCCTTTTCAGATATTAGCCAGTGGTCTTTTTCATTTGATTGGTCAACAGAAAGGTGCTGTATGGAAACCATTGTGTGTCACTTCTGAAAGGAACAGTTCATCCCAAAATGAACATTTGCTGAAAATGTAGGCCTACTCATCCTCAGGTCATCTGAGATGTAGAGTTTTATTTTCTTCATCGGAACAGATTTGGAGAAATTGAGCATTACATCACTTGCAGTGAATGTAATGAATGGGTTCGATCAGAATAAGAGTTAAATCAAACAGCTGATAAAAACAATAAACACAATAAACCACAAATCAACGCAACTTCAAGTCTGAATCAGGAGGGAAATATGCACAGATCAAGCACCGTTTACAAGCAAAAACAGTTCTAAACAATTATGTTGGTGGATTTTGATGTGGGAGGACAACTGGGGATGCAATTTTTCATTATTCTAGATTATTGGACACATATTTTGACCAGAAGCAACGGTTTAAAGTTAATGATGTATTTGTTTCTTACAAACTCACAGCTTTTTACTTCACAAGCCATTAATTGACCAAATCGTATGAATTACTTGTGGATTATTGTGATGTTTTTATCAACTGTTTGGACTATCATTCTGACGGCACCCATTCATTGCAAGAGGATCCATTGGTGAGCAAGTGATGTAATGATACATTTCTCCAATATGTTCTGATGAACAAGCTAGCCCATGTACATTTTGGATAGCTTGAGGGGTGAGTACATTATGAGCAAGTTTTAATTTTTGGTTGAGCTATTCCTTTCATAGCAAGGCTAATTTCCATCCCAGTGGTCTCATAGCAACTGAACAATGTTTGACTCATTAAAACTTAACTTAAAGTTAATCACCTAATTTGACACATTCATTCTTTTAAATTGGACAGGTGGAGTACTTTCCAGTGCTGAAATGAGATCGAAAAGAGTCAACGGTGTGCTAGAGAGAGAGAGAGAGAGAGAGAGAGAGAGTGAGGGAGTGAGTCAGGAAGTGTGCTTGAGACCCCTTGTGTATTTATCTACGCTTCTTCAAAGAGCCCATCTAAGTGCTCAGTTCCTCTTAGCTGCAGATATCTACACAGAGGGAAGCATCATCCTTTTCCTCCCGACATATGCCCTGGAAGCAGACTATTTAAAGCCTACATCCATACCCTGTCAGAGTTTGACGGATGGGCCTGAAAATGCTCAGCCTTTTTACTGTCCGATCCTCCCCAGTGAAAAGCTTGCTTTCAGACAGGCAGCTCAAAGGCTGCCATAACAGTGACTTCGGAGATGAGTGCCCTTATCGGTTTGCAGTAATCTGATTACTCTGACATCTGTGGGACAAAAGAAACACTACTCCTGCAAAATGGAGCTTGCAGAACCCTGGCAAACCCCCAGAGAAAGGGATAATAAAATTCCTTTAGGTGGGCATCAATGTGAATGGATTGTGCCCTGACTCACGCCTACACGTTACCGGAGGCATGTGGGCAGAAAGCTTTGTTGCAGATTCTGAACAAAAAACTGGACTTTGGCAATTGGGACGTCTAGCAATTTATTGTACCCTTGCAGATGCCAATGAAATGTGGGGAAAGAAGCCAAATTCAAGCACTCGATGCAGTGGTGAGAGAATGATCTGTCATCCTGCATAAATAAAACTTGAAAAATGCAAACTTCAGTGTCAGTACTAGAAAATTATTTCTAATTAAACATTAACTTTCCATAAATAACAGAGATTAAAGGCATACTTTTATGTGTTTATTGAACACATACAGCGTGATTTGAAAATATAATTTGAACCTACAGATAAAAGGAATGTAATCTCCCAGCATTATTTCATTTTGTTATGTTCCATGAAGTAGTTTTTTTTATACAAGAACTCTCAAACACCCCTGAAAAACACATCAGATTCGAAGACAACCAACTAATGAGTCTATTTTGAATGTACATAATTTTGCACATCCTTAGTAGATAATAAGCTCATACAAAAATAAATCACACCCTGTCTGGACACAGATTTCTGAGGATCTAAAAAAACAAAAACAAAAAAAACAATGCGCTTTCGAGAATGGAAAAGCTGTTGAAATCATTTCCAAAGACTTTTCCATGCAGATAAATTGGAGCAAATGCAAAACCCTTGTTACTTCATCTAGGAGTGGCTCTCACTAAAATCCCAAATGTAAGGCAGATTACAATTTTAGGAGGTCAAGAAGAGCTAACAGCTATGGATCTGCAGGTGTCCTTTTGTGGCTCATGTTGATTTCTATGAACGCATCATAAGAGAGAAGAAGAAAACACACACAAACAGAATATCTCAGGTAAAGAACCAGTTTAATGATTTCTACTAGCAAATTGTGCCTAAACGTGAGAGAAAAGTCACAAACCTATCAATAATAATAATCAAATGTAGCCTAATATATTTGTATTTTAAACTTAAGAAGCTTATATCAATTGTTGCTCAAGTAGACCGCAGCTTAGGCTAGTTGTTTGGGACTGTTTTGCAGACTTGATAGCAAGTAGTCACTGAGGGATTAGAACCGCACACACTTTTATTAGCTAAGTTCATTAGTCATGAACAAACATTATACAATGCTTAAATATGAAGTATGTAATTTGTTGTGGTTAATGGCATGAATTTGGGGATGAAATATCTTTTTGGCCGACCAATGGAAACTTTTCATGACACTAAAGGCAAAGTAATGACACACTTCACCCTTAACAGATGAGTTGTTCTTGTACATTTATATGTGGATGCATATGAAAATACGAATGAATGTTTCAAGTATAACAAATGAATGTGATGCATAACTAATTAATGCGAATTTTATTATGGATGAAATAAAAATTCAATTCAGGATTCCCAGGTTTCGTCTCACCACTACTTATTCATATATGTGTATATTAGCATCTGGTTGTTCAACCATTCTTTTTTGTCCATATCCCTTTAGTCCTTCCTGTCTCGTTTCACATCTTCAGTTGTCACTGTCCTGTAGCCCCACCCTGCATAAATCACAGCAGTCTGCAGGTGTGCTTCTGTTTGTGACCATCAACCATCATTTTCTCTTTCTGGTTCCTTTAACAACCCCAGCATGACCTCTGGATTCACCTTTCAACCTTCTCTAGGATTCATCTTTCAACACACAAGCTCCACCCTGGTATTAATGTCACTCTTGAGTAACCAACATCTGAAGGAAAACACTTCATAGCATCATTTCGTCTTGCATTAGCTGATATTTGCATCTTACTTCATGGTTGTCGCAGAGGAATTTGTTCTCTAGACAGTCAAATTAAACTTAAAAATTTTTAACACATTTCTAGCATTCTTCTCTATTCAGTCCTCTGTGCTTGATGGACGTTTGGTGGAAGCTCTGAAAGAGCAGGGTTTTTTTTTTGTGGTGTCGCCACTTCTTTATCAAAAACGAGAGATTTCATTCACCCTCTTTACCACAGAAGTTCAAAGATAACTGTGTTTGTACATTTTACTGTTAGCCTGCCTTGTTTGATGGAGTCTGTGTGCTCTGAAGGTGGAATGTTGGGTGCCGAGAGGAGAGAAACCACAAAAAGACGGCGGCAAAGTCATTTTTGCCTTTCATTCATGGGGGCTTTAAGCCTGTCCTCCACTAATGGGACTGGATCTTTTCTTCTTTCAGTCACGAGTTCAAACAAAGATTGCAGAAAGGAGTTGTACAGGGACTGCATTAATTGCTACCTGCATCACAAAAAGCACACGGTGGTGTGGACACAGGTGTTTTAAGAGAATATAGAGTGGAGATAGACAGGGAAAGGTGGTGTTCTTATTTATGTCCAAGCTTAGTTTTGAGTTGTTGTACTTATGCTATCTTATTCCTCTGTATCTTTCTTTTTTCTGTCTGTTTTAGCTAACAGGTCATATACAAAGGCAAACTCTTGACCAACAGTTTAGTAAATGGTTTGTTAAGTGTGTGATGGAGAAACAAACAGAAAAAGAGACAGTTGAAAATAACAGGGAGCTCAAACAATGCGCATGGAGGCTTTCTGCTGTTATAAACTTCCCTCAGTGTTTAGATAATGTGCTGTAGCCTGCACCGCTGAACCAGCCTTTGTAAATGTGGAGTAGAGAGTATTGCAGAATTGAATAGAAGTGCTTTTTTCTTCTGTGGATAAAAGCAACACGGTGTGTAATGAGGGAACTTGCTGTCAAAACTTTAAAGATGAATTAATTAATGATGCATTTATATAGCGCTTTATTGTTTATTGCTATACACCCAAAGCACTTTATAATCATGTGGGGGGGGGGGTCTTTCCTCAACCACCACCAGTGTGCAGCATCCACTTGGGTGATGCGATGGCTGCCACAGGACAACGGCGCCAGTGCGCTCACCACACACCAGCTACAAGATGTTGTGGTGCTGCTCAGTGGGCTTTTGCAAATCAAGGCTAATTGGTATTTGAGAGGAAAGTTTATGCTAGAACTGTTTTCCAATGCATTCGTAAATGTTTTTGAACGATTTGCTTTTCCTATATTGCAGCCTAGGCCTAATTCTTAAAACATTTTAAAAAACAATCATCATATGAATCAGTTTTAGACACGGGGCAATCAGACCAAAAATAAATAAACAAACAAACAAGTAAATAAATGTAATTATACACTGAATTTATGGCCTGTTTATATAAATATAAATGATAGGCTTAATAATATTACGTTTAATTGCCGCAAATCAACATCTTAAGGAAATAAGTTTTTCTTTCAGACTCGTGAGGGTCGCTTTGTTTGCCAAGTACAGTGTTTAAAAGCAGACTACTCTTGATAAGAGACTATGATTGAGGTCGGAAGGTAGAGGTTAGTGAGTCAGTGTTTACGTGATGGGTTAGTCACCACCATTCGAATGAACTTTGATTAGGGAAATGCCGGGTGAAAAAGTCATCAAGACATGCTGTTTGCAGGGAAGGGAGGGATAGGGTAAATAAAATGTGCTGTCACAGGGAAAAAGATAATGCAGACTAGGGATGTAACGATTCAATCATTAAAAAATTTCCGACGGTTAGTATTACCGTTTCATTTTTTAACTATCATTAAAACCGTATTCGATTACCACGATTTGAACATCTCACGATAAATAAATACTGTCCAGCATAAAGCACAGTTTCCAGTAACAGTGTCATGTGCGCACAGCAGCAGAGTAGTTTCGTTTTGAGTAAAAATATGGCGGAAAATCTGGGAGGATTTAAAAGAGTGCTGAGGGAATTATACACATGAATATATGAATTAATAATTATATGAATGTACCTCTGAAGGTTCTGACTGTCTTCAGAAATGATTCGATGGCGTTTTGTTTTCATCTTCGCTCCATGTGATACCTAAAGAAGTGTTCTTAATCACAAAACTGCTTTGTCCGCGGAGTTCACGTAAAACAGCTGTATTCAGCTTCTTCATATAAAGCGCCGCTTCTCCATATAAAGCGCCCTCTAGTGTCAGAGACTGGATTTACAGAGACTCATATTGCCTGTGTGCGGTTTCTGTCTGGACAAAAACGGACTGAATTCGCATGCCCTGCTGTACATTTTGACCGGTTGAAGAAAAACAAGTGTATATGGATTCTACACATTTAAACAATTCAGATAAGTTATCTAGAATTATTTATGGAGCAGATAAAATACACAATCATTTATTAACCAATTATCATTTTGACTTAACCCTTCCCTGCTGAAAAAACAATAGAACCCTGCCCAAAACACAATAGAAAATGTAATGGATTTAATGGGAATTGTATTGGTTTTAATGGAAACTATAATGGTGTCTACTGGTATGTGATGGATTCTATTGGTGGGATGTTAAATCCTATTGGAAAAATGCCCAAAACACACTACAAAAGGAATTTTGTAATGGTTTTACTGGAAAAAGCTAATGGTTTATAATGGTATTTTAATGGAAACCATTGGAATTTATGTGATTGGTTTCTATTGGGCTTCAATTGTTTTTTTAGCAAGGTTTTCTTTATTTAAAGGCTGCAATGTGAGGGTTACCTTTTTATGAATCTTTTTCAAAGCTTTATTTGAACATTTACATTAGATATTTGAACATGTTATTAAACTGTTGTCAGTCAAATTGTCATTTAAAATCCGGACATCATTGGTAATGTTATTGTTTTATTGATTATGCAAACAAAGTCATTTTATTTGTTGTTTGTTGATTTTTTTTATATAAAACTTGAAGTGATTTATGTGTCGGTACTTTTTGAACATCTCCAGCACATTTTAACAATACCGTGATAATACTGATAACCGTGATAATTTTGGTCACTATAATCGTGATGAGAAATTTTCATACCGTTACATCCCTAAATGCAGACACACTTTAAGCAGTTTGATGGTAGGCTACATACAGCATATTTACAGCAGCCAAGCATCTAATTCAGTGTATTAAGGTAAGCTATAGGACACTAAGAAGAAATTGTGTAATCAAGCCATAAAAAGCATAATCTGCTTCAGTCTTATAGATAATAAGCCTTGCTTGTTATTTAACTAGAACAAGTTCTCTGTAAGTTCTTTGCTCAGTCCACATAGAAGGAAGTACATGACCACATACAGTAACCATCACTCAACAGATATTTCATATATAATGTGAAGATTTTCCTGTGTCATGCTTTTTCTGTAATAATGTTGTCTGTGTGTATGAAATACTTTCAAGGCTCTGTTTCTCCTCTGCCGACTTGCCTAATTTAAAGCGTTTTGTTCCCCTTTTTGTCAAGTATAGACAATGGCCATAAGCTTGCTCTGAAGGCCACAGATTCCTTTCTCCTGCCGAGTTCAGCTGGCTGCTCCCCTGTGGGCCCTGTAAAATAAACCATGCTAAGTGGCCCTTTCAAAACTGATCTCTTATCAGCAGGCCTCTCATTTGTGAGGTGTTAAAGGTTCAGTAACTATTTTTTCCCACTTCTGAAGTGTTTACTGCTGAAAGAAATCAATAGTACATTGACTAATATGTATATACTGTAATGTTGTATTCTCACATACATTCTCACACAGGTCTCCAATAAGGTTACTTCGATTTAGAATTTTTAATTTACGTTTTATTTTTATTCCATTTTCGCTTATTGTTCGCTTATTGTTTCACTTATATTGTTAGTTATTTATACTTTAGTTTTAGTAGGTAGGTCTGAAAAAAGTTAACATGCTGTAGCTATGCAGTTGCAAGTAGTAGTAGGATAAACTAGGGCCCTATGATTTCCACAATGCAGAAAACACAGACGGAATCGCAGAATCCAGTTATAAAAGCAGAATTTGTATAATGCGAAATGTCACGTAATTTTTCAAAGTTTGGATTAATTAATCATAAGTAGGTCATTACACTTAAATCAAATCACGATATGGACTAGTTTCTGTAAATCTTAAGCCACAAAAATACTATTTAAATATGAATCCTGCCTGTTCCTTCATGTCTCATTTCATTTTGTATTAATACAATTATTTTAACTCTGTATAAAAACTTTATTTTTGAAGAAATAATCTCACATTTCTTCCATGTTTTAATTGTAATAGTAATAGTATTACTTTATTTGCTAAAAAAATAAAAGTTTGTTTAAATTTCATTTGATTGAAAGATAAATTAAATAAAAAATATTAATGTTTTATGCCTTCATTTGATAACCAGAAATAATTAAATAAACAACACAGAATTTCTGAGAAAAAAAATCATAATTTATTTAAATGTATTTTTATAATAGCCTTGAGTTGTTTTTATGCATTCAAATAATTAGACATGCTTAAACTCAAAATTTTGTAACATTAAAACAGAATGTATGAAAAATAAATAATTTGACAGGGCCCTAAACATGTCATTTTTGTTAAACCTTTAATAAATTGATGTTAAATTGTATGAATTTAATTAATTAGACATGCTTTTTGATTAATACAATTTAATTTAAGGAGTCCAGAAAGATTAAAACGGGATCTAGAAAAATGAAAACAAAACAAAAAAACTAAAATTTGGAATTTGGAAAAAAATAAAACAGATTTCCTAGGGTCCTAGATTAACGTATACCACTCGTGCTTGATGCCAGAAGTGTTTGCACTATTTATTTCCCGTCACACCGCAGTGAAAAACTGAATTTAAAAAACTAAAGTGGAAATTCTATGTAGTATTTCAATATTGGCAATGACAACCGAGAAGTATTGCTTTTGCATCCACACCAATACATGGATGTATAATCATGATGACCATGGTGTTGAAAAGAGGACCAAAAATGCACCTTTAAACCAACATGTGGCATGAGTATTGAGACCTGGCTATCCCTAACTATAGCAGCAGTCTAACTTTTGCACTTGGAGCTGAACCACTCCAGTTGACCTTGATAACTCACTCATTTCCCTACTACCGCTATTCATTACTCATTATGGTCACCCAGGGTCTTCTCAACATCGGCAACTGTGCTGTTAATGAAATGTCTACCCGTTAGCTCAGCTTCTGGGCTCTGTTCCCACCACAATCCACTGTTAGCCTCCATGTGGCAGGAAATGCTAACTGATTGCAGTCCAAATTAGCTACCTAAACCATGTACACACACTCGGCGCATGCTGCGGTAGCCGCCCTTCCCACCAGTTGCCTGGTAACCCTGGAAAATGTCAATGCAAGATACCCCGCTAGGCACGGTTAACCTCTGTTGCTAAATATGCTTCTTTTGACAACTCTGATCCGCAAAAGATCCAGGAAGCAGACCTTTCGTTGAGCCGGTCTGAGGAAGACCTTGGCTCACCCCTTGCGGTCAGAATAAAGGAAAAGGAAGCCGGCTGGTTCTACATCTGGTGTCAATCACTAGATCCAGCCAGAGCTGGTACAAGTCCAAGTTCAGTGTGCAACAGGCTGGTGGTTAACTGGAAGTAATGGAAAGCAGACATCTCCAACATATGGTCTGAATTGATAAGACATGTCAGGAGATTTTGCATTTCCAACGAATGACAAAAAGCCTGGTGCACCTGTCACATCATTAGCTTTAAAAAAAACAATTCAATTATAACCTTATGTGGGCTGTAGTAATAAAAACAGCTGGTTTTCATTTTCAGTCAACCATCACCTGTTCTTCCACCCTGACGTGAATGTTTCTTTTTCATGTCCAAAAGTGAATTATGTGGTTTGTTGGTAATAATTTTACCTTGTTACTATAAACTGACCACTTCAATCATGAAAAGTCTCAGATTATGATACATCCTTAAAGGAATAATCCAGGTTTCATTCAAGTTAAATCATTTCAGGCATAAAGGCCCTGCTGAAAAAAACAATAGAACCCTGCCCAAAACACAATAGAAAATGTAATGGATTTAATGGTTATAATGGGAATTGTATTGGTTTTAATGGAAACTATAATGGTGTCTACTGGTATGTGATGGATTCCATTGGGAATAATATTCCATTGCTAGAATATTTTACACTCACCACTGAAAGGGTTAATGCTGAATTACTACAAAAAATGACTTAAAGTGGTAATATGATGCGATTTCAAGTTTTCCTTTCTCTTTGGAGTGTTACAAGCTGATGCATAGATAAGTTCCCTAAAGTTGCAAAGACTAAAGTCTCAAAACCAAAGAGATATTCTTTATCAAAGTTAAGACTCTGCCACGCCCCCTAAAATGCCTAATTTGCGTAATGCCGCCTGAATGTTCACGCAAAGAAAGAAGGCGTGGTTTCAGTAACAGCAGTAGTGTTGATGCAGCCATGTCAGGGAGACGCTGTGTGTTTCTATGCGAAAGCAAAAGCACTTTATTTGGCCTTCCCAAAGTAGATGCAGTTAGAAATCATTGTTAAGATTTGTTTACAACAGAACAGTAACGCATTTTATGGACGACCGTTTCGTGAATCTAGTAGAGGAGGTAATTATGACTTTGCTAAGATAATCTGGCGCTTCTGAATCAGCTACTGTAAGAATGTTTTGTTATTAGTTTAAGTATTTGCTATTGACTGTTCAAATGCAGAGTTTTGCACGTCGTATGTGTGTGAGAGAGAGAGAAAGAGAGAGACAGGGTCATGTCACAGTGGAGTCAGCTGTCTTAATCCCGGCTTGTTTGCAAACCAGGTGTGGCTCTTTGATCGGCCCCTGGTGGCTGGCTGAAGTACAGGTCATAAACCCCGCCCTCTCCATGTAAACGAATAGGACTTCAGTCAAAATAAAAAAAAAAAATTACACTTCCAATACAATTGTCCGAAATATAGTTTTGGTAATTTAAGGTAGTTGTTATAACGCTGATATATGTTCAATTGTTCGTTTTTGTGATAGGTTTGATTTTAGCTCGTGATTTGATGCTATAATAACGGGGAGTGTCGTTATGGTTGATTGGGTCTGCGGGAGTTTGGACGGGAGTTTGATTCCGTGGCTCCACCTCGCGACACTACTGTGCAGACTCGGGCTCCAAATGACGTTATTTACTCAAGATGGCAGCAGCCATACAGAGATGCATTCGCTTCACTTTTCTATAGTGGAAGGAAGCGGAGACGCGTTGTCCATCTTTTTTTACAGTCTATGGTATTCCTTTCGGAAAGGGGCTTTGTAGCCTTTGTTTAAGGTGTCAGTATGAAATTCAACCAAACCCACAAAATAAAACGTAAGGAGCAAAAATTAAGGTTACTTTGAGTCATTTTAATGTAAGTGAATGGGGCCAATTTTAGAGTATTTAAAAACAAAAATGAAGCTTGTATTTATATAAAAGCACTTATGGTAATTATTTCCTTAAAATGTGTGTATTATTTAAGCAATAAAGCTGTTTAAATTATCCTTTTCATGGTGTTCCATTGTTATGAGCATTAAAATCGTGGTACCACACATGTTGTTTATGTCTTGTGGCTATACTATTGAAACAGGATTTTAATGCTTACAACTTGGCTTCATTCACTTTCATTTTAACCCAAACTGGGAGACAAGTGAACATTTTTATGGTAATTGTCATTGACAAATGCTGTCGGTTGAGCTTAACTTGTACTAAACCAGGAGTATTCCTTTAAAAGCCTGTTTAAGGTGTCAGGAAACAATAAAACGCCTGCAGTGGCTGGCAAATACATTGAGTTGCAAAGAAACTGCTTTCCAATGGCTTAGTCTGGAGGGAGATATTGCAGAATAATAAATAGCCGGGGAAAAGCTTTGCTCATGTTCACAGAAAGCTCTGTCTTTCTCCTGGGTCTCTCGACTCCTCATATCTGAACTCGGGCATATCTTCAAACGGCGTGGCCCCCGGCCAGATAAGAGAAGACAGGATGTGGAATGTTACAGATTTGTCCCCCTATCCTTTTGTTCCCACTTTGTTTTTGAATTCTTACTTAGATTCTTTAAGAGAAGCCTTGTGTGTTGTCCTTCTCTTCTCTTGTGTCTCAGCGCTCTGGGAGGATGTGACCCTGCCGGCTGATGTCATTAGACTGGGGTGGACTGATGGGCTGTTGAGATAGACTAAGTGGGCTGCTCTCTTCTTCATTCCCACAAATGGTTTTACAGCTGCTGCTGGTTTTAATTAACCTTGATCTCTTAAATGGTGAGGATATTACCAGTACAAGAATGACTCTATTGTACCTAAATTTTACAGGTGCATTACAAGCTAAGCTCAATCAACAGCATGTTTGACATAATAATGACTACTACAAAATAAAATTGCCACTTGTCCCTTGTTTTCTTCCAAAATTGAGGTAAATCGAGTCAAATAGCAAAGTCAAGATTTTTTATTTTTGAGTAGGCTATTCTGTTCCAAAACATGATTTATGCTATCATTATGCTTCTCTGTCTACCATTTCCAAACACTGAAAACAAATCCCAGACTTTGTGCTTATACAGCCAGGGTAGAATTATGATTTCCTTCCCTTTATTGCTGTTTGATGATGGGAACAGAAAGGCTACCTCACTGCAATAATAAAACCTCATTAGCAAAGACAAGCACACATTATGCTAATGGTATTAGCTATTAGCTGTAATTTAAGATGTAAGCTAAGGTGTTGAAAAGAGTTGAAAAAAACTTTGTCTTTTCCTGTTAGACGTTGAGTTAGATCTGATTTTAAAAGAGTTTTTTTTTTGCACTTTTTGGAGGTAGGCAGTGAAAATGGCCGACGGGGATATCCTGAATAGCATTTTGGACATATTTGAGATGATGTGTGATAGATACAGGTGGTACAGCAGTGTGTTGCAGCCACAAAATAGGATTAGGACATCAAGGAGGACTGATTTATCTATATAATATAAGGCTCTCACTCTTCCAGAGAGACAGTATCATAATTCAGAATTGCACCCAGGTAATTGTACCTTTAGCTTCTGTTACACTACATTAGTCTTTGATGGAAGCAGCTGTCAAATGATATTGTATTCTGTGACAGGATGTGATAAGCATCTCAGAGAAATGACAGCTCTGTCTCCGTGGATATGAACTTAGCCTTCCCCGCTAACGGTGGATTCTAGGAGCTCACATCCCTCCAGTTTCACAAAGCTGTCTGCAGAACAATGAGGTGAGCAATGACTGCTCTTATAAGCTGTGACGGCCATGGAGCTTTTCAGACCCTCCACCGTTCCTTACTGTGTGGTCCGTCTGACCCTTTCCTCTCCCTGTAAAAACAACAACAACCCAGAGCTGTTGGAATAAGCTATAAACTTAAAGTCCTCTTAAAATGTTAACCAATTTATGGTAATGACATGAATCACAACAGTAGTTTGAGATTTTACGTGGGAAAATTTTTAGTGGGTGACAAAGAAAGTCCACCCCAATTATTTATAATTTATTCTGTCGGTGCATAATTAATATATATAGTGCAGTATATAATATGTTGGCATAAATTACATTACATTTATTTATTTCAGATATACCACAATAATAATAATAATTATTATTATCATTACTACTACTAATAATAATTATTATTATTGTTATTATTATGTTAATTTAATTAATTTATTTTATATTGATGTATTGGTAGGGATGTGCAATATATTGGTTATTGGTCAATAATAATAATAATTACATACACCACAATTATTATTATTATTATTATTATGTTATTATTGATTCTTAATACTGCACATTGTATTTTTGTGATGCCTAATTTCACTTGTATTGCAACACTTAAATTGATTTGGTAGATTTAGACAAAATAGTATTGAATTTTAATATCAGCCATTTATTAATTATAACATAAAATAATTAATGGCGTAGTGCAGCCAGCAAGGATCAAAATATGAGTGCATCCCTAAGTTATTGTACATTCCTCATGCTGTGTGGATCATCTCAGTTGCTGGTGAACTTTGCCAGGATAAGGCCAGAGGCCTTTGGGCCTTGCTGTTGAGAGCAGATTCAGCCATCAGGGCTGGAAAAGGGGGACAACTTCATCTTCCTGTCTGTAATTAGATCACAGCGGTCACTCGCAGTCGAGATAGAATAGCATGCCTGCATACACCACGCTGCCACACAATGGATGAATGCAACTGTATCTCTCCTGGCCGGCCCTGGGAGGAGACGAGCGCAAAAAGGGCTTGAAATGGAAACGCTGGGCAAATGTTGGGTGGGGGCTGGAAGTGATGCAAATGGCCCCACTGGGAGTCCTTACACCTTTTCATAGTTGTGGTGTCTGACTATCATAAAAGAAAAAAAGAACAGAGAAAGGGAGAGTGTTGATCTCAACTTATTTTCTTTACTATGGACTTAGCAGATGTGCAGAAAGCTGGCACTTCCCATTGGATTGTGGGGTAAATAGTTTGACACGGGTCAATGTGAACGTGAGTTTTCTAAGAACTAAGAATGGAAATAGAGAGATAGTGTAAGTTATCACATCCTCCTCTTCTCTGCTTTCACACAAACAACTCTCTGGAATGGTAAATAAAATAGTTGTGTCCTAAAAATGCATTGCGAAATGTTGAAGGAATCTCGTCCAGTTTTGAAGTCATTTTAAATCCCAACTGTTGGTCGGCTCTAACAGGTGTTTGTATTTTGGAGTTTTTCCATGCTAGCCAGTACAATGCCGTCCTTATTTGCTGAATACCTGTGTCAGATTGACTCTACAGTCACTTCTTCAGAACAATGACCTCCTTTCTCATTACTCAGCCTCCCTGTACTCCTCTGTCCCGCTGGTATTTCCCTCACTTTTCTCTTGAAAGGGAAAATCTAGTGTGTTTTTGTGTGAGGAGACTCATTCGTTCTCTTTAAGTTGTGGGAGCGCAGACCTTTTTACTTCCAAGTACAAATTTCTTTTCTTCTCCTAAATCAAAGTGGATGATGTGCCAAAGCAGAACAGAATCTCCCTCTCTCTTTCGCTCTCATATATAAGATGAATCATATTATAAATTTAAACCCATAAATACAACAATAGGAGGGTTGTTACTTTTTTGAGTCACTATGTGACTGAGAGAGGGTAGAATGTTCCCAGTGCCAAAGACTTTAGTATTTATGGAGCATCTGATGTACTTCAACATTTTCTGCCCTGAATAATTAGTGCTGAAATGTATGCTCGCTCAGGCCATAACTGGCTCCAGTCCTGCATTATTAAACTGATTTATTTTAGCAGACAGCCTCCTATTGATCTTGCCTTTAAAAAACTAATGGAATTGGGAGGACATATTCAGGAAGCTTTGACTTTACTTTTCATAAATAACACAGATTTGTCCTCACTTGAGACAAGGTGACACTTAAAAAATATTGTAAGTAAAAAAAAAAAAATTATTCAGGATTTAATTTTATTCCAATTCTAATTATTTGAATAATATTTATGCATAACATGACATGACTTTTTAGTCTTAAGATGTTTTGTAGTTTTGCTTCTCAAGTAAATTATCTTTAAAAATCGTGGAAAATAAGACAAAAACAATTAATTAAAATATTTATTTAATGATCATTATTTTATTATATATTTGCAGTGCAGTTATTCTATTTATATTCCAGTTAACTAAAATTCCAACTGAAACTACATCATTAAACAAAAAATTATATAAAAGTGCTTTTATTTTAGCCAGTTACAAGGCAACATTTGTCATTTTAATGTAGTTTAAGTTGATGAACTAAAGTAAAAATATTTTTTAAAAATTATTATTGAAATACAAATTATTGTAAGTAAAACAAGAGAAAAATTCAGGATTTAAGTTTATTCCAATTCTAATTATTTTAATAAAATTTATGCATAAAATGACATGACTTTTTAGTCTTAAGAAGTTTTGCAGTGCAGTTATAAAAATTCATAAGTACTATATTTGAACACACAAAAAACCTACAAAACCCCCCCAAAAAAACAAC
Organism: Ptychobarbus kaznakovi; assembly: GCA_027422405.1. Taxonomy (NCBI): domain Eukaryota; kingdom Metazoa; phylum Chordata; class Actinopteri; order Cypriniformes; family Cyprinidae; genus Ptychobarbus; species Ptychobarbus kaznakovi. The sequence goes on along the minus strand of CM049794.1, from coordinate 11,320,469 downwards.
ACAATTACAAATATTATGAACGATAATATTATCTTGATGCTACTAAAATAACACTGACTTCAATCCAGGGCACTCGGTCTCCATGTGAGGCATGATTGATGGTGTATTCTTGCACGTATAGTTTCCACAGGAAATCAATTAGGCCGAGGTCTTGAACCGTGCTAGAGCATTTTGACAGGCTTCTGCTTTTCTTCAGGAGATCTGCCTAAACCATCTGTGAGATGTTTCAACAGGTATCGCACAAAGCCCCTTGACGAGGTTGCCGCTGCAAGTTATTTCACGTTTCCCTTTTTTGTCTCTGTTATGCCAGTGTAAACTTTGCTTGTTGCAGTGCTTGCCAGTTCTTTCCATGGAGGATATATTTTTTTTTTTTTAAGTGCCACAAGTGAAAAAGTAACAGTTGCTGCAGATACCGTAGACACTGACTTGTGTAAGAGGGTTAACCGAAGTGATAAACACGTCTCTGTTTTCTTCAAAACAACACATTCTAGATTCAGGAGAAGATAGTTGATATGTGATACAATCAGCATTTTTTTTTTTATTGTTTACCACTTTTTTAGTATCTGGAATAGTTGCGAGTCAGATTTGATCTTAAAATACCAACATTAGCACCACATTGGTTTGAAGTGCTAGTAGTAACATTTACAGTCATTTAAATCTTAGTCTCAATGTTATTTTGCTGCGTTTTAGTGCTTTATTCATCTGGACTAATGTTTCTTTGTGCTGGGTGGTCTACAGTATTAAAGAATATCAATACATCACAGGGGAAAAAAAGAAGTGAGATGGTGAACAATGGTGTCTTTTACAGTGCCCCTTCCTTTTGTTTTGGCACTAGATAGCAGACTATAAGTGTCTGTCTGGGTTTCATTTTTGCTGTAATGCTTAATGTCATCCTATTGTTTGTTTGCTGAATAATTGAAAATGTGAGTGCAATCTCAGAACGCTTCTGTCCTGAAGTGACCCATATTTGTTGGTCATGTGACCTGCAGCTGACTTTCTGATTGGCTGGGCAGAAACAGAGGCTATACTGTAAGGGTGTGAAAGCATGTGTGCCATGTGTGTCTTTATTGTCTGGAGTTTTATTTAGAAATTGCCATGGTTATATGTGTTATTTAGTGTTACAGTACAGTCATTTGATATTGCTGTTTTTAAATTACTATGTAAAAATAATAATGCTATATATTCTTAGATATTTGTAATGCATACACTTTCCATTTTCATTCATTTTCATTTCATTTTTTTCAATGTCTTTTTTCATATACATTTTTAGTTATTTTAGTACATGAAGTTAAGCTAATGAAAAATTTGAAATATTTGTTTGCAACTAGCTGATTTTTTTTACTATATTTAAAAAATATTTTATTTTAGTTAACATTTATTTAATTTCAAGTAAATATTTTATTTATTTATTTTTAGGTTTTAGTTTAGTCCCCTTCTTAAGTTAGAGCCCTCCTTCTTTGTCTGCTTCCATTTCCTTACACCTTGCACTTGTTTCCTGTGCACTGGGAGGATTGTTTGGCTGAACGAGTGGCAATATGGGGCTCATTAGAGACAGAAGGAGATTACAGGCCTCTGTTCTCGTGACTGGGGTCAAAGGGCACACTTGAAGTAAGGGGTGGCAGGTTGTGTGGGAATATTCATTCAGACGCCCAGTGTGCAGTTGTGCAAAAGGAAGGAATAAGAGTGTAGGAAATACCTTGGTATTTTGGAATAATAAAAACAATACATCTTTCAGCATTTGACATGTTATCACCACAACCTGCTATTCTTTGCCTTTGTTCTTTCGACTTGTGAGAGGAAATGAGGCAAGCGTTGGAACCTGGTGTTTTGTAGACGTGACTTGGAAATTAGTGCCTCGCACATAAACACTGGACCAACCGCAACTTTGTTTGGATTGTGGCATTGTGGTGCTTTACGTCAACGTAACACTCTGTTTATTATAATATGATACATTAGATTACACCTGAGATTTAGTTCATTTTCATCTCAAATAGTTCAAGGGCTGTATTACCTTTAACGTAAGGTTAGATGTGACAAATTCAAGTTTCCTGAAATCACCATGGTTACTGAACAGCTGGGATTTTTGATTTATGATGTTTTTGTAATATGTCCCCAGGCTATCAAAACGTACACTTGCAAGCATATGGTTATAAGAACTTGCTAACAAACAGACAGACTCGGCAACTTTACGATTTTGAACATATCACTTTCTCGCTCCTATCCAAGAATAAAGCGATTGCTTTAGGAAACTGTCTCCCATATGAAAAGGCTACAGTAAAAGCTGCAATATATTGATCTGGCTAGACTGTCTACTCTTAGATATGCTGACATAAATGCTACTTTTATACTGCTGATATGAGTTTTTGTTGGTTTAAATTGCTAAAGTGAATGAATCTCTGAAATAAACCTTGGATCATTTTTTTTTACAATTCCGATTAAATCACTGGTTCAACTAACAGTTAATCTTTAAATTTTACAAAAATTATTTTGGCTTACAGTATATACAGTCTTGGCAGATATCATGTAACAGGAGACCCACCTGACTTGATCCATTTCAGAAATGATATTGGACTCAAAGTTCTTCCTGGAAGTCAATACTGATCTTGAGAGATTGTTTTAATAAATAACAGCTATCCAACGGTCTTTACAGACATCAGATTCTCATCTGTTTTTTTCCCAGTCGATGTGGATATTTTCCGGTGATAGATGAATGGAAATCTTATGAACCGAGGTGAGAGTCAGAGGAGAGGAATGTCCATTCCTCAGGGTGGCCCGAGGCTCATTTAAAGAGGTAGAGGTAAAGTGCTGATGTGGACGAGTGTTAAGACTGTGACCGATTCAAATGACTCACTCATGATTTATGAAAACGCAGATGAATTTCCCCTGTCAGCCATGCAAACATAACCCTGCTCACTCAATGAACTCATACAGTCGGTTTCACCCTCAGACTTTTATTCAGCAAGATGAAAGTAATTAATCAAGATATTTATAATGTTAGAAATTATCACTACAGTGGAATTATCTCTCAAATACATTCTGTTCTTTTGAACTTTGTTCATCAAAGAATCCTGTTTGAAAAAAGTATCACACTTGCCACAAAAATATTAAGCAGCACATAGTTTTCACATTCACAATAATAAAAAAATTTTATTAAGCAGCAAATCAGCAAATCAGAATGGTTTCTGAAGGATCATGTACCACTGAAACTGCAGTAATGACTGCTGAGACTTAGGAGGAGCTTCTTCCCTCAGGCCATCAGGCTCCTAAACTCAAACTCGGTCTAATAACATTTACAGGACTCAATTTAATAAACTGTAAAACATTCACTATTCTCCATCATCCGTATTGCTGCTATGTGTACATACCCGGTGCAACCTGTTTGCACATTCCTCTTGCACATCCCTGTTTATATTATTATTTATTAAGTCCACAGTATACTGTATTGCACATTTTATTTTATTGCACATTTTACTCTTTATTTATTCTTCTTATTTTTATTTTTTACCTTTATTTATTTATATTCTCTTGTGTTGTTACATATTTTAAACTGTCCATTGAGCGGACCTGACCTGTCTTACATTTCACTACTGATTATATTCTGTATAATTGAGTATGTGACGAATAAAAAAAACCTTGAACCTTGAAAATTCAGCTTGATCATTGCAGGAATACAGTAGGCCTAAATTACATTTTAAAGTATGTTAATATAGAACTAGTTGCTTTAAATTGTAATAATGTTTCTTACATTAGAAAAAAAAAATTCTCATTGTGGTAAAGTGATTTGTTTCTTCTTCCAGCAGAAAAAGGAAGACGTGTGGGGCTGCTATTTGTTATAATTTCATTAGTTCAGCTGTTAAAAGCAAAATACGGTTTTGATTTAGGGCTTCCTGAGTTTAGACTCAGAACCACAACATTAATCATTTGCTTCACTTCAGTTTAAACACTCTAAACCATTACTGTGAAAGAAATTGCCTTTGGCTACAATAAAAAAAACTAAAAAACTTTGATATATTGTTTTGGTTTTTTAGAGCTTTCACGCGGCTCAGAAAATTTCAGGTTATACGTTTCCAACATGAGATGTTGCACAATAAAATCCTGCAAATACATGTTGTTCATCTTACAACACAGCAGGCTTGTCAATAATTATCTTTTGAGTTGAGAATAAAATACTTTCTTCACATCTATCGTAAAAACTACTTTAGTATTATTATTATGTTTTTTGATTTATTTTGTTCTTTTTGGGTATTTTCTTTGAAAGGATATGAGTATGGAAGTCACCCAGTACCATGCTGTATTTTAAAGAACAGTACCATAGTACTTTTTGCTACTCATAGGAGTTTTTATTAGAGATGCACCGATTGACCGGCCAGTGATCGGAATCGGTCGATTTATCACATGACCGGCCCGGATAGGTGACCGGCCAGTCAGTCTCACGTCTTGCCGATTCCAAGCCGATCCTATTATTGCCAGCGACGCAGGCAGAGACGTCACAGCCATGCGCACACTCACAGTATGATATCACAGTCGCGTGTAAGCATGTCGTTTTCACGTGAGAATGATTCTAATTTTAATGGTATTCAGTATAAATGGCGATTGATAATGTATTTATGTCGCGAAAGATGAGGCTTGCACAGCCTGAGTGAGTGTGTGAGAGAGACAGCACACACAAAGTAACTCTCAGAAATGTATAGGTGCATACTGCGGTAGAAAAATAAATAAAAAAGATTTACAAAATATGATTTAGGTAAGCAACATTAGGCTGCCATGATGTTTCACCGAATAACAATATCAGCACGATTGCAATGTGACACTGATTTTATACAGTAGTATTTCAATAAACAAGAGGTTGAAATTAAGTGACTTAGATTTTAGACAAAATATTGACTGTTTTTGCTCAATTTCACATCCGAAAATAGTTATGATCAAACCCACAGCAGAACTGTTGTGTGTCTCCGAGCAACACACAGCGGTGTTTCTTTACTGAATGAATCCACGTGTTTGAATGAATCGAGTGAGTCAATTGATTCAGTGGCCCATTCATACGGACAGAAATTGACTCGTTTCTGAATGAATCAGCCGTTTCAATGAATCGGTTGAATTAATTAATAAATGACTCGCTCATTAAAACAGACATTTGCTGCCACCTACTGGTGGTTTAGTCATATTTAAAAGTATCATTGCATTTTTTCAATATTTATTTTATGTTTAAAAAAATATGTAAAACATAATATTATACAATTATTTATGCATTTAAATTTTGCAGTGTAAATGCAATTATGGCACCTCAGCTTCATCAAACTGTCTGTATAAATACATCTAATATCACTTCAGATGCAGTTTCTGTTTCCTCAGCAGTGGAAAGATAGTTTGTTAATACTAACTTCATTTGAATGGTAACAACTCTACAGTTTCTTATTATTCTAACGGAATTAATTCAAAGTAAGAATTTGATGTGAAAGATGACACATTTAATAAAGTTAGGGGAGATAAATGACCATTTATAAACAGTGGGAAATTACATCTGTTTTGTTACATAAAGCAACTCATTTTAAGTTAACTATATCTTCCTCTTTCCAGAAACAGAGCACTTTATTTTAGAGTTGTTTAAGTGAGATCAAATCTGTAAACTAGTCCAGATTGGGGGATTGTAATTTTTGTATAATTTATTTTATTATGTAAATAATTTTTCGTTGATATGTGCATAGATTTTTGTTTGTATATGCTGTCAATTATAGTTCTTAGAAGGAAAATCGTATTTGGCAAAAATCGGTATCGGAAGGTCACACTTCCCAAAAAATTGGAAATCGGAATTGGGCAAGAAAATTGGAATCGGTGCATCACTAGTTTTTATAGTATTTTTTAGGTAAATAACTAAAATCTCTGATTCTTAGATGCAAGAAGTTGACAGGGCAGGGCTAAAAGTGACTCTGGTAGGGGTGTAAAGGGGGTACCAGAGGTGTGAGGCTGAGGCCGGAACAGCTGGAGTGAACGGGAACACATGGTTCCTTCTGATGGATCACAGCAGCAGGGCAGTCCTTGACCATTTATTTATTTTCATGGCTCTGTCCTCAAGAGAGGTACAGCAGCTGCTGTTTAGAAACGGTTGATTAGGATATGAAACACGCAAAGGGCATTAGTGTGTATTTCACGTTTGAATATCCCCACGGGGTTCCTGAAAATTAATTTACGCTAAGTCCCATACATCATTGCTTTTTGAGTGTTATAGATCGTGACTAATGCTATGTTTCGATCCCGTCTCAGAATGTTGCATAGAATGGATTATTATAGCAAATCCAAATGGTTCATTCAGCTTCATGTTTGTTATGATTATTTGGACAGTAATTATCTGGTTATGCGAACACATTCCTCATTGCAGGCCTGCCATTGATACCGTTATTGACGAGTCACTTGATATTGCTCCACTTCATCAGGATGCTGTGCATCAACCTGTTTTATCTTCACTCCACACAGAGCTGCTAAAGCAGAACGGGGCTTTTTTAATTCAAAAAAGTCATTTGGTTGGGTTCTTGCACATGCTTTTTTTCTCCAGTGGGAAGAGAATACCATATTAAATGACCATATTAAGTTTCTTGTACTACTTATTCAGCAGTGCTGCAATACAGCTGATGAATCTATAGTGTGAAACAGACAGCATGAACAGTGTAGAATAAGCTGGTTCTTTTTAGTGAATCAGAAATGCACAGGAACCAGTGTGACCACATTTCTGAACAAATGACTGTTTTAATTGGTTCTTTTAGTGAATCATACAGTATTACCAGTATAATCTGATTCCTGAACGTATAACCGTAATGGACCAGTTCTTTTTAGTGAATCAAAATCATACAGCACAGCCAGTGTAATCTGAATCCCGAATGAATAACTCAAATGAACATGTTCTATTTAGTGTACTCTAAATTCTTAATGAATAACTCTAATAAACTGCTTATTTTTAGTGAATCAAATATGTAGTATTTGATAAATATTAATAAATAAATAATGCTTTTTTAAATACTGTTAGGATTTAGTGACATTTACCGTTGTACTGCAGACTTTCATAGGTGATATGCAGTCATTTCAATAGGAATCCTCATGATCAAATATTTCGATAAGGCCGATTTCGCTCACAAAATTGCTGTTGACCAACATAAAGCAGTTTACTCTGAAAGTGAGCTGTGCCTAATGCATCACTACATGTTTTCTGGCCAAATTTCGCCAAAATGTCACTAATGTGACCACAACATTACTATTTTTGTTTCTATTATAACCAGTTATTGGATTGCATTTGTGCCTCCTCTAAAAATATTGTAAAAAGTCATTAAAAAGTCTGGTAAACAAACCATTTGTAAGAATTTTGTGAAAATGATTTATTATTGGAATTATCTTTGGCAGTAAGTTGGCAGTGGAATTATTACTATTTTAAATTATATTAATTCTATAGTGAATATATAGATCAATGCAGAAACATGCACTTTTCTTCTGTGGACTCACCTTCCATTAAGCCTGCAGCTGTATTTTATATAATGCAGTACAGAGGCTGAGATCCATCCCTGGCCAGGGTATATGGCCCATTCTTCTTTTGGCCAACCATGGACGATAAAGTTGCATTGGAACCTGCATACTTATTGTATTAAGTGCAATCAATAAATTCCTCCTTTGTGCACTGTGCTGGCACATCCCCTCCTCTGAATCTCAATAAAGTAGAGTGCTCTCCTTGTAATGAAGATTGCTGTGCAACTTGATTACTTTTAGTGCATCCAAAGTGAGCCGCCCTGCACTGCAATTTCCCTGATGGCTCAGGCTCGGTCCCCAGTTTTAAATTGCCACCTTAAAGCTGCCTCGCCTTGGAGGATCGTGACTGGCAGCCCCTTATTTTTCACAGGGGAATGAAAGGCGATTCTTTTTTTTGCAGTGAGTGTTTTTATGAGATAAACCCAGATCTTGAAACTTTGATTGATAAGCCAGTAGCAACTAAAACAAGAGATTTGAGTGATTTCCAAGATCGTTTTTTTCCCACACTTATTTGTTTAGGCAAAAGAGTGGGCGGCAGTCTGGGAGGAAAATCACTTAAGCTATCTTAACTATACTTTATTGCAGTCTGTCTCATTTAGTGAGCTTGTTAAGACGACTTTGTACTTTTCTAGAACTACATGATCATTTAGCTTACTGTCCCATTTGGTCCCTTTTCAGGTCTCCTGGATGACACAAACCCTAGTTTGAAGAACTTTGAAGGATGCTTTTTGTCTGCCGTCCTCACTATGTTTTGGCCACATACAAAAGAGTGCACATGCAGACCAGACATGATGCGTATCATGTCGATGAGGTGCCGGGGGAAGAGTCATATTTTGTCTAGCGTCTTGCCCCAGCGCAGGTTATCTCTGCATCACGGCACCAGCAGCCTGATAGAGGAAGAGCATCAACCCCCTCGTTCCTCCTCCCCTTGCCCCTTCTATCACATATTTACACACAAAACAGATCTTTAAACCCTCGGAAGGAGTGCTGACCTCATGTGTGATCCAGTGCAAAGTACTAGTAGGCGCCTTTCAATACGTCCCCCGCTGGACCTTCTCAATTTCTCACACTTTCTCTTAGAAGAGTCCTAAGCACCGGAGTCCATTATTAACTTCCCTTTAAGCACATTGATATGCTTTGTGTTTCAGGTCAGCCTGTGCTTTACACAGGGTCAGCTTTGATGCTTAGGAGCTCTATTGCTCATCTAGCAGGGTTCCTCTTCCACAGTTTTCAAGTCAATGTGAAATTGAAATCCACTCAGTTTCTTAATTCACTTTTTTGGTCTGATTTACCATTGTATGGAATTCCAAAGATTACAAATGTGTGTCTTTTGTAGTCTTTCTTTAAAATACTCGGCCTCCTCTAAAAAGACTTTCCTTTCCTGATAACATCACTAAGGCCTTGTGAAGTATTGGTTAATTTTGACCTATAGTCAAATAGCTATTTATATTTATTTTATTAAAACTTTAGGCTTAACATTATACAGTAGATATAGCAGATCTTACGCCTGTTTCACTGCATACGTAAGCAGAGTGTACCGAGTCTATTTTTGGATACAATCTAGTAAAATATCCAGTTTTACTCAGATGTGTCTGTCTAGTTTTATTATTAATGGGTTTATGAGTTTAGTGTATTCCTTTTTCTTTCAAAAGGAGATCATCCTTACCATTCTGGGTTTCATGTCAAGTGTTATGCTGCGTTTAAGTCCTCCTGGGACGTTCGTACTTACAAGTTGACAAGTCGTTATTATGACGTCGGGTGCGTTCAAGTTACTTTGGTCGGAACAAGATGGCAATTTAACTCTTCTACATAAAATTCAATAATTTTTTTAACTCTACATCTATAAAATGATGAATGAAGAATGTGCATCATTGTGTTTTTTTCTGTTTTTATTTAATTTATGAAGGTGATGTTAACTGAATAATTATATATTTTATTATAATTATACAATAATATAATATTTTGTAGGTGTAACTTATATAGTTTTATTGTACATTACCAAAAAATTATAATTTCTATTAATTTTAACAACTTTACCGACGCTGCATATCTTTTGTCCATTGCATCCGACACATTTTTTCACTAACACGCCCCCAACTCGGAAACTCGGGGCTTAAAGAACTTTTCGAGTTTCCCACTCGTAATAAGGACTTTGTTCATGTGTGTTCAACTCGTAAATACGATGTATCCAACATGACTTGAGCGCACAATTAGTCAGGATTTGCTCTTTTATAATTTATCTGCTTATTTTCTTCATTTCTTGTTTTAGAAACTATTGTAGTTTGTCATGAAGCCATTCGCTTCTATTCCAAGCGGGGAGCTCAAGTGCATCTCAATCTGCTTTTAAATATGCATGACAGTAAAAGGCGACTGTCCTGGTTACTGGATTTTGGCTCGTAGTAGAGCCGGGTAGGGAAATTATACATGTGTCTGGTCTTGCTGTAAATATTTCAGAGAGTGTCAGAGAGTTGAAAGATGGCAGCTGAGGAAAGGATGGAGCTTAGCAGACCTCAATACACTATTATATTGAATACATAAACTGCCAAATGTTCAACCTTACTGTGTGGATGTATAGTTGTGCTTTTAAACACACTTTGTTTGATGTCGCAGCTGTGTTGCATTACATATCCCTTCAGGGATAAAGAAAGTATCTACCTTCCTATCTGAAGGGAAATTACTCTATATGTCTTGATACTCCTGAGAGGTCTTGTCTGTAAGCAGCTTTGAATATTTAGCATATTATCTTAGACACTCCAAACAAGCTGCACATACCCTGAGAATTATTGTAGAATATGAAATTTAAACTGTGAAGTATATGCTGATTTTTGTTGTTGTTGCTTTCACAAACATATTAAACAGCTCAATTGTTTTCAGCATTGATAATAAGAATAACGGCTTCTTGAGTTCCATTAGAATGATTTCTGAAGGATCATGTGACACTAAATACTGGAGTAATGGATGCAGAAAATTCAGCTTTGCCATCACAGGAAAAATTATTTTAAAATATATTAAAATATAAAATTTTCTAGGAATTCATTGATAGTTGTGTCTGATGTAAAGGGTACTTTTGAATAGGGTTGTTCTGATTCCGATACTAGTATCGTAAATTCATCCGATACCACAAAACATTCTGGCATCGGCAAGTTCTTGTACTCACGTTCTGATCTGATACCATGTTCTTACACGAGACCTATAAGTTAGTTATGCCCGCTAACTTTGCTAAATGCTAAGGACAGTTCTGCTGTAGCTTTGATCGCAACTTTTTTCGTCAGCGAAATTGAGCAAAAACAGTCAGTATTTTGTCTAAAATCTAAGTTACTTAATTTCAACCTCTTTTTTATTGAAATACTACTGTATAAAATCAGTGTCACATTGTAGTCGTGCTGATATTGTTATATTTTGTAAATATCTTTTATTTATTTTTCTACCGCAGTATGCACCTATACATTTCTGAGAGTTACTTTGTATGTGCTGTCTCTCTCACACACTTACTCAGGCTGTGCAAGCCTCATCTGGCACGACATAAATACATTATCAATCGCCATTTACACTGAATACCATTAAAATTAGAATCATTCTCACACAAAACGACATGTATACTCGCGACTATGATATCTACTGTGAGTGTGCGCATGGCTGTGACGTCTCTGCCTGCGTCGCTGGCAATAATAGGATCGGCTCGGAATCGGCAAGACGTGAGACTGACCGGCCGGTCACCGATCCAGGCCGGTCATGCGAGAAATCGACCGATTCCGATCACTGGCCGGTAAATTAGTGCATCTCTACTGTATAACCAGATACGCACCCTTGTATCGGATCAGTAATCGATATCGGTCGATACCCTGTGCCTAGGTATCGGAATCGGTATAGGGAAGGGAAAAATGGTATCGGAACATCTCTACTTTTGAATCCCTGAAAGTGTTGTGTTACAAAAAATTCACTTTTTTACCATTATGGTTAGCATGATGCTGCTCATGTTGGCTACAGTACAGACCTCAAGGCAGCTCGCTAGGTTTTGGCACAGAGATAATAATTTGGTTGCCAGATTTCTCTGTACTCTAACACAACTCTTTTTTTTCTCTCCTCCTCTTTCATGTTCCATCACTGGCCTTGCGGACTGCCATTTCAGGTAAGACACTTGCTGACTTTCATCATTCCGTCATCTGTCTCTATATTGCTCCTTTTTCTTCTCTCGACATACCCTGTGCTTTCTCACATCTCCATCAGCTGTAATTGCAGCCCTCATTCTTTTTCTTCAGTCTCTCTTCCAAGACTGATCATGTTGGAACAGGAAGTAAATATAAACAACAGTACCATGTTTTCAGACAGCAACATTATGCACAAACATGCAGTGTAAACATGTTCATTATTCTCGTTAGTACAGCCGGCCATTAATATTTATTAGGGATTTCAATAGATCTTTAGTTTCATTGAGAGCAACCATTTCCCTTCTTTAAGGTACTACCTTCTATACACTATAAAAATGTTAATGTAACTTTTTTTTAAAGTTGTAAATAAACTATAGATTACTGGAGCATGTTTTACAAGAAACTATTTCAGCTATTTTATTTCAAAATTTCACATGTTATTCAGTGTTTTACGTGACATTATGATAGTTGTAATTTATTAGCAGCTTCTGAGAGAAAATTGTTTCTACACCAATTTTTTGTCGATGTAGTTAGCAATACCAGAGCAAGGTTATCAAATTTCAGTTTATGTTATTTGATTGTATATTTTTTCATGAAAAATGTACACTTTAAATTGGCAGCCCTAATATTTGTTATTGTGCCACCATTTTCTTTCCTCTACTCTTTTCTCTGATTAGCTTAGCAGCATGCTAATTAGCAATGCTAATCCCATAGTGTCAGTTGTGGGCTTCTTGTGTACACTTTGTGTGTCGTTCTTGAAGTTTTTGACTATGTAGAGTTTCAAATAACAACATGGTTGCCATGTTTTTTGTTGTTTACCTGAGTAGACAGTTGTCTATACAGGCAGTAGACAGTAAGGCAGCTTACTAGCTTTTGGAACAGTGTTAATAATTTGCTAATAATTTGGTTGCCAGATTTACCAGGCTGCTCCTCTCTTGAAGATGTTAAGAATTATTACAGAATTTACATACTGGTCAGAGGGTGTAATTGGATGCATGTTTATCTTGTTAGTTGTTATTGAATATTAATAGCCACCATTTATTTTCTTCTGTTTTCTTCAGCAGTACTTCCTTTATCTCAACCCTGTTGTAAACTGGTGTCTGCACCTGTCACGCATTGACAGAGAAAGACAATGAGAGAATGGGATGGAATAGCAATGTGTGTGTCTGTTCTCAAGTGCTTTCATATGCAGTGTTGGCCAGTGTACGGCAGTCCTACTGTGAACAAACAGCCCCCTCTACTCCTCTCAGCCAAGCGTTTGTTCAGTGTCTGCTGGGTGGATGAATCAATACACATAAAATGTGTCCAATGAGAGAAAACAACTGAAGAAGCAAAGCCATTCACTTCCAAACAGATGCATTCTACCAATATTTCACTCCAAGACATATTGTTTCCATTTGTTTCATGTAACAGAGTAGAAGCCCACAGTTTCTGGAGCATCCTGTTTTTTTTTTTTTTACTTATCCAGGAAGTTTCACATGAAAAGCAGTGCTGAGACACACACACAATCGTCATTGTGAGGAAGCCGTGTGCTTTTTTTGTCAGTGGTGGGCCTGTGCTTTTAAGCCGTCCTTTCTAAGGACGTCCTTTATCATGTATATTAAAAGCCAGGAGACAGTCAAAACAAGTCCTCTGTCTCATAAAGCGGACGTTAGGGAGAGGTCCTTTCATCTGCTGAAGCCCGTCCCTTCCTGTAAACCTACTAGCGCCCTTTCCAGCACCTCACTCCCCTGTCTAAATGGCTCTTTTATTGGGTCCTATCCCATGGGAGTGGGTGCTCGTCCCATTACTGAGAGTGTATCCCAGCTGGCATTGCACTGACATAGCTCATAATGAAACATAACGTGGAGGGCGCAGTCTAACATAATGCACATTTTTGTGCATTCTTCAAAGCGAATGATGCAGTTTTTTATTCTCCATCAGCTGTTTATTTTTTTATTATTTTATCTTGGCCTGGTGCTAACTCAGCGCTAACGGGCCACTTCATTAAAGCAGATTGCCGTAGTGTCAGAGCCAAACACTGCGGCCTTTGTATTGGTTAATAGGATTTTTATGCTCCCCCTGCCCTCTGTGGTTTCGAAATGTTTTAACTATTTATTTTCCCAGAACTCCTAAAGAGCTGTGCCTGGGAAAGTTCACCTGCTTTAAGTATTGCTACTGTGGGGCTATGCGTGCGTGTGTGTTAAAAATTATATTTTTATTAGAGATGCACCGATGTATCGGCCAACAATCGGTATCGGCTGATAAAATCAATTTATTTCACTATTGGCCATCGGCGGTTATTAACAGTTAAAAAAGCGACATTAAAGCAGGCTCTATTTGACCAGATGAATCACCCGTAGTTCAAGCCAGCATTGCCAGATCCACAGTTTTTCTCTTCACCAAACATTTATAGCACACCTCGCATCCAATAATCACAAAGAGCTCGGTGCTTTCTTTCTTCTGATAAGAGACACGTTCAGCCTTGACATGTCGCTGACTGAAAAAACACATTCAGTCAGAGTTGACAGACATAGAAATCCTTTCCAGTCCATTTTGCAGCTTTAAAAAGCGCTTTATCTTATCCAACTGGTGTCATTATACGCATGTTTCTCTTTGCCTGTAGTGATAGGCCGTGTGTTTGACAGGTCATCCTGATCACTGGTGGAGATACTCGTCCTCTATAGATTACAGATGAGTGGCTTCTCTGTGCCGGATCCCGTTTCTCTCGAGACTCATTCATGAGAGTCTTTTGAAGTGTCCGCTGTCATAGCGAGAGAGAGGGATAGACTAAGTGGACCAGGCCTGGGATGGGGTGCAGGAATGCAGATTTCATACTCATTCAGATAATGAGATTAGAGACATGCCGTCTGAGGCAGGAATTCCAGCGATTCTGTTTCCACCCACAGGCCTCGGCTGATCTGCCAAGGTGCCCTCTTCTTTTAAACTCTACTTCCTCACTTCTTACCTTACTTTTTCTTTCTTATTAAAGGTATAGAAATTGTGTGAGGACAAAATAAATTTATTTTAACCCAAATGATTTAATTCCGTGACACTGCAGGTTTGCAGCCTGAAGATGCTTCCACTTTTTAAAAGGTTTTAATGATGAATGTACCCATGATTCTTGGCCTTAATGCTTTCCATAGGAATAGTTCACCAAAATAATAAAAAATGACATGTACACACTTTCATGTCATTCTGACCTTGATTTTTTTTCCTCGTTTACTACGAAAAATATAATTTCCAAACTGCAAAAAGGACAAAAAATATTTTTGAGTAATTTTGTGTAAAACAAATTGGGCAACCCTGCAGTCGGTGATATATTTCTTAGTAAATTTATTTTGCACATAATGACCCAACCATTTATCCAGTGTCTGTGTGTTAGTGTGCCTATCTTTGTATATCAGGTACACATAGGGCACACATCTTTCTCTTTGTGTGTTTAATGTCTGGTGACTCTGGTAGCTGGTGGGTGTTTTTGTCTAGTGGAGGTAACATGAGCGTTTTGGGTGACAGGGCTCAGCCAATCCATCTATTCACCCATAATGGAAGTCGACAAGATCCATTGTCCCACCCATTTTCCTTCAGCAAGGGGAAATAATTTCTGGAGAATGCGTCCCTTTGCCATCCAGCATGGCATCTACAAAAGCAGGAGCACAGAAATCCTGTCCCTCATGGATGACTTCCGGCTCTTTTGATTTTCTCCTTTTTGTAACGTTAGCTCACTTTTGTCTTTTTCATCTTGTCAGCGCAAGGTGGTCAGTTACTTCACAGTCACTTCAAAAGGCGTCGCACAAAGACTAAATGTCAGCTGGGAAGGTGCCGTCTTTGTGTGGGAGAAAATGTATAGAGGAAGGGGACCTGTGCAGACGTGTCTGAGTGTTCTTGTGTTAACCTGCTCGGCATTCCTCTCAGAGGAGCTGTACAGAGGGGGAAAAGAATCCACAGCTCTGAGCTATACATTTCCAGCACTCGCACTTTATTAGTCTGTTATGTGAGAACGGGCACTGGATAAACCAGATGTCTGCCACTTTTTCCTGAATTCCTGCTGTCATTGTGTAGGTAGACGTTCTCGGGTTTCGCTCCACTTTATGTCAGACCTCTCAGAGCTATAAATAACAATTTGTAGCTCTTCTGTTTTGTAATCTAATCAGATTTGCCGCATTTTGAAATCGATTATGTCTTCATGCTTTTGAAATAAATATGGTGGGGTCCAAAATGTCTGGGATTCATAATTTAGGGATGAAGTGATTTCAAAATTCCATCTGATAAGTGAAGAACGATTTGATCAATACTAAAAGTTTGTATTGTAAATATAGTAAAAATTACTTTTAAAATTATTTATTTATTTGGTTAGTTAGTTAGTTAGTTAGTTTTAAATATGCTTACAGGGAAAATAACAATATATATATATATATATATATATTAATTATATATTTTCAACAATTAAATATAAATTAATTGTTGAAAATTAAGTATAAAAAATAAATGTATTTAAAAATAAACATATTTTGGCTTTAATACTATTTATATATATATATATGTGTGTGTGTGTGTGTGTAAGTAAAAATATATATAGTATATAAAATATATTATACAGTGTATATATATATATATATATATATATAGTATATATAGTATATATGTGTGTGTGTATATGTGTGTATACTATTTAAATCACCTTGTGCGGTCAGTGCGTCATGTTTCGCTGATTTGCACACTGCACCATGTTGTATGGAGCTTTTCAGCACTTTAATGAGCCTCTCTTGAGCAGAGAGAGTCAAGCCTACCCATAAGCTCCAGTCCCTATGGAAACATAAGTGGCCATTGTTTGCAGAGTGTGAGTTTGCCGAATGTAAACCGGCGACGAGTCCGAAATTCTGGGGCAAGCTGACCATGCTTGCACAGCAGGAGAGCACCCTCTTCCTCGCTCTCTTTCTATTGCTTGTTCTCTCCCAACCCTTCTCTTTTTCCTGTATCCCAGTCCCAGTCTCAGCAGCACTATTAAATGGATTAGCTGTGCTTTGGGATCAAGCTTCTGTGTGGGAAGAATAAATTGCATTGTTTTCTTACGGAAGGGATACTGACATCTTGAGGGGAGTCGGGAGTGAGATTATCGGATAAATTTTCTTATCGATAACCTGGATTTCAAACGACAAAAGAGCCGATAAATATATTAGAGATATATATATATGTTTTTGATGGGAACATTTTAGCAAATTGGCAGCAAATATTTTTGTTTAAATACAAATATATACAGTTGTGCTCATAAGTTTACATACTCCCTGTCTGAGAATGAGGGTCCGCCCACCGATCTGATGTAGTCTCCGACCAATCAACGCGGAAAACTGAAGGCAGTCAACCGAGAGCACTAACTGGAATGATCACGCATGTTGTCTGGTGTAAAAGCTGCTGAAGTTGCCAAAATTAATATAACAAGAGCTCTGATGCAAAAAATCGTTCTTTAAATGCTTTTAAGCGGATGGAATTTGTCGAAATGAATTAATCAAAACAGTACACTTTCGACGTATGGACTAGTATCTAAAATATTAAGCCGCAAAAACTATTTAATATGGCATTTATCTCTGTTAATCAAATTAGACGTTAGCTTTATTTTGCACACACATAGTTTACTATTAAAATTAAAACATGAAGAAATAGCGTATTGCTGCTGTTGTGTTTTTAGTATATTCTCACTAAATGCACACAGTAAATACATTCGAACTGCTCGGAGAGTCACTTCATGAGGACATTTACCGTTTCATGTAAACGCCTATCGTCATATATATATACATAGTTTTACTCATGAAACTGTCAAATGCTCATAAGTTCTCGAGCAGTATGGGGATTTGTTCATGTAATACAACTTTATTACAACTCATTTGTTGAGACGGCAGATGCTGAATCACACGCGAGCATACGCTACGCGCTTCATGTATGTATGTGTGCAAAATAAACCGCACGTTTAACTGTGTCATTCATTAACAGAGGATTGCAGACTACTAAATTGTATTAGCTTATAAAATTGTGTCTTTGCAGGCTCATTTATAGATGCTAGTCCATAGCGCGAGTCATTTAAGTTGCTACTGACCTACTTTTGTTAATTACAAAACTTCGACAGAATTTCCATGCACTTATGTTATTATATAACTGTTTATTTAATGTTGTTGTTATTCAGTTTTCCGCATCGCGGACATCATAGGTTAATTGAGAACGTGTTTTGCAACTCAGTGTAGATTATTGCAATTCTGCAACATTGCCGCTGCCTTACATTTGACAGACAACTATATCGTGATCAACGCAGTCCAGTATCAAGTCTTTGGTGTGAGACTGCCTAATAATTTTCGGTATTGGTCGGCACTCGTGACCCTCATATCGATGAGCGGTGGGCGGAGATTGCTCTAAGCACAGGTGTTGAGCTCAGACAGGCTGCATTGGAGCCAATAAAAAATTAAATAATTTCTCCTGTATTATTTATTCAATAAATAATGTCCTGTAAATAGATGTTTGTTTGCATAAACAAAATAGAAAATATTTAGAGCAAATCATGTTTTTGAAACATTTTAGCAAATTGCAGAAATATCGATAATACAAATATATACAGTTGTGCTCATAAGTTTACATACCCCTTTCAGAATGTGCGAAATGTTAATAATTTAAACAAAATAAGAGGGATTATGAAAATTGCATGGTATTTTTATTTAGTACTGTCCTAAATTAGCCATTTCACATAACAGATGTTTACATATACTCCGCAAGACAAAATAATAACTTATAAAAATTACCCCATTCAAAAGTTTACATACCCTTGAATCTTAATACTATGTGTCATTTTCTGGATGATCCACAACTGTTTTTATGTTTTGTGATAGTTGTTCATGAGTCCCTTGTTGATTCTGAGCAGTTCAACTGCCTGCTGTTCTTCAGAAAAATCCTCCAGCTCCTGCACATTCTTTGGTTTTCCAGCATCTTCTGCATATTTGAACCCTTTCCATCATTGACTGTATGATTTTGAAATACATCTTTTAACACCGCCTATTGAGGGACTACAGTTAGCAGAAGTGAAAAAATGAGACAGGGGGTGTTTTTATTGCTTGATCATTTTAAATAGGAAAAAATGTCTACATGATATTTATGTCTTACAGTCTTCTGAAAACATATCGATTCACTACCTTGTGTTGCCTTTTTTTTTCATTTTATTTTCATATTATTATATTATATCACTATATTTAAAATGGAGTATATTACATGCCTTTATTCACCCCCACTCACCTTCAAGGAGGTGTATATGACCTTCTTTCATGTGATTATATTCAAATTATCCTGCGTCTATTATAACATGTTTTATTATGGATGCACGCGTTTATATTAAAACGCTTTCCGGGGGTGATTTCCATTTTTTGACTATTTAAAATGATAAAAACTTTTGACCTGTTGCTCGTTTGTCAACACTACCACCCACCCATGTCATTATAGAGCTTTTAAATATGAAAGAAAAATATATCGCCAGGACAATTTTGTTTTAAACATAACTCCGATTGGATTCATCTGAAAGAAATAAGTCATACACACCTAGGATGCCTCGAGGGTGTGTAAAACATGGACTAATTTTCATTTTTGGGTGAACTAACCCTTTGAACTAACCCTTTAAGGGTTCCTATAAGCATGAAATGTACTTAGATTTTTGACTATTTGGAATATTGGACCATTTTAACATTGAAAAAAGTTACTTTTTCACCTTTAGCACAATTATAACTCGTCTTGAAGATAAAACTTCAGTATCATTGTGTCATCATGAGTGGGTGTTGTTCTTAGATACTTTATAAGAGATTTAGCCTTTAAGGTGCTTTGTTTTTGTCTAATCTTGTCTGTGACACTGAAGCCCAGAACTTCTTAAATGGATATGGTCTTGGCTTCTCACAGATGTGCTATTTGTTTGTGTCCAAAGTACTTGTGTTTCCATAAATGGAAGTGCATTTGTGCTAGAAGAGTGAAACATTTCTCAGCGGTGACATCCAGGGAGAGGTTGTCCGCATTCATTTTGAAAACAAATGCAGATAAATAATTGGATCGGCTAGTCTCTTACGGGTACATTTAATTACTCCCAAGTTACTTGATGTTCTGCCCTCTGACTGGTTTACAGATGAGCAAAAACAAATCTTCCATTGTCAAGCAATAGATTCCCTTGAATGGTCAGATGAGTACAAGGCCTCATATGGGCCAAAAAAGCTTTTCGTTGTCTCAGTCTTAATGCTTCACTGCAGCAGTTAATACAAAATACGGCCATCTGAACTTGATGAACTCCGGCAGAGTCTAATTCAGGGTCATCCTGTAGGTCCATGAAGGATGAATATTTCTAAAACTTCCAACATTGTTGATGAAACCCAATATCCTCATTACTATAGTGCATGGCCTGAAAACACAAACACACACATGTATGAATCATCTGACTCATATGGAACAAGTAGAAGTTTAGTCTAGTGATGATTCCACTGAGATAATGATACACGACTCTGCAACGTCCGTTTTCTGCCCCAGTGAACATGTTAATTACATGCTTGTATGTTGAAATGTAATTTAGAAACCATTAAGAAGCTGATACAATTAACATTGGACAGGGACAGCTGTTTGCACGACCTTTAATATTGAAACCCAGTCATTTTGTGTTATTCCCTGCATTATTAATAGCACAATCTATTTAGCCATTTGAAAGAAACACGCTCTGCTCAGCCAGCATCACTGAAACAAATCGAAACAGCACTGAGGTAAAAAAACAGAGTTTATTATGTATTTACTTATTTTAGTTTATTTACAAAGACCTTTTTTAAATGTGCTATTGGAGCACAGTGATATTCTTTGAAATACCCATATTTAATTGAATTTATAGTAATATTTTTTTTTAAAGAAAGTCAAGTTACATGTTAAGTTACGTTACGTTAATTATTATTTCATCTTAAGGAAGTTTTTTACATGGTCAAAAGTATTTGTACTTTTTTATAGTGAATTGATCAGTCTTTGCTTTTCACTTAATCTTGTAACGTGAATGCAAAGATTTCTAGTTCTTTGTAGAGAATTGATGATCATAGTTTTGATAGTCATATTCATATTTAAGCAAGAAAGCAATGCCTTTCATCTTTCAAACACTATTTGCTTGTTGTCACCAAGCTTTAGGTGGGTTGAAGTCAGTGTGATTACCTACTTAGCAGAGTGACAATTCTTCTACGGTCATTACTCAGTCTTTTAGTCCAGTCACTAAGCTTGGCGTTTTTCATGATGTTCAATACTTCACTCCTCTAGTATTACTGTCTAATGCTGTCATTTATACCGAATTTAGCCTCTCGGTGGGCATATGAGTCACTTGGCGATCTTTCTTTCTCCCAGGTATGTGAAATGGCACTTTGCTGCCCTCTAAAAAACAGCTCTATTATGCTCTGTAAAGCTGGCACTGCTTTCAGACGCATCAGAACTTCCACTTAATCAGAGCTGAATTGACAAAGTCAGACGCAAAGAGGAAAAGTAAGTGAGTTTGTACGCAGTGCAGGTACCAAAAAGATTATGGATTCCGCAGCCGCCTCCGTTATCCGCTTCTTTTGAACTTCTAAGCAGTAATGCGGACCTCAGTGGGGAGACACGGAAAGAGCAGTGAATCTTGGGAAGCGTTCCATGAGTCACTCCTTTCATTAGGTTAATGCGATGCTGAAACTGCATTACTTATGACCCTTGGATCTGTCAGCGGGTCAAGGGTCTTACTTTGGATTATGTAAATAAAACCTAGGGGATACACTGAAGGAAGAAGATATACCAAGTAACAATCTCTGACAGTGCAGAAGCTCAAGAAAGAAAAAGCTGTTTTTGCTTGATTGGTTTTCTGTCTTCTGTCCAGTGAGTGAAGCTAAAGCCTGTGTTTAATCTCCTTCTTTATTGCTAGCGGGAACACTTAAAAAGATTGCTTCTGAGGTGACCTCTATCAGAATGCTGGTGCACCTCCGGGCCACAATACTGTAGCGCCTCTAATGTTCTACTGGATAATGACATATGTGTTGCGTGTTACATCATATATTCACGTTATTTTATTTTCCTATTGCGGTGCAGATGATCCACCATTCTGAAAGGGGATGGAAGAGTTGGATTTCCTAATTAATGCCACTGTATGATGGGTAAAGGTGGCCTAACCCCATTAAGCTGAACGTCATTTTACACTGTTTTCTTTTGCAGAAAATAAATAAGGAGCAGACTTCATTAACTTTCATTGAACTACAAGACAAGACAAAATTATAAAGATTGACTACAACCTTTTCGAGGGGCTGCTTTATTTGTAGGCAGAGGAGGAGGAGGAGACCTCGACTCTAATCAGTTCTGATGAATAGCAAAGCTGAATCATCCATATCTCAAATCAAAATCAAATCACTTTTATTGTCACATGTTTGTGTTTTTATTATTTTTTACTTTGACCACAGCACAAGTGCCTTGGTGAGTTTCTTGTGAGCGTTACTCCAGACAGTGCAAAAAAAACAACAACAAACAATTTACATCTTGCATGGACAGAAGAATTATATCAAAAGTATTTATATGCAAAAAAAAAACTGCACTGGAGCAGAAGTTTAAGATGAAGTTTTATTTAGCAGTGCTCCGATGAAATATAACAGTGCTTTGAAAAAAAAAATAATAATAATAATAATAATAAAAGAAAAAAAAAGAAAACTTTCTATATTTTACATAAAACAATTTACATATGGACAGACAGTGCAAAAAAACTGCACTGGAGCATTTACAGTGCTCCAGACAGTGCAAAAAAAAACAACAACAATTTACATATGGACAGCACATATTTACAATTGACTGTACAGAAGACAATGTGCAAAATACACATACATATACTCAGTACACATAGTGTACATCAAAGACACACTCAATTTATCATAACCTTACCGTATGGCACATCTACATTATGTACAGTATCTATACATAATGTAGTCTATACATAGTAATAATATTGTGAGGTGCAACAGATTTTCATAAATTAACAGCAGATTGGTTGAGCAGCAGATAGATGTGCAAAGGTGCAACAGATTATACATATGCAGTGTCGTGGATGTGCATTGTATGGTGTCCAGTGATAGCAGATAGGTTGTGTTAGTGCAGTGTGTGCGTGTAGTCCAGTTGAACTGTGTTAAAGTGCAGTGCATGGCATGTTGTGTGAGTGGGAGTGTGATGTAGGTGAGTTATTTCTGACTGTTCATTAGCCTGATAGCCTGAGGGAAAAAGCTGTCCCTCAGTCGGCTAGTGCGGGATCGGATGCTGCGGAAACGTCGCCCTGAGGGCAACAGAGAGAGCAGTCTGTGGGACGGGTGGCTGGAGTCTTGATAATCCTCCGGGCTTTCCTTGTACACCGCCTGGTGTAGATGTCCTGGAGGGAGGGAAGCTCACCTCCAACAATGTGGCGGGCAGTTCGCACGACCCTTTGCAGAGCCCTGCGGTTGCCAGCGGTGCTGTTTCCAAACCAGGCGGTGATGCAACCGGTCAGGATGCTCTCCACATGCAGGTGTAGAAGACCTGAGGATTCTGGGGCTCGTTCCAAACTTCCTCAGCCGTCTCAGGAAGAAGAGACGCTGATGTGCCTTCTTCAGCACTGCATCTGTGTGAGCAGACCATGTGAGATCCTCAGTGATGTGAACGCCGAGGAACTTAAAGCTCCTCACCCGCTCTACAGGTGTCTTGTCGATGGTGATGGGTGTGTTTCTCTGCTCTGTCTCCTGTAATCCACCACCAGCTCCTTGGTCTTATCGATGTGGTGAGAGGTGGTTCTCCTGAACCATTTAGTCAGGGTACTCACCTCCTCTCTGTAGGCCGTCTCATGTCGTGATCAGGCCTACAGGCCTACATATCTGACCTCATGTGTGTTTTTTTTTTTTTTTTTACTTTGATGGGCACTTTCAGCATGGCTTATTACTCAGATGATTGCAGTCTTGCAATCTAAAGAATGTACACCAAATTTAAGTGGACAAAGTTCTGTATAACTTTGAACTTTCTATGTTTTACAAATAAAAATAATATATATAATATATATATATATATAAATCACAATTTCCACAAAAATATTAAGTGGCATTAATATTAGCATTTACAACATTGATAATAATAATACATATTTCTTGAGCACTAAATAAGTATATAACAATGATTTTCAAAGCATCATATATACAATATTATGCATCATATTGTATCATATATACACATACACACACACACACACACACACACACACACACACACACACACACACACACACACACACACACACACACACACACACACACACACACACACACACACACACACACACACACATATATATATACTGTATATATACATTATACATACTGTAATAATTGCATTGATAATGCTAATAATCCATGATAATGCAAGTAAATTGTTGAATTGAACAGTATATAACTTTGCAATGATCATATATACAATCATTTTTAAATGAGAGACACTATGGGTAAAACATTTGATAAAAGCAAGTATAATGACATAAAGACAAGCCAGTGTTCAAAAGTACTATCAAAACTATCGCCTTACTTTAGCCCGATTACAATGGTTAGCTTATAATAATGTTTTCTAATTTGAGTGGTACGGGTAGGTTTTCATGGGAAATTCGAGCCCGGGGAGCAGTTGGGGGTTTGGTGCCTTGCTCAAGGGTCTCACCTCAGTCGTGGTATTGAAGGCGGAGAGAGCGTTAATCACTCCCCCCACCGAAGACTTGAACCCACGAACTTCGGGTTACAAGTCCGACTCTCTAACCATTAGGTCACGATTGCCCCGTGCACGATTTATTGTAATGCTTTTTTCCCACAGTTGGTCAG
This sequence comes from Ptychobarbus kaznakovi, assembly GCA_027422405.1. NCBI lineage: Eukaryota > Metazoa > Chordata > Actinopteri > Cypriniformes > Cyprinidae > Ptychobarbus > Ptychobarbus kaznakovi. Next base: position 11,295,967 of record CM049794.1, on the reverse strand, counting down.
AACAAACATGGCAGACTTGTTACTTACTTGTTCAGATGGCAATATATGGTGAAAATTCTTATTTGGGTCATATATTCCAAGACGTAGGCTAGAATCTGTGATTGCAAAGAATGTAAACATCCACACCGCTGCGGTGACTGACTGACACACACACTACTCAAAACATTAGATTCAGCCGTGCTGGAGCCGGGCCGGCACATAACCCACGCAATAAAGATAATTCCGCACACAGCTGCAATTCCAGGTTTTCAAACAGAGATGGCGACAAAGAGGCAAAACTTACGGACTGCAGCTTTTTCACAAATTAAGATATTTTTATGGTACTCTCGCAAATGTGTGTCAAAGACTGGCATGGAAGAGAAGAAATTGTTGAATAAAGTCTTTTTCTTTTCTTTGTGCACAGAATGTATTCTCGTAGCATCATAAAATTACGGTTGAACCACAGATGTCACATGGACTATTTTAGCAATGTCCTTATTACCATTGTGGGTCTTGAACATGACAGTTTCATTGCTGTCTATGCAGGGTCAGAAAGCGCTCGGATTTCATAAAAAAATATCTTAATTTGTGTTCTGAAGATGAACAAAGGTTTTACGAGTTTGGAATGACATAAGGTTGAGTAATTAATGACAGAATTTTCATTTTTGGGTCAACTATCTCTTTAAATTATTGAATATCCTAACAATTTTACATAAACGCAGCATAATCAAAGCGTCTGCTAAAAACATAATAGATTATAAATATTTTTTATAGCACCTAGCTATAATATTGCATTTTCATTTAGCAGACACTTTTGTTATTTAGTGCAAAACTCGAACATTGCTAATCAGGCCAGAAACTCTTCCAGAGGTGAAGGTTTTATTGCTCCAGATGTGTTGTTAAACAGAAATGTGGCATAACTACCATTTCCAACCTGTCTCTATGTGCAGTGAGAGCTACGTTAACATCTCAAAAGCTCAATATAGTTACGATCCCCAATAAGCCAGTCATCCTCAGGCTGTTGTGTGTGTGGCTGTGTTTGTATATTGCCTGGGGTCGTGCTGATTCATGCTAATGCTGGGTCGTGCCCCCGCGGCTGCTAGGACACCGAGCGGAGCTGACAGATTTGTGTGCCATTTGATTGGGAAGATTAAACGCAGTTTGCTGTAATAGCAGGGGTTTTAGTGCCATTAAATGAGTCTATTTGGTTGGAGGCATGGAGCTGCTCTCTCACAAGTGGATTCACCCTTGTTAGCGCAGCGTATGAAAAATGAATAGCGTTATAAAATCCTGCCAGGAGGTGGGAGAGAGGGAGGTCCAGGAAGAATGCAGTGTCATTGTGGGCACCTTCATTTGAGTATGTTTAATCCTAGTGTGTACCCTAATGAAAACATGTCATGCAGAAAGAGGGACATTTTTTTAAAGTTTATTATTTAATTCCTTTAATTCATCTTTGTAGATGCTTTTGTAGGTTTATTTGGGATTATATCTAAATCATGCCTTAGAGGAAGTCTCACTGCTCAGTCAGCTAGTGTAGCGTGCCAATGAGAGAAACAGCAGCCTTTTTATTTATTTATTTTAACTCCGAGTCTTCAAATTGTCGGTGCATACCAGTGTGTAATGAGATTTGTGAGTCTGGGGGAGAGCACGTCTTCCCAGAATGCTCTCTGCCCTTTAACCTTTACCTCTCATTTGACTCTGCCTCATTACCATAAAACGAAAGCTTTCAAACTTTAAAATGTTCCCAATATGATGTTCTACTAGTGAGGACTAAAATATTATGGTAATATATTTTCATGAATAAAGATCCATTTATTTGTAACTTAGTATGTATATATACAGTATCTCACAGAATTGAGTACACCCCTCACATTTTTGTAAATATTTTATTATATATTTTCATGTGACAACACTGAAGAAATAACACTTTGCTACAATGTAAAGTTATCAAATCTGTTAAATACCATAAGTCAATAACTTTGATGGCCCTAGATAGATATATAGATAGATAGAAAGGTAGATATCACAGTTTTTGTGGGTAATGGAGTGAATGAGGAGGATCCGGGGACATGTGTAAGCTGTCTGTCTTAGCTGACTTTCCCACTGACTATAAAGAGAACAGACTCTCTCTGGCTTGTCTGTGTGTGGCATATCTATCATCACTCACAGAGAGCCAGGCTGTAGGAATCCGCCCCATAAAGCTGCCGATGATAACCCGCTGTCTCTCTTCTCCCAGGCATGAAATGCTATGATGTAGGGAGGTTTTCAACGGAGGGCTTTCAGATGCTCCGTGTCATGACCATTGTTTGAATCTGTGCGTCTAGCTCAAAATAAGTCACAATTGTGAAATTTTCACAATTACACAATGGAGTAGAAAGGTCCTTGTTCTAGCTGCTTTTAATGAGCCGAGTGTCTCGCGCCGATTTATAGCTTTGAGTAAATCGAATTTGTGTTGTAGCCTCACCGAATCGATCACTTAAATTTGTATGCTGCCAGTGAGTGGGCAACTTGTCACAAAGTTATAATTTGTGCCCAAATGCAGTGATTTATGAGGGTTTGAAACCTCTCACTTATTTAAACGGATTAAAGGCCAAGACTTTCTCTTCATGGCGCCTTGTAGACACTCATGATGGATTATTTAATCTGACCACTCACACTAAATGAAACAAGACAGTCCAAAAATGATTGGGAATTAGAGCTGTATAGCGTGAAATTACAGTATTGTGAGAGTATGTGCTCTGAGTGAAACTGGTCCTTTTACGTTTTCATCCATATCATGTAGTTATACCCCCTGTTGGCTGTGAATGCAAATGAAGACGGACCTTAGAAGCAATATGCAATGTTTTCATGAGATTCGTAGAGTAGAGACACATGCAAGTCACTGTATGTCTTTAATCTTTATTCAAACTCAAGGCCAGATTTTCACTTTCCTTAAGTTCCAAGTATGTATGTAAATGATCTATCTATCTATCTATCTATCTATCTATCTATCTATCTATCTATCTATCTATCTATCTATCTATCTATCTATCTATCTATCTATCTATCTATCTATCTATCTATCTATCTATCTATCTATCTATCTATCTTCTATTTTATTTTTCTAAATGTAATATTTAGGTTTGATATAGTCATTTATATTATATTTCATCCATCTGCTTATCTGTCTGTCTATCCATCCGTCCGTCCGTCTGTTATTTTTCTAAATGTAATATTTGGGTTTTATATTGTCAAATATATCTTCTATCCTTCTATCTATCTATCTGCCTGCCTGTCTGTTATCTGTCTCTCTGTCTGTCTGTCTGTCTTTTATTTTATTTATATTCGATTTTATATTATTTTATTATTTTCTAAATATAATATTTGAGTTTTATATTCATTTATATTATCTTTTTGTCTATCCGTCTGGTTCTGTCTTATTTTATTATTCTAAATGTAATATTTTGGGTTTTCAGTTGTCATTGATGTTATCTATCTGTCTGTCTGTCTGTCTGTCTGTCTGTCTGTCTATCTGTCTATCCATCTATCTATATGTCTGTCTATCCAACTATCTTTCTGTCCATCTGTCTCTCTGTCTGTCCATCTGTCTATTTGTCCATCTATCTTTCTGTCTGTCTGTCTACCTGTCTGTCTCTCTGTCTGTCCATCTGTCTATTTGTCCATCTATATGTCTCTCTGTCTGTCTGTCTACCTGTCTATCTGTTTGTCCATTTGTATATCTGTCTATCTATCTCTCTGTCTATCTAGCTATCTGTCTGTCTATCCAGCTCTCTGTCCGTGCGTCTGTCTGTCCAGCTATCTGTCTATCTACCTATCTATCTGTCTGTCCGTCTGTCTTTCCATCTATCTATCTTTCTGTCAGTCCGTCTAATTTGTCTGTCTGTCTATCTATCTGTCTTTATTATATTTGAAATTTGATATTTAGGTTTAATATTATCATTTACAGTATATTATCTGTTTTTCTGTCTATCTGTCTGTCTATAATTCTGTCCATCTGTCTGTCTGTCCTCCTGTCAAACCGCTTGATCTATCAATTGTATTTGTATAGCTCTAGTCTGATGTAGTTTTTGTGTAAGCAGTATGTGTTTAAAAAGGCCATGGCTTTTTCTTGATGTACCCGTATTATGCTACCTGCTTATTCTTAAGGCCTGTTTGAGTTTAAGAGGATTTAACGGGATTGTTTGGTCACAATTACACAATGGAGTAGAATTTTTTGCCAAGTCTGCCCCCACTTGAACATCGTTGAATGGAGAATAGCTAAGCCACATGACTTCACGGCTCCGCTTAACTCAGTTATGTGATGCCAAGCCAAAAAATGAGCTGATTTACATAAAGAGGAAAGTCTGAAAAGTCTTACATGCAAAGGAAATCTAAAGTAGAGGGCCCTTAATGTAGAATAGTCTCAGAAGTTCTCTCAAATGCAAATAAGGGTCCATGACCTTTAGCTCTGGAGTTAATAGTGTCAAGGCTACTGCAGGCAGAGGAGGGTCTGAAATGCATAGATAGCACAAGTAGCATTTGAGAGTTAGCAGTGTCACAGGAAAGGGTAATTGATCCACGGTCTGTATAAATTACAGAGTTGTCTTCTCTTGTGACGGCAAGCTAATGATGTTGCTTTTGGTTCTTTCGGAAGTGAAACTTTAAGACCCCACTTGAAAAGGATTGACACTGGAAGTCTGGTTTTGGGGCATATCAAAGGTGTAGTCTTTTTTAAAGGGTCATAATTTGTTATTTACTAGCCCTCCGAAATTGCATGCTGTAGGTACTAGGGATGTAACGGTATGAACATTTCTTATCATGATTATAGTGACCAAAATTATCACGGTTATCAGTATTATCACAGTATTGTTAAAATGTGCTGGAGATGTTCAAAAAGTACCGACACATAAATCAATTCACCAAGTTTTATATAAAAAAATCAACAAACAACAAATAAAATTACTTTTTGTTTGCATAATCACTAAAATAATAACATTACCAATGATGTCCGGATTTTAAATGACAACTTGACTGACAGCAGTTTAATAACATGTTCAAATATCTAATGTAAATGTTCAAATAAAGCTTTGAAAAAGATTCATAAAAAGGTAAACCTCACATTTCAGCCTTAAAATAAAGAAAAGGGTTAAGTCAAATGATTTTATCATGATTTATCGTTCAAACCGGTAATCGTTTGTTACATCCATACTAGGTACAACATTTGGTTTGAAACTATGCAATGTAAAAAAAAAGTTCTATAAAGTATGAATATCAAATATAAAATTCAGACCTCCGGCATATTGTCACAGTCACGTCACCTTCTGTTAGCTGTGTCGCTTCACTGCCATTCATAACTCATCAGATGTACACTTCAGAATCTCAGCAGGAGTAATACATCATCTGGGTCATTTCACACGCTATTGGGACATTCTACTTGCCTCGCATACTGTTTTATTTTTTTATTTTAGAGATTTAAGCATATTTGTTCTCATTTTAGATAGCATTTATCTGGAAAGCATTTACAAAAATATGTGTAGTTCAATTGTATTCCATCAATTATTTTGGTCTGTGAAGAGGAAGACTACATTTTAAATGCCACAAAACTCTACTATATTGTTTGCTGTAAAAAATATTCAGAGATGTCCAGTTATTTCTTACTGTGGCTTTACCTTTGTAAAAACATGGATGCAGTAGATGTTTCCAGAACATGTTTTTAGATTCCTCTGCCTTCTCCCCCTCTGTCCATGCACTTGTGTCCCTGGCAGACCTCAGTGTTTGGGGGCCTGTTCAGGGGAAACTGGAGTTGTACTGCTCTGCGGTGATACAAATTCCCCCCTGCAAGTTCAATAAGCTCTTTGTTTTCTGTATTAATGCCGCGGTGGAGTTCAAGTGCCCTCTCTACTGTGACTCCCAAGCAACTTTTAGACTCTTTCACTTTTATTGTGACCTGCCAAACCCACTTGGCCCAGAGTATTTGTCACAGACTAATTTTGATAGATGTGGGTTTGTGTTCAGAGTGGCATTTATGCAAAATAGCCCAAAGAAGTTCATACAGAATTAATTACCATTTTTGAATAAGTTTACCAATCAGTATTTAAAATGAAACCGTAATAATGTCAAATTTGGTAAATTTCAACTTTATTTAATTTACACTATTTCTCTCTGAATATTTCCCCAGACCTCTAGTGCTCCTTCTTGTGGTCTAGTTTAAAAGCTCCTGGTCCACAAAAGAAGTATACAGATACAATAAGGTTCTTCCACCAATTATGCACACCATGTCTGCAATCTGTGACGAAAGCAGCATGCAGTGTGGAACAACGCACCCCACCTTCCTGTCTGATGGGAAGCCCCCTGCTGCGAACATATTGAAAGCTCATGTGCTGTACTTATAAAGATGTTATAATAGTTATATTATAATAGTCTTATGTTATAATAGTCGAGATGCTCATAAATGAGTCATTTTGTTTTCTTCTCCATCATTTCCTTTCAGCTCAGACTCAAGCTTACCGCTGTCTGGAAGCCCAGAGAGTCATAAACACAAGAACTTCATTTGCTTAGTTTCTTCAAAAAAAGAGCATTTTTGACAAACATCCTGGTCTGTCTCACACATATAATAGATTTTGTTTAGCTTAGACCTGAGATGAAATAGTGATATGAATGCAACTGTCACATGTGTAGTTTAAGTGAAGGTTTAGTGCGTCAGAACTTGTTGTTAAAGGCTTTGTCTATGGCCTGTTGTGGAGTGGCTGCCTGCTTTATTTTGCGTAGGTAGATTCTTTCTCGCACACACGCTCATGCTTTATAGATGAGACCTGGTTTGCAGTCGGTGTCAGTTACCCACACTCTGCATCAGAGAGGAGGTTGATATGGTGACAGCGTGAGCACATGGAACAAGCATTTGTGCCTGTGTGTCTGCCAGGGGCTTCACTCACCTAATGGAGTGATCTTAAGCTGCCGGAATGTGATGATTTAGCTAGTCTTTTGTCTTGGAAGAGCAGCAGTGATTATCTTAAAATAAAGGATGTGGGTGAATCTCACAAAGAAAACCAGGTTGCATTTTATCTCCAAATCAAAAATAAATGAATCATTTGTATGTATGTGTTTGTTTTTTGTGATTCTTGAAGCATTTATTATTATAATTATTGTTGATTTAAATATTATGTTATTTTTTTGAATTCATGACAATTAAGCACAAATTGTCCCTCAAATTGTCATTTCAATAATGCGAAAATATTCCAGTCTTGACACAAGGATTTTTTTACTATTATTATTATTTGATTTACTATTATTATTATTTACTATTATATACTATTATTATATTTACATTTATGCATTTGGCAGATGCTTTTATCCAAAGGGACTTACCGTGCAGTGCATTCAACTGTTACATATTATGTTATCATATAATCATGATTATTAAAATCAGCACCTTAAGCACCCTACTACCATTATGTATGAATGATACTACTGAATTCAATGTAAATAAATAGAATATAATACGTTTTTCTTTTTATACATTGTATAATATTTAAAGTATTTTTTAAATTAATAAAATACAAAATATTGTTTTATTAATAACATATCCCCTTTTTTGCATTACAGTATCTGCATTTTTTCTTCGCATTTTGACAATCCTTAAAAGGCATAGAAAATGTATTCCTATTATTCCAAATTATTAAAAATTATTTTATACAACATTTTGTATTTTTTTTTATTTTTATTTTGTAATGACCTTGACATAGCTTTAATGATAATTTTTTTTATTATTTACATTAGTAACTGATTTATTATTAATTTCCTTGGATTTCTGATTGTAATCCTAAAGTTTATTAAATACTATGCGGTCAAAGACAGTAGGTATTCTGCAGATGAGAAACTTGACGGCTCAGCTTTATCAGATATTGACTCTCTATCTTGAGCTTTTATGTCCCACTTCATTCTGGCCCATTTTCATGCATCCCATGATTCTTCAGTCTCCCCAATGTTTGCTACTTTGCCACTAACCAATGCTAACCAGCGTTTTTCTTATCTTTCTCCCTCCTTTTTGCCTCATGAAGATCATAGAATGATCAATGCAGGTAAGCACAGCTTTTACTAACTTCTTGAATGCTTAATCTCTGGCTTGCTTAGATGTTTTACTCTTAAATCCCCTTTTTGCTGCTCTACAGAGCCTGAAACTTATCTTGGGCTCTGTCGGCAGGATTGCTTTATAAACTTCCACTCTTAGTGGGGCGAACAGCCAAAGATGTGTTTTGAACTTGTGTTTGCATTCCATGATGCTTTGGAATCATTCCTCCCACCCAGCATTGTTGTCACCCGTATTAAGCGAACGGCGTTATCCGCCGCTGTCCTATCTGAGGGAAAAGGCCAGGATAGAGAGCCTCTTTGAGTAGGTGGCTTGTGAGGAATCTGAAAGCCTGTGAAGAATGAGCAAGGCCTCTTTTTTTCAGAAAGTGGCTGATAGCTGTGCCAGGCTCTAATTGAAAATGGCGGTAATGAGTGTGTGAAAGATCAATGTGGTCTCCGCGCACACAATCTGCAGCCAAACCCCTGGAGTGTGGTTAAAAGATGGAAGGCCCTTCTCCGTTCACCCTGTGTACTAATAGTCCCCACTTTAGTAAACGGGAACAGGGGAATTTTTCTCTCCCAGGAGACTGAATGAGAAGAATCAATGAGTGTGTGCCATGTCCGAAAGTCAGCGCGATGAGAGGAAATAGAGACGGATAAAGGGAGAAAAAAAGAAGCCAGTGTTGAAAAGGAATGGAGTCCTGTTCTATGAGAGAGAAGTTATTCAATGAAACACAATAGCTCCTCCATAGGGTCTCACACTTTTTCTTTTTAAAGGTTTGTGCGGCTATAGACAAACTACATCTGGAAACCGAGCAATGTGGGACAAATATATAAAAAAATATATTTTATCAGATCAGTTTTACAATTATATTTCTATTTGTCAGACATAAATCAACTTACAAATTAGGGATGTGCGCTACGACTAATTTGACTGTCGTTTAAACGGAAGTTTTGTATCCGACTAATCGACTAGTCTAAAAGCTAGAAATCCCCAGAAATGGCAAAATAAAATAACTGTGTGTGTGTCTATATAACAGCCTACACATGAAATACTTAATCTTTGAATCACACTGTCAAATCCCTCAATAAATGTAGCTAAAAATAAGTCACGACGATTATGACGTATGCTTGCCTCGCGTTATCAACATTTAATTTTAGGCAGTCGTTGAACAGAAAAAAGAAAGAGCATACACTCAACATAAACCAGTGCATAGCTTATTTATTCAGATCGGCTGGAGCAATGCAGAAATGGAAAATCAATCAATAGACTGACATAATTCTTCATTTCCATATAACGTCAAAAACAATAGGAAAGTTGATCAAGGAATAGCATTAATACGGCTTTTAAAAATGTACTTTATGTTGGCTATATTGTCTAAAAACAAAACCTATGCTCGTTTCATGAACTCAGGCCATGCGCATTTGTTCAGTGAATTTAACATGTTAACTTGGTCTGGCCAAAGATGGGACTAGACGCGGTTCTGAACTCAAAACGTGCTAAAACTGAAGTCACAGACACACAGAGAGATAACTACAAGCAAGCAGACAGTTTCGAAAAGAGCCTGGAAATCCCGCACCACCACCAAAGCGGGTCTTCGTTTAGAGGAATAGACGGCGCGGATGGGATCGCAGACCGCATTTGCTGGCTTTGGCTAGCCTCTAAGTTAACCGATACATGCCTGTATTGAATATGTTTACGCATCGCACCAGTAAAGTTAGTGTAAGCCAATTTGACATTACACAGTTTACACACAACTTTTCCGTTTCCCTCTGATTCAAAATAATCACACACCTTGCTGGTCCTTCGCGTGGTCATTTTGAGCTCGCCGCAACTGACATGAAGAAAACGCATGCGAGGTCTGAGGTAAAAATGTAGTTTCCGCCCAGATACGCTTTTCAAAATATTTATATATTTAAATATACTTTTTCAAAAGTTTTATTTGAACTTGTTATTTAAAATGTTTTAAATGTAACGTTAAGATTGTGGTAATTTGAATGATAAAATCATCATGTTTTTCTCTCATGTAATCGACTATTTTTTTCAGTGTTGACTAGGAGCTGTACCGTTTAGTCGACTAGACTCGCACATCCCTATTACAAATGAGGAATGCTACAACAAATAGGATTCATGATGTATTGACCGTAATAACCGTAATAAACATGACCGTAATGACGTAATAAACAGATAATCTATATATCAAATTCAGATGGGTTGTTTAATTCACTTAGTTCACTCTTTATATGTTGAAATGTAATTATCTTTCAAGCTCAACAAATGAAATGCAGTATTTTTGAAGAAAATTTTGTGATTTTTTTTCAATGCTGTTTCGAGGCTATACATTGTTTAAGATATAGTATTAACATCAGGTACTAGAGTTATTATTGTTCCAAAGCCATTATTTTGATATTTTAATACAACGTTCTCGAATTACTAATACAGGCTAGAACAAAGATATATTTACAGCACACATAAATAACAGATAATAGTATTTTTTATTTATTAATTTTAAGAATTAACGCAGTGCAATGGAATAATTTTTTTCTAGGCATTTTGTTAATGTCAAGAGAAAGCATCTGTTAGGATAGAATTGTTAAGATCATTCCACCATTAAGCTGCAGTGAATGCGGAGGTTTGGGAAAGTGATTTTGTGTCCATCTCATTGATACTCCTGCGCACCCCTGAGCTGACTTTGTGAACTCTCTGAGGTACCTGCACTTTGTGAACCTCTGAATGTATGTGTAAATACTCTGCTCTCACCCTGCTATCTTAATAAACTCAGCAGTGTCCAGTTTTTAAGTCACAGAGTCTTCGATTTAATTTGGCTTTGTAGGTTTGGTTTAGGGTGACTGTGAGTCTGTGTGTACGTGTGGTGCCCCGTATGGCGGCAGCTGTTGCCTGGAGAGCTCATTAACTGCAGAGATGTGACTTCTCTCTTCCTTCCATTACAGATATGCAAACACATAAACAACCACCTGCAGGGAGCAGCCCTGATGATGGCGCCCGGCACCTAGACACGCACACACACAGCACAAGCACAAGCCCACACACACATCTCAGCCACAGGCATGCTAGTGAATTACTGTTAGTTCTACAGCTCAACAGCCTGAATTCTCATCAGTATCTGCTAGTAGCTCTTTTGTTACTGGCTGTGATTGCTGCTCCACACATCCCATAATCCTCTAGGAGATAAAGAGACATGGTTATTAAGATTTTACTTTTAACACAGCAAAGTTTTCATTGTTCTTCAGCAGCAGACAGGCAGCTATTTACATTTACGCATTTAGCAGACGCTTTTATCCAAAGCGACTTACAGTGCATTCAGGCTATACATTTGTATTGTCAGTATGTGTGTTCCCTGGGAATCGAACCCACAACCTTTGCGCTGCTAACGCAATGCTCTAACCACTGAGCCACAGGAACACAGCTAGAAGAAGAAAACGCACATCCAACTTGGAGGGGGGGAGGGGGGCAGCGGGTCATAATCTATCAGAAAAGCCATCAAGCATCAACTTGCTTGACTATTTAGCCATCATTGACAGAACATGCTGTTCCTCTTAGAATGGAGGATAAAGCTTTCTGAAATGCTTGATATTTAAAAAAATAAATGTTTATTTGAATTGTTTTAATAGTTGTTTAATTTATGAATTATACATAGCTATTTTCACATCTCTGTGATCTTATTCTTCTTCTTATGATTAATGTTATCATTTATATTAGTTAGGGATTTTGTTTTTCTGTTTATAAGTATAGATCCTGAATTTTCAATTATGAATATGATTATTATTACCAAAATACTAGATATTTTATTTTATATTACAATATTATTGTTGCAATAGCAATATATTTAGTGATGTTTCATTTTTAGAATTTAAATGATAAATTAAAAAAATTTTTTTCATAATAGTAGCAATACTGCTAATTATTATTATCATTACTATTATTATCCTTGAAATTATTCAAACAAACAAATCAGCACATGTACATATTACTATTGCAAGGGGAAATAAATGAATATTGTTTAGTCATATTGAATTGAACATTAGTGGCATCTATTTTAGGTACTGTTTTATAAAGATATATTGTTGGAGTGGTTTTACTAATTGTCAGGATTAGTTTAACTTTTTTCCCATTCCCCATGTTGAAATCACTGTAGCACACAACCTCATGTGGCTTTTCCTTTATTCTACCAAGCTAACTGTACAAAAGCTCACAGTGTAGTGAGTTGCTGATGGAGCCTGTAACTCCAGCGGCTCCTGAGGTTCAATGAGGCTGTTTGTTACCCAGCTCTCTCCGAGGTGTGAAAAATCTTGCCCCATTTCTTTTGTCGCCATGACAGGGCCACATATAAACACCATCCAATAAACACTCCACCAAAGCACAGTGTGGGCCTTCAGTGACTATTGTCCCATTAGCTAGATCCTCCTCTGTTTCTTTCCTTATTTTTCCACTGGTTGATGCTTGATGGCTTTTCTGATAGATTATGACCCGCTGCCCCCCCCCCCCTCCTCCAAGTTGGATGTGCGTTTTCTTCTTCTTCCAGCTATCAGCCAAAATGTTTGTGTCTCACACTGAACCTCACCTAGCCTTTTGTTGCAGCCAAATGAGAAATCCCTTTTTTCCAAAGCCACGAATTTGCTGACCGACAAGTCCCTTTGTAGTAATCCCCCATGTTTTTCCATCCCTCCTTCATTGCTGAGCAGCCATTCAATCATTTCTAAGAAGCTCCATTAAAAATGCATGCAAAGGAAAATTGCATGTTTTGTCGGCAGGGCCTGCATTAGATCGAATGCTTTCCTCCGGTAGGAGAGGAAGTCATGTACAAAACAATGTCAGATTCATTGTGCTCTTTATCTCACAGTGAGAACGGCGATAATATGTTTAATGTTATCTCAGGCACCTGAGAGATTGCAATTATGCAGTAGTGAGGAGTGAGTCCCGTCGAGCAGCGCTTGGGCTTTGGCGCAGCCGGCAGCTAAATGTTTAGATTCATTAGTGGCTCACTGCTGTCTGTCACAATGACTGATGCTGTTTTCACTGATTCACTTGGCACTGAATCTCACTAAACAAACGGGAGTGTTCAGGAGTTCCTGCTGAATGCCGATTTAGGTAATTATCATGTTCTGTTGTAAGTTATTTTTTCTTATTGGAAATGGTTTTGACAAAGGATTAGGTTTGTTTCAAAACCAGCAAGTTTGCAAGGTCTATTTTTCCCCAGTACCCTCTACGGTCCTCTTCATCCGGTCTGTCATTGCTTGGCTTTTCTTTTTCCTCCCATAAACCCCAGCCACCCCCTCCTGCCATGCTTAAAGGAATAGTTAATCTAAATAAGAAAATTCGGTTATCATTTGCTCATCCTCATGTCAACTTCTGCAAGGAGATGTTTAGCAGAATGTCCATGCTGTCCTTTTCTGTACAATGAAAGCACAAGGTGACCAGAGGCTGTCAAGTAAAAAAAATAATATAATTAAAACATAACAGTAAATAAAAACTAGTATGTGCATGTAACTTGTACTACTTTTGTGTGGATATGTACCTCATTGTTGTGCTGTTTGACACTCACAATAGAAATACAACAACACAAAGAAAATAGCAAACACAAAAAAATAGCACAACACAAATTAGCACAACACACAACGAAACAAGCCACAAAACAACAAAAACAACTAAACAACAACGAAACAAGCTACACAATGTATGCAAGCCACAACACAAAGAAATTTGCACAAACACAACATCCTATGCAACACAAAACTAACCATAATGGTGCAATCAAGGCCCACCATAACAACTTTTATCACATTTTATTTTGCACTATGTTCATTTCATGTCTATAACCATACTTGGTCATTCACTTTTATTGTAAGGAAAACGAGCATCACATTTTGCTTTTATAAGGAAAAATTAAAATCATACAGCGTATAAGTTATTAGTCTATGTTATTATAGTTTTGAATTTTTTTATCAAGTTTTTATTTGTATTTAATTTTCAGTTGTTATTTTATATTGAGTTCACTATCAATTTTTTAGATTTAGATTTATTTATACATTTAACATTTTGTTGCCTAGAATCGTGAAATGTGTTATCTGGAGGCACTTTTATGGTTAGTACATACAAGTTGATTTTTTGTTGCAATAAACCATGTACATACCCCCCCCCCCCACCCCCCCCATCAATTATGTACTATTTGTACTAATTATGTTATTTTTTTTTCATTTATCTTTCATTTTAGTTTATGCTAGAAATAATAAACCTAATACAGGTTTGAAATTACATGAGTAAATAATAATGATATAAAATAATACATCAAATATATTTATGACTTAACTCTTCAGCCTATAGCTAGGCCCTATAGCTGTCTTGAGATAAGCGGTGTCATTGCGTGTTTACGGCATATCAGTTAGAACTGGGCTGCGTTTTGCACACGACAGCGTGCTGCCCCAGCACACAGAGCTGAACGGGATCCCAGCGGCCCCATATCTATGCTACAGAACCTGTCGCAAACGCACCGCATGCTTTAATTGGCTGTTTACTATTCCACACACAGTGAGTGAAAGTCTCTAGATGTACGTGTGTGACTGGTCTATGTGGTTTTAGGGTATAAGAGTAATAATCTAGATTGTAACGCTATATGGTGGTAAAAAAGGAAAACTTTGGCACAGTTTGGGCTGTATGTGAGGCTCTATTTGAGTTGACATGCCAGGACTTTCCATCCACACAGATGATGGATGATGATCACAGCCTGTCAAAGCGAAACACCTGCAAGAGGATATGTGTAACATTATATTAGTAGATCCACATAAAAGAATGCAACAAGATATGCCTTTAGAGATCACAAAAATATTCAGTTAGAATGCTGCTTAGCTTTTTGTCTGTTTTATAATGATGCTTTCCAGCTATTGCATTTTCTGCATTATCATTACCATCTGCTGAATTGCAAACAGATGTCATATACATTCAATGTGCATTTTAATGGTATAGGCCACACAGAAACGACAATATTCTTCATTTGCTTGTCATTCCAAATACATGTCCTCCAGTTCTTAAATAGTCATTCAGCCTGGTTTTACTAAATGATTCAGTTGATTCATTCAAAATATTTAATTTCAAAGAACAATTCGTTCTGAGGTCAGACATTTCGGCTTTTAGAAATGATAACATGTACTCTCATGAATTTTTAGTGCATCGATTTGCATCAGTTTCTCACACAAAACTATCATATGACTTGATAAGGCACAATTGATATAAAGAACTTATACTTTTATTGTACTTTTGTGAAGCTTTAAAGCACCAGTAACCATTGTAATTCCACAAAAGAAAGTCAGTCATACAGGTTTTAATTTTAATATTTCACTATCCCTTTAAATATTTTGCTAATTTGAAAAAGCTTACAGCTGCCAGTAAAAGTATAGTTTAAGGGCTCGTTTTAACACATTTTCTTTTGTGCAAATACATTTCACATGCGATTTTCCCTTTAAAATCTGCACAAAAATGCATTACAGAAGTCATCAACACGTTCCCTCTGGGCTTTCCTATTACTCAAGAGTTGCTTCCACTCGTTCTCCATGTTTTCTTTAGCACCGTTCACCCAAAGGCATGCCTTATTCGGTCAAGGCCATGAAATTTAGGCTCCGGTTCAAGTTTACCGTAATTCTAAACCCAACCACCTCTCTTTTTCTCATCCTCATTTCTCATTCTCTCTCTCTTAACACCTTTCACTATGTTTCACCATGTCTGACTGGCACTCAAATTGAAGTTTTGTAGCAGTTGTTGTCGTGGCTTGTTTAATAGGCTGAGGGCCATCGCTCATCCGTGAGGATCGGCATGCACTTACCAGCAGCTCCTCCTGGGGCAGCAGAGGAACGTTTAGCAGCTTACTGTCTGTCAGTGTTTAGCCAAGTCTGGCTATGTTCTTAGTGTAGTGTGCAATACAAACACCCTGCTGGCCTTATTGTCCTCCGCCTGTTCCACATGGTGGTTTTTCTTTTGTGAAGACCTCAAGGCTTGTTTCAGCAGGAGATAAACCATGTTTTATTGTCTGTGTTGAATGTTCACTCTTGGTAATTACTGTTGTTTTGATCTCCAGGGTGAGTCAGTGAGGGTAGTGATGAAAACTCATAGGTTCTGGTATGTTTTGAAAGGCATGAGGGCTTCTGCCCTACAAAAGCAAAACACAGTAAAATGTGACTGAGTTTTAGTTGTAATAATATTAATAACAATTTCATATTTATTACAATAATAATAATAATAATAATAATATTATTGTAGTTGTTTTAAAGCTATAATAATTGTAATATAACATTATTATTATTATTAACAATATTATAATAATTTTTGTGATATGAAAAATGGTTACTATTACAAAATTATTATTTAATAATAATTGTTTCACATTTTCTCAATCACTGAGATTGTATAGTTACCGTCTTTGTCTTTGTTGGGCAAGTTATATTGTTTTTTTGTTTTGTAAAGAGCTCAGGGCAATAAGTAATGCTTTAGGAATGAAATCAGCTACGTATTCCTCATTCCTGGTCATCAGAATTCCAAAATTGCCAGCATTATGATGACTAATTGGTGTTGATGTTCACCACAAAGCCTTTTGAGACCTTGCCAACCTGCCTGTTCTCGTAAGGAGTCACCACAGATATCTCTGATTACCCACTTTTGATTAGACTAAGGCGTGATTGATTACTCAAGGAGACAGATCATGTTATTAACCTCCATAAATAAAGATAAGACATAAAGGTACAGGAAAATGTGAAAGGTAGCAGGTAGCTGTATTTTTTTTCTTTTTCTAATGGCAGGTGTGGAGGAAACTGGCCATAATAGCCCTTACTTACATGCACAGGACACCTACTGCCATCTGGTGGCCATTTAAGGTAGTGCTTCTCTTGCATGTGCACCATTTACAGTCATGCTATCCTCATTGCAATGAAGCAACTGAGATGGAACACAGTTCAGCTCAGGTTAGGCCTCTCTATACCTCGGATGAAACGCTGCACTGAAATAGGATATGTGTGGACTAAACTGTGCCAAAAACCTTCAGAAAAATTAGAGTTTAGTGAAAGATGCATTATTAAACTGAATTGTTTATTATTGTTGACTTGATATGCTTGTTAACAGATATTTCTGAGTGACATATGAGAAAGCTGGCAATTTTCCTAGTAATAAATAGCAAAATATTGCTAAAAATGCTAAAGTATGTAAGATAAAAGTATGTGTATGAAATCTTATTTGCAACAGATTGATAAGACATGTTGTTTTGACAAGATGAGTGTGAGCTATACCACCTTCACATCTCCAGTTTACATACACTCCAAAGATTTTTAGTTGGTACTGATGGTTCCATCATGAAGAACTGTAATGGAAACTTTCCGATGCACAACATTTTCTTTATAGTGTTTTTTTTTTTAAGATTTAAAAAAAATTCTTTACACTATGTAAAAAATGGCTGTTCACTGAAACCTTCTTTGGCATTATCATTTTCCATGAGGTAAACTGTGTTTTTAGGTGTATACACAAGGGGGCGCAGCTGCACCAACATTGACATTCACCGCTTATTAGCAGCTGTATTGATTTCATAGCTGTTGTAGGTACATAACAACCAGATCCTAAATCCTATAGAGGTCAACCTACAGATCCCTCTTGCACATCATAATCTATACTCCTGCCCACACTCTCTGCAAGATCATTACGTAGATGGATAACTGAATGCAATTGCTTTATGTAGCAAATGCCCCATTGATTTCATGTCTCTTTATGGTTGACGGATGGAACAATACCGTACACGGCTGTTAGAAGATAAGGCTGATTGTTTTGAGCGGATGATGAGCGATGACCTTAGAGGTCACCGTGGCTGAAATGTGAAGATGAGCTCGATCACAGTAAAAGACTGTTTAGCATTCAGGCAAGAGGCTTGAGGTTCACCCCCTCCTGGTTTGGTGTTAAGTGGGGGTCCATCTGGTGTGCAGACATCTATGATTCCCAGTGCTGTACATTAATTGAAAATCCTGGCTTCTGTCCATAATTTACCCCCTTGGTTTATTTCCACCCTCCCTCTACTCTCATATCTGCTCCCCTGCTTAAATGCACACATCGCCAGTGTTTCCTCTGATGTGTGAGGGGAGGCTCCAGGGGGTCTGCTCAAATGGGGCTGATGTCTCCATTAGGCTGCCTGACGGGAGCCGGTCTTTCGGCAGCAGACAGGCGTGAGGGAATTGCTCACCCTGACCCTGAACCACCAGCCCCCCATCACCAGTTTGTCGCCAAAAGCCAACGCCCAGTTCCTCCCTTCGGCCTAGCTACAAAAGATGCACCCAGCTAGCCCATTTTTTGTGATAAATACCTTTTTTTCAGAACCGATTTTTATCAGACATACTTGATTTTTTTTTAATGTTTTAACTTCTCTGTACCCGATTTATTTGTGCCATAAAGGATATCCTGTTGTAAGACCGTAGAGGGGCGCGGATTGTCAGCCAAAGAAACGACATCAACAAAAAACGTTTTGTTTTCTGATGCAAGACTTATTTTAAAAGACGTGATGTTACACGTCCTCATGCAACCTGCCACTATATTTGGCATTGCCAGTACTTTTTCTTCACGTACACTGTTTACCGATAACATAAAAGTGGTGTTAGTGAGTGATAGATTTCAGTTATGAAATATGTTGTCTTTTTGTTTTTGTATTTGTTCTGATTGCGAGCTAAAAGTCATGTAAATATTCTAAACTGGTATATGGTTGTATCAGCGTTGTATTAACAACAGTTAAACATTACTGTTTCGTCTGGGTTAATTTTGTAGTAATAACATAAGTTTACTACAAAAACAAAACATACCAGACCAGACAGAAAAATAAACTACATCAAATGTTTGTTGTATTTGTATTTGTTCTGATTGCGAGCTGAAAGTCATTTAAATCTAGAGAAACTATGTGGTTGTATTAATGACAGTTAAACATTGCTGTTTCATCTGGGTTGTTTTTGTAGTAATAAATAACAGTTTACAACAAAAACAAAACAAATCAGACCAGTTTTGTTTTTGAAGTAAAAAAAAACATGTTTTTAACTACAAAAATAAACCAGATCAAACATTTGTGTTTAACTGTCATTAATCATTGCATTGCTTTTATTTCAAGTCTATTTCAAGGTTTTTGTTTATTTGTTTGTTTTACAATGCTTTAATTTAGTAGTATAATATTAAGATGTTATCTCAACATTGCTGTTTGGTTCTGGTAATTTTTGGCATGTAAATTGCACATCATATTTTGTTACATTTCATTGAATGTGTTGTTGCTAGGACCTTAAAGTATAGTTCTGCTTTGTAACCTAACATCAACCAAAACGTAACACTGAGAAATGTGTTTTGTTCAGCAGAGCGTAGACAGCTGGGTCAAAGCTCTTCAGATTACACATTCTGTTTCTATTGTGAGGCCACTGTTAGGTAGCATTTCAATGAGTATGACTAATACTGAGGCTGCTGTTATTTTGCACACATTTCTTTAGTGACACTCTAAATGTGTAAAAGATATCATCACTTCACAAACGCAGCATTTAAAAGAAGGAGCCCTGCCGTGAGGGAGCGTACTGTAAAAATAGGAGAGGCGTGTGGAGTTGCTGCTTAAGGAACCCGTTAGTTACCCCGCACACACCCCCGCTTACACTTCATAATCTCAATCAGCATTTTGACACTGATTAATTCTGCTGTTGACACATTTCTAGCTGTCATGCTGACTTACCCATCATAGTTGTTAATGCTAGCACTCTTGTAAGTGTCAAAACGGAGAATGAATGGGAAACGTGACAGATATGAATAGTGATACGCTTGAATCACTTGCTTTATTAGAATTAGGCCTATACATATTAGCCTCATATTCCTCATGCCATTTTAAACCTTTGTGAATTACTTTAACACAAAAGAAAAATTAAGGATATCCACTTAGCTTTTTTCTTGTTCAAGAATTCATTTCACTGGGATGTATTTCACAGTTGAGAAAGAAATGACAATAGTAACTTTCATTTCATGCCGGCTTTAACTGTTGTAACCAAATCATTGAGTCGAGAGTTGATTTGTGAATGAATTATTTAGTGAGCAACTTCATAGACTTGAATAGAGCTGAATCTAAAAACATGTCTTGTTCATGAATCAGACATTGCTATTTCAGTGAAATTATCATGTAAAGCTACGAACTAGGAATATAGTGGAAAAAGTTGTATACTTTTGGGATGTTTTTGAAGCTTGAAAGCTTCAGCCCCCATTCATTGTAATATAAGCATTGGAAACAATCTTCTAAATGTATCTTTATGTGTGCCAGAGAAGAAAAAGAAAGTAATATGAATGACATGAGGAAAATAAGCAAATGATGAAAAACTTTTTAGGTCAGCTATGCCTTTAAACATCTATATACACATCTTTTTTTTTCGAGCTAATGTGTGGAAAGTGGTTTAGAGAAGGCGCTAGCATACATATGGGAAACATTACGAACCTTATGCCAACAATAAGCAAGTTTCAAATTGAGAATCCAGGCTGCAGCCTTGTTCATTGTTGACATTATTAGAACGATCTGGGATTTTACAGTCTATGCAAATGTGTACTTAATCCAGCATGCTAATATTATGGCTGAAACAATGGCTGTTATAGACAATAAACAAAAGCTGTTTGTTTGGAAAAATCACTTTTGGCTATTTTTTGATTTTGTAAGGAACGTGAAATCTGCACATTCTACATCTCAATTTATTCGGGCAAATTCTCCCATTATCATACAAATCAAGCCCTAATCCATTGTGAAACAAATTGGATATATTGTTTTGGGGGTTTATTATAATTGTTTTATATACAGTATATAAACAATGGATGATGCTACTGTCCCTCACGGCATGCAGTAGCATATTAAAAATTGAGGGCGATAAAAGACTATGTCTGGATAATTGATAAGAATAGGGTGCAACAAACTATTAGCATTCCAACAAAAAGCCCAGAAATTAACAAGAGGGCTTCACTCTTAATTTATCTATCACTTATTACATGTTTAATTCTTTAATAGAATGATATGTAACAAAGCAATACTGTTATCACAATCTCTCATTAATTATGTGCACTCCAGGCTAAACCATTATGTGCTCTCACCACATACTGTTTTGTTCCTGCAATGAGAATAATAAAAAGAGCCTTTCGGGGTGGTTATGACACGCTGGTCTCATAAGAAGAAGGAAAATAGTGGATGAGGAAGACTGAATTCAACAGGATGTCCATTAAGAGGCTGTTTTGATATGCATTTAAGAGCAGGGACTGATGGAGTTAATTGGTACTTTTGAATGTGCTGTCATACGGCGCTGTAATTGGCTTCCTGAGGACGGAGCCGAGCTGAAGGGGGGAGGCGGTGGGCCGCTGGGTGGGCATTTAACACTGCACTGCCCCTCTGAGGGCTTGAGAGAAAGAAGCTTCATCAGCATAACACATAAAACATTTACACTAACCCATAAACACTGGCTGGCCTCATTACTGCTATCAGTACAGGCAAGTCCTGAACACACAGCCGCATCATCATCATCTGGGCGCGATGGTGGGCAGCAGACAAAGACGAGCTGGCCTCGGGATGATTAGGGGCATCGCGGTCGTTTTCATCAGAGCTCCTTCTGGAACGAGACTACTCGACTTTTGTCACTATGCAGAATCACTTTGGTCTCAAGAGCCACACTTTAATTTTAAATATATTTTGTGTATTTAAATTAAATATGTACTGTATACTGAGGTTCAAATGTTTGGTGTCTATTATATGTTTTTGAAAAAGTCGCCTGCATTTAGGCTGCATTTATTTGATCAAAAATACCTTCAAACAGTAATATTGTGATTATTGTGTAATTATTACAATTTAAAATGAAACATATTTTTACAATAGTAAAATAATATTTAGGTTTTGTTTATTTAAAGTAAATATATATATTTTATACTGCGGTTCAAAACTTTGATGTCTATTATTATTGTTCATGTTTTTGTCATGTTTTTATGTCGTTTCATTATTTTTTATGTTTTGTCAAAGTCGCCAAGGCTGCATTTATTTGATCAAAAATACCATAAAACGGTAATATTGTGATAAATTATCATACATTTAAATTTAAAATAACATATTTTTACAATAGTAAAATTACATTTATTTGATGGCAAACTAAAGATGATTTCATTCACATAAATAGTAAAAAGTAAAAACAAACAAAACCTGTACATTATGCTACTTTTGAGTTAAAAACAGACTCAGAACCCTAATGCATTATACATATGTTTGGGTAAGCTGTGTTTGAAGCCAGTGTAAAATAATCACACCTGTGACCTCATATATGATGAATTTTATGTTTGTGCATCAAATTATGATGTTGCTGTGCAACCGTTAAAAACACTTGTGTGTTTACATCAGCCACAAGTGGAACATTAAAACATAATAGTTTCCGTTCTAATCAACTCAGCTGTTTATACTGGAAGTGCTCCTCATGACACCATTTGAAGAGCAAATTATATTTTTCTTTTCGTGGATCTCAAAAATAAGCATCTCATATATACCATAGTATATATAAAGGGAAAAAATAACTCAAGGCCTGCATGTCTAGAGCACACGGATGAGTTTTCCACCCTCAATCACATTGAACCTCATTGCAGAGTGTCACTTTGTATCTTGTGTTAACAAGGATTAGCATGTGTCCGGTTCTTTGTCATCCTGAGGTATTTAGAACGGGTCAGTTCATCTACAGGTTAATTCGTTTTTTTCGGAACGAGCTGGAACAAAGCGCCGGAGCTGATATGAAAGCGAGGAAAATGAAAATGGGGGTCAGTGCGAAATACTCACGAAAAAAAAAGCCAAGATGGAGAGAAAAAATCAAACAAAGAGGAAACGAGAGAAGGTGGTAGTTTTTCTCCCACAGTCCATCATGGCCCGCTAATGTATGAATGGTGCGATGAAAATTGATTTCCAAGTGAATTATTCCAGGCTCTCAGCCTTTTATAAGACAATAACCTTTACTAAAGTGCCACTGTCTTGAGTAAGATGAGTTCACTTGTTCATTTCACTACGCATTCTCTGTCTTTCCTCCTTTCTTCCTCTCGCATTTCACTCTCTGACGGAGTCGCTATATAGACCTAGCAATTATAGACAGACTGTTTTGATCGATAGCGGTGGAAATTATACCGGAGTGAAGGGAGGATTATGAAATATGAGGAGCATTTGATTGTGGGATGGAAGTAAAGGGGGCGACTATTTTCTCAGAGAATGAGTTGTTGCGGGCAGGTGGTAGACTGAGCGTCAGGTCAACTTATTGATCCGTGCATTTGGCCAGCAGACGGGTCAGAGACGCTCCGCGGTGGTCTCCCAGTTGGCCGTCCTCTGGCTGGAATGCCGGTGCTTCATCACTGTCAAACTCGGCTTGGTATTTTGACCTGGCGATGGTAAAACTCTCCCCCGAAATGTGCCGATGTGTGTGTGCTTTGTCTCGTCTTCATGTGGGCATGCTTGCGAGTATTTTGGCTCCAACCCCTGGTTCTCCCTCACTTCCTTTAAGCCCAGCGGAGGATTGGTTTTGGCTGGGTCACTGCCTGGCTACAGATGCATTCTGGCTGGTGTCCACAGTCAGCAGTCTGTGGTCAGCGGTCATCGTGCACAATGGAGACGGGCCGTCCCCTGTGGGTGTCAGACGGAAACGTACACATGGATCCTACCAGCTGGACTGATGGCTTGCGGGGCTCAGTTTCTTTCTGCAGTTTTTCTCTCGGTCCCCCTCGGTTTCTTTTTTAAGTTATCCGTCAGTCTCTTTCAAATCTAGTTTGGGTTTCAATTCTTTGTAATTTCACCCTTCTGTTCCTCACTCTGCCTCACTTTCCTGTCTGATTCACCTCTTCTTCTCTCCCCACTCACTCTAATTTTCTCTCGAGAGACTGTGTTTTTTTTATCTGTCTATTTTGTTCTTCCACTCCACTCTTTTCATCTCGTCTTCACCTTGCACACATTCTCAGCTGTCTCTGCTTCTGTCCAGCCTAAGTGTGATTTCTACCACCGGCTCACTGGTGTACAGATGCCCCCGGCCCTATATGGGGGGCCCCTCACGGCTATGAGCCAAAATATTGTGTTTTTTAAACTGCATAGAAGCTGCATTACACCGTTGCACCCGATGCACGCTAATGCATTACAAAGTCTGTAATTAAGCTCGGTATGTTATTAAATCTGATATTCACATACATTCTTCAAATATTGGTACTGGAGTGCTTTAAAATTCTTGATGATGATGATGATGATGATGATGATGTTTATTATTATTTACTTTTTAACAGTTATTGTACTTTTTTTGTTTATTATTATTATTATTATTACTTTAAAAATGAGCTTATAGATGCCCAACCTTTCCTTCAGATAAATTTAGTAAAATTTATGGCAAAAATGTGGCACATTTTTACCTCAATTTACCACATATTGTACGGTAAAGGAGTATATTATTTTTCTCTTTACTGTTGATATTGTTAATAATGTAATTGCTCCACTACTACTATTAATTATTATTATTATTATTATTATTTAATGGTTATTTTATTTTTTTTGTTTATTATTATTGTTTTTTTACTGTTATTATTGTTAATGTAATTGATCCACTAATAATAATAATAATAGTTAAACTGCTAAAATAAATAAGCTAAATGTCAATTAACTAAAAGTGTCAAATAACCTGAAATGTCTATAGAGATCAAATACATTCCCTTTTTTCAGTATTTCTTCCCATATCCTTTTTTCCGCTCTGTTTAGCACTGTGTCGTTATAAGGGTTGTGACGGTGAGGACATTTTTACCACCAGTCAATTGACGTGTGACCACACCAGTAATACCGGTATCAGCTGGGATGGGGTGTTCGTGGGGGTAGTTCGCTAGAGTTTTCCATCTTTCCCTTGCTTTTTTTCACTTTTAAATAGCTTGGAAATGCCAGTGCGCATTTTAATTTCACTTTCGAATATGCGGCAATTCAGAGTCAATGGATTGTAATGGACAATAACAAAACAGCACAATAACCACCTCGCTTATATTAAACATAGAATGTTTAATTTATTTAACATAACTATATTATTAAACAAAACAACGATGGGGGATGGTGCCTCGGTGGGCAAGTTGATGTAACCAGTGTTGCGGCTTAAAACACACCGTCAATACCGACTATCGCAGCAAGCTTAGTCTTTATTTGTGCTGTATTTGTGGGCCAGTGTTCTCAGCAGCATCTAGAATGCTAGTTCAGACACATGACCTCAAAAGCCTATTGAGTGAATGAAAAATAGACCTGCAATTCGCTACCAGTGTGAAAGAGTCCCTAGGGATACACCGTTTTGTTTTAAGATATATCGTTCAATGTAAATAGGTCTTCCTAGCTGGAAAGCCATCTTATGCTGCTGTGGTATAACAATGGGTCCAGGGTTGCCTGCTCCAGAGAAAACCAAGGCTACTGAACACCTCTAACTCATCATTCCGTAATGAGTTTAATGATCTTCTTCAATGTGCGGTTGATCGATATCCCTCTTTTCTTGTGCTTCTCTTTTTGATTCAAGCCATCCGTGCGATCAGCATGTAATTCTATTTCTCAGAGCCTCTGAGATTGTGTGTCACAAACAACCTTGGAGTGAATGAGATCATCCAGTGTTCCATGTGTGTGACAGTGGATCTTTTTGAGGAGTGTCACATGGCAACGGCCCTCGGGAACACTGGAACATGGAGCCAATTTGTTGCCTGGTGAGGGGAGTCACATGACCCCTGCGCTATCCTGAGGGAGCTGGGGGTGGGGTGGTACTTGGTTCAGACAGCCAAATGTAGGAATGATTGTCAGAAAGGGGGTTGTAGATCATCAGAGCTGGGGAGGGGGAGATCTTGAGTATCCAATCCAACAAGGTAGCAGCCACACGTTCACAATGTTCCCTCTAATCAGAAAATGCAATGAAGTCATCACACAGGAGAGCAGCAGATGTAATTGGGAGGAAATAGGCAAGGCTGTGTTGGTAAATGGATGCCTGGGAGGGGGGCCGTGTTGTTGCAGCTGACCCGTGGCCCCTGAGTTGCTCATTAAAACACGGAGGCTTCAGTTAAAGGAAGAAGATGCGCTCTTCCTCCATCCGTGCAAGCCCTCATCACGAGCACGGACCTGTGAACACATTGGACAGGTCAGAGAAGGTAACATTGACTTGCTTGCACAAACCAAGCCTGGTTTTTCATCCGAACAATGACGGAACGGACACGCTATCTAAAGGGAAGCTGTTGCAGAGCATTGGCGTAAGGCTATTGTGAGGCAGAGCTTTGTGGAGTCCTCGCACGTCTGCATGAGACTGTCAGACATGATGTCTGATGAGCTTAGGCTACTGTTGCAGTGTTTCACACTTGGTTTGATTACTTGGTCCAAATTTTGCTGCCCTGTTAGTGTTTATTTGACATTATATATTGTTCATGCTCATCTCCTCTATTTTAACATGTCGATTATTTGATGTTGTTTAAAGCACAATTAAAATCTTCTTTAACAATCTTTAAAACCACAATAGTTTAAAAACACTGTTAAATGTGAGATTTTCTAAAGATTACAATTAGTATCCATTTTTCTTATTGTGCTTTATTATGTTTAAATGCTGAAATTCACCAAAACATTTCAAATTAGTAATTTTATTTTTTAATATTTTATTTTTAATTAATTTGGTCATGATAGTATTGAATATGAATTAAGGCTCTTCCTCTTCCATCTTTTCCCACATACCCATTACTGTGATAAATAAAGTAAAATGATAAATTCTGGTAAATTAGACCATTTTGTGTCATTGAGATGAATAATAATAATAAGTGGCACAGTTTACTTTAATTCAATTATTATTATTATTATTACTAGTAAATAATAATATTAATACTCATTGTGAATAATTAGAACTGGCACAGTTTACTTTAATTCTATTATTATTAGTATTATTATTATGAACAGTTATTAACATAATAATAATTTAGACCTTGGACCCATAATTAAAAATGTATTTATTTGTAAAAATAAATATATTTATTATAAAAAATTTCATATCGTACATATTTTATATAATACCGTGATGCAGAAATGATGCAGAAATGCAATTGTAACATGTCATTAGAGTTTTTAATATTTAATATTTAACTTATTTCGACATAATAGTATTGAATTTCCCACAGTCTTGGAAAACCTTTTTTTATATATATTTATTTTATTCAGGAAAAGTGTTATTTAAAGGGGTCATATGATGTTACTAAAAAAGAACATTATTTTGTGTATTTGGTCTTTTGGTGTAATGCAAAAAACACATTATTTTCCACATACTGTACATTATTGTTGCTCCTCTTAATTCAATTATTAATACAACAACCTATCTGCTACCACTGGATACCATCCAATGCACATTCATGACATTGCGTATCCGGCCTATGTATAATCGGCCTGTGTGCATCTTTTTTGCATCGCATTTATTGTGTCGCATATATATGTGTGTACATAATGTAGAATGTGTACATACTGTGTAGAATGTGTATTGATAACTGTAAGTATGTCTAATAGTACACTGTGTGTACTGAGTATATGTATGTGTATTTTGCACATTGTCATGTAAATTGACTATATGTAAATTGTTTCTGCACTGTCTGGAGGATGCTCTCAAGAATTTCACTCACCAAGGCACATGTGCTGTGGGGATGTGACAATAAAAGTGATTTGATTTGATTTGATGCTCCGCCTTTCTGAAACGCGCTGATTTTTACAAATCTCATCGTTCTGAGAAGAGAGGTGTGCTCTGATTGGCCAGCTATCCAGTGCGTTGTGATTGGCCAAATACCTCAAGCGTGTAACAGAAATGTTACGCCCCTTACCGTATGGTAATGCCGTGTCCTGGCGCGACGAGACAAAAACAGTAAAACCCATTATAAAAGAGGCATTTGTTGCATTCAGTGAGGACATAATTACTGATTATAATGACTCATATGGTCTTTTTACGCGTTGCGCCGCGCCACGCCACCTAAACATAACACCTTGTCTGCATTTGTGATCGTAGAAACGCCAAACAAGCGCTACTCTACACTGCTCAAAACTCATTTGAATAGTCAGTAACAAAATCTTTAAATATCGAAACGTACTTACAGGCTGTGAGTCAGAAGCACCAGACTGTCATTGCGACGTTGGAATTGCCCCACTTTATAGTGTTCACATCACAGCCATTCATAGTGTTTACATTGTAGGCTACTCTCTGGAAACAGTCCTCCGTAAAATGCGCTGCACACATTCGAGTATTTGCATTGTACTGTTCTGGAACAGTGTTGTAAATAGAACTTAACCACTGATGTCTAGTCGTGTACTTATTTAAGCCCAAACAAAGTACTTTCGCTTTCACTACAAAACGCACTGCGTCTCCACGACATGGCGATGGTAACAACAATACTACAGCGAGAATAAAAGTTATGCCTTTTTTCATTGCATATACATTTGGGCGGTGTTATGCAAATCTTGACGTAGACATGTGGGGGCGTGTTTAAATGAGCCGTTTTAGGAGAGGGTGGCAGAGTCTTAACTTTGATAAAAAATATCTCTTTTTGGTTTGAGACTTTAATCTTTGCAACTTTACAGATCTTATATATACACAAACAGCTTCTAACACTCCAGAGAGAAAGGAAAACATGAAATCGCATCATCTTTAAATATTTTTGTTATTCTCCAGAATATTTAATTTGCTAGATATTGTTCTTGTGTAGAGTAAAGCTTGCTTAAAAGCCGTAGCGATGCCTTACTTGTGAGTGAATCAGTTAGTTTTTAATATAGGGATTTTTTATGAATCAGTTAAACTTGTTTAAAAAAAAAAACAGGTCATTGGTGAATCACTAAATCATTCGATATGATTCAACATGAAGTATAATGTGAAATCATCCTTTGTTTCTTCCCACCGTGCTCAATGTTTTTCCTTCAGTCAGTTTCTCTGGCAGCATGCTTACGTTTGCTGATTACATGCAGAACAAATGTTTGCATTGGCCAAGTCTGAGGTCGTGTCCACGCCAGACACAGAGCATTGTTATCTTTCTCTCTTACAATCTCTCCTCCTTGTCTTCCCTCACTATCTCCCTCTTTCCTCAGGGTCCGGGTATAGAATCTTGGAGGAAATTCTTCGTCCACGGTTGTTATTGTGGCCGCTCTTTGTTGGTTTGCAGGTGAATAATGGATGAGGCAACTGTTATGTTTAAATGCACAGCAATCATTGGCGTACGCTTCCAAAAAGCAGCTGTGCCTGTGTGGGTGTATTTTTGTCTCCTTTTTTTCATAGTGGATCTCGTTCTCAGATGATTGAGTCTGTTGTGTTTCATAAAGTGGAGAAATAAAGGCAAGAGAAATGCACACAATTTTCCGAGCAGATTTATTTAACATGCAAGGCTTTTATTAATCGGCAGCCACTAAGTGTTTTTTCTTCTTCTCAAAAAGTGTAGAACTAGCTGTAGTTAGCCTTTGAAGAGTTCTGGAAGAGAGAAGAAAGGAGCAGGCAGTCAGTCTCAAGGTGAGAAGAATCTATCTTCTCTTCCTGTGTTGAGTGTCTCAGACTGCTGACAGATTGTTTCAGCTGATGGCACAACCCCGTTTCCCATGTCTCTGGAACACCTGTGTCAAAACAACCCTGTGAGCTCCGGGCCCGGTGCCTCCAGTGATTCGACAGGGGATTCAATGCCGCTATAGTCCTCAAAAAACACTGCAATCCTGCCCTGTCTTCTCATACACACAGCGCCTGATTGCAGATACACAGCTGCATACATGCAGAGCTTACTCTCTGAAATCTGTCTGATTGATGTGAGAAGGGATGAAAAGGCTGTTTTGTGGAAGCCAGTTTTGCAAGGCTCTTGATTTGAAATATAAATAATTGAAGCTCCTTTTTTCTCCTCGGATGGCTTGCGAGAAATGAGGATGTATGCCAATTAAGATTCCCTTCTGCCCTCCAAGACGATCCGGCACGTTGGAGAACGAGCCGAAAGACGGAAGAATGAAAGGGTGAAGAGAAAGAGTTCATTACTGTAAATGCAAATGAAACGGTCCCTGCGTATAATAGTGTGTCACTGTCAGAATTGATAAGAGAAAAAGCTTCGTTTTGTGCGTGTGCATAATTTTGAGCGGAGTGTGTTCGGAAATGGAGCTATATAATGGTAGAACATAAGCCATAGAGGTTATATAGTATTATGCTGATGCCTTAATGTTAATACTTCATAATAGCTGGTCTCCATATAGCATGATTTTTATACTTTGCTCAAGCTTTTTAAGCCTCCGCAAGGAAATGTAATATACATAAAAGCGGACTGTGAAGTATTCTGCAAACATAAAACACTGGAGATATTCTTTCGTCGGTTAAACCCAAAACTTTCTGAAATATTGTAAATGCTTTTGAGAATAGATTGCCCATTGCTAGGTTGAGTTTGGTTGTGGATGTTCATGTGTATGTGTGTGGAAACAGCAATCATAATAAGCTGTAGAGGGATAAAAAAATGTCCAGATGGGTTGAAGAAGCGCTCCCTTTGGTCCCGAGCACTTGCTGCTTTGCAGTGGTTGATTCATTGGAATATGCTGAGGAGCAGCTGGGTTTTGTCTATACTGTATGCGAAACAATTTCCATTTGGTCCTCCAGTGTGTTTGCTCTTCTAAAATGGGATGCTCTGCATGTCATCCAATCACTGCATCCTCTCCACCTCTGCTTAATTTATAGGTAGATGGAAAACAGGCTGAATTTGGCCTCTATTCTGCAGAGGTTAATTGTGTGAGGCGAATCTGTGCCGCTATTGATAGTGAAGGATGAACCGAAAACAAGCATTGTCTCAAGCGTAGATTTGCAGATAAATGGACCAGAAGATTCCGTGATGAAACTGCACACCAGGCAGATGTTAGTGAAGGTGCTTGTGTGGACACAGAAGCTCAGAACAGCATGCCATTATTTATTTTTTCCCTGCATTGAACTACTTAACGACATTTAAACGCAAAGTGCATTCTTTTTATATTTAATAACAGCACTTGCCTATCTGTCTGACACTTACAAGTTTTGTAGCTGCAGAAGTGGTCATCTGTTCTCTATAGAGTGATGTAGGCGAGTGCTTCTGGTGCATCTAAAGTCTATTCAGCAGGGGAAAAAATAATGCCAATGGAGTTCTTTGGAGCATTTTTATAACAATGTTTAGAACCATAAAGTTTATAATTAACTAACTAACTAATTAATTTAATAATAATAATAATATATATAAATATAATTATGCATGATATATCAGTACTATAATGTTTTCAGTTGTTATTGGCTTTGCAAATCCATCAAAATTTTATTTTTTTATATATTTTAATTATTAAAAACAACAACAACAACATATTCTAACAATTATTTAACTTGCATAGTTTTTGATTATTTTATTTTTAATCTATTTTGATGAAATATTATCGATTTTTATATTCAGCAGTTATGGGTTATAGGCCATAACATGAAATTTGGTTTTGTAATATCAGTGCATCCATAAATAATCAATATCACTTGTTATTGAAAGGAAAGGAAGGAAAGGACATGACGTATGGCCAAGTATGGTGACCCATACTCAGAATTTAACCCATCCAAGGGCACACACACACAGCAGTGAGCAGTGAGTAGTGAACAAACACACACACACACACACACACACACACACACACACACACACACACACACACACACACACACACACACACACACACACACACCCGGAGCAGTGTATAAATATAAATATTAAATATCAATATTAAAATATTAATTTTAATTATTTCAAAAACATTTGTAAACATTTTAAATATTTTTATGATCTTGCATATTTTAAATGTATTATATTTGTATTTATTTTGACCAAATAGTATATATTTTTATATTTAGCATCTATCAGTTATAGGCCTTGATAATTATCATCATCTTATTGGTTTTTGTATTAGTGCATCCCTAAATAATCATGATCAGTTCTCATTGGATATAAATATTGGCAGATATTGGATTTCTACCTATTTTAATTATTTAAAAAATATTTGTAAAAACTTTATTTTAATGAACTTGCATAGTTTTAAATGCATTTATTTAGACAAAATAGTATAGATATTTATATTTGCCATTAATCAGTAATATGCCTTATAACTAACATAATTATCTTAGTTATCTTATAACTAAGATAATTATCATCATCTTATTGTTTTTTTAATGACATCCCTAAATAATCATAATCAGTTCTCATTGGATGTACATATTAGCAGATATTGGATTTTTAATAATTTTAATTAGCTATAAAAACATGTATACTTAAATTATTTTAATAAACTAGCATAGATTAATTTTTTTTTATTTTATTTAACAAAATAGTTTAGATTTTTATATTTGGCATTTATCAGTTATAGTCCATATAAAAATGCCCATCACCTCATTGCTTTTGTAATATTGGTGCATCCTTAATCAAATCCAGTTTTGAAGCACTGCTGTGTGTTGCTCTATTTGGACCAAACTTGCCATAGTCCTCAAGTTTAGTTCCACAGCTGCTGCTGCCACCTGCATTACCTGCAAGTTCAATCACACAGCCCCTGTCTGTCATGGATGCCAGCTCCCATGAAGCCCGGTGTCAAACACAGCCAAAGTCAAGCAAGTCTCCAAAAAACAGTCACTCTCTGCTGGTCGTGCAGTTTCTGTTTTGGCACATTGCTTCAGCAGCCCTTCAAAGAACCCCACCACGGTTCCAGCTCAATTGCCCCCATAAGGACCATTAAGAAAGCATTGTGGGAAATACAGAACGAATAAAGAGTGGGGAGCTGGAGCATGGCAAGTATTAAATGCTGCAATCATTATTGTAGTTACCAAGATGAGAGGGGAAAACAGCATGCTGATGAATGAGTGGCTGTAAATGCTGTTGCTGGTTAGTTCTTCTCCATTAGTACGCAGTGCCTGGCCCGTTCCCAGAGACCCAGCTCTCAGCCCGGGGCAGCTGCGCTCCTGCCTGTGTTCAACAGCTTGGTCCCGGAGTGAGGAGCAGTCTGAGTGGGAGGGTAATGAGCTCGCTCCACCCTGAGCTGAACATCCAGCTGTGGGAGAAGAATCGTCCTTGCATGCACATCTTTGCTTAGGCAGGTGGTTTCGTGATGGGGAGGGAAGCGTTTGGGGAAACTGGATATACATGTGATGGTAGATCTCTTTAAATATCTCATCTGTTCTCCTAGACAGTCGTGAGATTAAATGGAGAGCAACTTGGCTTGAGGCTGTTTCTCAGATTTTTCTCATGAGAAAACCTACTAAATAATCTCAAATTGTCACTTCTAGAGTTTGGAATGAGATTTCAACAGTGTTTCAAACTGTGTTCACATGTGCAGGATATCAGAGTCTGACATTTCAGTTTGAACTTGTTACTCGTCAGTAGGATAAATTATATTATATTCTACTCTATTATACAGTTGTCTCATTTATTTATCTTTTTATTTGATTTATATGACTAATTAAGTTTAATTCTATACTAATTTATCGAAAAATTATTAAACTGAAAATAAATCAAATGTATAACTTTAAATGATAACAATTACTATATAGACCTACGGATTGAAAAATTGATATTTATTTTGAAATCTGCTAAAGTTTACATTGTACTTATTTATTAAATTATAAGTGTTTAAATGTAAAAGTGTAAAGTTTAACTTTACCCAATAATGAAATGTAGCAATTTACTCACCCTCCACTTGTTCCAAATCTGTTAAACATTGACATTTAGCAGACGCTTTTATCCAAAGCAACTTACAGTGCATTCAGGCTATACATTTTTTTATCAGTAAGTGTGTTCCCTGGGAATCGAACCCACAACCTTTTGCACTGCTAACGCAATGCTCTAACCACTGAGCCACAGGAACACAGGAAATCTGTTTCTTTCTTCTGGTGAGCACAAAGAAAATGTATTTTGAAGAATGTTGAAGTGTTTTATTACCAACATTTTTCAGAATATGATCTTTTGTGCTCAGCAGAAACCCATGCAGGTTTGGAACAACTTGGAGGGTGAGTAAATGATGACAGAATTTTCATCTTTGGATGAACTACCCCTTTTAGTGAGTGTTAAATGATGGGAAAGGTAATCTAAATGTAAAAATAAGCATAAAATATTTTCATTATTGGCTGATACCGATAAATGAAATCCGTCAATATCCCATATGGAATTGATATATTATTTGTGCATTACTAGACAACATAACTAAAGAACCTAATTAACTTTCCTGAGCAATGAAAGAGAAACGTCTGCGTAATAAAATCTTCCTCTGGAATGATTTATTCATTGTTTCCTTGATATATGGGAGAAGGCTGGATTTATGTGATGGTGGTTTTCATC
Source organism: Ptychobarbus kaznakovi (assembly GCA_027422405.1). NCBI lineage: Eukaryota > Metazoa > Chordata > Actinopteri > Cypriniformes > Cyprinidae > Ptychobarbus > Ptychobarbus kaznakovi. The sequence continues at coordinate 11,261,568 of CM049794.1, read as the reverse complement.
AGTCCTAAAGCACTTAACCTGAGTGGCGGTGGGTATCCTCAACCAAAATCAATATGTGATGTACGGTATACGGCCGTGTGCTGAACACACATCGAGTAATAGGTATTAGGGTGAGGACTGGGTAGGGAAAGAAGGATTAGGGTAATTGTGTTTTATCTGCTGTGGTCTTTAGTGGATTGCACTGAGGACACACACATACATACACACAATAGATAGAGAGATAGAGAGACCTCTCCAGTGACCTCTACAATGTAGATAGCAGTGAACTAGAGTGGAACAGGCTCTTGCACTGTGCTAACAGATAAAGATCAGATTTGAAAATCGCATTTATGGAGCAGAACTCCTTTTGAATTATTTGAGAAGAAATAGAAGAATGGTCCCAAAACATCATAAAAGAGACTGTTAAATTGTTGTTTTTTTAGCAAAACGAAAATAAATTTTTCATACTGTACATTTATAGCAATGTGATGCTTATGTTTATTTAAACAAAAATTATTTTATTATTTATTTAAGACAAAGTAGTATCAAATTAAAATGTTGGCCATTTAATTGATTATCAGCCATTATTCAAAATAATAGCTTACTGGTATTTGCCTGAATTTTAATAATGGTGCATCCCTATTTTTTTATTGTATTTTATAAAAAAATTTTAGGACACAAACTGAAAGGTTGGGCTGTTCATAATAAATGATAATAACATTTGCGTCAAAGTCTTTTTATTATGCACCAGTTAAGTTAAATACCTGATTCAGAATGTTTATAGTTTATAAATATTACAGACTAAGCCACATTTGAAGCAATTATATAATGAAGTTATAATAAAATGCCTGCTAGTTGACACATATCCACAGTTGCATGGTATCGCCTATTGTATTGCCAAGCATTAATTGCTGTCGTTTTCATCAAGGTAGTATTAAACCGCAGTTAAGGTAAACATAAGCTTTGAATAATAACTATCCATCCGTTTTCTCAGACTTGTCTGGATTAGGATCAGTTATAGCAGAGCAGCAAAATGGACAGTTTGAATCTGGCAGATTGACAGTGATTTGATTTGGACATCTGTCAGGCGAAGCCCATGAGCTGTAGGAAACCAAAAAGAACCACATGAGAGAGTCTCAAAACTCGAGTTGCTAACAACAAAACTACTAGATTGATTAACCTTCAGTGGAAATCAGGATTGGAATATCGCCATATGGTTTTTGGGTTGCCGAGTCTGTAGAAATTGACTGTAGATATTGAACGAACAGCTTCATCTCTGTGATAGCTCACACCTGGATGCATTGTCGACAGGCGGTGTGCCTCACCGAGCAGCAGCCCAGTCGGCAGATGTGTTCTCACGTTAAATTACGCTGATGTCATTTCCCATGGGTAATGTCTCTGTTACAGTTATATCGGCACTCGGTAGACAGCAAGAAGGAAAAATCCCCACTTTCGCACTTTTTTTTGGAGTATGACAGCGCGGTGAAGTAAGGAACTCCCAGCTGTAGGAAGCCAGAGCAGATCTGGCTGGAGGTGCAGTTAGCTCATTCTCACTCATAGTCTGCTGGCAGTCGCCACCTCCCTCTTTATCTCCTGCGCTGTCTCACATCTATTTTTCCTGACAGATTGTTTTTAACTGCTTGTGCAGTGTAGTGTTATGAGTTGAGCACTTGGGGGGATCTGCTCATAATCAAAACAGCCTAATTTATTGATGATAGTCTATACAATAAGACACTCAGCCAGCTGCTGTGAAGGAAGCTCAGTGTCTTAAGAATTATTATGAGGGTTGGAGGAAACTGTTTCTCCTTTCTCCTAGCGGGGGCAGTCGTAGCCTAATGGATAGAGCGTCGGACTTGTAACCTGAGGTTGTGGGTTCGAATCTCGGGTCTGGCAGGAATTGTCGGTGGGGGGAGTGAACAACGAGCGTTCTCTCCACCTTTGATACCACGACTGAGGTGAGACTGCCCCCACCCACTGCTCCGGGTATGTGTTCACTACTGTGAGTGTGCACTTGGATGGGTTAAATGCAGAGCACAAATTCCGAGTATGGGATGGGTAACCATACTTGGCCACACATCACTATTTTCTATTTTCTTTTCATTTGATTAAACCATTGAAACTTTGATGAAAAGGGACCATTGAAGACGTTTGATGTCTGTTCTTTTCACTGAGGTGTCACCTTAAGATAGTTTTGGAGATGGATGGTTGGATGGATTGGTAAGTGGAGAGAGATGGATGTTTGAATGGTTGAATGAATGAAGAGTTGAATGGATAGATGGATGTTTGAATAGATACATGGTAGATGAATAGAAGGATAGTTGGATGCACAGGTAAATGTATGTACAAGGAAATGGATATTTGAAATTGAATGAATAAGTAAATGGACGGACAGACGGCGGACGGACTGATAGACAGAAAGACAGACAGACAGACAGACAGACAGACAGACAGACAGACAGACAGATGGTTGCATATTTAGAGGGATGGATTGACTTATTTTGTTCTCTGGCAATAATCTGAATCCGAAACTTCACTGAAGACACTTGAAAGTGAATATCTTTTGAATTTCTCTTATCTTCTACTTTAATAACCTCTACTATTTTAAAATACATGAAGTGCCCCTCTATGCTTTACTCCTATCCCTTCAATCCTGAAATGAGCACACATGCGTCATTCCAGAAACATGGCACAAGAAACAAGCAGAAGTCGATGAAAAGCCTTGAGGCAGCTCGTCATGAAAGTGCGGGAAGTGCAGAGAGTTTGTGGTTGTTTCTTAATGGAAGTTGCCAGCTGAGAGAGCACACTGAGAGAGATGTTAACCTTCTGAGATAGCATGCACATTAAAGATGCATTACGGAGAGCTTTGAAGTCAAATTAGGTCTTATTCGAGTCATGACAGAGGGTGTGTAGAATCGACCGGATGTGGCTCCCTCTTCTGTCTCCTTATTATTTGATGGGGGTTTCAGATCATTGTAGCCCGCATGAATGTCACTAGATGCCCAGTTATCTTTGCTAAATGCATTTCTTAGTCTACATGTCAGGCTGAAGGGAGATTAATAGCCCTGGTGGAGTGTGGGTGTTGTTTAGGGGTGCAGCACCACAGCTGGTGAGTGAACCTAGAGCCCTGTGCTGGAGGCCCGGCTGACCCCGTGTTCTCTGCTATGTACATCAGGGGCTCGATTTCACGGGCCCCCTATAATGTCAATGAATAGGCTGTGCCCAAAGAGATAAACGGCCCCTGTTGCGGAACGGAGAATAAACTTGCAAAAAAAAAAATATATATATGTGTGTGTGTGTGTGTGTGTGTGTGTGTGTGTGTGTGTGTGTGTGTGTGTGTGTGTGTGTGTGTGTGTGTGTGTGTGTGTGTGTGTGTGTGTGTGTGTGTGTGTGTGTGTGTGTGTGTGTGTGTGTGTGTGTGTGTGTGTGTGTGTGTGTGTGTGTGTGTGTGTGTGTGTGTGTGTGTGTGCACGGCGGGTATCCAGCGAGGGGTGGGTTAAGAAACAGAGCGTATAAATAATTTATAATATGTACTGGCTTCTTTGTGAAGATGAACATCAATTGTGTAAATGCCAGTCAGTATTGAAGGTGGGGGGGGGGGAAAAAGAAGCATTAGCTCTTTGTGCTGTTGACCTCATTATGTGGCTTAGAGCATAAAATAAACATTCATAGGCGAGAAACCTAGTGAAATAATGCTATGGATTAAAAAATGTCCCACTGATCTTTTGCCAGTATATTCATTTTCAATTCTACTGAATAATCATTGTTGCTCATTTTTGCTTTTATTTTTTACAGTGTGACAGATGAATAAAAGCATGGCATGGTGTCACGAGAAGAAGAATATATATATTTTTTGTTGATGTTTTTGCCTGTTGCTTCCAATTAATTTTTTTTATTTATCTGGTACCATCGTTCATTCCAGTTCTGCGTTTTCTATTACTGTTGTTGTTTTATATATATAGAGAGAGGATTTACTGTAGATGTGTGTGTATATATATACATACATACATACACAGTATATATGCATATATCATTTTAAATGCATCTAAGTCCTTTCCTTCAAATTGTCCTTTAAGTTTAAATTGGCTGTTTTCCTTAATAGCTCATAAAAAATCACCAAAACCGAGAGTAAAAAAGACAGATTCTGTTTTACTCACATTTTTTCCTTTCCCATTTAAATCACAAAGTTTGCAATTACAATTTAGCACAATTGTTGGCAACACTCTCCTTTAAATCACTATCAACTCAAAAGGCTTGACATGATTTTGGTTAAATTGCCCTTTTGTATTTTCGCTGTCGTTCCAGCTCCCCCCCCCCTTAAAACACTCCCAAGTATTCCCAAAAGCTTTTATTCTCGGTTTCCCCCTCCCTCCCTCACTGCCTCACCCCTCCCTACCCTTTGTTAGAGACAGCCCCTCATCCACTCCCCCTCTCACTGTCTTCTCCTTCATTCGAGGCAGAGAGAGGGAGTCATGAGCGTCTGTGCCGTAAGGATGCAGAAACACGCTCTGTGTATTGTTTAACGTAACGAAGAGGTGGACTAAGTGTCATCGGCCAGTTTGTTTTCTTTTTTCCTGCTTTTTTCCTCTCAGGCTCCACTCATTTGTGCATGCCGCTCCCTGGTTCTTTGGCTGAGAAGCGCTGGCTCAACGCAAGCTTGCGCTGATAGAGTACCTGCTGCCTGGGGGATTTTCTCACATGAATAGCGGTGATCAGAGTATATGTTTTGGCTGGCAGTGAACACTTCTTCTGAGGCTCAGCTGGAGCGAGTTTAAGCCCAGGACACGAGGAGGTACACAAGAACAGGAATGGATGCTTGAGAGAGAGCCAAACGGAGAGAGAAATAGCTTCTGACTCCAATGAAAAGAAATGAGAACGGAAGAGCCACTTTTTCCAGAGCGACAAACAACTTGGCTGAGTCCACAACAGGGGCTTGTCTTGTCTCAGGAGTTATCCACTAAAAAGGACTGAGGACTAACAGCGCTGTCCAAAGCAGTTGTCTAGTTTGCTTTGTGTGCTTTGCCATCGCAATCTCAGCTGTTCCTCGTATCTTGTTTCCGGCTGCCCGGATCAAGGAGCGCGCCTATATGCTGACAGGAGCATCTGGGGGAAGATTGCTCACCAGACACCACAACTTTTGACTGTACGCTTCATCCAGAGTGCTTTCCAAAAAAGAGGGGAGGTCGCCAGAGAGGACCAGTGTTGAAGGATAGAGGGTGGGGGGGTTGAGGAAAAAGACCCTGCTGCTCTCCGGGGCATATGGTCGAGCTTGCCAAAGACAGCTGCTGACTCTCTGTGGGCTAATTATTCATTAATTCAGGAGATTCAGCCTGGGGCGGGGGGAGAAAAGCTGTGACTTTTTACAACCGAATACAAGCCTAGTATTGCAGTTCTCAGGAAGATTTGGGAAGGGGTCACTCTCCAAAAGTTTGTATGTTTGTGTGTGAGAGAGAGAGGCTAATGACTCCAATTCCATCTTGTGCGCAACCGAGCGTTTCCCTGGACAGACGACTAGCATGATGCCTAGCCGCACCCGCAGTGCATCCTGACACATGCCACAACCAGAGCAGCCTGGCATCTTCATGCCGCTGTCGGGCACAGACAGGTGGCAGCACGTCCTGAAAGAAGGGAATTCATTGTGCCATAAAAATTACAAGCACCCCTTAAGACAAATCAAGAGCCAATTCATTACTAATTCGCCAAGCCGTGTAGTTCTGCGCTTGCGGATTTAAAGTGCAAAGTGCAGCGGGGATTGTTTGCACTCACTTGTCGTGTTGCCAATATAGGCCAGAGGTCCAGTGGAGATTTTTGTCAGATACACTCGAGAGAACTCGCGCTCTAACCTTTCATGACAAACTACCCCTGTGCTTGGGAGAGAAATGGTGGGATCGCCAGAGGGTTGGGGACTGTAGGACTTGTACCCTTCCAGAGTGGCTGTAATTTGGGAACAAAATGCATTGCTTGGAGACTGGCGAAAGCATTTGTATAAGTTTTTCAGGAAGGAACTGCGATAAGAAGCGCCACTGGAGTTTAAGCTGAAGCAATTTTCGGATTTCTTTTGTCTATCCTTCTTCTCTGAGTCTGATTGGAACGCTTGCCGACTTGGCGTACTTTAGGGACGGCGCGGAGTGGAGTATGACCAGTTGTCAGTACCCCATGCCGCCCCCAGAGCGGGACCGCAGGTACCAGCACAAAGTGTCGCTGGTCGTGCGGTACTTCATGATTCCTTGCAACATCTGTCTCATACTGCTGGCCACTTCCACGCTCGGCTTCGCTGTACTCCTCTTCCTCAATAACTGTAGGTCACAGTTAGTGAAACATGACTTGCAGCGTATGTATATATATGTGTTTGTGTGTTCGTGTTTGTGCATGACCCTGTAGAGTTTTTGTGGCTTGATAAGTTACATATTAGTGCTCCTTTCCCTTGTGTGCTTTGTATAGTTTTCTTACAGTGATACTCAGGGAGGCAGAGGGAAGACTATTTGACGGATGGATGGTTCAATAAGGATCGATGGCAATCAAAAACTAATCCCTAATGCGTTGGCTTCGATCCCCTGCCTGACAGTGAAATGATTAAGGATGACACAGATAAACTGTCCTCATCCTACAAAGTGCTTGAACGCTTGTGTCTAAAAACACTGCTCGGTGGCGCTCTGTCATCCCTGAAGCAGTGGTATTTAGACTGCACAGTGGGATAAAGGGGCAGATTAAATGCCTTTGGATGTGAAAGCTTGGCATTAGCGTCAGTGCTTACTGTATCTGCTTGAGTGAATCTGAAAACGCTTTGGTGTCTTAGGGTGCCCCGCCAGCCGGTGTGTGTTGGCAGTTTTGGCACTGTGCTTACAAAGAAAAGATTGGAGACGAAACGTGAGCTCCAGAGCATGTCACAGTGCGCTTTGATGACATGGAGCAGCAGGTAATGCTGCTCTTTTCCTGTTTTAGATGCGTTCCTATCTCTGTCCTGTTTTATCTGCCTTTTTGCACCATTGCATCCCGGGTTTTCTTATTCTGTGAATTCTCAGTTACATAGAAACGCGTTATCTAAGACTACAGTATGATTTCTTTGGAGCTTTTGTAAGATTTTATTAGTACGCTCCGCTAGAGAAATAAGTTTAATTGATTAGAAAATGGTCTTGCTATGCATCGGTGCTGATGTCTCATTAAATTATTAATGACATTGAAATTTAGATGACTTTTTAACAGGAAGCTTGTGCAGCGGTTGTCAGACACACACGCATATGTATATGGTCTTGTTTACACTTGAGTTCAGTGGCTGTCTTTGGTCGTTCTCCTGCATTAAGCTTGTAAGATGCCATGTAAAATTACAATCCAGACACTGGTGTATTGTTATTGGAAATATTTGACAAATTGGGTCACAAAGTACCCAACAAAATTTAAATTAGCCCTTTGGTAGGGCCTCAGGCCATCTGAGTAGATATTAAAACACTGTTAAATAGTTATATAGAAGAATATATGTGACTTTGTTGTGTATATACACAATAATTTACACCTTTTTAGATAGGAATGTAGTTTTTTTTTTTTAGAAAGGCCCTGGGAAGGAGAAAACAGTAAAAAAAAGAGCATTCAGCTCCATGCACCCTCTGTAAACCATTACCTACCTCATTTCTCATAATCTTACCTGTGCCCTCACTTAAAGAAATCCACGGTACCTCAGCATTAGATCTATATTAAAAGACCAAAAAGGGCCCTTCATGAAATTCTAAAAATGTGCCCTCTCCATCCCTCAATAAAGGAGTCTGAGTGTGAGGTTCATTTATAAGCCGACCATGTCGCAAAATCGATTTAATCCAGACAGATTCCATTAGATTTAAACATAAACTCAGTTAGAGCACTCCATCCCTGCTCCTCGAAGAAGAGTAAAAAACAGCACGAAGTGACAGAAGTACCATTAACATGGAGAGGTGCATTGTAGCGTTTGAAAGCTTGTTGGAGTGGGATACAGACCAAAGGTTAGTCATTTACATTTTCATTTAGCAGGTACAGAGAAGAGAGGCCACACAGGACTAGAGCTGCTCAGATCCACAACCAAATCCCTTCAGCCTATACATACACATCAGCAAACTAGATAATAAAACCGAAAGGAAAAGAGGAGGACAGACACTGAATGAAAACATATGGCTGGCATACGTATATGCACAGATATGATAGCCTGCCTGACAGTTCAAGTTGAGGTCTATTTGGGGCCACAAATTGCAGAATGTATCTACCTTACCATGCTATTTAACAAATAAATTATTAATCGCATGTTTGAAATGACAGTATTGATTTAAATTGAAATTAAATAGTGATATGTGAGACATGAATTCGCTTGATTCTATAATATTCTGATTTATGTTTAGTTATTTTGCAATCATTAAATCAATCACTTCTTTATCGTGTATTCTTAATTACTTCAGTACTTGTGCAATTATATTCTTGGCTCGTTCTCAGTTTGAATTTTGGTTGAATAGAAATAATAGAGTCTGTATTGATCTGGTAAATTACATTTAGTCTACTAAGATCTTGGTTAATCTCCCTTTTCACAAAAATATTGCGAATTCTTGGTGTGAGAATATTGGTATTGTATAAAAATTATTGCAATACTTTTCGTATAACAACCATTAAACTGTAAAATTGTCAACTGTCCGTGGCAACAATTTCCTACATAGCTGTGCTAGCATATACAACAGCTTTGAATAATTGAACATAAAGAATTGCAATGTTATTGCAGTGTGACCCAAGTATCAATATAACATTGTATCACCAGGTCCCTGCTGATTCCCTAAAAAAAAAAAAAGTTCACCCAAAATAAAGATATTTGCAATGTCAGTGGAGTCCAAACAGCATTGGACTCCTTTGATTTTCATTGTATGAACTGAGACATAAATATCTTATTTTGTGATCCAAAGAAGAAACCACAGGTTTACAACAACATAATAAATGAATAGAGATGACACAATTTTCATCTCGTTAAGAAAGCAAATGTGCTTGAGGTGAACCTTGCGTTGAATTTCTCAGCTGCGTATCATTTACATGTGAAACATGCGTTCCCGTGAGACCTGCACAGACAGTTGTTTTGTCCTGTACTGCCACTGGCCATATAAGAAAGTCGAGCTGTGCTTGGGGGCGTCACAGGGTTATGCATTACAGTGTGTGAGCAGTATATGTTTTATCTCTATGATACGCATCTGTGTGTGTGTTATTCACTCTCAGCTCTGGCGATGTTTCCCGGAGGATGAAACACTGTAACTGTCATGATTGACTCTCGGACCAGTTCAACAGACACTTCATTATTCAAGGAGAGAAGCACAGCAAGCCGTTTCCCCCCCTCTCTCGCTTCCTTGTTCCCTCACACCTCTGTTTTTCTGTCTCTCTCTCTCCTTTTCTCTAGCGCCGGCTCTCCAATCTTCCTTGCGCTCAGTTGTTGACAAGCAATTTGAAGTGAGCCTAAAATTAAACTCTATCCTGGCAGTTGGGGGTGCTGGTGAAGAGAGGAGCAGAGATTCCAGCTCCGGCCCTGTGTGTGTGTGTGTGTGTGTGTGTGTGTGTGTGTGTGTGTGTGTGTGTGTGTGTGTGTGTGTGTGTGTGTGTGTGTGTGTGTGTGTGTGTGTGTGTGTGTGAGTGTGTGTGTGTGTGTGTGTGTGTGTGTGGGGAGAGTGTGTGTGTGTGTGTGGGAGTGTGTGTGTGTGTAAGTGCAACCGGCTGGCTGGGCAATTGATGTGATAGTTTTGTGGCATTGGTTATTCCCGCCTGCAGAAGCAGGGTGTTGTAGCTGCACTTAAGCTAGATGGCTTCATGCGCGTGTTGTTGAAACGCTGGTTCTGTCAAGAGTAATAAGGTACGCGAGTTCAGTGTTTTCAAAATCACTTCGGTTTGGAGGAAAGTTAGACTCAGTGGGGTCGCTTCCAACTTCTGAGGCAGTTCTCGCTTTCAGTCGGTGCTGATTTTAATGAGTTTCAGCCCAACACTTTTGGCTGGTTTTGTAGTCTGAATATTTTAACATTTATTAGTGTAACAGCTTAAACTGATAGTTCACCCAAACATTTAAATTCTGTCATAATTTGCTCACCCTTGTGTCATTCCAAACCTGTATGACTTTCTTCTATTGTGGAACACAAAAGAAAATATTTTGAAAAATGTCTTTTTTTTATCCTTACTATGAAAGTCAAAGGGATTCAGTGTTGTTTTAAACCACATTTACTTTCATTGTGTCTAAAACCAGTTAAAACATTCTTCAAAGTATCTTCTTTTATAATTGGACGTTTGTTGCTTATGTACGAAAGGCCTGAAGGGACAAGCATTATTGTTTTCCTGACTTGTTTTCTTGCGATCTGTAATTTTCTTGTCACCTCACCATAAGTTGTTTTTGCAATGTTGATTTCTCAAGCATTTTTCTATTACTATGCAGATGTTCCATTCCCTTGAATTGGCTCAAAATTAAAATTGAAACACATGTTCAGAGTCCAGTGTTTTTTATACATGTTTTCTTCACGTGTCGAGTTAGACGTGGTGATCTATCACTGACAGACATAAAAACGTCTCAGCTTCAATGAGTTGCTGAAATAAACCCATTTTTTCTTATCCATGTTGCAGCAGTATGAGCATAGAAATGGCCACGAAAAAGCAACAGAAAACTTTAAGATTTTAAGTGTAAATAGAGTTGAGACGAATTCATTTAAGTGATGACATAAAAACATTTAAAATGATGAAAGAATTAAGTTGAAAAATATTTGAGAAAAAGGATACTTAAGTTTCAAAACAACTTTTGTTGTCAAGATCACAAGATAATCAAGTCAGTATCTCCAGAAAACAAATGTTTCATTTGTTTGTTGTTTTTTGGTGTGTTTTGGTGATTCATCTGTCCAACAAGACATTTGAATGTCTGACCAAGAACATTTGGTTTAGTCTTGTATGAAAACCATTTTTTATGGCTTTTTGATGTACAGCCTGTGAATGCATTGCATATCACTTGTTCAAAAGTGTGGGGTCAGTAAGATTATTTATTATTTTTTAAGTCTCTTATGTTTACAAATGCTGAATTTATTTGATCAAATACAGAGTAGCATCAATATTATGAAATATTTTTAGAATTTCAGCAGGCATTACTCCGGTCTTCAGTGTCACTTGATCCTTCAGAAATCATTCTAATATGCTGATTTGCTGCTCATGAAACATTTCTTATTATTACCAATGCTGAAACAGTTGTATTGCTTAATATTTTTGTGAATATATATATATTAGGGCTGTCAATTTTTATCTTCAAATTTCGAATATCCGTTGAATTTAAAATAAAAATCCACATTCGAATGGAAAACGCTGCATTCAAATTGTAGGTGTGCGTCAGGCAGCTTGGCACACAAAATGCGATGACGAGGTGTCGTTGCATTTTAATGTTTTTTTTAGCCTATCCAGTTGAACCCTCTCGATGCGGTGCTGCACATTCAAAATATTGTGGAAAAAGAGAATATCAATGTGGAGAAGATGTTGTTTACCTCAAAACTGAAACCAAGGCGTTCACACAGAATGCATATTTATTGCATTTTCTAGAGGGACATCTATCATCGTTGCACTCGCGTCTCACACAAGAGAAAAAGCCATGTAAAATTAATGTAAGTTCAACTTAAAGAAAACATGTAATTACTAGATTAAGAAATTAGCTTGCTAGCGAACGTGCATATTAACAGCGTAAACATGAACCTTGCGATCGTATGATTAAATGTTAATAAATTAGGTGTATCAGCAATGATACATCTTTGAGTTTAAAGCGGCTCTGACAGAAAGGCTGCGTGTGCCCTGACAGAGACGCGCTGTTTTGAGCTATGTGCTCTTTTCCTAAATGCATAACTTACATTTCACAGGTATATTCTCATCTGTAAATGTTAGAAAGCCATGGAAATATTTCCATTTTCCTGTCAGACGTGCATGAGATTTTGTTTTGCGATTCTCCGCTAAACTTTACAGACGGTTCTGTATGCGCGCCAGCGCGCGCATGCTCGCCAAACACAGAGTGCAATGAAATAAGAGCGCAAAAACTCAGACTAAAATATAAATTTTTCTGAAATGTTTGTAGTTAGAAATGTTAAGCCTACAAGTAAGTGTATTTGTATGATAGCACTAACTGTATAGTGACTGTAATGGGGTAATCAAAATAGCCTTTTTACTCAATTAGCCTAGTCTGTACTTTAATTTTTATTTCTTTTATTTTTTTTGTTTAGTTCTTTTAACTTCGCTTTAAAAACATTATTTTTGTTTTTAGATTGCAATGTTACAATGTTAGAATGTAATGTGATTTCAATGGTTACATTCATTATTTACTACATGGTTACATTCACTTTATTTATTTGTTTAATCCAAATCCAAAATCCTGAGATATGTACCGTATATATTTTGGAAAGAGAGAAGCCAAAACCCTTTTTTTTCCTAACTGAATTTATGCCTTTTGATAATATTTGAGTAAAAAATTATTTAGATTTTCAGCCAATTTGAAAGCATATAATATATATATATGACCCTGAACAAAACCAGGTAATTTTCAGTCTGAAATCTGAATTTTCAGATACAATTATTTGAAAATATGAGGGTGCAAAAAAAATAAATATTGAAAATCTTTAAAGTGTCCAAATGAAGTTCTTAAAAAAAATTGTCCAAATGATTGAGAAAAAAAAGTTTTGAAAAATAAGTTCTTATTTATGAATTTATGGAGGAAATTTACAAAATATCTTCATGGAACATGATCTTTACTTAATATGCTAATGATTTTTGGCATAAAATAAAAAATATATAATTTGACCCATACAATGTATTGTTGGCTATTGCTACAAATATACCTGTGCTACTTATGACTGGTTTTGTGGTCCAGGGTCACATATAAAACATTGTAAATATATTTAGTGTCACTTTTGATCACTTGATCACTTTGTGATATAATGTGCTTTTACTGAAAAAAAGTTTTTTATTTCTTTCAAAAAATAAATTAAAATCTTACTGCCCCCAAACCTTCATTGAAAAATTATGTTTTTGACATTTATTTCAGTGCTGTAAGTGCATCACTGCAAACAAATTTGACAGATGCTGTCGATAGAGCTCAAGTTGTATTTAACCCACAATATTCTTTTAATCTCATATTGCAACTGATCTCTCTTCATCTATTATTTTTGAGATTTAACCTCTGTGAAAGAGTCATGTAGTCCGCTGTCCACCCACTCATTCGAAACGACTGCTGACTGCCTGAGACCGTCTGGATGTCTTCCTTTTAACTAATGTGCCTCTCTCTCTCTCTCTTCTTCCTCCGCAGATAAACCTGTTCACTTCACACCGGCTCCTCCTCCTGATGGTAAGTCCCATAAGAATTCCCCTGACCGGAGTGTTTTCAACCTGCCCAGATAATGATCTCAGCTCAGGCCCGTTTGCTGTTTGAAGTGGGCGTCCTCGCCGCGTCGCTTCCCACTGCCGGCTTGTGTGTTAGCCTGTTAACATGGTCAGCGTGAAGCAGGGAGGGACATCTGCTTTGATGTAGAAATCTCCTGACATCTTGATTTATCTAGACTGGTGGGATGCAGAGTGGCTGACTTCTTGGGCATGCGGATACATTTTCCCACATCCCCTTGGGACGAATCTTCGTTTATTACTCAAACTGATCAGCTGATTGCTTTTGCCAAGTTTATGAATATAAATCTCAATATTAAATGAGGTATTGTTTCTCTAGTTGTCACCATGCACTGAGAGTCATTACTTATACAACAACAATTTATTGGCAAATGGCATATCTCTGCACAGATTAATTGGGAGAAACAGCTGGTTTCCCCACTCTGTTAATGAATATTTATATGCGACAACATGAAATGGGCTTTGGAGGTTACTCCTGAGCTGCTGGCAGTGGAGATGCTTCTCTTTATGAGCTGGAGGCAGCTTCATTATGGACACCGTCATAAATACTCCAACAAAATAGCTGCGTGTGTGGGTGTAGTTGGTATTAATGTGCTGAAATTACATGTGGTATAATTAACTCCAGTGCACACGTGCACACATTTTGAAAGTTTTCAGCTTGGTTTTTAGCTCCGAACCAGACCTGAATGACCAAAGGAGCAGCAAACAAATGTTAGTAACGCTCTTAGAACAAAGCTGTGCTCATTTTGACACAGTTTTATGATTTGATCATGGCTTTTGTATACTGGTGAAACTGTTCTTTAAATTTAGTCAATATTTAATCATATTTTATTGACCATTTTAGTCTGATTATGACATTTTTTTGTATTTTTGATAGTTTTTACAATATTAAATTAGCTTTTATATTTATATTTTTTGTTTAGTTTAGATTTAGTAATTTGGACTTTAGTATTTTTTTCTTAAGTTTTTTTTATACATCTAATTTTATCACTTCAGCATAAACTTGATTTCAGTTAGTTGACAAGACAACATTGCTTTTTTAAATGTCAGTTTTGCTAATATTTATATTTTATTTCAGTTTCATTTCAATAAACAAAACCATTTGAATCATTTTAGTTAACAATAACACTGAGCAACGATGATGAGACTAAACAAATGCTAAAATTAAACCAAATAATCAAGTATAAATATAATATACTGTATAATATGTGTATCTATGTATGTAGATAAATTGTGATTATATATATATATATATATATGTTCCTGTGGCTCAGTGGTAGAGCATTGTGTTAGCAGCGCAAAAGGTTGTGGGTTCAATTCCCAGGGAACACACTTACTGATAAAAAAATGTATAGACTGAATGCACTGTAAGTCGCTTTGGATAAAAGTGTCTGCTAAATGCATAAATGTAAATATATATATATATATATGTTGACAAAAAAACAAAAACCTTTTTTCAAGTAATATTGTTGAGATCACAACTGCATTTGAAGAAACGGCTCTGCTGGGTCTAGGCTCGATTTGCACAATAATTGCCCAATCACCTGCTTCATAGGATGTTCTGTCTGAGAGCTTGAGAAAAGGCTTGTGTTGAAAATCCGGGCTTTGAGATGAATTTTATTCCCCTGCAGCTACAAGACAATAGTTATTATCTCCTTGAAACACTGTCCATGCGGCACTGCTGGGTAATTATGTCTGATTGATGTTTTGATTAACCTTACTCCTTACCAAGAGATCGGAAACTCGTACAAATTTTACTTAAAATGTATACATCTGACTCGTAGAGAAATAGAGGCTTCTAACTGCTTTTTAATAGAAGTTTAATGACATTAGAGATTGCTTTGGAAAACTTGCAGTTCTGAGAGAAATTGCGAGGCTCCGAGTGAAGTTGCAAAACTCCATTCCCCCTTTGATGCTTTCGGAACTGTGGGCTATTGATCACACTGCACATTTTCGATACATGGATGTTTCTTCTTCCTCGCCTGTTTGTTTACGCTCTAGCCGAGCATTTAAAAGCCGCAGCCAGCTCTTAATTACATTTCCGATTGTTCTGCGAGTTCTCAGACGGACAGTTCTTTATGTGCCAGACTTACACAAGCCCGCAGAAAAGCTCTCCTCCCGGCTATCTCATCCCCTGCCCCGCGGCCGATGTTTTCAGAGGCCATTAAGCTTCAAGGGAGATCGGTTGTCCAATTACACTTCCATCCCCAATCCTTCATTGCCATATTAATTCGTTACAAGACTGAGATGTACTTATATAAAAGCCTGTGCATTAGGAAAATGAGCATGAGAGGCAAAACATGTCCCCCGTTCCAAGGACGTAATGACATTCCCAGACCAAATTATTCACAGATATTTAATTAAACGGAATCACATCACAGACATCTAAGTATCCCGCTATTACAAGCACAATTGAAGTATTTCCCCTTCAAGTGACAGAAACCAATCCGTATTGAAGTTTCCCCCACTTTTGTAGCGTATTTGTGTGTGGATCTGCCCGTTCCAACTCAATAAAAGATGTTTAAGCTGAAACCTGACAAAGCAACCTTTAATTAGCGTCGTTTTGTAGGCCGTTTGTTAAGCGGATGTCCTTCAGAGTTTTAGCCGCTCGAGTCAGGCAAACCAAACACTGCCAGATTCTCAAACTCAGGACCGTGTTGCCCACACAAAGGTCATTTGTGTAAGATTTGGCAGAGCTTTGTCCCGTTAATTATCTCTGTGGTGGTTTAGAAAGTTGGCTTGAGGAAAACATCTTGCTTTCGCTAAAACAAATGTTCGTTTGTTTGTATCCGGCCCACTTACGAAGTTGTGTGCGCCAAGTGATAAACTTGAGGGATTCTGTACTTGGAATGCCCTTGGTTTGGCCGCATGTTAATGTTATTGTTAGAAGGAGTCAAAGAAACAATGACTGGATTGTGTCGGGTAGTTTATAACCATCAGATCAGATGTCTTTGACCAGTTTGAGAGTTACGTGTGAGAAGATGTCGCCTGTAGCAATAGGTCACCTAGCATTCGTGCTTTAATTTGGGTCATGTTAGAAATGAGATGGTAAGATACGGACAAACCACTCCTACACATCTCGACGTGTGGTAATGAATACACTCCATCTGAATGCAGCCTTCCGTTCGGCGTTAGTCACATTGAGTTTTCCCCCTCGGGGCCGAGCTGTTCCTGCAAAAAAAATAATAGCAGATTGAATCGAGTAGGTGGTGAGATGTAGGACTGAGATGTTTATGTGGGCCCGAGCTGTGGACTAACTTTCAGAGACCCTGCCAAACTTTCTTTAGCTTTGAAAAGCTCAAACGGCATCTTCGGAAAGGGGAAACGATAATAAATAAAAGGCAGGGCTTGTGTAATTTATTCAGCCATTGCTGTGTTCTTGACAGAAGGAAGCATAATTAATTATTACCAGTCTCTTATCTTAATTAAATCTTTTCATGTCATGGATTTCACACAAAAGAGCCTGAAAAATCATGTTCATCTCCTCTCTTTTTTTGGTTTGCAGAGAACAGCACGTATCAAGATATCAAATATGTGGCATAAATTCATCTGGGGATTAACTGTTATACCTAACTCGAGCGTTCACCGAAGTTCTCGAGTTTGACATTACGCCTGGAAGTTTTGTTGCCCTCTGTGCTGTCTGAACATAAATACAACTGCGAGAAATTCTCGAGAACGGCTGTCTTTGTGGTTCTGTAGAATCAGCAGTTGCTTGCATAAGCAACAAACAGAAGAGCTTGTCATGGAGAGGAAATCAGGGAGGTGTGGGCAAAGCTTGTTTTGATATTAATCTGTCTAACATATTCTTGACACAACTCAGCAGTGTACAGCGCAGAAATGGAAGCTATTGATTTCTAGAGGAGAGAGATGGCAAGTTTACGCATCAAGGGTAAGAAAGTAGATGTAAGATGTGGCCGGTTTGTTCCAGGGAATTGTGAGGAAAGCAATTCATATTGACATTCACATCAGTGAGGTTTTGTCACGGCTCTGGTTTTACCTGGGCTTCAGATTGAAAATATACACTCACAGACTTTTGTGTTTAAGTCGAATTGGCATTTGGGTCAATGACAAGTATGAGTGTCCACGATAAAGAAAAAAAACACTTAGAAAGTTCCTACAGATGAGCTCTTTTTATTCGTGTTGGTTTCATATGGTTTTAAAGAACATTTATACCATTTTCAAAACAATTTTCAATGTAATGATACTAAAACTGTGTCATGATGGAACCTTGAAGTAAATGTAGTAAGATTTTTAGGCTAACCTAAAAAGTTCAACTTATCTCATATTTTAAGAGACCTTGACACAAAGTCAGGAGAGTCTGCAGGGGTTCATTCTGATTTCGTTTTTTCTGCTTGTTGGTTAGACAAAAATACTTCAGAAATGCCATTCATAAATCATAAATGACTTGATTAAAAAAATGTTATATAGGCCTATCGTTTATTATATAAATACATTTTTAAGTATAATACATTATTTATGTTATTTGTTTATTCATAGGAATTTCATTCTCGGGACAGTTGTATTAACCTGACATGTATTTATTTCATATTTATTTTATGAATTGTATATTATTTACTTATACAAATTCCATTCTCAGAACATTTGTTTCACCCTGACATGTTTAACTCCCTTGAATAGTAACATGTATCAAATCAGCAGCAGAATGCAGTGCGCTAAAGCACTCTTTGTGAGAGGAAGACGTCTACTGATGTAGTTTTGGATTTAATAATAATAATTACAATGCATAGCAGTAATGCATTTGGGATGATGATGAGTGCTATTTCTGAAGCATTCACAGATGCATTAGTGAGGCAGGAATACCTTGAGATGTTGTGTTGTATGATTAATGTGATCATTTGGCACATAGATCCAGGGTTCAGATGTTGTTGACAGGCTTACAAGGAAATGCGAAACGACTTGATGGGACCGTAATGCGGGGCAATCCCTATCGGTTTTTTAATTGTTAATCGCACCCGTTAAAATTAGAACGCTCTCTAGTCTTATTATTAAACTAATTATGTCGCATACACTTCAGTTTTTATTACACAGACTTTGACTTGTCTTTCTATTAGTATAATTTTTCAAGACTTGAGTTATGTAACAGATCCTGCAAACCATTTATCATTGTTTTATGGATGTTATATTATTATAGTGTATGAGCAAACAGTAATGCACACTTTTCAGCTTAATATTTGGTATACTTATTTGCACAAATTATCACGGTATTACAGTGTTTAGTTTTTTTATTACATACAGCAATAGTATACTTCTAAATACCATCGTACTTGAATATAGTAATTATTTAGTGCCATGGTATATATATATTTATATCTAGGTACCATCTTTTACCTTCAATATATGACATAGCCACATTTATTTGTTTGTTGGCTTTTACTTGGGCTTTTAATGGCAGCAAAAAAAATTTCTCTCCATTAATTTATAAATATACTATTATTATCATTACCATTTTATTTTAACCGCACAGTATTCCGAGAAACATGCAATATAAATATCTAATATAATATAAATAAATATCTGTGACTTAAAGCAATTAAAAAAAGGCTGCAATACACTGACATTTCTGAATAACCATGAATTGAAAAAGAGGTTTTTATCCCTCAGAGTGAGAGGTTACAACATCTACAAACACGGGCCCATTGTTGCCATGCTACCCTCAATAGTACATATTTGTATGGGTTACGTGTTGTGCCCTGTAATAGCGCCTCACTTTTCTTCATGAAGAGACTCACTATGTGTCTTGCTAGTCAGATTTTGCTCAGCATTATTTTTTTGATTGTCATCATGAAAGCAAATCCTCACAGCAGGAGGGCCACTGTCCTCTAAATTGAGTGTTCTCCGGCTTCTCTGTCCAGTCTAGTGTAACTGTAAGGCGAAACTGCTTTGTAATTCTATTCAAATGTTCCAGCGGCAGCAGGAGCAGCACAGTCAGTGTTTGTGCCTGAACTGCTGCTGACATGATGGAGTAGGTCTGCATGAAGAGGGCAGAAAACCATAAATCTCCCTGTTTAAACCCCAAAACACGATCTTTCCCCTTTTCTCTCTCTCTCAGGCTCCTTCTAACAAAACCAGACAAGGTCTTTGCACCCATGGAAGCAGACCAGTCCCTTTTCCCTGTTATGCAAGACCTAATATCGCACTGGACAGTTGTTTGAGCCCGGTTGTGTGTATTTGTGCTCGTCCATTGCCTCCGGTCACATATACCCAAAAGGAGTCCAACTCATTCTCATCTAATTTGTATGGTTTCCCAGACTTCCCCTTAATGGCTTGTTTGACATGTGTGCTCCGCGCCACTGCACACAATTATGACAAGGTGCTTAGACAGCCCGGCGAGGCTGGAGGCCAACATTTCTATTGACACTCGCTCTTTTACGGCAGTGGCCTACCGAGAACCGAGAGCCAGCCGTCGCCTTGAATGATCGTGTTAGATGTGGCTATCTGCAGGTGTTAGCGTGTGTTCATGTGCATGTAAACTAGCGTCGCTGTCCATCATGAAGTGCATTGTTGAGTATATTATATGCTGATGCTGCTTTTGTATTATATAGTGCTGTAAGGATTTCAGTGTCAACGTCAGAAGATGAAAGAGAGAAAATTAGAGACTTTGACTCTCGTTTTGATTCTCAGTTGGGTGAATTCAGTTGAGTAGAGTTCATTGGCTGAAAGAACTTTTAATGAGTATTGTACACAGCGGCTCAATAGAAATATTTCATAATCTCTTTATAACGTCTGAAATGTTATTACCGCCATTTAAGGTTTTTGAAATTGTTACATATAATCATGTATATAATCATTGCTTGTTAGTTTACTATTCTCACATGGCTTTACATTAAAACAACTCACAAGTACACAAGCCTTCATCAGGGTGTCAAACTACAACCACACTCCATTTAAACAATCAATTTGTCACATGACAGTCACCTAAATAAGTGTAAAAACAACACAAAGATAATTATTTTTCATAAATATAATGAATAATATATTAAATATATATAACACATTGTAATAATATATTAAACCCAATAATTCAAATTATTGTTAAGATTTACAAAGAAGGGAAAAAACATATACATAAATACATATACACATCTGCATATACAAAAAAACACCTTTAAATCTCAAGATCATGTCATAAAATACAACATAGATCCAAAAACATTCAAGTCGTGGGGCAGTCGTGGCTCTAATGGATAGAGCGTCGGAATTGTAACCCGAGGTTGTGGGTTCGAATCTCAGCTCCGGCAGGAATTGTCCACGACTGAGGTGAGACCCTTGAGCAAGGCACCGAACCCCCAACTGCTCCCCGGGCGCCGCTGTGTCGGCTGCCCACTGCTCCAGGTGTGTGTGCACTTGGATGGGTTAAATGCAGAGAACACATTTCACTGCTGGTTATACTCTGTATAATTGTGTATGTGACAAATAAAGCTCATCTGAGCTTAATTACATTTTTTAAATAAAAAAAATCAGTTACAAAAAAATCCCCCAAATGAAAGTGAATATGTACATTTCGAAATGTATATTTACCTTTAAAAAAATTGTTTATATAATTGTATTTTGTTTACATTTTGTTCTCTACATTTTAAACGGATACCAACATGAATCAAAATTTCTGCATGAAAATCTTTGCACACAGTTTTTATTGCCAAATTGTTCTTCATGTTGGGAAAGAAGTTGGAAGATGCCTGTTTTGAGGATGTGTTTTACCCTTCTGTTTGCTTTTAATGATACATCTTGGAATCCTTAATTGAAAGAGGACAAATAAAGGCTGTTTTGTATGCAGCCATTTGCAACTCCGCCATGCAACTCTGGAGAAGCCTGCATCGAGATCATTTGCATAATGAAAGTGATTGTATGTGTCACAGAAGGAAAATCCAGGCAGCTGGAAAGGTGGCGATTTGGGAAGGAAATTTAACACACCTCTCTAACAGAAAGAGATCTGGGAAAAAGACAGAAGGGTAGATAAGTCATCTGGTGCATAAACAAAGATGTGTGCAAGCAAGACCCCTTTGGTGATCTGGGAGATGCATTATGAATGCAAAATCTAAATACTTTGTATATATGGCAAGAAATATGCTTAGGTTACACAGCAATGCTTTTGCTTATTATTCAACCATGCACGTCTTGAAGCATTAATCATCTTTAATCAGTCAAAAGCATATCTTGTGCCAAAATGAGAATGTTAAAGTAATTCTAGAGTAACAAATCTAACTTAAGGTTATGCTCCCATCGTTTTCCTCATATGTAACACATTAAGCATGACGTTCCGCCCGGCAGGAGCCTGGCGAGATCTCTTCCAGCTGTTGTCCTGTACTGTTTCCCAGCATGCCTCATTCTGAGGCCATGTCCATCATGATAGGATCTGATTTGCCTCAATTAGTTCAGCCTGGACATTCAGCTCAGACTGTAGGAATGCTGGTTTTGCGGCTCCTGAAATTAACGAGCCCATCTGAGGGGCCCTCCCAGAAGTCAAACCAGGCTCCAGCACTACCTACCGACCCGGCATCCAACGCATCGACGGGGCCACAGGCAAGGCTCATGGCTGGTCCCTTAAGGATCCTGCTGTGAGGACATACTCATGGAAAAGCATAATGTACTATAAGAAGAAATGTTCATGCATTTTCAAGCTGCTTTTGAGAAGAGCTAGTTAGGCATCGCAGTGATGGAAACCTCATCATTAGATTCGTATCAATATTTCAGTCACACTTTGCATCGTGGGGAGATGCCAGCAGGAGGGGTGTTTCAGATGCTGCATCTTATCCCAACATGAGAAAGCATGCAGATGTCATTTGCATTTCTCTTCATGCACTGCTTGCGTCTGTGTCTAAACCATCTCACTCATCGTCGTCTTCTCAAAGGGCTGCAAGCATACATCTCCCTTTCTATCAGCCTGTCTTTTGCTTTTGCTATTTCTTGAGAATGTCTGCCGTAGGCTCGGCTGGATGAGATTGAGGTGTCTGTCGTTGATGCTTGAGGAAGGGAAGGGGGCACACACTCTGGATCAGGCCCAGCTGAGGTGAGAGCGTGTCTGGATGTGCGGCAGAAATCCCTGCAGCCAGTCTTTGCTTTCTTTGAGCTGTCAGTGCTCCAGTTTGGCTGTCAAAATGGAAGATGTCAGGGTCACTGTGGTCAGAAACTTTCTGTTTTTGGAAGAAGTCGTATTTTGGTCTAGTGGCTCAGTTTATAGAATGGCTTTATAGGAAGATTGCACTTCATACTGTCAAATAAATCCAGTGTCTTCAAACTTCAAAATGCAAGTTAAATTTAGCAGGATTGCAAAATCTGTTCTTTTTCTATTTAAAGGATAGGGATAGTTCACTCTGCTATCATCACTGTCATATTAGTGTCAAAAAAAGAAATCTATGTGACTTGTCCATGTGATACAGCATTATGTGAGAAACAAACTGAAATACTATAATAATAATAATATTTGTTTTATTTATTGTTGTTGTTGTCATATTGATATATAATCAAAAAAACGTAGGCTAAATTGTGCAGCCCTACTGAAACCAGTATTTTTTCATTAATACATAAAAAAATAAAATAAATAACGATTTAAAAATAAATGAATAAAATGTGTGAATATGTATTATCTTTATCATTAAACAAAAAAAAATCTTTGAATAATGATATTTTGAAAATGAATGAAAAAGCAATTCAGTGGCTTAAAGGGGTCATATGATGCTTTTTTAAAGATCGTTATTTTGTATTTTATTGTTCAAAAAACATTCTTTTTCAAATACTGTACATTGTTGTAGGTCCTCTATGCCCCGCCTCTCTCAAACGCTTAGTTATCTACAAAGTTCCCCCTTCCGACAAGCGCAGTCTGCTCTGATTGGCCAACTGACATAGTGCATTGTGATTGGCCGAACACCACAAGCACGAGTAGGAAATGTAAAGCCCCTTTCCATAATTGCAAGCTTTAGCTTTCAAAATTATAGTAAATACAGTTAAAAATGTCCTTAGTTTTACCATCAGTTCAAGCCGAGAGGGGAACAGAGTCGCGTGAAAGACACTGTGATGAAGCTCGTATGTGTTTGCACACAAGTCACTATTGTGTGACCGTGTCTCCCTCTCTCACACACGGGAGCACACACACACACACACACACATGAGCACGCACACACACAAACGCAAACGACGCTGCGCTGTGACTCTCTCTCTCACACACACACAAACGCACGCATGCTTAACTTTGATAAAGAATATCTCTTTGGTTTTGAGACTTTAGTCTTTGCAACTTCAGGGACCTTATCTATGGACAATCAGCTTGTAACACTTCAAAGAGAAAGGAAAACTTGAAATCGCATCATATGACCCCTTTAAGAAGCTTCTTTTTTGCGCTTTGTTACTTTTCTGGAGTTTGACAGTGTATGTCCCCCATTCACTTCCATTATGTGGAAAAGAGCACCTGGGACATTCTGCGTAATATAATTTAGTTTTCCTTAGAAAAAAGAAATCCTACAGGAAACGACATAAGGGTAAATATAATGATGACAGATTTTTATTTTCTGGGTAAAATGGCTCGTTCTTGTCAGCATTCAGCCCAGCCGTCGATACATGTAACTGTATTTTATGCGGACCATTTCAGAAATGCTTAATTGTAGGTATGTTGTTTCCACTGCATTGAACGTAATATTTCACACAGGTGTTGAATATTTCAGAATGAATTTCTCAAAAGAGGCACCTATTGCTATTCTTTAAAGTACCATTTGTGCATCAATTCTTGCATGACTAGAAACCCATAAAGCAGTGCCGGTCTTTTTTTTGGAAGCTCGCACGACAATCCATACTCCTTTATGCAGTGTAATTTTCTGATCTGAGAGCTCAAGTAATCATAATCAGTTATGGATAATTGTCAGCACAATAGCTGTTGTTTGTGAAGTTTTCCTCTATTGGAAAATAGAGCAGAACACATGCGAGCGACAGCAAACTCAAGCTCCTGTGATCCATTATACCGTCTTTGCGGTTATCCTGTAAAGCTCTCTCTGCTGCATAGTCCTTCAGACTTTTTTTTTTATAAGATTACAGATGATGCCCCGAAATGAATTTGAGGGGTCAGTGCAGATCTATTTTCCAGTCAGACAGCAGCACCTGGAAACACTGCAGTCCTATCCATCACAGAAGAGAAACAGCCACCCTCAGACAGCTGAAAAGGAAACAAGCAGTGCGTCGAAGCAAATATGGCTAGTTTAGCCCCGGCCTGTTGCGATATTGGCTGTGCAGGTCTCAGCAGGAAATAGCCTATCTGGAGATCTGAGGTCTATTTCACATCACCTGGCCACCTTCTAGTTTACAGTCATAATTCCAGACCACAGCGTCCTACCGAATACATGCGGCACGCTGTCAGATACTTGCGATCGAGGCCTCCGTCCGAGAATAAATAACAGTCTTTGATGTGATGCCTAACAACCCGCTGCTATGTTGGATCGCCTGTGCCACCTTTAGTTTAGGCTGCTTTGTTCAATGCCGAAATTGAAGTCAAGTATTCGTTGCTCTTGGCACCTCGCGCTGCACCTTTTCTCATCAGCCAACACATCTCCGCTCATGCATACAAGACGAAACGGCCATCGCAGAGGCGTCTGGTTCTCGATGACATCATTGGGAAGGGGTGCTTGTGTTGCATGTGGAAGCCTCCCAGAGAAAGAGATTATGTGCTAGAGTTGCCATATGCTCCTCTACCCCAGGTGACTACCGGCAAAACAGGAAGTTCCACCTTTTTAATAAGCGGTGTAGTGCCTGCCAGCATCGTATCAGTCACCAGGGTATAAGCATCAACTGTGCGTGTCCGTTTCACTCGTCATTATTATGTCGTGTTGAGGAAAAGAACAGATTTCTTATTTTAGACCTCTTTTGTTTTGGCGAAGACTTTAAATGTGAATTTAAAATGGCTATTTTTTTCGTTTGATGAGCAGCAGATGCTTTGGTGCTTTTTTCCGGTGTCTATCAGACTATTTTTAGAGGTGGTTGAGATTCATTATTGACATGCAGAGTTGAAAAAGATTTCAGTGAGGCTGATTGGGTGTGTGTATATGTGTGTGAGTTAGGATGAATAATTAAAAGATGATGTAATGCACTGACGGAGAGAGGGAAGGAAAAAAAGTGATACAGAGTCAGTGTAGATCTGCACTCCAGGCAGCACCGCATGAGAACTCATTTTGCTAATGCTATTGGAACATGCAAGTTCAAACGTACAAGCCATTTTGTGTGTGTGTGTGTGTGTGTGTGTGTGTGTGTGTGTGTGTGTGTGTGTGTGTGTGTGTGTGTGTGTGTGTGTGTGTGTGTGTGTGTGTGTGTGTGTGTGTGTGTGTGTGTGTGTGTGTGTGTGTGTGTGTGTGTGTGTGTGTGTGTGTGTGTGTGTGTGTGTGCTGTCACACATGAGTGCGGCTCTGCTCAGATTGTCCAGCTTCTTCTAAAAGCTTTTTATGTCTGTTTCCTGAAAACACTCCATCTGTTTACCCATTTAATTAGTGACAGATGAATCAGATGATGCATTCTGCAGTTAATGCCATTCACTTGTTCTGAGAGCATTTGGCTATCCTGTTCCTATATGGAGTGTAGGAATGTGCAAAGCGACTTGTTTTTGACACTGAGTAGTCTCTAGTTTGCCTAGACGACTAATCGAGATTATAGAAATCACGAATTTGTGTCGGAAACACTGACAGTTAACTAGGCTAGTTTTGCATTCACCAAAACTTAATCCGACACATTTCTTGACACAAGGGGTAGTCCACCTAAAAATTGGGTTTACCGTTTACTCACCCTCATGTCAATCCAAATGTCTATGACTTCCTTTCTTGTGCATTGCATTACAAGATGTTTTTTTCTAAATGTTTTAAAATGTATTTTTTTCCATACAAAGTAATAAACATAAAATGGTTCCTGTTGGCTTTCATTTTGTGGACAAAATTTGAAATATTCTTAAAAATAATGCACAGGTCAATTAAAATAATTGTAACAATGGATTAAATTTTAAACCATCAAGTTTATTTTTGGTGGAAAACTGCAAGTCCTTAAAGCTTTTTTTTGTTGGCATCTGTTGCATTCCTAAATGCACATAAATGACCCAAACTCACAGCACAAGCAGAAATGAGATTGTGTGGAGCAGCATTTACTGCAATCCACTCCAAACAACTCTGAGACTCTGAATACATTTGATAATGAGCTGCTCACGTATAAAGAACACAGCACCACATTTAACTCTGAAAAATGCAGTAGGCCTACATGTAGGCTATTTAACTAAATCACAGCTTTTGTGATTTTATAATCGCAATAACCCATATCGCAATTTTGGATTTGCTTCTATTGAATCATGCAGCCTTAGCAGCCATGTAAGGTTTTTCGCATTATAACCATCTAAAGAAGTATTCAGCATTCTTATGTAGTACATGCTTATAAAATGAATGTATATTGTCAACCAATTATTGACTAATCGGATGACCGGCCAACTAGTCAAGTAGTGTATTTCACACTCTATTCACACAAAAAAAGATTTAAATTATGGTTAGCATTAATTTTCTGCTTTGAATAAGCCACCGTGTGAATGCTCACATATTGACTATTCACATATTTTTTCATTCAGTTCTCTTGAATCGCTGTAGATTACAGTCAGCAGTGTTCATACAAGACCAGAGCCTTTTACCTCAGTAGTAATCAGGTGGTCTTGAACTTTTAGCATTGCTTCATTCTGTCCTTTTCCTTCTAAAGTGCACCATTAACCTCTCAAATAACCCTACGGGAGGTACGCAGGTGATTTCTGCTGCCATATTACACTGGTAACCACGGTGACAAAAGGTTTTTGTTGTGAAACTACCTTCATGGCAGCCATTTTGGACTGCTTTATTTGTTTATGTCCCGGATTACACCGATTATACCTAATAGGCTGTGTTAACTGCTTAAACTGTGTTCTTTTATCCAAGGTAAAGTCATAAACCGTTTAAGCGGAACCTGAATGTAAACACATTTAAAAATAGGGCTTATTTTGTGTTGATTTTGATAGTTATCACTGTTTTATTGTACACCTACACAGCTCAGCCTCCGAACTGCCCTTCTCAAACACCTCAGATTCTGCCATACTTCCTCACCATGCCACTGTGTGCAGGACTGTTGACTGCATTAGCATGTTGTTAGCATTCTGTCATCGACTGGAGCACAAATGGATGTCATCTTCCTCAGCTTCTCCTGTGAGACTCGTGTCGTGTGTTGTTCAGCTGTGAGATCTCAGTATTCCTAGGCTGCTCTCGATTGTCATTACCGTTTCTAGCATTAAGCATTTACGTTATTGATTTTAGCTTTAGATTGGTAAAATGTAATAAATACCTACATTGACTTTTAAATCAATGCATTGACAACAGAGACACATTGTGGAGGCAGTAGGCTAAGCCGGTCTCTGGAAGAGATTTGTGGGTAGAGATCAATGCAAGTGGCAAAATATGCTTAGCCTTTAACAACAGAATGAGGAGCGCTTTTTAGCTAATGCCATAAAATGCAATTATGTTGCAGCAGACGACCTTAGACGATGTCTGTGTATCAAATGCTCACTTGCATACTCAGCATGAGCGCTACCTAGCAGACGCAATTTCATTACGTTTCTGAAGTCATTTGACTTCACACACTGGTGCTCGCTTGCTAATTTAACTCGCTCCCACCTGCTGTTGGCAAATGTATGTGTAATTGTTTTAGTTTAGAGCTGTATTTTATGATAAATGCAAATGTGAGGCGGACGAATATGCATGTCCTGTTCGGGTGTCTCCAATCCATCAAGTCAGCTCACAGATGAGGCCCAGCTGGAGCCAGGAAAGACCCAGACTGGTCGGCATGGCAACCTCAGCACCAAACCGCTCATGCAACATTAATGCTGACCTTTTATTTGTCTGACTTTGGCCCTCTCATGGCCCCTGCGCATCGCCCTCCGGCCCTGTGCAAAGTCTTAGGGCCTCATACAGGTGTGTCTCCTCTCACCTTGTCTCTCCATTCAAACCCGACTCAGCCACATGCCGCCTCGTTCAGCTTTAATAAATGTCAACATGCTACCAGCAGCGTTGCGGGGGAGGGAGAGATAAATACGATCTGCTTTAGAGAGAGACGTATGGAGAAAATGACCTCAGTCTGGTGGAAAAGAGGCTGTGTTTGTGTGTCTGACTTTGAGATGGTGAAGGAGATAATTATATCAAATCACACCTGTTAACTGTTGTTTCTTATTCTTTTATTTTTTCACCTTTACCCTAGTTTTGTACAATAAGGTATAAAAGTCTATATTCTTCTCTCTCTCTCGCTCTATATATATATATATATATATACAGGTGCATCTCAATAAATTAGAATGTCGTGGAAAAGTTCATTTATTTCAGTAATTCAACTCAAATTGTGAAACTCGTGTATTAAATAAATTAAATGCACACAGACTGAAGTAGTTTAAGTCTTTGGTTCTTTTAATTGTGATGATTTTGATTTAATTGTGAAACATTTTTAGTGAATTGTTGGCCTTCTGGAAAGTATGTTCATTTACTGTATCTGTACTCAATACTTGGTAGGGGCTCCTTTTGCTTTAATTACTGCCTCAATTCGGCGTGGCATGGAGGTGATCAGTTTGTGGCACTGCTGAGGTGGTATGGAAGCCCAGGTTTCTTTGACAGTGGCCTTCAGCTCATCTGCATTGTTTGGTCTTGTTTCTAATTTTCCTCTTGACAATACCCCATAGATTCTCTGGGGTTCAGGTCTGGTGAGTTTGCTGGCCAGTCAAGCACACCAACACCATGGTCATTTAACCAACTTTTGGTGCTTTTGGCTGTGTGGGCAGGTGCCAAATCCTGCTGGAAAATGAAATCAGCATCTTTAAAAAGCTGGTCAGCAGAAGGAAGCATGAAGTGCTCCAACATTTCTTGGTAAACGGGTGCAGTGACGTTGGTTTTTTAAAAACACAATGGACCAACACCAGCAGATGACATTGCACCCCAAATCATCACAGACTGTGGAAACTTAACACTGGACTTCAAGCAACTTGGGCTATGAGCTTCTCCACCCTTCCTCCAGACTCTAGGACCTTGGTTTCCAAATGAAATACAAAACTTGCTCTCATCTGAAAAGAGGACTTTGGACCACTGGGCAACAGTCCAGTTCTTCTTCTCCTTAGCCCAAGTAAGACCCCTCTGACGATGTTGAGCCAGTATCGTGATTCTTTCCCCCCATCCCATATGTAAATGACGTGTACTATGGAACCCGTAAAGGGAATAAATACGAGATGGGAGAAAAAAAATATTTCAATACATTCTCACACAATTTGGGTAATTATACTGTATATACATTTTTGGCATCAGGGAGCCACTATTAATATGCAGGGCATTGAAACCGCTTTTGAATGCGCGCTTTCTTTACATTCACTTTCGAGATTCGCAATCACCTGTACTCTATACTACGGAGCAGCAGTACTTACCATACCTTTTACAAGATTAGATGCTTGTCAGTTTTACTCAGGATCTGTAATTCATTCACTATCATCCTCAGTCATCTCTCCTTACTCTCTCTATGTGGTAAGTTAAATGTTATGTACTGTAATGAAACAGGCTACTGCTAGCAAGCGGCTAACCATGTCCCGTAGTGGTTCCGTAGAATACGTTATTTGTTTTCCGTGCCTTTCTGAATACGGATTCATGCTTCGGGCATACCCCAAACCCCACATCCCCACCCCCACCACAGTCCAGCGCGATGTTTCACTGTAGACAATGTCCGATGCTAATTTGGAAGACATCGCCCAACCCTAGAATAATACTGTTTTTGTGTCACTGAATGTAGTTTTAAGAGTTTTTTTTGCAAGAATGTAGTTGTTTAGACTTCAAATATGCCATTTGTTAATAAAGATAATGTCTATTTGAACATTTTTGGAGATGTGAGCTCCATGGCATCAGTGGCCTTTCATTGCTCATGAACCCGTCTAGAGCAGCCTCACCTAAATAAACACACACACGTTTTGCCTAAAACACAAGTTGTTGTTTTGCTCAATATTACAAACAAATGTACTGCATTGAATATCAGTATGTCTGTGATCAGCTGCTGGCAGCTGTGAAATTGAGTTTAACAGCACTCTTGCTTGTGTGATATGGCTTAAGTAATATTCTTTCAAAATGGTGAATGATAGTTAATTGTTCAAATTTATTAGATAACCACTGATTTCTCCTGATAGCCTTTTTCTGCCACATGGAGCCATTCATCTTTCAAAATGCTCAAATTTGAAAGGTCCCCACATTCAGTGCGCTTTCACCTATTTCAACATTAGCATCTATCACAAGCAATTGCTGAATGGCCATTCACTTTACCTGACTGCTAGTCTCATTAATCAATGAAAAAATGGTAATACATTCAGTTCAAGTGCACTTAATGCAGATCACCTCAAATTCTTTAATATGTGACATTTGCTGCCTAAAACAGCCATTAACTATCTCTGCTCTGGAGTCAGCCTTTGTGGGACTGCTCACAAGCAGGATATTTTTGTACCTAATTCGCTTCGACATTATCCCTACTGGTAACTTTCCTTAATATGGCACCCTAATCAACCAAGGATATATTTAATTTTGCATAATTACTTCATCGTGCCATTGGGGAGAGGTGGGGGCATGAGGAGGAGAGATCCGCCAGGATTTTTGTGACTCAGAGCACACTCCTATCGCTCACCCTTCACTACACTTGCTACAAATCAGAGAGCATTTTTATACAGGCCAGGAGAAAAGAGACGAAACTGAGAGTGAGAGATGAAGAAAAGGAGGGGACATTTAGAAAATTGGCTCTTCGTGTATAATTACTTTCCAATTGTGTCTAAAGTCAAGCCTTGGGTTTGTGGCCCTCAGTCTGATTGCTACTCCTGTCCTGAAGTAGTAGAATCAAGTGAAAGAAAGAAAGAAAGAAAGAAAGAAAGAAAGAAAGAAAGAAAGAAAGAAAGAAAGAAAGAAAGAAAGAAAGAAAGAAAGAAAGAAAGAAAGAAAGAAAGAAAGAAAGAAAGAAAGAAAGAGGAGTAAACACTTCACCACAGGTGTGTTGGACTTAAATTTGATTAGGGGACCACAAACTTTTTGATCCACAATCCATTTTTTTAGGTTCCAAAATTCTTGGGACCCCACAAATCACAATTAAGCAGTACATGAATATTACAGGTATTACACAACCTACAAATTACATTAGCACCACAAGACTAACACCACATTTTTCATTCTACTCTTTGTTAATTTTATGGTTATTGACTCTGTGAAAAGAACTATAACAAATAATTTAATTGGCACTCACCCTTTCTAATTAAACGATTTGGCTTGTCTGTCGTTGCTTAGAATGACATTTGGATCAGTATTTGGTCTTCATGCAAATACCTTTTTGATTTCGTGGACATAATTTAAAATTAGTAATGTAATATCAGTTTAAATGTGCTTTATTTTTAGTATTTTTATTCTTTAGAGTTTTTGAATAATTATAATTATTTTAGTAATTATTTATAATTGTTTCATTTTGAAAATATTTTTAAATATTTTTACATTATTAATTACATTATTATAAGTAATTAAAGTAAATAAAGTTATATTATTAATATAACCTAATATGATCATTAATGCTTTAAATAAGTTCCAAAAATTATGCCATTATTTATATATATATATATTAATCATAAGTAGAAAACAGTAGGAATTATGTGGGGTTGTTAGAATCAGAGGTTGTAAACCTCTAACCTAGAGTTAATGTTAAAGACATTGGCAGTATTCCTTGCACTCTGAGGGACAAGGACTTGCTTGCCGAAAGCTTTCAGGTGTGAAGTGTCTTTGGTAGTAGTCCAGCTGGGGTTGTTTGATTGCTCAAGCTGGATTAGGGTGAAAACAGAGTGCCTGTTACCTGTTCCAGTGTCTGCACATGCCATTACACTAATACCTGAGCTCTTGGGAAAGTCAGTTACACTATTGAACTATGGACAATGAAGACTGCAATGGTTTTGGCATTCGTTTTAGCCCAGTGCAAGATTTGTTCCTTCCTGTTGGAACTATTTCAGGACTAGCATAAATACTCATGCAGTCCTCTCGCCCTCTTTGAACGAGTGCATGTAGGGAAGAATTTTGTGATGTAAAACCCCCTCAGTAGACTGTGTTTTAGGGTGAGTGATGGAGTCCCAGGGGCCGACATTACACTGCGTGGTTTGAAGCGTCAGTGCCTGTTACAAGAGCCAACATTGATTCTACAGAGACCTTGTCAATCACCACCTGTCCAGTACACCTCCAGTCAATCTTCGGGAGAACTCTCCATTGGGTTTCTCTCAAAAGCTGGGGCGCTCAAGACCTCAGCCGGTCTCCTTCTCTTTCCACTCCATTTACTTTCCACTCCATGTGTTCCAAACCTGTATGACTTATTTTTTTTCTGCTGAACACAAAAGATGTTATTTTGAAGATTTTTTATTCCAATATAATTAGAGTCCAAAACACGATTGGACCACTCATTGTATTGATGAAAACATTTATGAAAGTCATACAGGTTTGGATTGACACAAGGGTGAGAATTTTCATTTTTGGTTGAACTGTCCCTTTAACAAATGCAGTAGCTTTCATGCTGGCAACCATGCAATGATGGGAGAAGCCTTGTAGTAGCATTCACTTTATTTTGGGTGAACAAATCCATGGCTTCGGTTGCAGCGGAAGCGCATATGTTGAGTGAAAATCAGCGTCAAGAAGAGGCTTTTTAAAGCAAGGTCAGATTTTGTGGCAATGGGGCGGGTGTTAGCCTTCTCCTCCTCTCGCTTTCTCTCAATCTCACTCTCTCTCACAAGTAGAGGAGAGGGAATTGCTAGTGTAACTGGTGTGATGGGGGTGTAGAACTCCATCTGTTCACTACATGATGGAAACCTGTCAGGGAATTGAGGCACCACCATTCGCAGCTGCCACTGAGCCACGGACAGTGTGGTAGCGTGCTGCCAAGAGCTACCGAAGGGTTGGGTTTAGGGGATGGATACACTATGGGGTGGACGGTGGACGGGCAGTGTTTCTTCACCATGGTAATTGGCTTTTATATGCCCTGCTGGGACATCTGCATCAAAGATCGAGCCGAGCTCGAGATCGAGCTCATGACGCACTGGCCTTCGCCTGATGGTTTTGTTTGTCACCCTCGCTCCATTTCTTTAGCTAACAGTCGCTCAGATCGTAGCTTCTCTCCCACATTTTTACATCACAGGCACTCTTTTTTAATGATATCATTAGCTAAATCCCCCTTCTTTTGGCAAATCCCCCTCAGCAGTCCCCAGTAAAAGTGATATATGCGGGGACATTCGAAGAGAGGAAGGTCACGTCGGGTGGAGGAGGCAGACAATGATTATATTAACCCTTCAAACCATGCAAGGAGCTAGGAATGGTGGACAATTTCCCCACCTTCTCCTTTTCCAATATTTTTGATCATATTCGAGACCAGACACACCAACAGACAGCTTTATCGATGCAAGGATAAATAATAGCTATTTCAGCATTATAAATCACACTGCATTTATGCCCCATCACGCGGTCGTCTTTGCAGGGGAAGAATTTAGCTAATTTGAGAGGAATGCAATTCAATCAGCAGATGCTGAAAATGCTTTACAGGGAAGCGGCAAGGGGTATGTGACTGTCGCTAACATGCTTTTTAGTGTGATTTTCATAGTCTTATTGTCTTTTTTAAAGAGCACAGACGTTCTCAGAATTTCTCAGAATTCTCATCTATAATGATATGAGAATGCACTGACTGCACAATGAGTTGGATTGAATCTCTTGAAAGCATGTGAACCAGAGCCATTATGAAACTCAAAAAGAAAATTCAGAATAGATTCCCCTGCTCTCCATTTGGCAACAACATACTTTTGAGGGTTAGATAAGCCACAGAACAACATAATAACAAACTCAAGGGGCAGTAATACAATTTAGACAGCTTAAAAGCTAGCAGGGGCTTTGATGATGATTCATTTCATTCTTGTTTTTATAAGGCAAAACTCTTGACCGTTGGGTTTATTCTGTGTTTTTAATGTATATATTGCCTTGTTCTAACTGTGGAAAATTATTATGTATTGAATTACTTTTCTTATAGAACAGAAGACGGGTTGAGTTTGATGGATGCACATTGCAGTTCGCTTTGATTTCAAGAAAATAGCCCGATCGTATTATGCACTTACCTTTTAGAGTTATTAAGTAAGAAAGGAAGAGGGAGAAGGGGAATAAAAAGGAAAAACAATGAAAGCAGCTAAAACGAGCTCTCTTATTGTGAAATACTGGGTGGCTTTTAATGGGCTTTATTTTGCACTAGCTTGTTCTTTGGTTTGGAGGGCAGGTCACATTTTACCTAGGCAGCCTGCTCAATTTCTTTCTCTCTTTCTCTCATGCCACAGCCAGCTGTAAGTGCTAGAGAAAAAAAAGAGTAAATTAAGTGATTTGTGGAGGTATTGATCGGTAGCAAGGTTATTGATCAGGGTGTTGCGCGACATGGAGAAGAGTGGGGTTTCGGGGGGCCGAGCAGCTCTTTGTCTGGCTGGCCTGCTGGCATAGATGGGCACTCGCCAGCCCTGCTTTTAGACCGACCCCCCCCCCCTCCTCCTCCAGCAGGCCACAGATGCTGACCTCGACTGTGAAATGAGGGTGTGGTTATTATGTCCCAGCTCTGTTTATCTAAATTATGCTGATAACAAGTGGGGTTTTCAGGAATAAATTGCAGATAGACTGGCTCGGATTTATTTAGCATCATAAAAAAACAAAGTGAAAACCTAATCGAAGCAATCCAACATCCTAAATGGGCAGTTTTCCTCAATCAGGGGCTAAAATTGGAAGCATCTCAATCAAACTGAAAAAAGAAAATGTCTTTGGAGGAGAAAATTATACAATGGCCGGATTTGAAGTTGATGACGATTGGCAGAGTCTGTTAAAAACTATTTGAAATGGCTAAATGTATTGCAAAACATGGAAGAGGAATTTACTCAAAATTAATTGTGCCTACTGATTCATTTGCACACAACAGTCTGTTTTTTTAAAGCGCCAGATTAAATAAAGGAATTTATGCAGTTTCAGATCAGTTTGAATGCTAAGTTGTGGAGGATGCAGTCTACCCTGATCCAGCAAATCTGCTTTTTAAAATGTAGAAAATGTGCTTGACTATACTGTGTTTAGATGAATGCCCATTATAACAAATAATATATTGCCACCATATTAGTTATTAGCTGATGTAAGGGATTTTATTTACATTTTATGATATTTATTAATTTTATTTGAATGGTGTTAATTGACCATTATAATAATTTTCTACAGTTAGAAATATAAAATTTTATATTGAATTGTATTTATTTTATTTATTAAAATGCACATAATTTAATTTCAACCTATTTTAATGTTTTTATTAAATTGTAATAATATTATATATATATTTTGTACGCAGTAGCATAAACGTTTTACAGATTTGACCAATTTTAACAAAATATGTTAAAAGAGGCTTGTCATTTTTAGACAGAATTGATATTGGTGCATCCTTAATTTCATGAATTACTGCATCCTTGATCAATTCAAAATGTTCAAGCATTTCATTTAAATTAAATTCTGTTTTCTGCAGGCGGTAATAGTGCAGTGTTAATTGCACAGTGCTATTTCAGAGCATTAACACCTAGTTAAACTAGATTGCCGGTGGTTAGTCAAATAAAAACAGTTTTTGTGTTTTGAAATGCCATGTTTAGTGAATTTGCCCCCTAGTGAACTGTAATTTAGCCAATTTGTGTATAGATACCGGAGCTCTTTTGGTGTTCCTGGAGGTGTAGCTTGAAGCCATCTGGCTATGGCTTGGATTTAGTCCAGAAGAGATGCAACAGACCCCCCATCCCTCTCCATTATTGAACACTTCCTAAGCCGCCCCCTTCACCAAGTGCAATATCTCAATGGATTTCCGGAAACATGTACTTTCACTCTTCATTTTACCCCATTTCAATATTACTTCACTCTCATCTTTTCAGTGAAAAAAAAGATCCATAAGGCTGATGCGAGAGAGAGAGAGAGAGAGAGAGAGAGAGAGAGAGAGAGAGAGAGAGAGAGAGAGAGAGTTAAGAGCTGAATGAGGGGAAAAGGCATAAATTAAGTGAATCGGTTGAACAAAAGCACATAATGATGTGGATGGACTACAGGCCAGATCAGAAGGAGCGTGGGGAATATGGGTACACACGGTGCAAAGGAGGATGTGCATGAAAGCGTGTTCAGATGGAGTGAGAAAGGAAGACACACTCCTCAACACACTCGCTCCGGACGGCTTTAAATAATAGAATCTTGCGTAGCATCACTGCCAGGCACCAGTGATGTATTCATGTATATTTCAGGAAGTTGTAATCATTTCAATGCTTGTCTGCTTTCTTTTGTGCCAGAGATGAGATTGTGACAGGGTTGGTCCTCCTCTCAGGTCTCCATCTTTAATATTTCGGCTTGAGAGGTGCTAGTTTTTGCAAAGACTTTGGACTACTCACTACAATCTATTCATATTAAAAACTGAACACTTAATGTTTGACAAACTGTATGAACCGACTAACCAGTGTATTTTGTTTTTATGTGTCGTTTAGGGACGGGTGTGTATGATTCTGGTTTGGAAATATCTAGTTTACTTGCTGTTAGTTTACTTGCTAACCTTTGGAGTGTTTATTCTTTAAGAAAAAGGGCCTTCCATCTATATCCTTGACCACCTTGTCATCATAGATTTAGCTGTCCTGGGCGACAGTGCCCTTTGGTAGCCCAGTGGGCTCTGACTCCTAAAAGTGGTTGCCATAAACATGCCTGAAGAAAAACAAAATCACATTTCTGTGTATCTTCTTTTCATGTATAGCACTTCTTCATTCTGGCTCTTTTCTCTGTCCCTTGCCCTTTGTCTGTGATGTGTGGGAGAGTTTTAACCAAGAGTCGACGCTGGTAAATAAGTTCAGCGAGGTTTAAGCCGGGGTCAAGGCCTCGAGCTGGCGGGAATGAGCACAGAGAGAGAGGGGAATTGATTGGGCTTTTATATGTGGAAATTGAGAAAATAGAGGGTGTCTTTGGCATGACCTGCCCTTGCCCAGTGTACTATCTATAGCTACAGAGAAATAAAATAACACCAGCTTTTATATTTTTTTTCCGTCCCTTCATTTTAGTTTTTAATAAAACGTAATGAAATGGAAGGACATGGAGGAAGTGGGTGAAAGTGGACAAAATAAACAGAGTGAGAGGGAAGCCCAGCTAAGGAAAAAAGTTTTAAACCAGTCTAAGAAGATTTTTTGGTCTCCCACGTTGGTCTGGTTTGATGGTTTTAGAGGAGCTTTAGAGTCCCTTCAGCTGGACAGTCTGCAAAGACCAGCAAACCCAGCGGAACACCAGATAGCCAGGTTGGGAGACCAGCTAGACTAACTTAAACCAGTTTCAGGCATGTTAGGGGACCTTCAGGTTGGTTAAGAGACCAGATATAGCAGCTTAAACCAGATTTGTGCAGGCTAAGAGAGCTTGACTGGGTTAGGAGAACAATTAGACAATCTTTGGACAAGCTGTAAGGGCAGTTAGACTAGTTTCTACCAGAAAACAGTCTGAGGAGTTTAGACTGCAGAAAAATTAAGTCCTTAGTTCCAAACTTGCACACATACTCTCACACAGTGAATGTCTTCTGAAACTCCAGTCAAATAACTACAGTTTATAACAGCAGTGCAGAGTAGTAGATAACTTTATCAGACAGTAAACAGTGAGAAATCTGTATAGGAAGCCTCTGGGATTTACATACAACCTGTTATACTGAAGTCTGCTTATTCAACTAGACACCAATCACTTGCTCCCTCAGTCTGTTTTAGTTTTTGTAGAGCAAAACTGATGCTGTGTTTGCCTCACCGTGAGTCAATGGTCAAAGTCTCCAGAGTCTTTCTCCATTACTCATGCACAGAGCAGAGGTGTATCACACATACCCCTGGTGGTCTTGTTATAAATTAGATTTTTAGAATAATATCTCAGAAAATGGATGTCTCCCAGGAGATGAACGTGTTCTCACTGACACAAACAGGCCATTATTCCTCAGCCATTTATTTAGAAACCCAATCATGTGTTTTAATATGTGTTTTAGTATCACTTTTTTGTCTTATGTACCTCCACTGGACCATCATTTTGCATTATCGTTAATATTATTAAAGTGAAATGATTACAGTGACTCAGTTTTAAACTAAAAGCAACCAATAATGGGTCTCTTCCTCTCAAACCGAAGCAGTTTAACAAAACACAAAACCGACATTTTATGCAATGATCAAGAGACATTTATTATTGTATTTTATAGAACTACAAGCTTTATATATACAGTTTCCGATTTAAGTTAATTCATAAAAAATCAGTTCCAGAAAGCACAAATATACTGTATCTGATGCTTTGAGCTTCCATTCGCACAACTTAACGCACATCTATATGTGCGAATGGGGCCCATTGTAAAACCAACAACGTTTTTTCCCCATTGATTCTAGGGCTGTTGTCATGGAAACATGTTCCAGCGCTCTTGGCTGTGGCATCACATGGCTGGAAAATGAGCATGAAGCTCAAAACGCCTAGGCTGACATCATGGCAGAAATGTGCAGCCACGGGAAGATTCTACTTGCACTTCTACATAACGCAGGTTGCGAAAGACATGAGTACCTAGTGCATATATAATGAGCAATATGCGCTGAAGGACTTAGTTTTCACTCCGCACAGAATGCGTAATTTCTACAATTTCAGCCAATCAAACTAGAGATGCTTCAATAATCAAATTCTGCCTGATAATGATAAGCCAATATTTATTTTTATAGCTAATAACTGATCAATTGTTGATGGTAAAATTCTATACTGTTTTGTCTAAATAATTGAAAAATAAAACCCTAAAATATAGAATCAATCAATCAATGTTACAACAGAAATAAGGCATGATAACATTAATAATATAGTATGAAAAATATGTTATAATTAAAAAAAATTGTTTCTAATTGCTTTAATTAAAGTTATGTAAATCAATTAGTTGGAAATACTATTATGTGGGCTCACATAATCATCAGAAAGATGGGAATCGTTTTCCAAAAGATTGTGGCATTATAATGTTAGGGTAAGGTATGTATTTTATTTTATTTTTTATTTTTTTTTGGAATCTGTGATACTTTTTCGTTTTCAGGATTATTTTATGCATAAAAAGTTTCAAAGAATAGCATTGATTTAAAATATAAATCTTTGTAACAATGTACACTACTGTTCAAAATTTTAGGGTTCAGTAATTTTTATTTTTTTTAAAGATAATAATACTTTTCTTCAGCAAGGATGTGTTAAATTTGATAAAAAAGGTGATAGTAAAGACTTGGAGAGATTTATTTTGAACAGCTGTGTGTGTTCAATGTAAGAAGAATGTTGTCCATGGTATATTTTCACTGCAAAACAATAAGAAATGCTGCAAATTTTGAGAAAAGCCGCAGAAAAATCTGTCAATTTTTAGGCCGCAAAAATCAGAAAAAAGTCCCGCAAAATCCTGGAGGGACTATATATATATATATATACTGCAGGGCCGTTGAATGCTTGAATCTGATTGGCTGACGAACATTATAAGGTGTGCAATTATTTTCAGGGAAACGCATGGCGAAACGTAGTTCCAAGCACCGCATTACATGTCCATATCACTTCGCCAAATGATTTGCATTATTTCAAAGATCCTTACAGCATAAAACAGCAAAAGAACCAAAACACCACAATGACACTGGCCAAACAAATAAATATAGTAAACAAAAGGATACAATCAACAAATTATATCCATGTTTTTGCCACAAAATTATGCTTTATTATGTACG
Organism: Ptychobarbus kaznakovi; assembly: GCA_027422405.1. NCBI lineage: Eukaryota > Metazoa > Chordata > Actinopteri > Cypriniformes > Cyprinidae > Ptychobarbus > Ptychobarbus kaznakovi. The sequence continues at coordinate 11,221,391 of CM049794.1, read as the reverse complement.
GAAAGCACATACTCTATCTCTCCCGCTCTCTCTCCCTCACAGACGCACAGTTTGCACACACGTTAACATAAACGCTAATGTTGTTAGCGCTACTCTGACGATTTAACATAGTTTAACAACTTAAAAAGTACATGACTTCTCACAAGCGAGGTAACAACAATGGCGCTGTTCGTGAAGAAAATGAACTTTAAATTTCACTATAATTAGAGACATTACTGCCAAACACTTTTGAGAGATGCAGACTCACAGAGGTAACGCTAATCTCTCTCTCTCTCTCTCTCTCTCTCTCTCTCTAACTTGGTTATTAACTGTATTAACTGCATTAGTCTGCTATCACTGTTACGGTTTAAAATTATGTTTTGGAATTAGCAAGGGAGGCGATGAGATGCGGAAGAAATAACCCTACTCACAATAGCGATTTAAGTAGAAAAAACAGACGAATGCCTTGAAATATATCATCTGATCGATGTCTTGAGGTGTGGCAACCGTAGTATAAGCAGAATAATTGACTTCGGTCCATTGAATTATTTAAGGAATAATTGACGATGGGCCGTTTAATTATTAGAAAAATAATGCACACCCGAGGTGGTGATGCGGTCACGACGCGAAGCGGAGTATATATGTATATACAGTATATATCAATGCTACAAGTGAAATTAGTCATTACAGCATTATAATATATAGTATGAAAAGTAAATATTCATTTTAAGACTCGCTAAAGATGACATTATTTGTACTTTGAGTGAACTTTAGATGACCACAAAGGTAATCTAAATGTAAAAATTAGCAGAAATGGACATTAAACTTATATTGAATATACTGCTGTAAAGCGAATATACAAAAACAATTTACATTAAAGATTTTTAACACATGTATTGTGTTATTTCTGGTTAGGACAAAAGTCTGGATGGAGCATCTGTGTAGATTTTGGCTGCTTGTTCAGCGTGCTACAAATAAAAGAGTGCTTAATATGAGTTTCAACAAAGACGCAGGTGTTGCAGCACGAAATGAATACTTGACGTGAAGTCATGCAGAATGCAAAATGATTAAATGATTGATAAACTACACATATGGATGAAAATCTGTGTGGTCCGTCTCACTGGAGAATTGCATGCCGTGGAAAAGCTTTACTCGTGATGGGATGGACTTCAAATTCCCTCCCCCCTTTCAAAAAGTGTTAAGTGGTAGATGTTTCATATGCATATGCATTATTAAAACATGAATATGCATCGCTTCGACACTCAGCACCTGTCACGCTCACAGCCTTTATTTAGTACGGTTGTGTGCTGCAGTGTAGTGTGTTTCTCTAGGGCTCAGAGTCACAGACCGTTCAGGCGCTGACCCTAGATCCAGGTGGTCTGTTCTATTACATCTATATTTGATAATGCTCAACAGCCACTAGGTTTAAACGCTTGATTTCTCTGTGCAAAGCACACAGTCCACAGCCATTGATACAGGGATTGTGGGGAAATGTGAGTCACAGTGAGTCAACACTGACTACTTATTTGTGGCTGTTAATATCTACACGATTAAAAGTGTTTGCATCTAAAGTTTCTAATTGTTTTAATTAAAGTTCTGTAAATTAATTAATTTGATGGAAATACTATTATGTGTGCTCGCATTGTAATCAGAAAGATGGCAATTGTTTTGCCAAACGATTTTGGAGGTGTAATATTGGTGTACAGTATGTATTTTAATAAAACACTACCATAATGGTTTTCAGGCAGTAAAATGTATGTAATTATTGCAATTTAAAATAATGTTTTTCTATTTTGATATACTTTAAAATTGAATTTATTCCTGTGATGCAATGCTGTCGTCAGTGTCACATGATTCTTCAGAAGTCATTCTAATATACTGATTTTTATCAGTAAACAGTTGAGCTGCTTATTTTATTTATATATTTATTTTTTCAGGATTTTTTGATAAAAAAGTAAGAAAAGAACAGCATTTATTTAAAATGTATGTTTTTTTGTTTGTTCTTTACACAATTATCGGACATAACATTAAAACATGTATCTGTGTTGGCCAGAATTTTAATATTACAACATTCCTATTATATACTGGTCATCATCAACACTAATTCCATTCAAAAAGTGAAACTTGTATAATGTATACATTCATTCCACACAGACTGATATATTTCAAGTGTTTATTTCTTTTAATTTTGATGATTATAACTGACAACTAACGATTCAGTATCTCAGAAAATTAGAATATTACTTAAGACCAATACAAAGAAAGGATTTTTAGAAATCTTGGCCAACTGAAAAGTATGAACATAAAAGTATGAGCATGTACAGCACTCAATACTTCGTTGGGGCTCCTTTTGCCTGAATTACTGCAGCAATGCGGCGTGGCATGGAGTTCAGTCTGTGGCACTGCTCAGGTGTTATGATTGCTCTGATAGTGGCCTTCAGCTCTTCTGCATTGTTGGGTCTGGCATATCGCATCTTCCTCTTCATATATATTTAAGGTCAGGCGAGTTTGCTGGCCAATTATACCATAAACCAGGTACTGGTAGCTTTGGCACTGTGTGCAGGTGCCAAGTCCTGTTGGAAAATGAAATCTGCATCTCCATAAAGTTGGTCAGCAGCAGGAAGCATGAAGTGCTCTAAAACTTCCTGGTATACGGCTGTGTTGACCTTGGACCTCAGAAAACACAGTGGACCAACACCAGCAGATGACATGGCACCCCAAACCATCACTGACTGTGGAAACTTTACACTGGACCTCAAGCAACGTGGATTATGTGCCTCTCCTCTCTTCCTCCAGACTCTGGGACCCTGATTTCCAAAGGAAATGCAAAATTTACTTTCATCAGAAACATAACTTTGGACCACTCAGCAGCAGTCCAGTCCTTTTTGTCTTTAGCCCAAGACGCTTCTGACGCTGTCTGTTGTTCAAGAGTGGCTTGACACAAGGAATGCGACAGCTGAAACCCATGTCTTGCATACGTCTGTGCGTAGTGGTTCTTGAAGCACTGACTCCAGCTGCAGTCCACTCTTTGTGAAGAATGGTTTTGTTTCACAATCCTGAATCCCTATTGCTTGTACACTTGCCTCTCTATTAATGTGCTTGGACACAGAGCTCTGTGAACAGCCAGCCTCTTTTGCAATGACCTTTTGTGTCTTGCCCTCCTTGTGCAAGGTGTCAATGGTCGTCTTTTGGACAACTGTCAAGTCAGCAGTATGATTGTGTAGCCTACAGAACTACACTGAGAGACCATTTAAAGGCAGGTGTTTTGAGTTAATTAGCTGATTAGAGTGTGGCACCAGGTGTCTTCAATATTGAACCTTTTCACAATATTCTAATTTTCTGAGATACTGAATTTGGGGTTTTCATTAGTTGTCAGTTATAATCATCAAAATTAAAAGAAATAAACACTTGAAATATATCAGTCTGTGTGGAATGAATGTATACATTATACAAGTTTCACTTTTTGAATGGAATTAGTGGAAATAAATCAACTTTTTGATGATATTCTAATTATATGACCAGCACCTGTACATACAGTACATACGACAAGCTATTTAATTCTCTGGCTGTCCATTTTTGCCTGACGAATATAGATTTTTGTGTGAATTCTAAAAGGTTAAGTGGTTTCCAATAATTATAATGATTTGATCATAACATTTAGGGATGCATCGAATGTTCAGCAACTGAAAATGTTCGGCCGAAAATAGCAAAAAAAAAAAACTCTTTCGGTGTTCGGCCGAATAAGCGAAAAGACAGAATAAATTGTACCGAAAAATGACGTAACACGATCAAATAGAAGCACACACTAATGCGGCAAACACATCTGCAGTGTGAAAGTATTTAAAATTGTCAGAGAAAGACACAAAAAGCATTACAAGAACGAAACCCCGACAGCGAGAGACTGTTTAGTGCTGCATCGCATGTCTCTGATGAGAATTTGCTGTGGTGATGTGACAATAAAAGTGATTTGATTTGAAGAGGAAGGGGTGGTTGTTGCTGCTTACTATGATGATTGAAATCGCGAAATTACCTCAAATAATTAGTAAATAAACTACAGAATGTTGTGTTTTCAAATACACGCACAAATTGCATGCAAGTTATTCAAACAGCGCTTTGGCTCGCAGCGCCAAGGTTCAAAGTCCAAAGCGTGAGAAAAATCTGCGCTAAAACACTGTTACTCATCATTTGCTCAGTAACATTTTTATAATTTTTAAAAGACGTGACAATGTGATGCGTGCGTCAAACATCTTTCCAAATTCAGAATTAAAATAATTTAAATATCTGCATGCTTAAATTTTCATAAATTTTCATTTTGGTGCATCCCTAATAACTTTATTACTTAAAGAGCAAAATTACATGATTGAGAAAACAAATTGACTTATTTTCTGCTTTTCAATTTCTTTCTTGTTTTCTTCTGAACATTAATTTATACAGTGTAAGATAATAGGAATAACACCAGCCTCTTTAATTAGTTTCTAGATACGCAACTGAACAGCGCGCCTCCAGGTAGTGCCTTCCTTTGCAGCCCAATCCCACTGAGATCCGCAGGCTTTCACAGAGTCTCTATGACTGTGTCCTCAAGTTGTTGGTTTTGACCTGGATTTACTCAGAATCAACAAAGGGCCGGGCCGCCACAGTGCTGCGATGAATCTCAAACAGGCACAGAGGTGACAAGCACTGTGTAAGGAGACAACAGTGGGCAGGTGTGCATGTCGGATTGACAGCGGAGTTTAAATGCAACTCTCTTCATGCCTCAAGCTCATGTGTGCACGCTCATGTTCCACGTGTGTGATTCTGGGTAGGTAGCTGGTCACTGATAAAAAAAAAAAAAAAAAAAAAGCCCATTGCATTTACCTGATGGCTGTCAATCAGTTTGTGGCAGCTCCATAGTGGACCCTGCCTGGGGGAATTATGGAAGTTTGTGTTTTGATGGCAGTTGTGAGACAGGAAAGCAATAGAACGAGACCGTCTCAGAGGAGTTAACACAGATGCTCACCTGTCAGTATCAGAAACGAAGAAAAGTTGTGTGTACGTGTGTGTGTTTTATGTGTTTGTGTGTTCTTGTATGAAGTGAAGTCAGTGATGAGGAACAGCTAGACAGATCCTGGAGCATTTCGAGTGGTCATGCCACCCTGTCTGGACCTGTTCTGGTAGTTTGTGATAAGAAAAAGTGAAAGAGAGAGAGAGTGTGTGTGTGTGTGTGTGTGTGTGTGTGTGTGTGTGTGTGTGTGTGTGTGTGTGTGTGTGTGTGTGTGTGTGTGTGTGTGTGTGTGTGTGTGTGTGTGTGTGTGTGTGTGTGTGTGTGTGTGTGTGTGTGTGTGTGTGTGTGTGTGTGTGTGTGTGTGTGTGTGTGTGTGTGTGTGTGTGTGTGTGTGTGTGTGTGTGTGTGTGTGTGTGTGTGTGTGTGTGTGTGTGTGTGTGTGTTTTAAATATCACTCATCAAATACCAGTTCTTCTCAGCATAGACTTGTGCTTGCTGTGATTTAGAATAAGAAAATAACTGTAATCTGTATATCTCCTTAGATCCTAAAAATTTAAATTCTGTAATATACTGGAAAGGTTTTATTTACACATACACGTATATATATATATATATATATATATATATATATTGTACATTACGGAAACTGGCTGCATGAGTGTTTCAAATACAAACACTGAGGGAGTGATGGCAGATTTGTCATCCTTCTCTCTTTTGACCAATGTAATCAATCTCTCAAGATTTTTTCTTCTTTTGGAAAGTCATAGAAACACTATTGTGGATTTTTGTGGATTGGGGCAAATGCGAAGGCAAAATTATATTTGCCATCATTTCCATTCACCACTAGAGAGGTTTAGCCAATTATGATGATTTCCAGTTCTGAGAGCCCCACAAAATATGAAAATGGTCTCTGAACAAGGACTAGTGCTTCAAAATGAACATATAAGCACAATGAAAGTATTATAAATGTGGTCCATACAACTCATGCTCTATGTTCTATATTGTTTGAAATAATGTAATTGTGTGAGAAACAGACCGAAATTTCTGAACTTCAAGAGATCATGATTTGTGATTTTTGATTGAATCATTCAAACTGGTTTTGTGAAAGGAACTGATTCATTGAAAAGTTTTGACTCGAAAGAATGCTTTGTGTACTAATTGGATATCGAAGCTTCTCTCATGAACTCTCATTAATGTTCCAAGGAAAACTAGAGAGCTGGTCAATACTTTTAGCGTGTAATGAGTCCAATTCTAATCTGTTTATATGGCTTCTGAAGACTTGAGTGGTATGGGCCTCTTTTATGATGCTTTTGTGTCCTTTTTGAAGCTTGAAAGCTTGCATTCTGTGTTCCACAAAAGAATGTCATGCAGGTATAGAATGTTATATTATGTCAATTTTCGTTTTTTGAATGAACTGTCTTAAAACCAGGTCTTCCTAGCAGAGTGCTTGTGTTGAGACAGTGCTTTCATTGATTCTGAAAAAGAAATCAACAATAATGTCGTACACATCTCTTCAGACAGGAGCTCTAAATGTCATGTGTTAACTAAAAGAGTTTTTAAACTGAGTGCTGGTTTGCATGAGCTGTTTTACAAGGGTCTTTTGTTCCGCCCTCATATGACTGTAGTCTTCTAGAACGCTGCACTTGTCACATGATTGTGGCTTTCTAAAATTGATTCATATGTCTGTGTCTCTTTATAGGTTGCAGAGGAAAGCTGTGTGGATTTGGAGCGGTGTGTGAGAGAGACCCGACTGACCCCTCTAAAGGAGAGTGTGTTTGTAAGAAGATTGTATGCCCGTCTGTGGTGGCGCCGGTGTGCGGATCTGACTCCTCTACCTATTCCAATGAGTGTGAGCTGGAGAAGGCCCAGTGCAATACACAGAGACGCATCAAGGTGATGCGCAAAGGCCCCTGTGGTGAGTCTAGTCACATGCAAACATCAGTATCTATACTTGTGAGGACCGCCTGACTTTTATTTGCTAATTAAAGGGAAAATTCACAAAAAAAATCATCCTTATGACATTCCAAACTCTCTTTTTCACAATGGAACACAAAAAAGATTTCTAGAAAAATATTTGGTTGCTCTTAAACTCATTTAAACAGTGAAAGTTTAAAAATAAATGAAATAAGTTTTTTATGCCAAGGACCCCAAAATATGATGAGGACCCCTTCATCAAATGTAAAGGCAGCTATACATTTTTATTTGTAAACATTATATTGTGTAAGAAAAATTGTAAGCATGATATTATAAAGACAATGTGTTCTTTGTAAAATTAATAATTTAATAAAATATAATTTAGCACATTCTTTTTGCAAATGAATTTGCTAAAGCAAAAATGTTAATATTAATTAGTAAAAAAAAAAGTTACATTAGTCTGTTTCTGGATGAAAAACATTTCCAATTCGTATTAAATAAAAATATTTAAAATATAAATATTCAACCTGAATTAAAATAAAAATATTGTGAATTGCAAGACATTTTTTATTATAAATGTGGTATCATTATCTACTTATTTATTGAAAACTCTTTTTAAGTTTTTACTCTTTAGTAGACTAATTTAGAGCATCCTCAAAAGTTGCATTTATTACATGACAAGGTCAAGTGAGATATTATATTAACACCCTTCCGCTCACACATTTTTTCTTTTTCAAATTCAAGCTTTTTTTGTTGCATGCCAAAAACAATAATTATCCCTATTTTATGACAAGTTTCCATATTCATGAATCCCCACATGGATAGATGGTCTATGGAGTGAAGATTATGAGTTTTGTGTTTTCTACATTGTTCATCATGTATATTCCAATCAGTTTCTTTCCATGAATGATAGCTAATATGCGAAATGTGGCTCGTCATTAAGCGGGCTCTGTGGCAGTGGGCCTGGGCAGCGTGAGCCGTAATTACGTGATTCGGTGGAACATGCCGTACAAAGCCTTCAAAGAGCTCTAATTAGCCACCTCACATGCTGTCTAGCAGGAAATGATCAGTCCTGAGGAATGAGAGCTCCAGCCTACCAGTGAACTCCAGCCTCCATTGAGAAACGCATTAAAGATCACACTGTCCTGGTGTGCTAATGCAGTTGAAGTTCGGCTCCATGCTAATCGGTGCTGGCTCTGCAGCAGGGCTTTAATGGGCAGTAGCCTCCCTGCTATTGCGCTAATGAAATTGACAGTGTGGCTATCAGGGGTCATATCTCTCTCGCTCAAATGGGATCAGCGGCCACAGATAACAGACAGTTCAGTGTTTCTCCTGGGCAGAGAGGTTGAGATGGGAGATGAGAGTCAGGTTAGTCTTTTGCCAAGTTCTACTCCGGTGGTATACAAAATTAACCCTTGGCCCTTTTTTGTAATAAATATGTAATATTTTTAGATTACATACAATGGTGGCCAAAATGACACTGTCATGTCATTCCAGACAGACTGGATGATGATCAGATCAGATCTCTGTGTGGAGCACTGGCTTTTGTCAGACTCCTTGTGCAAACAAAAATCTCACTGGATGATTACATTTAATGGCAAAATGAATGTTTGGAAATGTAAACTGATATTTCTTACTGACACACTGCAGCAAAAGATAGAAATAACTGACTTAAAAAAAAATTTAGCTAGTGAAAATACTAGTGTTCTAATCATTTTGGCCACTCAGTGGTAGAGCATTGTGTCAGCAGCGCAAAAGGTTGTGGGTTCGATTCCCAGGGAACACACATACTAATGAAAATGTATAACCTGAATGCAATTGTAAGTCGCTTTGGATAAAAGCGTCTGATAAATGTAAATGTTATGACAGTAAATATAAAATTTTAATGTTTTTGAAAAGTCTGTATTCTCACCAAAGCTGCATTTATTCAATCAAAAATACAGTAAAATTGTAAAATCCCACTGCTGTTTAAAATACATGGTTTCTATTATAATATTTTTTTCTTGTTATTACTCCTGTCTTCAATGTCTCATGATCCTTCAGAAACCATTCTAATGTGCGGATTTGCTGCTCAAGAAACATTTCATATAATCAGTATTAATGTTAAAAATGGCTGTGCTGATTTATAATTAATATTTGGAAACTGAATCAAAAGTGGCCAAAAGAAAGATGTTTATAGCTGGTAGGTTTTTTCAGTTCACACTGCATTGGCAGTTGTGGCAAAGGGTTAATTTGCACCCCGGCACAGGATAAAAGGTGATACAGAAAAACAAATACAGAGAGGGTGCCCTGTTTCTAAAGATGAGCAGGGGAGCGTGGGTGCTTTGATAATATTGAACTCCGGTGGGTAAACAGAGTCTCCAGCTGTTTGTATGAGTGAGTGAGTCAGTCAGTCATTCAGAGAGTCAGCGAGCAGAGGAAAGAAGTGGAGTGTGTGTGAAGCTCATTTCAGACGGGCCGTATGCTGGAACTCGTCTAGATTGGGAGTGGCGCAGCGGAGCATTGGGCCAGAGCGATTGATCAATGAAAGGATTGAGCATATGTGTGCAGAGCACGTCTGGAATTACTGTGATTGCCAGGAGCGCTCTCTTTTCTCACTCTCTCTTTTTTTTTTTTTTTACACATTAACGTTTCTTCACCTCCAGCCTGACTCGGCTGATGAAAACCGCTTTTGAGTACCCACAGCACGGAGGAGGTAAAATCTGGGCATCAAATATTCACTCCCTAAACCAGGCCTACAACTTAAACTAGACGCAGAGGCTGAAACTGTCGGCTTCTGTTGTCTAAATGAGGTTATTCTGCTGTACAGAAGAGCGGAGGAGGAAAAGCCTTAACCTCAGGGTATCATGGGAAGCTGCTTAATGGAGGAATCAATATGTTTGTCCCGTTATTGACGGCTGAAACTGTGTTCCTTCACTTGGGAAGTATGGCTCATTTCTCTCAGATCCTTTACCTGCTATAACTCCAGGTGTTGATACAGTTGGACACATATGGGCAGTTTTTCTCCCTCGGTTGCTTCTCACACTCTCTGTCAAATGATTCTCACGTCATGGCGCTACATGCGTGTTTTACTGTCCTTTAATAATGTCAAACCTGACGTTCATCCAAGCACATAGCAGTTGCAGCAGCAGCCATGAGAGACTGTTGATTTATGATCTTTCAGCAAACACATCTTAGTCAATATTAAAGCAACTCTCTGAGTTTACCCCGAGGCTAAGTTGCATAGGGATATACTGTTTGAACGCATCATAGTAGTGATCCATCTCAGAAGAAAATGACAGAATGTGTTCAAAGAAATGATTGATTAATAATGCTTGGATGTATATGTGTGTGTGTTTGTGTATATATACATACATATATATATATATATATATATACACACACACACACACACACACACACACACACACACACACACACACATATATATATATATATATATATACAGTTAAAATGCAAAAGCCTCTAAGTGCTGTCTGAAATTGTCATCGAAAATTGCATAAAAAAGGACCTATACATTGCCATTAGAGTAGAATTACTAAACCTAAACAGAGGAGCCGGCTAAAAATCCAAATTTTAGATGAAAATTTCAGACGGGACTTAGAGGATTTTGCATATGAACTCTTCATATATGTGTGTGTGTGTGTGTGTGTGTGTGTGTGTGTGTGTGTGTGTGTGTGTGTGTGTGTGTGTGTGTGTGTGTGTGTGTGTGTGTGTGTGTGTGTGTGTGTGTGTTTTATTTGTTTATACCTTGTCAATCTACAATTGTCCTGTTTATATGTTTGTCTGTATTGATATTAGATAAATTCTATGTTTAACAATGATAGATTACACTCATCAACTTTAAGGATTTGTTAATGTTAAAGGTGTGCGCAGATGCACCTTTTTCTCCCTTATTAGAGACGTGGTGTGAAAACTAACATCCTGTTTGGCTGATTGTTCCCCGTGATGGCTCGTTATTCAGGCACAGCTCCGGTCCTGGTGACACCTCCACGGCCACTGAGCTCGGCAGCCGCCGCCGATGGCACGTAGTCAGCCCTGCCTCGTGCAAATGAGTTTTTCACTCACCCTGTTCCACCCCTACGTCGGCTCCCGTGCTCGTGCGTGAAGACGCTCGCCACAACACATTCACCTGCCTCTGTGACAGGAGACTCAATTCACACTCATCAGCAACTTCTCGGCTTCCTACTCCATCTGCAGAAAAATACCCTGCGGTTCCTCGCTCCGAGACTAAATTTAGCTTGGGTTACGTCTACTATACAGTCTGGGCCTGTCCACCGGCAAACAATTATAGCAAGATCGACAGTCTCCTTCAATAATGGAGTTCTCTAAATGAATTCTGGAAGCAGATACTCTGTGATCTAGCAACATCCATCATAGAGATGTTTTTTTTTAAACCTCATTCAGCTGAAAACCAGAAAGATCTTCTCATCTGAAAAATGTTGTTAATATGATCCAACATGCTTCTGGTAAATAGTATTAGGGGTCTATGTGGATCTGCACAGGGCAATAAAACCTAAACACGCTCTGCAAATGTGATGCTTTGACCCAAAACAATTGGCAATTTTGCATTTTAATACTATTTGATTTTAAATCCTAAGTTGTTATTGTGGTTTTAAACTTTCGGACCCCCATATTGGGTTCCATCAGGCTCAAATCTGGTATATTACATGCAGCTTGTCTTATACCAACACTTCCACACAGCTACTCTATATAGGCTCACACAAAACACCCAGATGTCGATGAGAATATGATCAATGCCATCACCAGAGCTTCATTCTGCTGCTTATCCCCTGGAGAATGAGCATACTTCTTATACAAATCTGTTTCTCTTGCTCTCCTCCTCTGTCTCTCTGCCGTCCTGCTCACTTCCGAAGGGGGAGAATGTAGTGTTGAAGTGAGATAAGGCAGATTACAGCAGGACAGGCACATTAAAAAAGCACATTTTCCACGCTCTCGCTTCTAATACCAGATGGGAGACGCTTTTTACAACTTATTCATGTATTCATGCATTTGACTGGCCTGAATAATGCATTGTTATTTTTAACCCCTACCACACTCGAGTGGAGTATTGAGTGCAACAATCAGGGACTTGCCAACCGTTAGAAAATTTCTACCACTTTCAGAAATTTCTGAGGACCCCCTGTCCAGTTTTTGGACAATAATAATTGTATTTTAAGAGCTTCATTTGCTTGACCAAAGTGCACTGAATAAAAATGTAAGCGGCTGCATAAAAATGTATGTTTTTAAACCCCACATTTTCATCAGCTGTCGATCGATTAATCGTATTCTGTGTGGTCATAATATGGCTACTTTCATCTAATTATTATTCAAGAGCAAAGCTGATCATTGGAGCAGTAAAAATCCCATTGACTTTCTCTATATAAAAATGTATTTCAGCGATAACAAAATTTGAATCTCTCCTATGTATATATTCATCTATGTAGTAATAAACTTCAACTGTATTACATTGTACTTTGTATGTCTATGAGTAGATCTGATTCATAGAAATTAGATTCTACGAATTCAGTTATGTCATTTACAAAGCTCCATAGGCCATGTAGTTCATTGCCTCATAAAAGACGTACACAGCCTTTGGCTTTTTCTCCAATTTTCAGTGGTATTTTTGCTACAAAATGTTTATGTTGTGATTCATCTCAGAGCTGGTTGGTTTGGTTCACGGCTCTTTTTATTGAAGTTTTTTTTTAATCCCTATGGAGAAAATGGGAAAAACTCTGGAATCAAGACTGCTGACGAAGTGATAATTGCACTAATTTGAATTAAATAGAGTATATATTACCCTGTATTTACCGTATGTCTAACATGCGCCATGATATTTGATGGCCGCAGTATGCTTCAGGACACATTCTGTGCTTTTGAAAGTAAATCATAAAGGCATCTTAAAGACACAATCACAGCTGATTGGGTATGATTATATTTTACCTTTGAAAACAACATTTAAATGCACTCCCGTACTTAAATACATGCACGCGCTGTGCCAGATAATGATTATTGACTGTTACATTCAGCTTCCTGTTTGTGTAGCACACAGTCAGACACGCCGCCACACACCAACGGCACAACTACCTTTCACGTCGTCTTCATGATAATAAGCTGCTATTTGTCCTCTTTCTTACCCTTTCCTTTTTCTATTTTCCTCACAAGACATCCTCTTCCAAATGACTAGTACCTCTAAACAAGATGAGTTCATTTTGGCCCATAATTACACTTCCCTCCAACGATGTCCTTCTCTTCCGCGACCTTTCCTGAATCACGTACACAGACCCACGCCACTTTACACGCTTGCACATTCAAGCGCACAAGAGTACAAAGCCATTCATGAATACCTGCCTGTGTCCACTCAAGGCCCTTTGCAGTAATTCCAGAGGTGTCTGCCCGACCTCTCTCAGTTTAATGTAGCAGAGAGCAACCCTTCCCATCAGCCAGCGGGGTTCTGGTGACAAAGAGATTCTTCATATGACCCTCTCTAGAGCTCTGTATGTGTCTTACAGTCTGTACAGAGCACACAGGTGCAGGAGAGGCCAGCCACTTTGAGAGAGATTTATTTTAAATACTGTTCTCATTTCTTCATGATGTTTTAGAGATCAAATAGTAGTCAAATGCACCTGTTCTAATCGGTTGTTTATATAGTAAAACAAGTTGATCTAACTATTGTTCTACTAGAAAATGTGTTCTGAGTACTTTGATTACTTTTAGATTACCTTAGTCATACAAAAATTACTTTCCATTCTTTGTTACCCACCTCAAGGAGTGTATTGATTATTACATTACACCAAGGTTTCCCAAACTGGGGTTCGAGAGGTGATGAAAAGCTTATAATTAACAATAGTTGTGTGCCATTCCATTTTATGTATCGTTATAGTAGCCTGATTAGTGGCTGGTGTGTGCAGTTCCAGAAAACTGGAAGACTTTCCAAATGTTCTGTTCAAGCAGTAGGATTTTTTAGAAAGGAACATGTAAAAGAAACAAAAAATAATTAGTGTGAATCAATACATTATGAATAGTTTACTGCCATTGTGTAAACATGTAATCATGCAATCTGTAAAAAAGTAACTTTATTTTGATTATGAGCAATTGAAAATGTAATATAATTAAATTACAAGTACTACATTTTTGGAATCTGATTATGTTAACCAGATTACATGTAATCAGTTACTAGCCCAGCACCAAACCTTTACGGTACAGACGTCACAATTCGGTTCATGCAGTCAGATGATGAACAGGAAAGAGCAGAAGAAGAGAAGATGTTCCTGTGGCTCAGTGGTAGAGCATTGCGTTAGCAGCGCAAAATGTTGTGGGTTCAATTCCCAGGGAACACACATACTGACAAAAAGAATGTATAGCCTGAATGCACTGTAAGTCGCTTTAGACTGATTTTAGTCTGCTAAATGCAAATGCAAGATCTTCGCACCAACCTAAAACAAGAACGGCGAGTTCAGATGGCACACCTGCTTGTTTTAAATCAGCAGTGTGGGAAAGTTTCGGGGTCTAGAGAGGCACTGGTCAACCAGATATAAATCGGAACCAGTTTTTAGTTTTATTTTGGCTGATCTTTATTCCAGAATTGCACACAAACTGCATTGCAATCATTTCCCAAAATTTTATTTGTGTGGAAATTTTTATTAAATCTGTAAAGAGGCCTCATAAACTGTGACCCCAAAACCAAAGTGTGTACCGAACGTGGCACTACTAAAATAAATAAATATATATATATATATATATATATATATATATATTCATTGTAAATATTGTGTATATATTGAATATATATATATATATATATATATATATGCATGTATATTTGCTGTTTTAATGCTTTCTGTGTATCCACATTTTGTTTTATGGAGCTGCTAAACCACTTGAAAATCTAATTCCGTCTCTCCCGACAGACTGTATATTATCAACTTGCAGAACGCATGAATACCAGCTGATAAATGTGTGTGTTTGAAAGGGCTTGCTTGAAGGAAAAGAAAATGATTAGCGTCAAATGTGCTTGCTGATTGTACTCAAAATTTGTTTGAAAAAAAAAAAATAATACAACTTTTTTTAGGATATTGCTTTTAGCCAAAACAAACAATTCCATCTTTGTCATTATGTTTGAGTTCTGCAGTAACAGAGAGCAGTGTTGTGAAAGATCATTGTGTAAGCTTTATGTAGCCTGCAAAATAAGGGTTCTTGCTCTTTTCTTTGCCCACTATCATTAAACTTTGACCTCCTGGAAATCCCAAAGAAGTCACTTTGAATCTGACCTGTTTCTGTTGGAGTGCAGTGCCTGCTTGAGCCTCTCTATTGTTAATTAGTTTTGCTTGCTGAAGTAGGTATCGCTATTAGACCACTACTGCTTCTACTTGGGAATTTTAACAAACCCCTAACATCTTGACCCACATTGTTTGGAAATGGAAAATGAATACGGAATACGGAAATGAATTATAAATTACACCTCCAATCTTGCAACTTTGTAAGGTGTGTTGTTACTTCTGTAAGCAGCCAGATTTAGGATTTTCACCCGGCAGATTGAACAACAGGCAAGAATATACCATAGACTTGAACTGTTGGAAAAACCAGAGATTCAATTTAAAGATCGGAAAATTATAGAGACTGGGAGTGTGCTCTTTTGACCTGACACCAACTAGCAATGGCCTAGCAACTACCCAGAACATCCTAGCAGCTGCCTGCAACATCCAAGCAATACCTAACAACCAGTGCTAGACAGATTACATGTAATCTGGATTATGTAATCAGAGTCCAAAAATTAAGCACTTGTAATTAGATTATATTACATTTTAAAGTGTTCATAATCAGATTACAGTTCATTTTTTATAGATTACATTACTACATATTATTTACACAATGGAAGTAAATTATTCATAATGTATTGATTCATTTTTTTCTATTAAAATTTCCTTTCTAAAAGTTCCTACTGCTTATATACATTTGGAAAGTCTTCCAGTTTTCTGGAACTGCACACACCAGTCATTAGTCAGGTTACCATAATTACACAGAAAACGGAAAGGCCATACGGTTAGTTTAATTTTACATTTTATGATTAATTATAAGCTTTTCACCACCTCACGAACCCCAGTTTGGGAAACCTTGGTGTGGTGTAATGTAATGTTTAATGCACTTCTTGATGTCGATAAGAAAGAACGAAAAGTATTTTCATATGAGTTAGGTCAAAAGTAATCAAAAAGTACTCACAATACATTACCATATGTGTAACCCAACAGATTATTACTAACTACATTTTCTGTTATGTAATTTGTGATCAGTAATGGACTACAGTTTGTAATTAATCTGTCCAGCACTGCTAACAACCACCTTGAACACCAATAACCTAGGCCTATTCACATTTTTGTGATTTTTATTTTCTGTATACCATGTGACTCCAGTTTTCACTTCCAGAATACTTTTTTTTCTGAATTAATTTTCTACTTCTTTTGAACATAATTGTATATCACTTTTTAGCAGGCTATATAAGCAGGGATTATGTTTGAATTCATCTTGATTGTGATCTCTTTCCAGTCGTGCGGATGCATATCTTTGTCTCTTGCATACTGAATGCACACTAGTCTTAGGCTGCAATTTAAAGCCTGAGCTAGTGTTTGCAGTGCACTGCATCGGGTTAACGCTTACTAAAGCTCACAGGAGATAAACCTTGCCTCTGATAGACATGTTTGGTAGTGTATTAAACCCGTGAGCTAACGTCGTCCTGCTGGTCTTGCCCGTGATGTTACCTCTGTGTCTTCACAGGCCTGTGCTCAGGAGTGGCTCACCTCGGGAATATTACACAAGTATGCACACTGAGAGCTATCGCAGGAGAACAGGAGTGCCTGGCCTTTGAATCCAACCACAAAAATATGTGTATTATCCATTTTTGTGCCTAATTTTCTTTATCCAAGGGCAACACTGAGGCGTGCAAAAAAAAAGGAAGACAGCTGCAGTCAAATAAGCCCTTTGAAGAAATACATCAAAAGAACACATCTTTTCACCGTGTGAGGGATGACAACAGCAGAGGGTGGGACACTAGGTTTGGAGGTCATCTGTGGAGGTTCAGCTTCATTTTTTTGGTACTCTTCCAGTTTTTGCTATTGATGCATCACAGCAAATATGGCAAAAAACACGAATGCTTGAGAATACTAATGGATAGTTTTCTCCAGGCTTTGCAGACCTTATTCTGGGTTGAGTACAAGTTAAGCTCAGCATTTGTGACAATATTTATTATGGACTAAAATTATTTTTTATATAAAATATTTTTTTTATAAAATCAGTGTTAAACTGTTTGACAATGAAAGCAAATGCAGCCAATCTGTAAACGTTAAAATACTTAGTGTTTTAACTGCACAGCAACAAAATTAAGTAAAATGAAATAGCTTCAAATCCTTTTCCAAATTATGATTAGTAAGGAAAGAAAACATGTTGGTGGAAACTTAGTTTAGTTCATTGGTTGTTGATTGGATGGAAGCAAATTTGAATGTGAGCTTGAGTTTGTTTGTAAAAAAGAGGTGGAAGTTATCTGGACGAAATCATTGGAGAACTTCAGTGTACCTCACCAGAGAGAACTGTTGTTTCGTTTGAAGATCAAGCTCTATCAATACAACTCTCGGTTGATTCTCAGATTTTAGCATGGTAATGCATATGACAATGTTAATGTATTTGGTCTTGGCAGAGTAGATCTGCTACGCTCAGTACGCTGTTGAATTGCTGCTGTTGTTGTTTTTTGCTGTTGTTGGAGCTTATTGCTACTGCTGCTGCAAAACAAGTACAGGAACTTGCTACTGCCAATACATATGCATTACAGTGCTGTGAGTATTTAAGACATACTGCTGCTGCACAAGTAACATATATAATAACCTTTTGCAGATCTATACAGGTGGAGCTGGGGAAGGTGGAGTGTTTCAGAGTAACTCTGAAAGTGCGCTGTGAAATGCTCTAGTGGATGCTAACCAGCCAACTAGTTTAAAACTGTGAATACCATCAGTTTGCATTAACGACTCATCAGCCTGTGCCATCTAGAGTTTCATGACAGAACTTGGTATTTATGGCATTGCTCCCATTCACTTCTGTTGTAACTGCCAAACTGTAACATTTGGATTTTTTTTTGGTGCTATTATGCCACCAAATACGGTTTATAGTGGTTCACTTGTGTTGAATCCATAATATTCAGATAAAATGAGAGCAACACCACCCACAGCTCTTCTCAAGCCTCCTTAACACATATGCATGCTCATACATACACATACATCTTCTGTCACGCTGGAGAGGGCGACCGGGGCTCGCGGTGCAGGGCGGATTGTGCCGAGCCGATCCTGTCAGGATCACGTAGCGGCCAATGACAGCTCCCTGCACGCATTACGCATTAATACATCCAGCACTAAAACATTATCACAGCACTGTCTGAAAGGCGGATCAGTGGAAGCTTCCTCGCTGTCTCGACTTCCTCTCACTCTGTTTATGCTTATTAGTTCATTGTATAGGTCCTATTATTTCCTACTTTTCTTCCTGTCCTAACCTCTTCAGAGCTGGAGGACAGCAGTTAATTGGCTGCGAGAGACATTTACAGTTCATCAATAGGTAACTATAGACTCCCGCTCATTCCTCAGGATACTGTATTTCTATCCTTGAAAATGAGCACCAAAGCATAAGGAGGAAACGGCTCATCTCTGTTGCGACCCCAATGGTTCGTAGCCTCTCGGCTTGCGACGCCAGTCACATTCTAACAGGCAATTTGCCTGCTTGTCTCAGCCTGAGAGGGCAGCTTATCTGTGCTAACACAGTGGAGAGCTGCACGTACGCACCGTATACTGGAGCGGCCTTTTGCATTTTAATCAGCTCATCCTTTTCCTCGACGCTCATCAACTCACGGCGACAATAGTTGGAAAAGCGCAGACTGTTATTTAATGGGTTCGCGGAGGCAATTCTGCGTACTGTCACAAAACAAACAGAGCGCCAGTGAGAAGGAAACTGTTTATGCGGATCGTCGGACTCTTCTCAATGTGTACTTCCTGACAGACACATCAGAACTGATTTAAAGAACCGCTTTACATCAGGCTGATGAAATCAGATGTCTTAGAGGCAGGCTTTTGGGGATGAGGCCAATCTGTCGAAGCAGAAGTAATGAGTCAGAGCTCAGCTGCCATTAGTTATGACTGTGAGGATGAGGAAAGTACCGGAATGCGTCAGCCCGTCTCAAAGGCCATCATAGACTGACAGACTTGTTTATCATTTTAGGGAAAAAATAAAACTGCATAGGCGAGAGAGGGGTCGCAATTTGCAACATGTTAGGCATGAATCATATGGCAATAAATAAATGGTTTTCTAATTTAAATGATTTTATTATTTAAAAAATAAATTGCATTCAAATATTATTAAAGGGGTCCTTTTATGCTCTTTTACAAAGTCTTGATTTTGTTTTGGGGGTGTACTAGAACATGCTCTCATGCTTGGTGATTCGAAAATCGCATATTATTTACATAATTTACAATTATTACAATGCCTTTCTCCCCAGCCTGACACAAACGATTCGATTAGTTCCGGGTTTGATGAAGCTGTTGTGATTGGTTAGCTGTCCCAGTGCTAGATAGGATGTCAACAACAGCTTAAAAATAACTGCATTGACTATGTACAGATAAGTGCAACGGTAATATGTATTATGTTTATTGTTCTTTAATTCTAACATTATAACATGAATTGCAGTGAAACTGATATACAGTTGAATTTATTTATACCGTAGTCCCACAGACTTGCACTATTTGTGGCGGCAGATTAATTCTCTGCCAGCAGGAGGCGCTGTTGGAGCGGGAGAGCTCGAGGTTTCCCCGGTAACGCTGTACACAAAACAGAGCTCCGCTCACAAACGCTGCTTTATCAGACATTACATGCAAGATGAAATGAAAATGACAAACAACATTTTCTGAAAACAGTCGGTTTCCATCAGAAATACAGTGATATAAAAACACCCACACCGGGTATCGATTTTGAAAGGTGCAGTGCTCAACCAAGCGTTCTCCCCACCCACCAACCCTTTGAATTTCCATAGGCGGGATTATATTTGTGATGTCACAAATACAAGAAAACTAATTTGTAGTCCAACATTTTTTGGGTAGTTCGTTGTAGTTCTTGAAAAGGGATTTTTTTTAAAAACAAAATATCTCCCTTTGGAGTGGACGTTGAGATTTGTAACATTTGTAGATCGTTTTATGCCCAAACATACACACTACACACTGACTAAAATTTAAAAAGTGAAAAAGCATAATAGGACCCTTTTAAATAAAATATTATAAATAGTTTTTATTTATATTTATACTAGTAGTTTTTAGCATAAAAATGTGTGTCACTTTTCTCATGTATATCTCTCACTTGCAGTCAGCTGTTTGGCTTTTTATACACATATGGTTCACATGAAAAAGATTGTGCACAGTTTTTTAGATTAAGGGGTGTCCCATCTTACCCACGGACCCATTTTACCCCATTCCCCCTTATTGGTTTCCACTAGTCCAATGGTTGTCAACAATTAAGGGCCTGGGCCTATTAGGAGCCCTAATAAATCTTAAATTATTAAAATAGTAAAATATTAACGGTCACACTTTATTTTAAGGTCCAATTCTCTCTATTAGCAAACCATTAATCGTGACTTTTCCCTCAGTAAACTTCTAATTTAATAGTTAGTAAGGTATTTGTTAAGTTTAGGTATTAGGTAGGATTAAGGATGTAGAATGTGGTCATGCAGAATCTGTGCTTCATACAGTAAGTACAAATAAACAGCCAATATGTTAATAATAGGCATGCTAATAAGCAACTAGTTAATAGTGAGATTTGGTCCCGATACTAAAGTGTTACCATATTAACATAATTGTAATTAAAATGAAATTAAGTTGTGAAGCCTAATTAAAAACACTGAACATAGAGATGTACAGCATTTAACTGCCATTGCATGTTTGAGTTTATTTATTTTTATTACAAAAGAAGTGAAGATATGAGGACTTTTGACTGTTGTCTATTCTTGATTTTTGTATACCAATGTATCTCTCAAGTTTCCTTAATTCAGCATCGCTACAAAGTGTGAAACAGGTCCTGTATGTGGCAGTTGTCTGCAGTATCAGGGTGTGTATTAGCACTTCCTCCGCACAAACATTCACAATGAGATTTTTGGAAGTAGTGGTTGGTTAGTTAGCGAGCCCAGGCTGATGAAGTGCGAGGTTCAGACGTGCAAAGACGAGGGAGGCACAGTCATCTTTTTTTAGAGAGAGAGAGAGGAGGAAAAGAGAATGAACACTTTGATCACACAACACACGAAGGCGCCACTGATCTCATCCTTACGATGCCGCTTGCCAGGTTTATCACATGCGTGCGAGTGGGTTTGTGTGTGCGTAAGTGGAGCGTGGTCCTTAGAGACAAGCACAAACCTTTAATTAAACAAGTGGGTTCTCTTAACAGATTTACACAAAGTAAAACCCACAAATGATAGAGGAGACTGGAGGCTGATATGACGCACGGCAGAGGTGAAAACAGGGACGGAGATAGTGAGAATGAATTAGAGTGTGTGGGGACAGTCGGAAATGAAACTAGCCCTCTCTGAAAGTGACACGGTCCATTCATTCACTCGTCAGCATCTCCGTGTTTGTCAATGCCTCATGAATATGTATCATCTAAATAATAATGATAATAATAAGATGGTTCCTGAAACAAATATGTATTCATTCCAGTTAAATCGTCCTGGTGTATTGCAAATTAAAACGTCCACCTTTCTCATTTATGTAGAATTAAGGGATTAGTTCATCATCTAATATGTCATTCCAAACCTGTATCACTTTTTTTCTAGCATAATCAAACAGGAGAAATTTTGAAGAGTATGCTGGTTGTGGTTTTCTATTACAGTGAGTGGTAACTGAAGCTTTTAAGCTTAAAAAACGACACTAATGAATCCTAAAAAATGGTATATGGTTCAAGTCTTGTGTGCGATATATTCAAAATTTCATGCGATATCTTTCTGATGAACAGACTGACATTTCAGTTTTTGTTAACTGTATTTTTCAACTAGTGAGGTGCTAAATAATGCAGTCAAATATTTGAGTCCCTAAACTGGATTTGAGATCCAGATCAGTCCAGTTTGTGAACAAATCATCCATTGGTTTAGTCAGTGGCATCAACTTATTATTATTATTAACTAAAACTAATACAGTAGTTTTTACTTAATTGAAATTAAGCCCGAATAATACAATACAAATATTAGATTAAAAACTTCAAAATTACAAATGCCAAACAACTAAAAATAAAAGAAGTTCAAGTAGAAGTTAAAACAAAAAATATAAATAAATTACAGCTAAATAGAAAAACTAAAATTTAAAGATTACAAAAGCACATAAGCACATTACTAAAAATGTATAAACATGACAAAAGCACAGTACTAAAATTAACATGCCAAATGAAAATATTAAAATAAAAGATTTAAAAATATATATATTATTAATTACAATATATAAGTATATAAATAATACAAAAATTGTACTGATTCACTGGCTAAATCTGATTCTAATGTGTGATTTGTTCATGCTTATACATTTCAGTCTATTCATCACATAAACTTATCATATGGCTTCAATAGACTTGCACTTGAAATATAATGCATGAGTCAAATGGACCACTTATGATACTTTTAAGACACTTTTTGTCATTTTTAAACTTGACCGCCCCAATTCACTTTCACTATATAAAAGAGAGCATCCAGGATTTAAGATCTGTTTGTGTCAGGTTTGGAAGGGCATAAGTAAATGATGACAGAAATTTCATTTTTGCGTAAATCATTTCTTCTACTTCATTCCTGAGTGGTAAAATGTTTAATAAGAAATAGACAAAGTCTTTTTCCGAAAGAAATGTGGCTTTCTTATTTTCAGAGTGAAAAAAGCTGATTAGGTCCCTCCAGCATAAGGACGGGTACGCTGAAGCATAGCAATTGAGAATGTTTTGTGAATGCAAAGCTTGCTTGAAATGGTCTGTGGTGAATTAGAGTGACTTGTTTGTACACCCACCCAGCTGTGACCAAATATTCAAGTCTGGGGCACTGAGCTGTTCTTCAGCCCGGGTTAAGCCACTTCACTCTGTCATCTGTATCCACACGGGGCACGTCTGAGCCGTGTGGAGGTTCTGGGAGACCGTGCCTCATTTTAACCCAATCTTATCTCAGTAATAGGGTTCATGTTTGGAGCTCACCCATGAACTCCCACCTTAAACAGACTTTATAGTGTGAACATGACAAGCAGCCAACCCATTACAACCAGTGTTGTCAAATGTTATTCAGGCATTTTCTACACTCACTTTCTCTTTCAGCCCTGAAGGACCCATGCAGTGAGGTGACCTGTAGCTTTGGCAGCACCTGCATCCAGTCATCCGACGGTCTGTCCGCCAAGTGCATGTGTCCTCTGAGTTGTGAGAACGTCCCCAAGCACGTGGTGTGCGGCAGCAATGGCATGGACTACCAAAGCGAATGTGAGCTCAACATGAAAGCCTGCGCCACTCAGAAGAACATCCGCGTGCATCACCAAGGCCGCTGCGGTGAGTCTGTGCAGCCTTTAAATAGTCATAAACATTCCTTTTATGTGATTATCACGTGTTATCATCTTGCCATTCTTGCATTGCAACTTCCTTCAATGTGATCACAGGTCGTTTTGGCTGCTTTTAGAATGCAATTGTGGTCAGTGTTGGGAAACGTTACTTTTAAAATGCAAGTGATGCCCTTTCTAAAACAAAACATATGGCAGCTCTATGTGTGTGTGTGTGTATGTGTGTGTGTATATGTATATATATACCTGCCTATTTTATAAATAATTAGGAATAATAATCAGAGTATAAAATAATATAATAAATTACTGTATATGTGTGTGTATGAATATATATATATATATATATATATATATATACACACAGTAATACATTATTTTATATTATTAAGGAGTCTTATATATTAATTTTATTATTATTTTTATTATTATTACATTAAATTAAAATGATAATAAAATTAACAAAATTATTTTTCGACTGTTTTTCCATGATTTGAAACAGATAGAGAGCAGGTAAATAACTTTGACATAATGTATTTGTAAAAAGTATTAAATTAAATTATATTACATTTCTTGTTATATTAATTGAAAGAATTCAGAATCAGAAAGCGCTTTACTGCCAGGGAAGGGATTTTTCTTGGTAAAAAATAAGCTACCAGTGTACACACATACATACAACAACAAGAACATAATATAAAATTAAAGGATAATTAAAAAAATCTGATTATGCAACACATCACTTGTATTGCGTTATTCCTTTTGTGGTTTTGAATTCTGAATGCTTGTTAAAGAGTATTATGGATGAATTTTGAGTAAAAAATTCAACAGATCAATTATTCTGCTGAAAGCTCCCGTCACATCACACTTCTCCATGCTAACAGTCTGGATTTTTGAGCTCTTCTTTGATTAAATCCTGGCTGTTTCATGTTAGTGGGGAGTTTGAGTCATGAGGACAGAGCGTCGTTCATGAAAAGCCCCCTTCCCACCCTGGACTGCCTAATGACATTTCCCTTCCACGCTGCCTGACGAGCTGTCAGATTATTTTTTCAGCTTATTCCGCCCCTCTTTGACATTTCAGAGTTTTATTTTGATCTCTTTTATTCGTCTGTATTCCGTGATTAGGTCTGGACACATTCACATTTTTAAGAGAAGTCAATAAAGAGCCCCACAGACCAGCATGTTTGGAAAGTTCCAGCAGGTTAAGCCCTGTCTCCATGTATTTGCTCTAGCATACCCTGCACTCTAAGAGGATGATCATTAGATCATTTTCAGTAGTTTCCTTAGTGTTTAACGAAGATCAAACACTCCTCCTTATTTAACCTTACCATTTTTTACCGAACATTACTGTACTCTTGTTAAAAATGTAGGATGGTTAGATGATCCACACACAGCCTCTATTCTCCGAGTCTGCAGTGCAAAATAATAATTTTCTTAATCTGTATTTTTGTCTTGTTTTTGAGTTAAAAAGATCAAATTACTTGGAGCAAAAATGCATAAAATAGTGAGACTTGTTTTCAGAGAGTTTGTCTTGAAATTAAGTATATTTTTCTAACTTCATTGCCGTTGGAATTGTTCCAATGCACAAATCTAACAAAAGTCAGAGAGGTTTTTGCCCATGGGGCTAGAAACATAAATGTAATTGAAAATATTTTCTCTGAAAACAAGTTTCATTATCCTGTGCAGTTTCGCTTCTCAAGTGTTTTATGAATGTGAATGTGAAGACACAAGACAAAAATACCAGTTCAGAAGATGATTTTGGCTGTATTTTTTATAAAGTTTCTGAAAGCAAGTCTTGTGTCAGGTCTGGGGTGTGTGACATTGTGGTGTTTCCTGCGGCAGAGCGAGGCAGACAGACTCAGAGGGAAGTCACCTCTTGTAAATGATGGCTCTCTGGGCGGCAGGGCTAGATGAATGCCTCGGGTCCCAGAGGACGTGTGGAGTATGTTTCTCCGTGGCTCTTGGGAGAGTGTCTTTCATTTTAACCCCCTCGAGAGTGCAAAGCACCAAGGAGGACAGACAGCAACTCTAAATCTAACAGAGATACCATCCTTGCGGTTACTGACTCTGATTCAGTCAGCACATACAAATGGTATTTTTATCACTGAGGGACACTCCATTGAAAATAAGAAATATTAATTAAATAAGACAGAATATGAAATCTGACCACTAAACTGACTATACAACAAAAGTTAAATACTGTTTCACTGCATAATCAGTTTCCGAAACTGTATTTTTGCCTTGTTTTCCAGGAATAATATTTAAACGTCCTTAAAACAAGAGCATTTAAACATACATTTATTTGAGAAACAGAATCAACTATTTTTGTTTTGTCTTGTTTCGCAAGAAAACATCTTAACATCCTTAAAAGGGGATCAGTTTGCATGTGAAGCAAAAATAAACATTATTGTATGTCTGTTTTCCTAGAAGACATTTATGAAGATGCTTTTAAAAAGGATAAAAGGATGGTGCCTCTGCTTGGTGTTTTTTTTCCCCAGGAAACATTTAAATATCCGAAAAACAAAAACGAACTAAATGATCTGAAAAGCAATAATTACAATTATTTAAATTATTTTATTTTTGTCTTGCTTTCAGGAAAACGTGTTTCAATATCCTTAAAATAAGACCAGTTTGCTTAAGCAACAAAAATATATAAATCTTTTTGTTTGTTTGTTTGTTTTGTTTGTTTTTTAAAGAAAATGTCAAAACATGCTTAAATGAAAATACATTTACTTATTAATCCTTATTTTTTTGAGGAAAACATTTGTAAGCATGCCTAATATAGGATCACATTTACTTTAGAAACAAAAATCATTATTTTTATTTTGTCTTGTTTTCCAAGAAAACATCTAAACACCTTAGAAGACAGTGTGTTTGCTAGAAAAGCAAAATATAAAAGCATTATCATTTTATGTAGTTTTGTCTCGTGAAAACACATCTAAACATCTTAAAAACATAATTTTGGCATCTAAAGTAAATTTATTGTGCATATTATTTCCATGAAAAATAATTTGGTATTATTAATTTTATTGATTTATTTTTTAAATCCTGCAGTGTTGCAACACATTTTGTTTTACATAGAGAACTGAGGAACAAAACAAACAAACCCACAATCAATCGTACAGCAGGACATGGGCCACTGTTATTTCAAAGCACACTAAGACACAATTTTGGCCAGCCCTGTATACACATTTCATTCCCGTAAACCGTGGCTACAGCTACTGTTCCTCCAACACATGCATTAAGGTCTTGGCCAGCAACTGTCAGGCACACAGATACAGGGTCTGGACTAATGGAGCGGCCTCATACACACTCCCTGCTGGAGCGGGGCTCAGTGTGCCTGGCTAATTACAGCCACCCTGCATGGCACTGTTAGGCAGCGATACACTGAATGCTGGCTCCAGCCGGCCTCTCTTAATGGGAGCTAATGGTTTCTCCAGTGGTAATGGCTGGCTTGCGTGGCGAGATGTTGTTGGAGGTGCTGCACACATTGTGCTGGACCCTTTTGGTCGAGCTCCATACTCCCCTCCTTTGAGAGCCGTCCTATTATTGTGTTAGTATACATCAGTCCCTGACCTGGCAGCAACACTTCCTGTCGGCCCGCCTCTCTCCCTGGGCTTTTATGCTTAATGCGTGTATATTTGTTTTTAATTCAGAGCCTTAGAACTATTGAGTTTGATTTGTGTGCAGTTAGGATGCGTTGACTTAACTTTAGCATATTTACATTTGAAACAAGACAATAAGAATTATGACTTTCATAATCTCTATAAATGTTCTAAATGTCATGTTGTACGATCTGTCACAGCAAATAATAATTTTCTTAATCAGTTTTTTTCCCCTGGGAAAAATATTTTAACATCCTAAACATAAGACTATTTTATGTGAGGGGAAAATTATTATTATTAATATTATTATTGTTGTTGTTGTTGTGTCTGGTTTCAAAAATAATAATTGTTGTTGTCTTGTTTCTCAGAAGAAAAAAAACATAAGATAAATGTACTTAAGAAACAAACATAATCTATTTTAGTTTTGTCTTGATTTAAAAGATGATTCATTCATGCATTCATTTATTTATGCTAAAACTATTAGGTGTGCATTTAAGATGGGTTAAATTAACTGACTGTCACCTTAAATTATTATTTGAGATTATTAATCTTTTTTGTCTTGTTTTTAAGGGGAAAAAACATCTTAACATCCTTACAAGAGGATAAGTTTACTTTAAAAACAACAATCATTATTTTTGTTAAGTAAATTTATTTTGTTGTAAGAATGCTTATTTTTTTTTTTTTTTTTTTTTTTAAACAAGACAAAAAATACTAAGAATGATTTTATTTATTTATTGCTGGAAGTATTGGATTCGATGTGTGTGCATTTAGGGTGGGTTGGTAGCTGACTAGTCAATTTCTAGCCTAATTAGTTAACTAGTCATTCAGGAAAAAGCCACTGACTAGCTGATTCTTAAATATGTTGTTTTATGCATCCCTAGTGTGCATGTGTCCATCTGTGTGTTATTTGCTTTCATTATGTCTCTCTATCTCTGTGGCTTTGTCTTCATTTCCCTCTTTTTTGTTCCCATTTTCTTGTTCTCTTTATTCGCCTGTGTTCTTCCTCTCCTCTCGTTCTTTGTTTTGTTTACGTATTTTGTCTTTCTTGTCTAATTTCCTCTGTCATTTCTGTCTCTGTCTCTCTTGTCTTTTTTTCTCTCTGTCTCCGCGCTTCTTTCTCTCCTGCGATTGTGCGACTCGCTCGCGGCTCGGCATTGTCTTAGCACGACACCGGCTGATAAGTCCTTTGTGTCGTCTTGTTTCTGAAAAGTGTGGAGGCTGGCGAAACTGTCACACTTATTTCAATAACCATCATGGCATTTCTATTACAATTATGATCTTGCCATACAGGGCCAGGGCCCGGAGCCCCCTGCAGCCACAAAGACCCATCAGCTCCCACATACTCATCACTCCCGTCCCGTCAGCTGTCACCCTTATCTTTTCACTTTTCAGTATTTCTTCTCAATAAATGACACGCCACTGACAACAGCTCCATCAATAGTGCCTAGAAGATGCTTAGAAAAAGAAGAACATTCTAGTCAAAAATGCCATTGTTGCTGTAGAGTAGTGGATAAGGCATGTTCCCAGATACCAGAAACTCTGGTCCTGTAGGTACGCTGTCCTTAAGAGTTTAAATCCAACATTTATTTTAAAAAAATAGTTAATCAAGATCTACAGGAAAAATATACATTTACATTTATGCATTTAGCAGACGCTTATATCCAAAGGAACCTACAGTGCATTCAGGCTATAAATGTTTTATCAGTAAGTGTGTTCCCTGGGAATTGAACCCACAACCATTTGCGCTGCTAACACAATGCTCTACCACTGAGCCACAGGAACATATACATGTACTGCAGTTTAAAACTTTGGCATTGGTAAGATTTATGTTTTTAATGTTTTCAATAATTACTCACCCTCATGTCGTCCCAAACCCGTAAGACCTTCGTTCATCTTCAGAACATAAATATCAAAATATATTTTTGATCAAATCTGAGATCTTTCTGACACTGCATAGAAAGCAACGCAACTAACATGTACCACATTCAAGGCCCAGAAAGATAGTAAGGACATAAAATATCCCATGTGATAACAGTAGTTCAACTGTAATGTTATGAAGCTACAAGAATACTGTTTTTGTGCAAAGAAAACAAAAATATCAACGTTATTCAACAATTATTCTATTCTGGGTCAGTCTAGCTTCATATAACATTACGGTTTCACCTTTTCTGTTAAACATAATAGTGAGTCGCACAGATTGCCTTGTGGGCAACGTGCCGACATAAAGCACTGTTGTGCTACGGGCGTTCTGAGTTCGAATCCCGGCTCAAGGACCTTTCCTGATCCCTCCCCTCTATTGTCCTATATAACAATTAAGACAAAAATGCAAAAAAAATTACTAAAAATAATAGTGACACAAAGGCACAATAAATGTAATTGTGAGGTAACAGAATGGATGCCGGTATTGTGCAAGACTGTATCCACCTTCCATAGTATGGTATTGCATATTTGAGAAGAACATTGCTACGCTAATAGGCTAAGCTATTAGAATGCTAACTGATGCCTAAATTAAAACACAAAGAAAGCTTTGGTAGTATTTGGAAACAATTTGCCAATATTTAGATTCAGATTATCAACATTAGATCAACAAAATCTAATGAAAGTCATGATTTCCCATCTCGGTCTGACACATTTTTTCCACTCTTGTCCTCAGATCCGTGCAGTGACACTCTGAACAGCTTGAGTGTGGCCTGCCGGGTGAACCCAAAGACCTACAAGCAGTTTACCTTTGCCCCAGCCAATTCCTGCCCACCCGACAGTACGCCCATCTGTGCCAGCGATGGCCAGACTTACAATAGCGAGTGTCAGATGGAGCGGACGGCCCTGCAGAACAACCTGGAGCTCAAGAAGGTTTCTTTAGGCAGCTGCAAGGAGAAAGGTGAGTTCCTCTTAAAGCAGAGATGTCACAGACTCCCAGGAGCTCATGCTCGTGTCTGATAAAGGAACCCTACGGCCGCATTTGATTTATTTTGTCATGGCTGTGGTGAGGAGGCTCTGGACAAATTAAGTCAGGTTAGCAGTACTGTCATGCCTACACGATACCAATCTCCACAAATCCAATTTGCCTGTCGGGCTCTGGCAGGTGTATTGTGGCAAGACTGTATCTTCACGGGTGATGAAAAGATCGTCCCTGCTTCGCTCTGAAGCCCTGTGGCAAAGCGCAGAGAGAGTGTGTGTTCAGCTGTTATAGTGCGCGAACAGTGGCTTAGTGTGTATGTGTGTGTGCCTGTGTCTGAACTGTGTTTGTGCCGTGAGCGATAGCGGTGTTATTTGTGGGCCACTGTTGTCCCAGTACAGAGCAACTGTTTCTGTGCTGGTGTAAATCAAGAAACGATAGCATTTGTCTCCAATGAATGTCTTACTTTGTTAAATACATGTCTAGCATGTTAACATGTGTTTGGGATCTGCTCTCAATAAGTAAATCAAATTTATCACTCACGTCATAAGTGTTAGTGTAATGCATGTTATTTGCTATTATTACCATGATTTTCTATTTCCATATCTCAAAACCTCCTCAAAGTAGATGCCAGTTGTTCTAGATCCTTCCGATCCTGATCAAATGGGTATCATGTTATTGCTAATCAAAAGAGTCTTTCTTAATTAAACAGTTAGTAATATGATGTGTTAGTAGTCTTAGCTGCTAACTGAAGGCTAAATGAAAACAAAGAAAGGGATATATTTAGTCACCATTTTTAACTTTGCTAATATTTTCTTTACACTATCTTAACACAGAGCTAACTGGCTAAAAAAGGCTATAGTTTTATTAGTTAGAACAAGATATTGTGATAATATGCAACATTTTGGACCAGACATTACAAAGACTTGAGGGGATATTTACACCAGCAGCTTTTCAAGAGAGAGTACTCTATAAACTGAAAACTCTCTTGTAGGTCTCTTCTTGTATGAAGCTCCAAGTGTTCACTGTAATTCCAGATGGAGCATGTTATTGTTAATCAAAAGAGTTTTTTAGTGCAGGTTAGAACTATGCTACGCTAGAATACGAAGCTGTTAGTTTGCTAACTAAAGGATAAATCAAGACACAAAAATGTGGGATGTTTCCATTCAGAAATCTGGTCACCTTACATTTTTTTTAGCTTTGGTAAGATGTTGTTGACTAGCTAGAGCTTAGCCTACTAGCATAGCACAATGCTAATTAGCTAAGAAAGGCTTTTTTGATTAGTTCAAACTAAATATTGTGATAACTTGCTACATTTTTGATCTGACGTTACAAAGTGTCACAGAGCAGGGTTATGGATATTTCACAACACCAGCAGTGTTTCAGGAATGAAATTCTCCTCAGCTATCTCTCATTGGTCCGTTCTTATGTGGAACTCCCAGTTTTCGCAATCCAAATGATTCCCGATGCATTAAATCAAGTCTTGCCCTAGATTTTATCTCATTAAATATTATTTTTACTCAAATACGTCACACTGTGGAAGTAATAGGGTTGTGAAAGCTGTTTCATGTAGTTCACGAAATTCCACTTCCATTGCTATAGCTTCCTGTGAGTCCACTTTCATGAGCATGTCACATCCTTAAAGATAGGTTGGATAATGCAATCAAACATAAATCAAGCTCAGATTGTACAATAATATAATAGGTCTCTTAATTTTCTCAAACAGATGAAAGGCTGCTGTAATTACACACTGCCATGGCCCGTCTATGACAGCTTAACACAACTCTGAGTGGGGGAAAAAAACACCCCAAATCAATCTAAATGGAATTAGATAATTGATTAAATAATCAGGCACGGTAATTAATTCAAAACCCCTGAGTGAGTCAATATCCGATGTCTGATTGAGCGAGAGAGAAAGAGAGATGCCTCAGTCAGTGTTGATTAGCACCAGGATGGTTACTGCCGTTCTTCACATTGTTGACGCATGTATACGTGTGTCTCCGTTCTCCAGGCGGCTGCCCGAACGGTTGTAAGTTCAACGCCATGTGTTTGCTGGAAAACAGAGAGTTTCGGTGTTCCTGCGAGCCCATACAATGTGACGGCACATACAAGCCCCTGTGCGGAAAGGACGGGAAGACATACCCCAACGACTGCGAGAGGAAACTCGAAGAGTGCCGGACCAAAACAGACATCCCCGTCAAGCAACAAGGGCCCTGTGGTGAGTGTGGAGAATTGTGCAATGTGTTTCTGTGTGTTCTTGTAATTTTATGTTAGCAAAATAGATGTTGTTTAATTAGCATTGTATGTCTGCTTGTGTTTGGTTGTGTCCTGCGGGAAACTCTTGTGGAAGGTGCTCATTCTCTTTCATTTCCATGCCGTTCTCATTCTGCCATCAGCTCTGATGACACATGAAACGCTGACTTCATGTTTCATTCATGTCCTCACCCCTCCAGTGCCAGTCGCCCACGCCAGTCCTTCCATGTTAAAACATCTTGTCGTTTCCCCTTTTGTCCTTTTTGGCTGTCTTTAAACTGTTTTTTCTGTTCCAGTGTGTCTCTCTGTCTGTCTTTGTCTGTGTGACGTCTGCTCAGGGCCGCCGCCGGACACACCACTCGTTGCGAGCGGGGAAGAGTTCAACCTCTGACCTTTCTTATTGGAATTCTGACCTGTGGGTCTCCTTCAGGGGGGCCCTCAAAGGGCTGGTTTGATGTCTTTTATTTCTACCTGTACCTTTTTGTCTCTGTCTCTTGTGTTTGTTTGCGTGATGGAGGATGGTTGGAGTGGCCCTCCCTGCAGCTCCAGTCCTCATGGCACTATTTGGAAGGGAAGTGAGGTCATGGAGCTCTTCTTTTTTTCGAGTGCTGTGTTTGTCTGGATGAATCACTTCCCAATCAATTCTGACCCTGTTGTTGCCCCGCTACCAGTTTGCATGGATGCATGCATGTAGCCCCCTTGACAGGAGCTATGTTAGTTTCTCTCTTATGCTTAAGCATAGAAACAGAATCTACACAATTACGCAGACGTGAAAACTCTGTCAAAATGTGGAAGCGAGCATTCCCATATTTAAAGTGTCCTGGCATCACTCTGGCAGCAGAAAAACTTTATTAGAGGGCAAGAGGTTTACTGTCAAATGTCTGACTTTAAACTATATGCTGCCATTCAAAAATGACAATGAAAAGTACTAAATATATTTATAAGTCGCTCAGTGAAGATTGAAGTCTGGCAATAGAAAAAGAAAGTGTTTGGGCTTGCATTGCTTGAAACGTTTGCGCACTTGTGTGGCACATCCCTTTGGCATTCTCCCTTGAGTTCTAGTGTGTATTTCCTCCCTACACCGTATATAAGAAGCAGTGTAGTAAAGCGTAAGATGTCCGAATATGCAGGTGAGCAATACTTTTTTGCATCCGCAAAGTGTGCTACCCTTGGACATTTAGACACCCCATTTGGATATCCCATAAGGCCATAGGAGCTGAATATCAATGAGATTCAAAATAAAAAAAGAGTCAGATATTGCTTTTTATTGTTCAATTGTACTTGTTTAACAACACAAGAGTATATTTGATGCTTTTTGGTTAGTAATATCTGAAAATCTATTCTCGTTTTTATAGAATATCTTAATTATCTTAGAAAAATAAATATATAATATATTAAAGTTGTTTATGAATATTTACTTTTTTATTTGCAAACAAGACAAAAATATTAAATTATTTTTTGCAGTGCACACCTGGTATATCTACAAAATGTACTGCATTAACAATCAAGAAATAAATTATATTCTAGTACAGTAATTCAGAGGTAGCCTGTTTCGTGCGCAACTCTCCACTTTTATACTAAAATGCATTAAACACCTCAAAATTATTGCACCACTTATTTAAAAAAAAGGCTTGAAAGGGAAAAAAACTGGATCTGGACAGTGTGTTAATTATGGGATGTGTATCCATGGCTGTTTTGGCAGGGTTCAGATTTTGAGCTCATTTTAACGGTACAGAAATATCCCTCTCATTTATTCTGAATGCTATGTGTGTCCTACTCCCTGGCAGCACATATGTGGCAACTATAGTGCTGGATGATAGTGCTTCTTTATTCTCTTCTCACTATCAGCCTCTATGACTCATTAGGATTGTTTTCCAGTCTTCAGCGAAAAGATGCATAAATTAACATGTAAAGGGGAGTAGTGCTCTTGTCTTTGGCTTTAATTTATTATTTCTGACAAAGTAAATGTTTTGGTCCTTTCAGGCTTTCACTGGTGGCAAGTTACAGTATGTTTTTTTAATACATTTATTTACATTTGCATATTCCGCAAACAGAACATTAATTAAACATCAAAAGCTCCATGGCGGACCTGAGCCAGGCTGACTGCCTTTCATGCTGAGGAAGATATGGAGCATTGATGAACGAAAGTCTTGTGCTTTGGACACCTGCTCTCAGTTTGATGTGTAAATGCAAAAAAATGCTTGGTCGTCTTGTTTTGCTTTTGTCACATTCTTTGTCTTCTCTCTTTTTCTGTTAAATCCATCCAGACTTTTTCAGGTTTTAGCATGTTCTCATTAGATGTTGTCAATATGAATACTAACAGCTACACTTAGCCTCCTGCAGGTATTATAGACCGCTTTCATACTGACAAGGGCCCAAGTGAAGTCTATGTTTTACTAAAGTGCGTTTCGGTCCTTTAGAAGACACTCAAGCGTGAAAAAGCTCACCTTTCCCGCAGTGGAAAACCTCTAAATGGACCTCTTGTCACACGCTAATCAATAGCAGAGAAGTTGTGTGTGTACAAGAGTCATTTCAAACGCTGAGCATGTCAGTACTTTTTCCAGTGTCTGACATGGTTTCATCTGCTTCCCGTTGTCTTTGGAGACAAGCAGAGCTGGGTCACTGTGTCAGCAGCTTTCGTCGAGAGACGATTCGCTCTAAAATCAAACAAATGTGTAGTACTGAGAAAGGTCAACAAGAGACTGCAGCTCCTAAGGAAAGCAGAAAACGCTGTGAAAGTAGAAAGATTGAGAACAAAGGATTGAAGATACACATGACTTGACTGTGGTTCTTCATCTGAAAGTCTACCTGCATTCTGTTGATGGAGCTTTAAAATATGGTGTTGTATAGAGAGTTCAGGTCCTATTAATGTCAGCGTGGGTTTTTCGGTCTGTTGTTTGGATGTGTGAGATGAGTCTAAGAACACCTGTGTCAAAGTCATTTTACGAGTGACAAAAGGAAAGGGGTACCAGATAGGGTTGGGCGATTATATTGAATATTTAGTCAAATTGAGCAGTATTGTGATGAATGCTTTTTATTTTGTCATAAAGTTCACGAAGAGCATGTCATTAGTCTCCACATGGTATTTTTCATGCAAAAAAATAAATAATTATTTATATTTATTGTAACCATAATTACCTAAAATAAAACCTTGTTGCATTAAACATTTCTCATTTATTTTGCAACAATGTTTTTATTCAAATCATAGTTGCTCTGATTAATAAACAACATAAGTAGCAATATTATTTTTTATTTAGTTAAATCATAATTGTTCTGATTTATTATTGTTTTATGATTGTATTTTTTATTTATATTTTAGCCTGGCCCTTTATATATATTCTGCTGTATGTTAGCATTGTCTTATGAGGGCAGTCACAGGAAGTTGCAGATGGTATAGTTATGGTATCACATGGTAATGCAATAACATTCATATTTATATCCATATTTGAATACAGTCTATTCAGTATATGTGACCCAGGACCACAAAACCAGTCATATGGGTCAATTTTTTGAAAATTAGATTTATATATCAAGAATAAATAAGCTTTCCATTGATGTATGGTTTTTTATTATAGGAAAATATTTGGCCGAGATACAACTATAAAAAATCTGAAATCTGAGGGTGCAAAAAAAAAATCGTAGTATTGAGAAAATTGCCTTTAAAGTTGTGCAAATGAAGTTCTTAGCAATGCATAGTACTAATCAAAACTTAAGTTTTGATATATTGACGGTAGGAAATTTACAAAATATATTCATGGAACATGATCTTTACTTAATATCCTAATGATTTTTGGCATAAAAGAAAAATCCATAATTTTGACCCATACAATGTATTTTTGGCTATTGCTATACATATGGCACTGTAATAACCGTGGTACTATAGAGTAGAATATGGTAGTACTATGGTATTATCAGATGATAATATATACTTTTTTTTGTTAGTTTAAATTTGGTCCTGCACTCGTCTTCACAATTTCCACCACACTTGTTTCATGTCCACCGGGAATCTGTTTTCCAGGTTTCAATGGTTGAACGAACTCTATCCAGGTATACACGAGCACAATATATTTAACGGGCTATTTCCGTCCTCCACAGCCTCATTTTCGTTTACTTTAAATTAAATACAGCGTCTGCTCTGACTGAAGTCCATGAGACCTTGAATGATGATCTTTGTGCATTATCATGGCTCAGCTCCATCCAATGTAATTTCAGAACTCCATAACTCGGTGGGTGTGCCAGCCGTAATGGACTCCTAATGACAAGGAAAGAAAGCAGCCCGTTTCTCTAAGCAGAGCAAGATGGATCCTGCAAACGAAGCTGACCTAAATACACAGCTGTCATTAAAGTCCGGAGGATGTTTCATAGCTTGTGTGAAGTGAACAGACCCTCAGAATATACCAGCTTTCTGTCTCTGCCTGTCTCTCTGTTCCCATGGCAGTAACTCATAAAGACTAACAATGGGCTCAGACTTACTGACAATGTCATTGAGCAAGAGCTCCGTGAAAAGAGGTGCCTGGGAATCAACGCCTCAGGTGACAACGCACTCTGATTAATATTTATTTATCATGTGCATATTTATTTGATTAGCATCTCTTGCTGAAAACAGCATAAACTTTTTTTTTTTTTTTCTTATAAAAAAAAAGAAGCATTAACAAGTTAAGCACCCATTGAACTTTGGAGGGCCTAGTGAGATGTGCGTAATTAATCCAATTAGACGAGTAGATTGAAGAGCCAGGGTAGTGTGATTATAATTAGCATGAACCTTTGCACCTCGCTGTGTGAGGAAGGGTTGTATCTGGGTCGCTGTTGTAAGTTGGAAAGCCCTCGCCGGATTCTGTTATGTGTGTTTGTTAGGAGGCTCTTTGTAGAGCATGCTTCTGTAATGCACGTCTGCCTTCCCCCTCGTTTTCCCTCATCCTCCTCTGCTTCCCTTTCTTCTCTGCTCAGAGTGCTATGTGCAATGCTTGTCTTAACGTCTGCCTGTGTGACGCCCTTCTGCTGAAGGGATCCATGGATCTGTCTCGCTCTGTGCTCAGTTTTCAGGCTTCTGTGTCATTCAGAACTGAATTATGAATGACTTCAAATTTCCAGTTCAATTCCTGAATTTGAATTGAGGTAGCAAACTGGGTGCAGAATTGTAATTTGAAGAAGTAGAATCAAAATTAAATGAAATTCTTTTTTTTCCAGTATTATGCATAAACTTATAGGATAATAACCATTATTTTATTATTATTATTATTATTATTAGCATTATTATGATTATTTAAACAATTTTGTTTGATAAAATTGTACATATCATAAATTATTTATATTATATAATATTTGTAATTATATTGTTAATAAATTATATGTACTAAATGCTTAATTGTCAAATACTTTATTTATGTATTTATTTATCAATATTATTATTATTTTAATGAATTGTCTAATTGTATTGGCCATGGTGTTGGAATAGATATGTCCTAATGTATAACATTTATTAATCTAATTATGATTCTATACATTTATTAATAACTATTTATCATAAAATAAATAATAATTGATCATAAATATTATTAGTAATAATTATATATTTTTATATTAAGAATTAGTCAATTATTAGCTATTTTAGTAATGATGTGATTTGTTTGTTGATTTTCTTTGAATTGCAGTTAAAGTAAATTTCTCTTCCTTTCATTCCGTTCCAAATTTCAATTCAAAATCCTTTTTGGGATGCAGCCAGTTCAATTCAAATTCACAAACATAAACTGAAAGCCATTCTTAAGTTCAGAATTTCATCAACCCTCTCTATTTTCAGTGTGTCCAACATTATATGGAAAGCTAATCTAATTTGTGTGGTTTATTTTGTCCTCCCTTCTCTCTCCTTCTCTTTGTCTCTTGTTCTCTCTCTTCCGCTCCTCTTGCTTGTCCAGTTTCACGGTGTCTCACCTCATCCGTTTCCTCCCTTGTGGTGCGGGGAGGGCAACGGAATTAGTTCCTTGGTTAAATTCTTAATGCGTGGGGAGAAAGTTTCTACGCCCTTGAAGCCATTGTTTGGTGATAAGTACTCCTTCAGAAACCAAACACCGCCTCTGGGGGGATTTCTGCTTGTGTCATGCTAATATTTTCTTCTCTCCTATTTCCTTGCACCTTCTCCTACACGCTTATAAATGTTTCCCCTCAAGCTGAAGGGGAAGGTAGGGAACGAAAGAGAGAAAGACAGAACCGAACGGGACGTGGCGGGGGAAGTCGTTGCTTCTGATATGCAGACGCACAAAAAGTGAGCGACGCACAGCTTGCCGAAACTCGCAAACTCCTCTCATATTGGCAAGATGCGAGGGAGCAGAGAGTTGGAGGAGATGCTCGTGTGACTGTATCACGATTCGCACACGCCCTGTAATCCCGATAAGAGGGCTGGAGATCTCCATATGCATGAGTGTGCATACAGCAGATCGTAGGAATAATTCTCTGCGTTCACACTGTGCTAAACTCACTAACTTTGCACCAGAGCTGAGCTGAAGGAGCTTACCGGACCCCCTGAAGTGAGTGTTGGCTGACTGTCTGCGTTCTGACAGCCCTGCAAACCAAGTTAAAGAAATCTTCATTGGCTCAAGAGACCTTCACTTTAAATAGCACGTAACGGTGGCGAGCTGTGAGTGGGAGTGTCCCTTGGGTGGGCGACGTGTCAGGATAAAGCATGTCGGGAAGCCGTCTCAATAGGAGAATCTCGTACTATGTGCTCAGTCCTTAACATCATGTTTCAGTGGCAGCAGTAATTAAACGCTACTAGAACGAATGCATAATGTAATACAAAATTGCAGGGTGGATGTAGAGCAGGAGGCGGAGCCACATCACACATATTATATAACACCGCAGGGGTCGGAGGTGTGCAGAGATTCTCAGGCCTGATCGCGGCAATTACTCAGCTCTTCCGAGTCCCGCTATTTCTTCACACCTTCTCATTATTAGACCCGCTTTTCCACACTCACGCTCTCACACAGGCTCCTAATTAACGTCCTCCACCGCTTTCCAACGTTGCTTACGCAGCTTTCCTTTCTTTTACATACGTTAACCTCTGAAAAAAAACTTCAAATGCGCTCCTTTCTACGTGCATCGCGTCCCAGTGGCAGTCCCGTCGAGGCATATGGCTGTCATCCAGCTTACAGCTGGAGTCCTTGAAGACTGGCACAGCAGCACAGGCCTCGGGGATGGCAGGCCACTATTTCAAAGAGGCTCCGAAAAGGGCTCATTTTTTACTGAGAGAATATGCAAGCCATCTCAATAACCAAAGCCAGGCTGCTTTTTTTATGAAGTATGTAATCGTGGCTGCATGTAACATTATTTCTCAGAGAACTTTCTCTTCCTTGACTTATTAAATCTGCAAGTTTTTTCCCCATCCCCTAGAGACTAAAAACTGAAAATGAGAAACTGAACAAGTGAACGTTTCTTTTCATATCGACTTTTTTCGTATTCTTTTTTTTAATGGAGAGCGATTCTTTCATCTTTGTAAGGAAACAAAGGGTGACTTGGGACAAAGCATTATCGAAGGCTGTGGTTCGGGTTTTAGGATCTGTGCCTTGGGAAACGGGTCACTGAAGCGTTTTGAAGGCCATGAGGGCTTTACTGATGAGCCTGATCTCATTCATCTCGTTGTCTTCCAGCCGGGCGCTTAAAAGGCACAGATGGAGAGGTGCTGAGAGAGATGATCAGGAGGAAAAGCCCGCTTTCAAGGCCTGTGAAATTAGGCACCGATCCACTGTTTACACAGTTACGTGCCAGTTCAAGACGTATTTTAAGCTCTCGTTCTCAGCAGAGAAATCAATAGCCGGAAACGTTCCCTTTGAGGAGCTTCTACTGTAGGACACTTTTAGATTGGCACAGGAACACAGCAAGTCGGGAAAGTAACCTGCTTACTTCCCACTTCTGTTTTATTTTCATTGGCTTAGCCGAGCAGTTGCATGTGTGGGTTTAAAAGAGATGTGTGTAGCACTGCTTGATTTCTGTCATAAAAAACATGCTTTGGAGTCTAATCATGGTCTTTTGATGCACGCTGTGCTTCATGTGTGTTTGATATGCGCTTCTCCCTGGTTGCCGCTTTCAGATGTGAGGTGGGATTATAGGTGAGCGCCAGGAAGAGGTTAGAGAAGGGTTACGTTCAAATCGTTTCACCCGGTCTCTTGCAGTTTACTAAAGCCATGAGACTGTCTGAGGTTCTCACTCTTGCTAAGTAATATTTAAGGCACAGGCTAAGTCTTTAGCTCTGTTTGTTAGTGCTAAACCTAGTGAGCTGCCTTCTGTCTACATAGTCAGCTGCCTTCTAAGACAACATCTTAACTGCCATGGAATATTGTTGGTAGCCAGTTTAGAACTTTCTACGCAGTGTGTGCACCATAGCAATAGCACTACATGACAATTTCAATACAGTTTTTGTTAGCATGCTGCTAAGCTAGCTACTGTAAAAATGCTTAGTACTCACAAATTATACTGAAATATTGTTGTATTGATATTTATCAGTACTGACTTAAAAATAAGTTTATTATCAACATTCCTATCGTATTTATTTTATTTTTACATAGCTTGTTGAAATGCGTCCTATGATTGATTTCTTTAGAATTTCACTGAAACTAGGTATCTAACTACTCTTTCTCTATTACTCTTCATTAATAATAAAAAAATGTAAATACAAATTTTGGTCTAATTATGCAGCCCTACAAACAAACCTAATGAAAATTAGCATTTGCTACATATAAACTCAAAAAAACATGGTTGCTAGTTAAACCATGGTAACAACAAATTAACCATGGTTTTACTACGTATAAAACCAAAAATCCATGCTTACTATATTTATTAAACCTTGGTAACCACAAATTAATTATGGTTTACACTAACCTTAGTTTAATCATGGAATGTGTTGTAAAACTGTGGTTATACAAATTGTAGTCAATACACCAAAAATCCATGGTTACTACACTTTTACCATAATAAAACCATGGTTAATTTTCAGAAGAGACACTTAGCAAACCTGGCACATTTTGTTTGTTTGTTTTTTAATTGCATTTTAAATGGCAGTTTTTATTAGAATCATAATTAAATATTTTTGTCCCCATATTGCGTTCTTAAAAAATGAAAAAATGCTGCCTCTTTAAGCATCTCAGTGTGTTTTGGAACACAGCAAATCTCTTCTGCCTTCAAGAAGCTCAATGATGTTAATTTTTTTCTCATTATTTTGTCCTTATTTGTTCATATCATATTGGAGAAGAAGGTTATTTTTACGGAGAGAGACGTATTTGATTTATCTGAAGGCAGTATGATAGCTGTTTGTGTGCGATATTAAATGTATCTGAGTGTCTGTAATATTATTTGGAAACGATAGCATCTAATCCAGGAATAAATTACTGCGGTGACAACACCGTGTGTAGCACGGGTAGGGGCGACACATACACACACAAACACTGAAGATGGAGGGGTTCTCATTTATATGTACATACATGTCCAAAGACATACTCACAAACAAACAGTCAAAAACATGTAATCTTCTATACACACACACACACACACACTCACATACGCCGACCAGCATGCACCTGCAAACATTTGCTGTCACCCTGTCATTTTACCTCTCACACAATACTGAGTGTGCCTGAAGGGCTGCCCTTTATTTTGACATGTCTTTAATATCAGTGTGAAAGTGCAAACACATCACGTTTACTCCTCTAGAATTTCTTAACCTTCAGCTATGGAGCCCAAGCATACAAATGTGCAGCATGTTGTGGCATTGTTTGTAAAAAACAATTAAACTAAAAAAAACATTTATTTTAAATAATTATTTACTCATGACATGCCAAATCCGTTTGACTTTCTGTTGAACACAAAAAAGATTTTAGGCACAGTGTTCACAGGTGCATTGTTCAAACTCCATTCTATGGAAAAGAGCAGCGTGAACATTCTTCTTAACATCTGCTTTTGTTTTATACAGAAGAAAGTAAGGCTGTGCAATTAATCAAATTCGATTAGTGGAGCACACGATGGAACGGCAGTTAATACACAGAGCCGTAGTTCACTGACAAGCTGGGACATATCGCGTTTGTAATCGCAGACAAATCGCCTTTGATTATGAAAGCAATATTGCGTAGCTTTTCAGTGAACTACAGCTCTGTGTATTAACTGCTGCTCCATCTGAAAACAGGTGATGGAGATTTACCGCCAATCGCGGAACCGGCTTTACTGTCGAGATGCGCATGTTAATCAAATTAAATTAATTGCCCAGCCCTAGAAGATAGAATATCACTCAATTTTGGAAGGAAAATGAAACTTGAGGAAAATTGGAAAATTGCTTTTACAGAATCTCCCCTAGAAACCTCCTCCATCTTTTTTGTGCATCATTTTTTTTACCTTTTCTATAAATATTCTTCCTGATTGGGCAAAATGAAGCCTTATTTGGTGGCGAAAGGTTCTCCTCTAGAGGACGATGAGCTGTGCTGGTTCACCGCTGACCCACTTCTTCTTTCTCGTTCTCCTCTTTCTCTTTCCCTCTGTGTTGGCATCAAAAACAGGGCTTGTGCTCAGTCCCACTGTCCCTCGGCCCTGTCTACTAACTGCAGCAGTTAATGAACTTACTGTGGAACTACTGTGGCACCACTGAGAGTCCCAGCTACTCTCAGCATGTTCATATTTCATATCTGTGCTGTAGCTCTGCACACTGAATTATTAACTAGAGCTCTCCCTTTGCTTTGTATTTTACTTGTCTGTCTTTTTTTTGCCTTCTGTCTGTAGTTGAGGGAGACTTGGTTAGTGATGCATGAAATGAGATGTGAGTAGTTAGTGTTCTGATTGGATGCTCTAATGGGCTGCATGTTTACAACTGCAAAGTCAGAGTGCATATCTGTTTAGCAAGCAGTTCGTAGAACATTTTATCAAGACCGTCAGGTGTTATGGGTTGGGAAAAAAGGTTGTTTTATGTCCAAAATCAACTATTTATAATAAAACATAGGTCACATACTGTATTGGTTATGGATGTGAAATCCACATTTAAATGCAGGAGTGGATCTATTAAATGATTAAATGATTAGTGGATATATTAAATGATATTATATGATCGTATGTGAACAGAAAACTGGAGTCACATAAAACCTTTTATATAGAGATAATTATAGCAACGGTCTGGTGTCTCACAGGTGTAAAAGAGGAATGATATTTCACATGCACACTGCAGTGGTTATGGGTGTTAAAACCACAATTAAATGCGAGAGTGAATCCATTAAAATATTATACCGTGTGTGAGCAGACAACTGGAGTCACTCCAGATCCTGAAATATTTGCTATAGAGATAATTATAGCAAAGGTTTGGTGTCTCACATGTGTAAACGTGGAACATGGATGGTGGTGGCAATTTAAATGCAGATTCTGGATGTCGCTCTTGTAATAGTTAAAACACAATGTGTAGAGAATCCTGATTAAGCACTGGGAAGTGGAATGACATCTGGGTTTAGCAACCTTTACTCTTTCACTTCCTCCTTGTCTTTCCCATCTTCATCTACAGTAAGTAGAATGATAACTTGTTTCTCTGCTTTTTGGGGCAGATCTTAACCTGGAGAGCCCCTGCCTGAAGAAGACCTGTGAGTTCGGAGCCGTGTGCGTGGTTAAGAACAGCGAGCCTGTGTGCGAATGCTCAGACGCTTGTCTGCAGGACCAAGACCCTGTTTGCGGCAGCGACGGGCACACTTACAGCAGCTCGTGCCAAATGAAGGCCATGGGATGTGCCCTTCAGAAACAGATACAGATGCAGTACAAAGGACCATGTGGTGAGTCCACACACACACACACACACACTCACACACATTGATGCCTCTCACTCCCTCACTGCTTTTCATCCCCGTCCACCCCCTGCACTTAAGCACTCCACTGATATTTCGAGAGAGGGCTGTAATTTTCCTCCTCCGCAACCTTTTTTTGAAACGATGCACTTAAGTTAGAATTAAAGAGGGCAGCATCCTTCACAGTAATTGTTTGCATGAGTCATGTTTTTTTTGTCTGGCTTTTGTAAGCACGCTCCAGATAAGTCTGCAGAGGCCTGCTCGCCCTCCAAACAAACGCATGTTTTGTGTGTGTTCTTCACAAAAGGCTTGTAAATCATTTTCGATGGCTGTCTTTATGCTTGGGAGGGGAATATTAAGGGTGCTTTTTCTGCTAAACCAGGAGCCCTTTGTAAAGCCACTGTCGGCTTAAGTTCAGAGAGAATAAGGTGGAGCTATTGTGTCGACGGAAGTGTCATGTGTTTGCAGTTTATACATGTTGTGTATTGGCTCTGCCTCCAGTGAAGAGTTGGAAATGGATGCCGGGGGGTCATTTGGTAGCAGTATAATTAATCTCAGATCGCTATAGGCCACGGTTGCCCTTTATTGCAGTGCCGCCTATCATGCTATATATGTTGCCAGATAGCAAATGAGAGTGATATCTCTCTCCTCACAGGCTTCTGGAACATAAGCTTAACTACCCACAGAGATTTAACCCACAGAAACCGGTTTGGTTGGGGCTAAACAAGTTGGTTTTCATGCATGCATGATGAAATCTTAAAACGTATGATTCAGGACTAG
Organism: Ptychobarbus kaznakovi; assembly: GCA_027422405.1. Classification (NCBI taxonomy): domain Eukaryota; kingdom Metazoa; phylum Chordata; class Actinopteri; order Cypriniformes; family Cyprinidae; genus Ptychobarbus; species Ptychobarbus kaznakovi. Next base: position 11,176,620 of record CM049794.1, on the reverse strand, counting down.
AAACAGAGGATTTTAGAAATGCTTGAGCTTGACAGGTTTGTTTTGGAACGGCAAGCTTGATGTTCTATGTGTAGAAAATAATAATAGGCTTCCCACAATGATAAAAAAACTGTAAATAAAAGCTAATGGTAACACTTTAGTTTAGAGACCAGTTCTCACTATTAACTAGTTGCTTATTAGCATGCCTGTTATTAACATATTGGCTCTTTATTAGTACTTATAAGGCACATATTCTGAATAAGCATATTCTACATTCTAATCTTACCCAATGAAACTTAACAACTACCTTACTAACTATTACCTATTAATAGGCAGCACATTAGCAGTTTATTGAGCCAAAAGTCATAGTTAACAATGGTTAGTTAATAGCAAAAATCTGACCTTAAAATAAAGTGTCCAAGATCATTTTATTTTTGACCAAAAATATTTGTTTATATATTGAAAGCAATAAACTTTAAAATATATATTTAGTTAAAAATAATTTGCTTTTTAATTATAAATACTTTATATTTATAATTACATAAAATCAATCATGGAAACCCCATATATAATTAGAAATATGTAATTAGAAAGTAAATTATTTATGTACATATTTCATTTAATTTTATTTAACCAGCTTAATCAAATGTATTAAAATGTTTACAGTTTGTTTATTCATTCATTGAGAAACAACTGAAAACTAATCCAGTAAAAATGGCGGTGGTTGGTAGATGTCCGGTTTTGTTTGGTCCAGTCCAGATGATTAATCAGCTGAACTGTGAAATTGTGTGACTGGTTTAGACCTGCTAGATCATGCTGGACAAGCAATTTAGAGATGGTAGACCATCGTATAACCAGCTGTGGTATTCCATAAACAAGCTTAACCACCTTGAACGGGATTGAGCTGGTTTTTCCAGCTGGAAATAATCATTGTAGTTTGAAAATAAATCCACCCATTACAGCATCACAGCAATGTTGATGGGTCCGGCCCCTCGCTGGAGCAGGTGTCAATGGAAAGGGGCAATACACAGCTAACCATACAGAAGGAAATGTTGTTCATTTAGTGCTGTGTACACAGACACACTCTCCACCACAAGTGGATTCTATTATTATCACTGTTAATTATCCAGGCCCATTCAGACCACAGCCTCTGCCTCACTAAGACCCCAGCTGTGTTTGTGTGTATTTGTTCGTGGAAGCTTGTATGTGGGTCGCTGTTGGTAGCAATGCACACCCACATGAGTAGGGTGTATGATGTGCACGTGGCCAGATTTCATTTCATTTTCTTCACTCCGCATAGAGGGGAGACTCATAAATGCCCTTATCTTTATAGTTCAGGTGCAGTCTGATAGAGATATGACTGACGTTGTTTATTATTCTGATTTTTCCCTCACATTTGAGTGGCGGCTGACCTTGTTGCGCAGCTACAGGAAAGCGTGCGGTTGTAATGGAGTATTTGATATCTGCTCCTCTGAGAACCAATATGTATATGTTTATATGCAAGGAAATGAAAGAACAGCCAACGAGTCAGCAGCAAATAAGCACTTTTTACTGGTGATTGAAATGTTACTGGCCACAGTTGGGGAATATAGGTTACTTGCAAGACACTGAGCTGGAAGCGGAAGAAAAATCATCAGGCTGTGGAAGGAGTGAGAGGGCAGTAAATAAAAACTAGGAGGAGATGGAGCAGACTAATAGAGCCGGTGCCCTTGCCCAAGCACCAATCGCCAGGGAATGTTTACGGCTATTCACAAAAACTGCTGTTCTGTACCTGACATTAACAATGTTCCTTCCTTTCTCTGGAAAAAAGAGACCCGTTTACCACTCGCCTTTAGAGGAATTGTTCACCCAAAGATGAAACTTTTGTCATCACCAAACCTGTATGACTATTTTTGTGAAGAAAAAACACTTTTTCATTAGAATGAAACTGAATTCTGAACATTTAAACCATTATTCGTAGAAGGTCTGAATCCATTCTAGCTTTCCTGCGCTGAAAAAAAGTTTGATGTAGAAACAATTTTTACTCAGAAATTGGTAGTATTTCACAGTTAATGACAAAAGGCAAGTAACACTGAATTAAAGCTGCAGTTTTTAAGTGGAAAGACTGACATTTTCTTGTAAAACATAATCTCTAAATCTTTTTTTTTATATATAAAATCCACTTTTCATTATAATGAAATTGAAATCTGAACATTTGAACCATTATTGACTGAAAAAAAAACTGAAAACATTGTTAATATTTCACAATTAATGACAAATGCAAGTAACACATTGAATTAAAGTTGAAATTTTTAAGTAGAAGGACTTAAATTGTCTTTTCTTGACAATCATACTCCAGTAATCTCCAAATCTTTTTTTCCTACTAAATCGACATTACAGCACTATACAAAATGTACATCTATTTTTCTACAAAATCTGCATGTTTATTATAATGGAATTGAATTCTGAACATGAAAAAAAAATATGAAAAAATTCACTGAATGTAGAACCTAAACTGAATGTAGAAACAATTTTCACTGAGAAATTGGTAGTATTTCACAAATAATGACAATACGCAAATAACATATTGAATTAAAGTAAAAATATTTTACTCCAATAACCTAAGAAAAATAATCAATTACAGTAGTGATGATATTCTGAATTGATTGATCCAAACCGAATGATTCATTCCCATATCAGGCTGATTCAGTTCTCAATGACTCGATGACTCAAAAAGACTTAAATTTCAGTCTTTTCCAACACAAAGCTGCCGTATGAAGACATATATTTGACACCCAAATGGTACAAACCTTTTTTATACCTTTATGATACTTTTGTGGGGCTTTTTTGCTATTCTTGAAGCTTGAAAGCTCTAGTCCCCATTCATTGATTGTAACTGCATACAAAAGAGAGAAACATTATTCAAAATGTTCTTTGTGCTTCGAATAAGAAAGAGCGTCATACAGGGTTTGAATGGCATGAGGGTGAGTAAATGATGGCAAAATTTCCATTTCTGGGCCTGAATGGACAGAATTTCTTCTTGTTTCCCATAAGGCTAAGCTCTGCCCTAATGGCCTGTGTCTGTACTCGTATCTCGGGTCCAGCTCTGTATGCTGGATCGCTGTTTATATGTAACCGACTGCCGTATCTATTGCGCTCCCCTCTGCCGAGGCCGTGAAAGCATGGAAACATGTTGCAACTGATAAAGAAATGCCTTTTCACACATACTGATAAAGGAGAATACCAGCAGCTATGAGAATGTCATTTATCGGCCTGCATTGGACTGTCACAAGTCACGATGAAGCGCTCTTGGGCGGCCGCTGGGCAGCATGCTGCAGCTGCTTTTAATAAGACGGCCGAGCACAGTCCCTGAGGTTGACTGAGCGCAGATCCTGAGCGGAGGTGAGGTCACTTTATTAATGTGCAATAAACAGGTTGGTAGAAGAGAAACGAGAGATTTATGCACGAGGACCTCTCTCCATTAACACTAAATCAGGTGCTGTTATTACCCCAGCGCTAATTGAATGTGATAGCAGTTGCTCTAATGCAATCCCCCAGGTGTAATTGTCATCGGCCATGCTCCTTCCCTCCCTCTCTCCCAGAACCACATTTAGTTTTACTGATTAACTGGGCTCTCGGTAATCATAGCAAGATATCCGAGAACTAGGGATGTCAATTTAACACGTTAACTGTGATTAATTAAAAAACACACACACACTAAAACCCTTAATCACACTCTTTGACCCATATATAAATTGTGTAATAAGGAAATAAATAGTACTAGAACAATTTTATGTGTTCAGTTAATAATTGAATTGCATGATATTGCAATTAATATCACAAATTAACATTTTGTATAAAGTTTAATACTATTTATTGTTTCATATTAATAATATTATAATTTTGAATTCTTTATTTTGTATGTTATAATATATAATATATCTAACATTTTTTAATGTATACATTTGATAGTAATATAATTGTAAATAAATGTAAATAAGAAATTATTCAAATGTAATATTAATTGTATATATATATATAAATGTAAAATTAAGAATAGATTTCATGTATAATGTATTAATATAAAATATATTAAAATGCAATTATTATATGTAATATAATTTAGTTTAATAATATGTGATTTTAATTACACGAATGTAACAATTATATATATTTTTATATATATGCACACACATATATACATTTAAAAATCATGGAATTAATTACATGTTTTTTTTCTTTCACATATGTATATTTGATCATATTAATATTATAATTCATTACTTTGTATAAAACTAAAAAACTAACACTAGCTTCTCTAATATTTTTGTATTCTATCTTGTTTTCTTTTTATTATATAATAAAACAAACTTCCGTTAAGCTAACTGAGACTTGTTATAGCACTTGCATATTTATTGCTCTTTTATTGATTTTGATTGCTTCCATTGTCCTCATTTGTAAGTCTCTTTGGATAAAAGCTTCTCCTAAATGACTAATTGTAAATGTATCAAATAGCTTAATTTGGGTGTTTTCCTCAGTAAATATTGACATGTGGTTACTTAAATATAATGTCATGTCAGGGGTGCTGTAACTATGTCCGAATGCACAACATCAGTTGAAATGGATGACGTTATAATATGCTCTGCTGTGCCTGCTTGTAAACAGAGCAGTGTTGCTCCCATCTGCACAATGGAAGGATGCTTTAGCCCAGACTTTGCAGAGAGATTTTAATAAAGCGGACAGGCGGCCGGGCAGCTGAGGCTGATCCTAGTGAGCGATGGTGTGTGAATCTGTAGCCTGAATCTCTCCGTTGACGTCAAACTTCTTTTTCAGCAGATGAGTCCTGCACCAACTGCTCGTTTGGCGCGATCTGCGATGCTCAGACTAGCCGGTGCGTGTGCCCCAAAGGGTGTTTGGAAACACGGCAGCCCGTGTGCGGCAGCGACGCGGTGACGTATGAGAACGAGTGCAAGCTGAACGTGGAAGCCTGCACTAAGCAGCTGGATCTCCGAGTGGTGGCCCATGGAGAATGCAGTGAGTACAGAAAAACAACAATCAGTTCATCCATCACCTTCATACATGTTCACTCATCAGTCTGCATTTGCTGCAAAAAAAAACATTTTCTGTAGTATTTTTGTTTTGATTTCCAGTAAAAGTTTCTTTAATTTACAATATTCTGACAGATATTATTTTTTCTGATGTATCTTGAACTAAGGTTATCTGTTTTGTTTGTTTATGCATAAACCCCATGTTTTTTTAAATTATGCTTTAAGCAAGAAAATTGACAATTTAGGAATAAAAAATAAACTTAATTCAAGATAAATGTTCTCTGAAAAACTCTTGTGCAGTTTTACTTTTCAAGCAAATTATGTTTTGTTTAGTTTCTTTTTAAATTGTTGAATTATGTGGTACTAGAAAACAAGACAAAATACTGATGAAGAAAATGTTTTGCAGTGCCGTTTTCTTGTCAAAACACAAGAAACTGTTTTAGCACTCTTTCCAAATCATGCATGCTACATGATTTTACGTGGTGCTTTTTTACGTAGCAGAATCCCATGTGAATGCCTTTGGAGTTTCAGGTCGACGTTAATTGAGGTGTGAGCATGTTTCTTGCATCTCTTTGTGTCTCAACTATCCTATCCTGTGATTTGTGCGTGTTGCGTGTGTGTGATCAGAAACCTGTGGCAGTACTGTGTGTAGCTGGGGAGCGCGGTGCGTGCAGAACAAGTGTGAGTGTCAGCAGTGCACGGATCAGCTGGTGAAACTTGTGTGTGGCAGCGATGGCAACACCTACAACAATGACTGTGAGCTGCGGCTGGCCTCCTGCAAGAAACAGAGGAAGATTGAGGTGGCCAAACCTGGCGTCTGTGATGAAGGTGGGTTTATGTGTTCATGTATGCGATAAGATAAGTGAGGAGCTGAACTCCCTATAATTTGCTGATTTTCACAGTTGTATTCAGGGCCAGCCGAGTTAATGCATTCACTCCAAACAGTTTATTGCGGCCAATTTAACCTCCTTGCATCGACTGCACTTAGTAACCCGTCATATTTGAAGCATGAAATGCAGGCATTAGTATGCGCCTTGTCTTTTTGCCTTAGGTCCCTGTTGTGTCAGTGTTTGAGATTCAGTTTTTTTCTGGTTTTGATGCAATTATAGATGGTACCATGCTTTCTACTTGTACTAACATTTAATAGTACTTATGTATATATGTAATATTCACAATATATGCGCAGTAAAACACACGCACATGAATATGCTAATGAGGCGCAATGGAGTGACGTCAACTCCCCTGTTTGACTGATTGGCTAGATAAGGAGCTGTCAATCTAGAACTAGCGGACCAATGATGACGCTTAAACCCATCCTGATTTACATGAAACTGCAACATTTGGAAAAGCAAGCGCTAAACGTGGAAGCAAGAGCGAATTGAAAATCAGCATAAGTATACAAAAAATGTAAATATGAGCAGAAAAAATATGAGAGCACAAAAAACAGAAAAATATCAAAGTAAACCTTAATTGTGTGTGTGAAATTAATATTTCAGTTTTGTGCAATGTGATTTTAAATGTTTAAAGTTTTGATTTATGCTTATAGTTTCTTTTAAATGCGTTATTAAATGTTAGATTTTCGCTTAGTTTTTCGATCTGTGACCATTGTTTGCTATTCTGAAAACCTTGCTTTACTTTTTACATTTTGTGCAATATATTTTTACTCATATTTTTACATTTTGGTTTCACACATATCATTTTTTTATGTGTGACTGCAATACTTTTGGCAGGAAATTGATCCCATAAAGTATCCCTGAGATTTTAAAATAGATATTTAATATATTTATTTCATATTAATTAAGTATCATTTTTGCATGTTCACGGTTCTCTGATGTTGGCTACTGGTCACATTACATGCAGGTAAACAAAGAAAACATTTACATTTTTTTTGTAAGTGTTTTATTTGGATTTATGTTATTTTAAAATTATTTATTTTAATTTTATATTTTTATGATTTAATTCATATTAGCTTTTCATTAAACTCACGAACCCGCTGCAGTTCCTTTACGAACCCCAGTTTGGGAAACCTTAATGTAATGTAATGTTTAATGCACTTCATGTTGTTAATTACAACAAATGTAGCAAATGTTCTTACTCTTTGTATTTTTACATCAATATGCTACAAGATTGTCCAAAATGATAAATAAGAAGTAATCTAAAAGTAATCAAAAAGTAGTCTTATTATATTACCTAAAACATGTAATGCAATGGATTACGTTACAAACTACAATTTTTGTCATGTAAATTGAAATCAGTAACAGACTACAACTTAATCTACAAAGTACTCTACCCAGCTCTGTATATACAAACCGAATGCCAGAATTTTTTTTTTTTTTTTTTTTTTTATAAAATGAAAACTAAAAGACTTTCAAATCACATGAGCCAAAAAAAAATTTTTTTCACAATAGAACATAGATAACGTAACAAATGTTTAAACTGAGAAATTTTACAATGTTATGCACAAAATGAGCTCGTTTCAAATTTGATGCCTGCTACAGGTCTCAAAATACTTGGGACGGGGGTATGTTTACCATGGTGTAGCATCTCCTCTTCTTTTCAAAACATTTTGAAGACGTCTGGGCATCGAGGTTACGAGTTTCTGGAGTTTTGGTGTTGGAATTTGATCCCATTCTTGCCTGATTTATGTTTCCAGCTGTTGAAGAATTCGTGGTCATCTTGGACATATTTTTCGTTTAATGATGCGCCAAATGTTCTCTATAGATAAAATATCTGGACTGCAGGTAGACCAATTCAGCACCCGGACTCTTCTACCATGCTGTTGTAATAGCTGCAGTATGTGGTTTTGCATTGTCCTTCTGAAATACACGTCGTCTGGAGGGGAGCATATGTTGCTCTAAAATGCTGGCTTTTGAACTGAACGCTAATAACACGCTGGAAGGTCTCCCTCCTCTTTAGCCCGGAGGACATGGCGTCCGTCATTTCCAACAAGAATGTCAAATTTGGACTTGTCTGACCATAGAACACTTTTCCACTTTGAAACTTAATTTCTTAATTTGAAACTTAAATGAGCCTTGGCCCACAGGACACAATGGTGCTTCTGGACCATGTTCACATATGGCTTCTTTTTTGCATGATAGAGCTTTAGTTGGCATCTGCAGATGGCATGGCAGATTGTGTTTACTGACAGTGGTTTCTGGAAGTATTCCTGGGCCCATTAATAATGTCAAAGACAGAGTCATGCCAATGAGTGATGCAGTGTCATCTGAGGGCCCGAAAACCACGGGCCTCCAACAAAGGTCTTCGGCCTTGTCCCTTACGCACAGAGATTTCTCCAGTTTCTCTGAATCTTTTGATGATGTTATGCACTGTAGATGATGATATTTTCAAAGCCTTTGCAATTTGACGTTGAGGAACGTTGTTTTTAAAGTATTCCACAATCTTTTTGCACACTCTTTCACAGATTGGAGAGCCTCTGCCCATCTTTACTTCTGATAGACTCTGCCTCTCTAAGAGATCACTTTTATAGCTAATCATGTTACAGACCTGATGTCAGTTAATTGAATTAGTTGCTAGATGTTCTCCCAGCTGAATCTTTTCAAAATGTCTTGCTTTTTCAGCCCTTTGTTGCCCCGTGCCAACTTTTTTGAGACCTGTAGCAGGCATTAAATTTGAAATGAGCTCATTTAGTGGATAAAAGTGTAACATTTCTCAGTTTAAACATTTGTTATGTTCTCTATATTCTATTGTGAATAAAATATTGGCTCATGTGATTTGAAAGTCTTTTAGTTTTCATTTTATTCTAATTTAAAAAACGTCCCACCATTTCCGGAATTCGGGTTGTAGTAAAGTATAATGTACCCTACCACTTCTCTGTATAGTCCTGATGTAACATCTCACTTAAGTCATTCCCAGCAGGCTGTTTGGAAGTAAAAAAAAAAAAAATCGCAAATTTTTCCCCTCTAAGTCTCATCAGACCTTTCTTTACCAGCTCTGTAAGATGAGGAGGAGTTGCTGTTAAAGGCTACAGGATCTGGGTCCGGTCAATAGATCCTGCCCAGAGGCCAGTGACACCTGCTTTGTCAATTTATTCTCTAGACTAGTGATGCAACACTGCAGAGGCTAAAACACATCAGCCGGCAGGTCTTTGTATTTAGAAGAATAGTGAACGGCGTTTTAAGTTGACGAAAACTGAGCTGTTTTGTCTGTCTTACATTTAGCTTTCAAACACCGCACTCCATTTGTGTGATGCCTGGTATGATTTTGTGGTTGTGGGCACAAAATATAGTGTCAAAGTAAAACATTTTCTCAGAAGGGCCAAAGGGGCTGTTTATTTACACAGAGATGGTTTATTCATTTGTTTAGACCTGGCTTCAATACGCATGTTCATTTGTCATAAGAAAGAAATGGCAGTGTTCTCTCACTCTTTTATTTGGAGGTAATGAAAAATGACAGGTTTAGGCCGTAGCGGTGAATTTATCACCTGTTTAATTTCACACTCTGCTAGTCTGAAGTCAGCCTCATTGTAGACACAGACAAAGCAATATGAGAGAACCAAGCATCACCTTGGGGCCGAGGCCTGCTTTTAATTGAATATACGTTTACTAAATAGGATTATGCATTGGAAATAGCAACATAATAGCATATGAAGCATCAGTACACGCTCCGGATCACCCACAGGAAGAGAGTTTGGAGAGGGCAAACAGGAGAGAGTGTGCAGTCATCCGTTACACAAAAGTATCTTCTCATAAAGAACTTCTGCAGGCTGTCAGGATGCCCTATTGCTCTTTATGTTGGCAGCATTATGATTACTCTAAGCTACTGTCCAGGTCTTTCAGTAATGCCCATCTACAGGAGACAAATCACAAGTAAACAGAAAACAACCAACTCCGGAAACAGGAAGAGAGTTTGGAGAGGGCAAACAGGAGTAAATGCAGTCATCCGTACACAAATGTTTTGTTCTTCTCATTAAGAACTAGGCTGTCAGGATGCCCTATTGCTCCAGCATTACTCTAAGCTACTGTCCAGGTCTTTCTAAAAATCTACAGTAATACAAATCACAAGTAAACAGAAAACATATGTGGAAAAATTTTTATATAAATTAACTTTTTCAATCATAAAAAAAAAGTGCTATTTTTGTTCATTTGAATTTTTAAATCATGAATGAACATTACGAAATAATTGCGTTTAATACATCTGCAATTGAACATATGCGGAGATCTAGCACCCATGCATATTTTCATGGAATTCTTCATAAAACAACGTTGATATCACAAAAATCTTCAGTTTTTCAATCATTTAAATCCGAAATATGAGCAGTAGGTGCGAAAGGCATCCAAAACAACATTAGACATCACTGACTTTTATTGAGTGGGCAAAAAACATGGAGAATGGAGATATTAATCAATGTATCCTTTTTTGTGTTCTGCAGAAAAAAAAGAAAGTCATAAAGGTTCAGGTCAACATGAGAATGAGTAAACAAGTGTGAAAATGGAGAAAGTGTAATCAGTTTACATGTGCGCATTGTTTGATATAAATGTTCCAAAAATTAACGATATTGACAGTTTAATCCTTGTTTCCAGTAAAGTGTTGTCTGTATGCATTACAATATTAGGATTGCCCAATCCTACAACTAACCAAGGCCAAAGGTTGTGTGTGTGTGTGTGTGTGTGTGTGTGTGTGTGTGTGTGTGTGTGTGTGTGTGTGTGTGTGTGTGTGTGTGTGTGTTGTGTTAAATGTTCTCAGAGTCATTATGTGTGCCTCACCAGATATTTACAGTTTTGTGTGTGTGTGTGTGCATTACAGTGGTGTGTGTGGTGTTGTGTGTGTGTGTGTGTGTGTGTGTGTGTGTGTGTGTGTGTGTGTGTGAATGGAAGAGTGTGTGTGACAAGGTGTGTGTTTGTGTGTGTGTGTGTGTGTGTGTGTGTTTTCATGGGAGTTATGCATTCACAGTAAGGCATCCCAGCCACCTGCAACAAACTAGCAGTTAAGTCTGAAGGTCACTGTCCTTGCCGTGCTCCCGCTTGACTTTTTTTTCTCCCCGCTCTTCCCATATCTCTCTCCTCTCCCCGTCATCTATCTCCTCGTCGGCCAGAACAACCTTTCACCTCTTGATGGTACCATCTGTTTTTTTCTACTGGAGTTATTCTGTGTCTGTTTACCCAGTTTTCTTTCACTCTAGCTCGCTCTTTATTCCTTCAGCTCTCCGTCTTAATGGAAAAGCATGGCTAAATGGACCCCGTAAGTACATGATTGAGTTAAAGAGACGGGAAAGGGCTTTGAGGACAGCTGATGTGTACATCTTGGTGTTCATTAATTGAAAGGTTTGCATGCGGCGCGGGTGGTGGTGACATCAAAGGACCGAAACTAATTAGCACCTCCTCCCCCACCCGTATCCACTCACTCCACCAGGTTTATTTATTCACCTTTTTACGCTGCTTTTTTTTTTTTTGCTAAAGCACAACAGAACCGGGAACGTAAATGCTTTCATCTTGTGCTTAGCTTGCACAATTTGGCTTAGGTGGCCCGGAGAGCCTCTTATATGGAAATGATTGCTGCTGCTGTTCAGTGGTCAGGTTTATCAGAGTCAGAGTTTAGAAACCTTCATTTAAGTGTATTATTTACTGAATCGCTGATGAGGGGATGAGAGTGTGCGTTGAATCTGTAATGGGTATATATATATTTATTGTATATCGTTATTAGTATTATTTAATTATTACATTTATTTGTTGTGAAAGTATCTGCAGCATGAGGCACGTTGTGCTTCCCCTGTGCTTCAGACAGTTTGTAACTGTTTTCTCTGTTTGCTGTGCCTTAATAATAGGCAATTGGTGTGAAAAAAAGAGAAAGGTTGTAATAATCATAGTCAAATGCTACATTCTTTCCCCTTGTCTCTTGGCTGATCTTAACAAGACTCTGCCCTAAGGCATAAATTCAGCTCAGCTCACATTAAGCAAAATACCGAATCTCTTCATCACAGCGTTGGATCGCTAATGCTCTGAAGCAGAAACCTGATGTCTACAGTGAGTGCATTTGCTCTCTGTATCACTGTGGCCAGGGCTTCAGGCTTGAGTGCTTTCATTGTTTCCAGGCTGGGGCTAATGAATTGAATGGCCTCCACGAATATCGACCCTGCAAGGCTGTCAGTGTGGATTTTTGATAAGACGTATCAGTGCTGGCCAACCCCTAGCTTTTACTGTGACCGGCTTCATAAGTTGTTTAAGGAGATTTTATATGCTAAGTGGCATTTCCACCTTTACGCAATCGATTTTCCCATCAGGGTGCACGATGTTGCCCTACCCAGCTTTGCATGTGAAGAAAAGAACGCGTTTAACTCGCAATGGAGACGTGGGAAAGAGCATCCACTGGTATTTGGTTTTTCCTCATTAATCAAATCGATCGACATGCGGATTTTGTGTTTCCCTGATGCTAATGATAAACTGCCTGATTAATCGCAATTAATTGCATATATCAGTATCTGCAGAGATAAGACCCAAAAAGAAAACAATACAAAGTTGTGAAGTTACCTCAAAATTGCGAAATATTATTACAAAGTTTAAATAAATATTGATTATTTGGATATTTTTTAAATGTTATTTATTTATGAGATGGTGAGCTGAATTTTCAACAGACTTCAACTTCAGTCTTCAGTCACATGAATCTTCAGAAAGCATATATATATATATATAGGCATAGATACAGATGTATAGATATATATAATTTTTTCTCAGCAAATACATTTTTTTTCCCTTGAAGGCAAACACGCAGTTATGAACTGCAGCAAGTCTTACACTCTTGTTATTAGAGCTGCTCGGCAACTTTCATTAAAAATAACAAACGGTAATGCTCTGTTACAAAGAGTGCTGCTTTATATCTCCAGCAAGTCAGCTTTGTTGACTAATGAACTTTAATTCTAATTAAATAGGCTAGATAAGAGTGTGTTTAATGAGGCGACTCATCTGAAGAAAAACCCTCACGATTTCCACACCCATAATCCCCAAAGTTTGGATCCTGGAGAGAATCGAGATTTATCCGTCGGGGTTTCACACAGAGAAACTAACCCTGAACTCGCACCGAGACTAATTGCACCCGACAAAATGTAGTGTGATTACTGACGTCACGCAAGATGGCCGTGAAACACACATTTACAATGATTTACTGTGTTAGATTACAGATTGTCAGTTATTTCACTTCTAATCGAAATGTGAGAGACACTTTTAGTGGTTGCACACTGGTTTATTGTTTAATTTATTTCGTTAGTTGCTGGGTATTTCCATAGCTGGGCATTATCTTGTTCTTCCAGCAGTGCCTTTGCTTCAATCTTCACTCCAACCTGAAGAAAATATCAATATTCGCTGCTCCATATGCGCTGAATGTCTGAATAATTTGCCAAGCACTGTCCATTAATTCTTGGCAGCAAAAGTTAAAACAAGATGCTTGAGTACCTGGGAATATTTGTATTTTATTAGAAGACAATGTGCGGCATACTGATATGCAAATATGGGTTTACATGAGGTCCCCAGTGTCTGCGTGTCTTATTTGTCTTTGCTCTTTGTGACTTCTAAAGTACTTACCGCTGTTACGCTCAGATCGCAGGTCTCATGTGAGATTGCTTGTTTATCTCCCTGCAATCAGTGTTTGTGATTTTATTTGTTCTTTTATACGGTGTAAATTGAGGTTGTGCATGGGTTATTGCTCTTTGTGTGGACAAAGCTGCATTTGGGGACCTGCCTTGTGTTTCTTATGAGGAAAACAACTGTGTATGGGTGTTTGTAAGACACAATGTGTCGGTAACTCATCATTTTTACATTTAGATTACCTTTGCTATTATCTAATGGTCATCAAAGTTAATTATTTTTAAAAGAGTAATAATTTAAGAACACCTTTAAATGTAATGTTTAGCAAATCTGAAAAGAAATGCAATATTAAACAATTGATTTTAGTTTAGTGTTTTATTTCATTTTAAGTCAGTTAAACTAAATTAAAGTGTTAGTGTTTTCTTTTTATTTAGACAAAATATTATAGAATTTGATGTTGGCCATTTATTGGTTATATGTTATAACATAAAAAATAATGCTTTTTTAATGTGTCAAAATGAATATCCGTTTTTCATACTATACGTCATAATAATACAATTGTAATATTTAGTATTATTTTTTATTTTTTTTTTTTTAAGGTTTGGTTATTTAATATGGATTTTTTTTACATATTGTGCATGTTTTTTATGAATGTATGTCAATTAAGAGATGTATGGAATATTTGTCTTTTTAAAAATGTATTAATGTCAGTGAAGACAAAAAATTATAAAAATGGTGAAAAACTTTAAACATAACATTTTGATCTACATAAAAATGTTATGCATTAACCACCCACAAATGGACTATATAATGTTATTTTGCATTTAAAAATGCCAGACACTTATAACAATTGAGTTTTATTTAAAAAATATATATTTATCAGAGGATTTTTTTTATCAAACTAATGGAGACAAAAAAATGAAAATGTTGACATAGTTATGCCTCAGCCCCCCATAAATAGACTAAATAATTTAATTTAATACTTAAGTGTTTACATTAAGGGTTTGAGTTAGAAATAGTATAATGATCAATTTACTTTATGGACAGATCAAATAAATAAAGGGTTCATAAAGTTAAAAAGGCTATGTGTGTGTGTTCCAACAGACTGTGGTTCAGGAGACTCAGGTTCAGGATCTGAAACCTGCGAGCAGGATCGTTGTCAACGATACGGCGGATCATGGGATGACGACACGGAGGATGACCGCTGCATGTGTGAATTCATCTGCCAGACAGTGCCACGCAGCCCGGTATGTCCATTCACACGCCTCACCATTTCCAGTAGAAGAGAGTGCCGCCCAAGCATTTGACTTGTTAAAAAGTGTGCTAAATCTTGTTGAATCCATTAATCGCGCCGGGTTAACCTCTCTGTGAATGTTTGCAGGTGTGCGGCTCTGATGGGAACACATACACCAGTGAGTGTGAGCTGAAGAAGGCCAGGTGCGAGAAGCAAATGGCCTTGCTGCTCCAGAGCCAAGGTCCCTGCCCAGGTAAGAGAGCACCTTTTCTTTCCTCTAATATTTATGCTTTCCTCAGTCATCTGAAGGATTACACTCCAGGAGCTCTGACAGGATGGTTGTTGGAGTCACTGCAGCAGAATGCAGTGTTTCTTTGAGCATTGTGTAGTCCAGACCTGAGCATCTACCACAGAGAGAGGAAGAGCGTGGCTCTGTGATCAGAACCGTGTGAGATTCCCTCGGGCTTCAAGCCTAGCTTGACTCCACTAGCGTGCACACATGCGCGCTCTTTTCTCTCTCTCTCTCGCGCACTATCTCTCCCTCGCTCGCTGCACCCCTCATCCTTTATCTATGGTTTTCTCGAACTCTGAGCTTTCTGCTTCAGAGCCTCACAGGCCCTCTAGCCAGATCAGTCATGCTCCTTCAGTGGCCATGGAAAATAAATCCTTTTGGAGAACTTTCAACCAGTGTGAGGAGCTTTTGGCATCTGCTTCCCATTGGCTCAGCTTAGATCAATGGAAATCTCATCGGGCCCTGCATTTGATATGCACGCTGCAGTCTCTCCTCCCCCAGTTTCTGACCCGTGCCTTTGAGAGCTGACGGGCCTCCAGAGCACCTTGCTGCTTTTTGCTAATTGGAAATTAGGTCTCGGTGACCTCTAGACAACCTTGCACCGAGTCTCCTTGCAGTGAAGATCAGAGGATGCTGTAAGCTGCCTATTGCAATTTGTTGGCTGATTGTGACGCTCAGAGGAGATACTGAGCTGGGCTAGGCCAAAAAGCTATTAAAAGCTACTAAATTGATATTTATAATATTTATACTTTTGCCTTTTTCAATATGTATTTCAGTATTTACGTACTTTAATTTTTTAAAGTCAGAATAACCAGCATGTCTACCAAAAATAACCTTTGTGCCTGATTAAATTAAAAATGTTTTAATGTAAAAATGAAAAACAAATCAAATCTAGTAATATTTATTTAGATAGAGATATTTAATGTATGTAATTTGATATATAATATTATTTAATTTCATAATGTTTACCGTTTTGATTGAAGACTCAAAACAACTACTGTTATTTTAATATTATTTATGTTCTACCATTGTATTTAGCAATATTTTGAATTAGCTTTTATTTTTATATTTTCAGTTTTCCTTTTAATTGTAAGTTTAAATTTTTTTTTAGTAAATCTTCTTCCACTTTTAGTAATTCTAATGTGCTTTTGTTATTTTTTCTTATCCCTATCTATATCTATTTTACTATTTTTATTTGAGTTTTAGTCATTTAGTACTTCAACTTATTTTATTTCCGTTTATTGCCAAGATGAGTTTTAAGTATACAATTGTTTTTGACATTTTTCATCTAATAAACTTTTTTCCAATTAAGATAAATGTTTTTTAATAGTTTTAGTTAACTGTAACTAAGTTGTTTAGGTTATTGAAGATTTACAGATTTTTTTCAATTCTGAGACAATGATTTATTGAAACAAATTGTTTAAATCAGCATCAAAAGCATGAAAACATATAATATATATTCAATATATCATGCAGCCCTAATATTCAGATGTTCCTCGTCTGTCGTCATTTCAATATAATGTGGTGTGGTCATTTCAATTTAGTACGGAGCAACAAACATTACATTTTCTGTAAGAAATTGTTGTAATATTGATATTGTGATGTTCCCACAGTTTGGTAAGTGATCTTCACCTCATCTACGCCATTACCATCACCAGTAATCTATGATATACTTCAATAAAAATAAACATCTAAGCTGATCAGCCTCGCTTTTAGCAGCACCTTGTTGGTGTCAGAAAGGATTGCGTTGTAGAACAAACGAGTGTAGAAAGAGGATGGTGAAGAATAGCAGTGAGATGAGAAGAAATTATCTTTCTTTTGTCATAATGGACTCAGTGCGGAGAGGAGAAGTTTAATGAGGTGTGGACAGACCCCATCTCTGGAGCCACAAAATGCTGTGAAAGGCACAGTGACACATCACTATAATACCCCAGGACGTGTACGCTCACGCCGACGGCCCCTTGATTTACGACAGCCTAGTCCTTCTAGCTCCGAACTCGAAACCAAAAACCTGCCGCCTCGCAGCCATTCAGTTCAATGACCTAGAGAAGAAGCGCTCGAACAGAACAAGTGTGGAAAGACTGGGAAAAAATGACAGCACAGATAAGACAAATAGGCACCTGCCATCTGCCTCCGGCACAACGTTATAGTTAAACACCGCAACAAACTTCCTCCGTATGTCAGCCAGGAACACTAAAATAGTATAATTAGGTTATAGCGAGAGTGGACTGACATCACCGTGTCCTGATTTGCGCTCTTGTGCATTTGCGTCCATAAACCCGGAGTCCATAAATCTTTGTTTGACATTGCGGCGTAGGTGTAAACGGCGCTATCTAAGACGAGAACAAATGGAGAGAACAGGCCCCTGAGAATGTGTCAAATGTCACCCACCAGACATTCGACGAGAGGTCTATTGTTTGTTTTCACGGCTGGTAATAGCATCATTTTTTCCTGATTTTGAATTGGTGTCAGGAATTGTAAATAGAATTGTTATCTGGCAGCCAGATGCAGACTCTCCCACCTCTGCTCCTTAAGCGATTCTTATTGTGTTGTACTAAATTGCATTTCAGTTCGGATTGTTTAGTTTAATTTGTCTTAAGAACGCTGTGGATCTAAATATGTCTCTCTCTTCTCTCTCTCTCTCTCTCTCTCCCCCCACCCACCCCTGTTTGCTCTGTATCTTCTCTCTAGCAATCATATCAGCTCCTCCAGAGCTCGTTGCCTCCCAGCACTGTAGCGAAACTGTTTACGGATGTTGCCAAGACAATAAGACCGCTGCCCTTGGTGTTGGACTGGCTGGGTGTCCTAGTACGTATAACCGCCATGAACCCTTATCTATCAACTATTCAGTGGCAGTTTAATTTAGTCATGTTAAATATCAGACATAAGCTAGGCCAAACACATTTTTTTAAAGAAATTAATATTTTTATTCAGCAAGGACATATTAAATTGATTAAAAATTACAGTAAAGACTTTTATAATGTTACTAAAGATTTATATTTCAAATAAATGCTGTTCTTTTGAACTTTTTTTTTTAATGCTGCTCCTTTGATATTTTTGAAAGAATTCTGAAAAAAAATGTATCGGAGATTCCAGAAAACTGCCAACACAACTGTTTTCAACATTGATAATAGTAAGAAATATTTATTGCGCTGCAAATCAGCATATGAAAAGGATTTCTGAAGGATCATGTGACACTCAAGACTGGAGTAATGACTGCTGAAAATTCAGCTTTGTCATCACAGGAATAAATTACATTTTATATATATTACAAAAGAAAATAATTATTACAATTAATTTGTCACAATCTTACTTCATTATATTATCAAATGTTTAGTGTTTGTAGAGGTCTTAAACACATTAAATGATAAAAGCATGGACGTAGGAATGATCTGACTTGGGGAAAGGGAATGTTATAAAGATGACTTAACATTTCTACAATATTTGCTGAATGAAATATGTGTGTACTGGCATTCGTTCATTTGATCCAGGCAGAGGCTTCTGCTTGATCCTGACTTGTTATGCAAATTGTTATCTCCACAATGCCAATTAAAACACAACTCTTGAACTATAAGCATAACAATTCATAATAATAATAAATATTCAAAAGTAATTATGTTTAATTATGCAAAATGTGAGTGGATGAACTTTTACTTTTTCAAGTTGCGATGAACCAGTTTTAAAATTCTGGCCAATTCCAAATGCTTATTTTCTTATTATGGCCAATTATAGATAAATGGGCAATGTGCTGTTGCTGTTTGCAGCCCTGACAATAGTGCTGTCAAACGATTAATCGTGTACTCGCATCCAAAATATTTGTATTTGTTTAAATAATATATGAGTGTGTACTGTGTATTATACATTATTATGTATATAAATACAAACATGCATACTTAAGAAAAATATTGTATGTTTATATATTAAATATATTTATATATAATATAAAATATAAATGTATATACATGTAAATATTTTTTAAATATATACTTCATGTGTGTGTATTTATATATACATAATAAATAAACACAGTACACATGAATATATTATGTAAACGAAAACCTTTATTTTGGATGCGATTAATCACGATTAATTATTTGATTAATCAGCACTACCTGACAACAGTCCAAAATGTCACTTAACTGTATTAAACGTAAAATATATTCCGACTGATTGCAGTTGTGTAGTTCACGATTTCTTGTCGCATCCCACATGCTGTCAACTTATAGATTGTGTCCGTTTCTTCTTTAGGTGTGTGTCAGTGTAATCATTACGGCTCATACGGAGGCACCTGCGACCCATCCACTGGCCAGTGCTCCTGTAAACCTGGCGTCGGGGGACTCAAGTGCGACCGCTGCGAGCCCGGGTTCTGGAACTTCCGAGGCATCGTTACAGAGAACATGAGTGGCTGCACACGTAAGCGTTCCTCTCTTCTCTCTTTTCTGGTGATCTGCTTTCGGGGCATTTTCTGTTAAATGCGTTAAATGTTCCTTTCTAATCCAAAATCCGAAGTGACAACCTACTCGTTTAAGGTGCACTATCCTTCCGGCCTCAAATGCGATTTCTGTCAAAACAAGCGTTTCGAGTTAAGCCTCTGAGCCACCGCGGGTAATGGGAACTGCGCGAGAGTGCAACGTGGCTTGACCTATAAGTTCTGCCTACAGACCAATAAAGCTCTGACGCACGGATTTGTGTGTTTGTATGCCGCTACAAAGCCGAGCATAGAAAAACAAGCGTGATTGAAACAGTTTGTGCTCTGTCCCAGGGGTCCTCGGGGCATTAGCACATTCTGTAGCCATGTTCGCTCTCACCCCAGGGCTTCTTGACCTCGCTGTGAACTCCACCAGGCTGCGGTCATTGACACAGAGCAAGCACTATTGCTGTAGCTGTGGGGTCACAGATTGGAGCAGCTTCAGATTGCCTGCATGCATTTGGCGAATGTGTGGATGTTTTTGTCAGAGTGAAATTGAAGAGAAAGAGACAAGGAATCTAATCAAGACTGTTCAAGCAGATAAGGCTGACAGCCATCCCTCTCTCTCTCTCTCTCTCTCTCTCTCTCTCTCTCTCTCTCTCTCTCTCTCTCTCTCTCTCTTCATCAGCATGTAACTGTGATGGAGTGGGTTCGGTTCGTGACGACTGTGAGCAGATGTCAGGGCTGTGCTCATGTAAGCCTGGAGTTAAGGGCATGAAATGCAACGTGTGCCCTGATGGCAGCAAGATGGGAGCCAACGGCTGTGACAAAGGTAAGACCGGGATTTTAATTAGCACAAAACTCAGACGATCTCTCCAGGATTGCAGGTCTGATGCAGATAGGTTGTGACTTTATGACTTATAATTAGGTCTGTTTTTTGCAATGTTGGGCATGTGTAGAAATAATAAAAATTACTCCACTGGTTAATTAATAGTCTTTGTTAATTAAAAGTGTTCTGACAAATAAGGCTTTTAGTGTCATGTCAGAACCATGGCATAGTGGTAAGATCTCAGAAGGATGTAGGTTTTAATCCCGCAGTATGTTTGAGATGGTCTGGGGTATCAATTAACAATATATCTGTACCATTTATTAATAATACTATTATTTATATTGTGTTAAAACTGTAGAATGGCCTATTTTGGATGATTATATGCCCAGTTTTTTTATATTTTTAATCCTTAAAAACACTATAATTGAATAGCACTGTTAAATGTAATATTTTGCAAGCCTAAAAATAAATACCAATTTGTATACATTATCACTTGTAGCATTAAAACAATTTATTTTAGTTTTTAATATTTATTTATTTATTCAGACAAATTATTATAGAATATAATAATAATATAATTCAAACCAAATTGTATAACATATAATATTGACCACTTATCATTTATAGTGGTATTTGGCATTAATACTTGGCATTTTTCAAATATCGGCATCGGCCGATATGTTTTTTTTGGTTGGCCGATGCGTTCGAGGCGGGACTTTTATTTTGATTGCGCTGAGCATGGCAGCGCTTGAGCGCACAGTGCTCACATTCTCCCTCTTGTTCGCGGTCATTGTTAACAGTTCTGTCTAATACGGATAGAAGTCTGTCTAATAATCAGATACAACTGTTAAATAAAGGGATTAAATGTATACAAAAAAAGTATTATGACGATTCTACCCTGTTTTCCAAGTTATCGTATCGGCTGTCAAAAAAAATATTGGTCGACCACTAATCATTTATGATCATTTAAATTGATCATGATCATGTTTTAATTTGTTCTATATGCTCTAATGTAATTAAATCAATGGAGTTCAAAGTTGAATCTTCAAATGCACACCAGGGGTGACAGTGAAATGCTATCCTGATGTCACCCTCTGTGTTGGCATGGTGAGTAGAATGAAGTCACCATCAGCTATTGACAGGAAGTGAAGAGCTTAATGAACTCGACAGTCCCAGCATAGAAGTGTTCATGCAGCGTTCCTGCCAGATAAAAGCTGCCACATGAAAGTGCAGAAGAGGAAGCCAGTCAATGCTGCAGGCCAGGCAGTGCAGCCCAGCGCTCTGATGTCAGAGTAAAGAGTAGACTTCTGTGGCAGGCAAGGTCCCGGCTCTGCTACTGATGCAAGTCCATCTTTCTGATGAATATTTGCTGAGGAGGTCGCGGGGTTCGTATCAGAAGTGGATTAACAAGTAGCCCACAATGAAATGATCAGCATATATTGTGTTTTGTGATGCTGGTTTCCCACATGTGTCCATGTGTGTTAGCTTTCAGAAACCCTTAAAAGTTCAATTATCAGTTATGAATTAACCAGAGGCCAAACTGTTCCACAGGACCTGAGGCACCCAAGTCCTGTGATGAGCTTGTGTGCCACTTTGGGGCATCATGTGTGGAGCTGAACGGACAGGCTCACTGTGAGTGCCCGTCGCCAGATTGTGATGAGAAAAACAAGACCAAGGTGAGCTTGCATAAGTCAGATCCACACTCTACACCTACTCTAGTGATGAAGATTTATTTTCTAATAATGCACATGGACATGTTTGTGGACAGGTCTGTGGTTCTGATGGGGTCACCTACGCTGACCAATGCCAGCTGAGGACTATCGCATGCAGACAAGATAAAGAGATCACTGTGGAGCATTTAGGCCAGTGCAAAGGTGAGATTAGCCTTTTGAAATCAGATTTGTTATCTGTTATTTTGCACTAATACATACAGACATCTAAGAAAATGTGAATGATAAATTATGACCCTGGACCACAAAACCAGTCATAAGTAGCACGGGTATGTTTGTAGCAATAGCCAACAAAACATTGTATGGGTCAAAATTATGGATTTTTATTTATGCCAAAAAACATTAGGATATTAAGTAAAGATCATGTTCCATGAATATATTTCCTAGTATATTTACTACCATAAATATACCAAAACCTAATTTTTGATTAGTAGTATGCATTGCTAAGCACTTCATTTGGACAACTTTAAAGGTGTTTTTCTCAGTATTTAGATTTGTTTTGAAATAGTGGCCAAATATTACTCTTGGCCAAATGTTGACCTATCCTAACCATACATCAATTTAAAGCTTATTTATTCAGCTTTCAGATTATGCACAATCTTAATAATAAAAAAGACCTTTATGACTGGTTTTGTGGTCCAGGGTCACAATTAAGAAAGTCGTTGGTTCATGAACCTCTACTTCAGTCTTCATGATTTCTTCAACTAAAAAAAAGGCTTTATCATTAGTATTGTCTTTTTTTCCATTAAAATATTATAAACATGAATAAACCAAGATAAATAGGCTATTTGACATATACAAATGTGTAGTATAATTTTAGATAAAAATACCACAATGTTTTCAGAGAATACATTTTGTATTTTTACTGTATTATTTTGTCCATTTCAACCATTTTTTACAGAGAATGTATTTTTTATATATTTTATAAATTGTATTGTGTTTATAACAAAGGTCATTGAATGATTTTTTTATTTTTATGTTTCTTAATTATTTATGTTTATTGTATTTTTTTATCAAATTTAGTCAGAAGATGTATTTTTTTATATATTTTAAATGTGTTTGTAACGAAATGGTGAGCAATGAAAAAACAATACAATACAAATTTAAATAAATACAATTCCCACAATATTCTCTGAAAAAAATGCTCATATTACACAAAATGGCTTTACATTAAGGATGTTTAAGTGCTTAAACTGGAAAACAAGTGAAAAATACTGATTAAGGAGATTCATTTTTGCAGTTTTACAAGGTTTGTTGGGGCAAACTGTATGGCCCATATTTAGGAATGGGGTCACTGTGTGTGGGATGGGTATGGGAGGTTTTGATGTGGGTGGCGGGTGTTCAAGGGGACAGGAAAGCTGCCTGACAGATGCTCCCCTGTAGATAGAGCCGTGCTGCTTGGCTTCAGGCTGGAGTCTTTGGATCCCCTGGAACTGGGCGACATTTGAACTGTTTGATTTGCATCACCCCCGTGTGGATTAGGGCGAGTTAACTCCACAGTCTGAAGGAAGCACCTGCAATCCGGCTGCTGATGCTGCCTGGAGGCCTGCTTTGGGTAGAGCAGGATGTGTAGAGAGTTTGGCATCGCTCTCTTTCTCTCCTAAAGCGCTGTGTACATGCATGGGCAAAGGGACCTGGTAGAAGGCCAAGGTTAAGACTTTCATGTCGGCTGTATGTAAGAAGCTCTATGCCAGCTCACGTCAGAGCTGCTCTGAAATGGACAAGGCACGTGGTGGACATCGCCAGCTGCCAAATCTTGGATCAGGGCCAATGGCAGGTGCCAGACATTTTCAGCAGCAGCCCATTCAGCCACTCTGTCAGACCTGTTAATGCCACATAAGTGCAGCTTGATCTAACATGACTGTGTTTTGCATTGTTTTCCATAGCTATAACCAGGTCCTTATGGATTATCTGCCAACAGAATATTAAAAGTTCAGCACATCGCTCATTCTTTGCCTTCAACATAAAATAATTTTGCATTCCTGGTGTAATTGTGAACAGTTCCTTAGTGTTATTTTAAAGGAAAAAAAATATTTGTTATTTTAACCAAAATGTGAACTTACTTTTCCTATAAAATGCTGTTCCATTTCCTCTGATGTCACTGAGGTTAATCAGGCTATTGGCTAATGTTAAACAAATCTGTTTAGCCACTGTTTTTTTTTTCAAATTCCCACTTTTCTTTTTCAAACTCTCACCAGTGAAAAAAAACACAAAAAAAATTAACTTGTAACAAAACAGTAAAAAAGTAAAATACATTTATTTCATAGTAAGTATAGTTCAAATCTATTAATATATTAATAATAGTGTTCCTGTGTGGCTCAGTGGTAGAGCATTGCGTCAGCAGCGCAAAAGGTTGTGGGTTCGATTCCCAGGGAACACACATACTAATGAAAATGTATAACCTGAATGCAATTGTAAGTCGCTTTGGATAAAAGCGTCTGATAAATGTAAATGTATATTTACTGACATATCGCTTGAGACTTACTGATATAAAATTATTATTAAACTTTATTGGAATTCTACTTGTGCACAATGCACTTTTCTTAATAATAAGCCTAAAATGTGTTTTAATGTCTCTATTGATGAGGATTGTATGATCTTTGAATAATATCGGTCTTTAAATGCAAGATATTTAAAGTGTAGCTGAAGTATACTTGCAATAGTTCCACTTTAGTACAACCAAATATACTTCAGCATATCTTTAGTTGGACTTCAGCCCTACTTCCGCACTATTAAAGTGCATTAAGTACAAAAGACTTCAGACTTCAAGTATACCAGTTTAGTATGTCAGAAGTACAATTGCAGGGTATTTTTATTAAACACATTAATATGTATTTGTAATATATTTAGCATTAACTAAATGTAATTTAATTCAAATGTAGTTTTCACTTGGGAATATATCAGCCAGGACAATTAATAATTGGACATTTTTATGAGGCATCAGCCAATAAACAATTGAGTATATATTACAAATAATACAATACTAATATTCAGATTATAGAAAGTTATCATCATCATCTGCATTTGTAGATTTTGGCAGCAGCCTTTTAAACTCCATATCGTTCATATTAGTTGACACATTTTCACCATCCATTCAGTTCTTTTTGTGAACAGCAATTCACAGATATTTTAGTTATTTGATTACAGCTCACATTTGGCAAATTGATTCTGGACCTGGTTATGACACAACACACCGCAAACTGATGTTTAGAGATGATGATTGGACCATCATCCCTGTAGTCATTAACAGAGCACCTCTCTGTCTTGCTCTGTTTCTTGGCATTACCTGCCTGTATGACAAGAATCCAGCTGCTCTTCTGGGTTTATTCAGGGATCTGGGAGGAAGTAAAGAGCGGGCTTAGGTTGGATCTTCACCAGCCTAGGGCGGAACTGGCAACAGCAGGACCATTTATTAATTTCTTCTCCGACATGTGGGGTAAAGCGGCCCGGGCTTCAGACTGCAACGGCAGCCCTGAGGTGGAGGGGTTAGATCACAAGCTCATTTCACGTGTGACTGGATGTGAATTAGCCGAAAGCCTGCCTTTCTCTCTATATTTCTCCCGCTGATCTTTTGACGCTCTCTCATCATCAACTCTTCTTGATGACAAAGAATGAGTTACTCCTCGTGTTGCCATAGCAGGCAGCAGATGAGGCAATCAGTGGCACATCTTGGTACATGACGCAGGGCGTTCAGGGTCTTGAATGGCTGAGAAACTTTTGGCTCATCAAGAGTCCAACACTTGGCAGTTCCTTGCGCTCACATATGGTGTCATCACCTGTACGCTTGCTGCAAATTGGTATTCTATGCATTAGCATATGGGACGGGCGGCTTTTGGCATAGATGTTAGTTTTGGTTATCGTTTTTGTTATAAACAATATTTTCCGGGTTCAAAACCCGTTTATCTCTTTCATACCACAGAAAAGCATTTCGAATTATCCCCCAGTGTTTAAAAATATAATCTACAGGGCAAGGCATAGATGTTAAAATGCACACTCTTTCAGAAATCTGTTCTGATAAAATGTACTAACCTTTACTAACCTTGTCTGTGCAGAGTTACATCCAATTTTTCAACTTTCTCATTACCATGTAAAGGTGGTAAACCCCGCAAGGTACTATTTACATAGGGAAAAATCCTCTCACAAGAATTATGTCGTATAACCTGGAGTTTATCCGCCTACTACAACAGTAGTACCACTGCTATAATGGCATTTAAAACAACTGTACATCTCAAATAACTCCCATTTTGTATGTAAGCATATTTATGTTTTAATAACAATATGAAATGAGCATTAGTGTAAATTATTCTGATTTACCCTGTGCTTCTCAACCAGGTGGCCAGGACCCACTAGAGACCTCAGCAAACGGCCAAGGGCAAAACAACTATAAATCAAGATATTTCCTGTTTTAATTCATTCCCTCAATACCTTTGTTCTGTATAGAAAAAGGGTTCCTTCTGTCTTGAAAGAAACCTGGATATATGAAGTAGCCTAATTTTAAGTATGATTTAGTATGACCTGAAAAGTTCACATAAATTTCAGGTAGAAAAAAAATCCTTGCCTTTAATTCTTATCCAGTAAATCATGAACAACTGGAAAAATCATGCAGCTTCAAATATCGTTGTGGACATTGGGGGAACCACTGCTGTACAAAGTGATGAAGTAACATGTAAATCTTAAGATTGGATATTTTGTCGATGGCTTGGCTTCTACTTCTGAGACATTGCCCCGCTATTTTGAAAATAGCCCCGCCCCCATGAAATCTGAGTGGTCCAAAATTCTGCTCCACATAGATAAATATTACACTTCAAAAATGCTGTCAGCGTGGACAGACTTGAGTCTGGAATCATAGTTAGTTTAATTAGTTCAAGAGTTACAAACTGAAATGATTTTCTGTGGTGCAATAAACATTGTTTAAAGAGCTTAACTTACATTGAATTCGGAACAATCTTCTTTAACCCTTTCATCTGCTTTTCTCTTTCTCTCTCTCTGGCTCTTTCAACTCCACTTCTGCCTAAAATACACACACGAGTACAATGTTGTATGAAAAGACAGAAAGCCATCTTAATAACAGCCTTTCAAAAGTAAGTATACGGCTATGGTGACTGAAGATGACAATGATTTTTGCATCTTCTAATTGTGCACCCTGCCTCTCTGAGAACCAAATGGAGCGTTAAACTTGATTAAGGCGAACTGACTGCTCCCGTTGCCAGTTGCTCTCTTTCAGCGTGCGTATTTGTGTCACAAAACACAAAGCCGAGGCAAGTGCCTCGAAGCCCACACCCCAGATCTCTCTTTCCCTCGGAGCGAACGCTACGCTGAGCTCCTGAATGACAGGTGCAGCCGAGTCGAAATAAGAAAACGCATGCCGTGACACACGGCGATAGCATCGGTGCTCTCCCGCACAAAGCTAGCGTATCTACACACTCGCTCCCTCTCGCCCAGGCTGTGACAGCCGGTCTGATAGAAGTAGTATTTCTGTAAGGTATCGTATTTCACACCTCGTCAGCTACTCGCTGTTCAAATGCAATATGATTAGCATGTAATTAAGAGCCTGTGCTAGCATGTTATCAGGTTCCCAACCAAGCGCGGCTAGCCTGTACACGAGGGATCCGTTAAAGTTGAGCACGAAGCCACGGATGATTGGGTGTTTGGCTCCTTTGGTCCCTATTGTGGTGAAATCTTCGCACCACGGTTATTATTGTCCTCTGAATCTTTTTAAATATATATATATATCAGAGACTATGTATCTTTGAAGAAGACTCTTGCATTGGTAATGTCTTTTTTAAGTTTGAGCTCAGCTGCTGCATTGGAGAGGTTTGCGAGAGTGTTGACAAGGCTGCGGTGGTGGAGCGTCGACGGATGCCTGCATGAAGTGAGGGCTTCCTTTGAAGCTGCAGCTAAGCCCTGCTTTTCTGCCCTATTTATATCAATCATTCATCACTAGAGGCTCTGGCTGTCTTTGATTAAAGCCTCCCTACAGGAGGGCAACATCTGAATATGTATATATAATTCATATCTACAGGCACTCTCTCACACGCACAAGCGCACTCTCTCACAGATCAACCATATTCTGTAGTCTCAAACCCAGAAGTGTATAAACACTTCTGGTCAAGAGTATGTGTAATGATCGGGTTGAACTTGCAGAAAACCTAGCTTTTAAAAACCTCAAAGAATCACATCAGAAAGACGCGGTGAAGCAACCTGGGCCTTCTATGTGTGCAGTTCATTAAATTTGTGGGTAATTTAAAGGGATAGTGCACTCAAAAATTGAGATTCTGTCTTTATTGTTCACTCTCTTGTCATTAAAAACCTGTGTGACTTTTAAAAGTTAAGGTTTAAAGAATAACCTGGCTGCTATTCTTCAGTGTAATGAAAGTGAATGAATATTCAAACTGTGTAGCTTCCGAAAGACAAAAAAAAGCATAATGAAAGCAGTTCTTCTGAAGTGGAGTCATCTGAAGCCATAAAATAGCTTTGTGTACAGGATAAACAACATTTCTAAGATACAAATTGTTATCATTTACTCACCTTAATGTTGTTGCAAACCTGTATTACTCCTGTGGAAATTGAATACGATATTTAGGTTATATAAAACTATTTGAGTACCAACATTTGGTTTAGTCATCTCTTTAGTCATTATTCATTTAAAATCTTGACAATCCACTCTTGCTCTACTTGGCATGTTCATTAGAGTTTATGGGACTAGAATAAATCACTCTTTAAGTCATATCTTTTCTATATATTGGCTTATTCAGTTCACAGAATCATTCTGAATGATTTGCTCACAAATCCAACTAATCCAGATTTCAGTGACAAGGAATATATTAGTCATTTGGACCAATTGTACTTTGCCTTTTTGAAGCTTGAAAACTTTAGTCACCAGTTATTGTAATCGTATGGAAAAGAATGACAAGGACATTCATTCAAAATCTCTCCTTTTATGTTCCACAGAAGAAAGTCAGTCATAGAAGTTTGGACCAACATGGGGTGCAAGTAAATGACAAAATGTTCCTTTTTGGGTAAACTAATCCTTTAAGGCTAAGCCCTTGTTGTTTGATTACAAAGGGGGCTCTTTGCAGGTGTTCAGGTGTTGGGGTATAATGAAGCTCAAGTGATATGATGGAAACACAATGCTTTTTGTAGGCAGGGGTGGGTTTATTCCCAGTATTTCAATGCATCTGATTTTGATATGAATCTGTGAGACATACAAAGCATTGCTCAGGCTAAGGACGCCCCGCTGAAACCATGCTGAGGCTTTTTTTGTTTGTTTTAAAGGCAAAGAGAAATGGGTGGGAGGGTGTAGGTAGAATTCAAAGGTGAGAAAGAAGGCTTACAGAAACATTTCCATCTATGCTTACCCATCATTCCATTCCTGCTTTCTCCCAGAATCCATTGAGCTGATGGCCAAACCCACCCCCTTCCCAACCGCCCACCGCACCACCCCTCCCACTGCTCACGTCAAGATCACCAAACAGCGCCATGGCCACACCACTACTTCAAGCATTCTCGAGGATCTGGACAGCTTCGTGGTGGAGGCACTGCCTCCACCGAAGGTGGTCGAGCCAGGAAAGTACTCCAGCTCTTTCACCACCCACCGCCCCACCACACTCAACAAACCACCCCGCACCTCATCCCCACCCCTGGACTCCAGCCCTGACTTTGATGAATCGGGCAGTGGAGAGCCCAGTGGGGACGACGAGATGGTGAGCGGAATGGAGGAGAGCGGAGAAGAGCCACTTGGTAATGCATTCACCATAATCTTTCAGTCATAAGGGGTTTAGGCATAATTGTCAAGAACAGATGACAAGAGATGATGAAATTCTCCCTTGTATGGAGTGACCTTGTGTGTGAGATGACCTCGACTTGAATTGTAATGGCATATCAATTTAGCACTGCCCATTATCTCAGCGCCCATTATTATTTGAGAGGTTTTGACACCTGACATCCAACTGCTAAGTGAGCGGTTTCATTTGGAATCACTTTGGTGAATAATTCACCAAAATGACTAGCTTCAGTTTTTAACATGGCCTAACCTTAAGAGTAAGCCTCTTCTAAAGGCCATTTCAAATGAAGTCGATGTAACCACTTTTCCTTTCTCTCCTTGCACAGTCTGTGTTTGTCAGGAACTGAGCTCAAGACATAGACCCATGAAATTAATCGACAGTTTTCTTTCCTATGTTGACATTTTTGCTATTGGGATTTTGTTATATCCTTTTTATATATATTGTAACAATTTTTGATTATATTACTGGTTGCATTTTATTATTGCCAGACCAGTTGAGAACCACAGCTACTGTAGTTATTTTCTGCCTTGACAGCTCATACCATGGAAGAAAGGAACAAAGACACTTTCAAAATGAATAATTTCCAGCTGCTACCTTCAATTTACAAGTATATTAAGTCGGTTATTTAAGAAAGCTATGATGTTAATTGACTTAAATAATCCTTAGTTGCATTACTTGCCTCTAGCAAAAATTAGCAAGTAGCTAAAAATAGGGGAAGCTGCAATTCTAAAATTAATTCTAAAAATGAATCTTGTTTGGCCCATTTTGCTATTTCAAAAAGAAAATGTGCACCTGTTCTTTTTGTCAACCTTCTGCACACTTCTGCAAACTAGTGGACATCGACTCTAAGAGCCACAAAACTCCAATTTTGTTCTCCAATACCACCGTCTCTAAAATGATAACCTCTTGGTTGACATACAAGTGACAAATCCCTTAATCCCTTTACTTGTTTTGTGTCCTTCAACACCACGATACATAAAGTAGACCAGCTATGTTTAGTCAGCTAATGCTAGCTTTACTGTTTAACTGCCTGAACTGGTATAAGAGAGAGCAGCAGGGCCTCAGATTTATTCTCTTGTCACTGTTGGACTGGAGCGCTCTTTGACACAGGACACATGAAGTCTATCTGACATCGGAGTGGGAGGCATCTCTTGGGACTCTCTGATGACTTTCTGCCTCGCAGTGAACCAATAGCCTGTAAGGCTGAAGCAGTGTGGCGGCCAGCGTGCACCTCGGGGGCAGCGGCTCATAAATTTGCCCACAGACGCGATGAAAAGACGTCCAGGGATGCTTTCCAGCTCTACGCCAAAAGTCATTTTCCACCACTCACTATTTTCACACGCTGCCTCTCTCATACTCACAGAGCCCTTGAACATCTGACGGCTTTATGGCTTGTTTGGCAAGCAGGAGATATTTTGCTCCAACCCTCAGTGCTAATCTTCTGTATATATCCTTGTAGGTGTGAGGCTGGCTCTATAGCTAAGACAGTTTTAACAAGCTATTGTCAGGGTTTGACTAAATGTGAGTTTAAAAAGTAGGAATACATCAAGAAAGATGTAAAAGTAATTTCGCAGCTACTCGCAGATTGTTTACTGCAAATCAAAGAGTCAACCATAGAGCCATCTGCCTCTGTAATTATTTACACCATCATTTTCCTTCTCTACAACTTGACATGTTCATTTTTTTTTGCAATTATACAAACATAGAGATATCAGTTTAAACTAGTAGCTGCATAGAAGCATCAAATTCTAGAAATCCTGCTCGTGTGACATCTTCATCTCTCTCTTCAGGCACAACAGTAGCAACTACCACTCTTCCCACAGCCGAAGAACGGTCTTCCTGTGACAACACACATTTCGGCTGCTGTCCCGATGGGAAGAACGGCCGCCATCAGCTCTGAGAATACAAACTGCCCCTGTAAGTGCCACTCTTAGATAACAGCACATGTTTGTTTATTAACTGTATGACCATATCTATGACTAAGCCACCAACAGCGATTATTCTTTTTATCCTGAAAGACTGAGAGGATGGTGAGGAGGAGGGGGCCAGAACTACTGTCTAGGAGCATGTATTATGTTAGACATGCCGTATGGATGTTGATTTTGTGTGCCCAGGGTCCAAAATTCGTACTTGTCAAGTGCTAAATGCTTGTAAAATTTGCTTGCTGCTCACCAGTTGGCAGGTGAATTTATCAGGAACTGATATATTATACATTGTTGAATTGAATTTTGTGTGTATATATACAGTATACCAGGTATTCAATGTTACACGTTCCTTCAGAAATTATTGGAATATGCTGATTTGGTGCTCAAGAAACATTATTATTAATGTTGAAAACAGTTGTGCTGCTTAAAACCATGAAACCATGACAGTTTTTTTTCAGAAATCTTTGATGAATAAGTTAATAAGAATGGCATTTATTTATTTTGTAACAAACTTTTTTACTGATGAATTTATTTAGTCTTGACTTAATAGTTTTAATTGAGTATTCCTTTCAAAAAGGAAAAAAAAATCTTACTAACCACACACTTTTGAATGTTAGTGTATATAAACAGTTAATTTTGGACCCTGCGTATGCCAGATGCTGGGGAACAGGTTCAGGTCAGAAGCCATTGTAAATAGATAAACCAATTCTCCAAAATGTGTTCTGACTGGCATTAGACCAGATTTGTCCATACGCACACAACCCCTTTTCTCGCACCAACCCCATCTGTTTTATAAGAGGAGAAATTACACACATTGGAGACTAATCAATACAGGACAGACAGGCAGTAGCAGGCAGATGTTTTGTGTTCTCTGTATGGGAACACTAGGTCAAGTGCTCACGTCTCTTCTCATATCCGTCAGCCGGGTCTCGTAACTCCCCACCGTTTATTGGCGATGTGTCACAGCGGCCGAGAGCGAGGGCCCTAATGTCCATTGCGTTCAGTCTCTGCTGTCAGCTCGAGCTCTCCCCATGTCTCTCAAGCACTAAGGAGAACTCCCCCTCGTATTAAACTGTTTTATTGAAAGGCTGAAAACAGCAAACAGTGCAGTTTACCCCCTGCTGCCTGAATGCGATGTTATCTGGTTTTCCAGTCCTCAGATTATAAACTGTAATTATACAAAACAAATCTATTATCGATTTTTTTATTTATATTTGAACAAATACAAATACTTATTTAAAATATATATTTCTATGCATGTGTGTGTTTTATATGTACCATATTTTTAAATATACTACAACATACATTTCCATGCTAAGTGAGAAATATTTATGTCTGAGTTTTCTCAAATTACTTCTCAAACCAATCATTTTTTTCACCCTGGAAAAAAGTATTGAAAGAATAAGTCTTGCTATTACTACTGGAATCATGCTACTGTTATAGTCGGTGTTTATTCTCCTCTGTTGTCCTCTATGGACTAATTCTGAGCCTATGATTTAAACTAGGAAGTCTTGTATGCTTCTGCCCTACCCCTCTGCTTAAAAGTTAAAATGTTAGTTAAGAACGAATTTACATATCTAATGTAAATTAAAATTATATAGCTCAATGTACAACAGGAAGCCATCTGGACTCTTTGTAACCAAAGATAAGAACAGTTTTAATGAGTAGATGCTAGAAATGATGGACCATAGCCATATTGTGGTGGAGAATTTGGGACTTTAATTTGAATCCACATCTAAAGCTGATTTCTCCACATGTCTTTGCGCTCCGTGGGAAATTCCTGTCCTCATATGTTTCCGATTTAGAATCTGATCGCTGTTTCTCTCCATCTCTCTTCACATTCAAATCTCCCCCATTTGCTCCTTTTTAAAAGTCCCATCAGATACGAGGTGATGTGTGTCTGTGCAAAAAGACCCTTATCATACAGTTTTAACCAGCTTCTGTCACTCACCCGTTCCTGGGATTAGAAGACAATTACGGCTATCTTTCACGATAATCATACAAGTGCTTATCCCGGTCCCAGCCAAGCTGGAGCTTAGCCGGCATGATTGATTTGGGCAATTTGTTCAGCTGATTACATGCTGCACAGAACCCAGCATCAGGCCCGCTCTCCTTCAGTCGTTTATTCATTATTTATTTCTCTCCGTCATGTAAAAACGGGCCTCTGATCCTCTATCGCTCTTTCCGCTTATTAGTGTCAATGAGAAAGGTCAGCAATAACCTTAAAGGAATGTTTAATGATGACCCCAACCCTAGTTGGGACATATGAAACTGTCTTTTAACCTATTATCTGTGATATATTGTGCAATGTGTGTCAGTGTCGCTGTCTAACTGATCTCTCTCCACTCAGTCCTCCATGCCAGCTTTTGGGAAGAGTCTCGGTCTGG
Source organism: Ptychobarbus kaznakovi (assembly GCA_027422405.1). Lineage (NCBI taxonomy): Eukaryota > Metazoa > Chordata > Actinopteri > Cypriniformes > Cyprinidae > Ptychobarbus > Ptychobarbus kaznakovi. The sequence goes on along the minus strand of CM049794.1, from coordinate 11,142,491 downwards.
TAAACTCCAGTCCATCCTTCCTTTCAGACTTTCTCCTTTTATCCATATTCTCACATACTTCCCTATACCTCCACCTCCACTGCAAACAAATCTCTTTCTTCACTCAGTAAACTCCACGACTAACCTCACAGAAGCTCCATCACTAACTTACAGACTGGCATTGCACCAACCACAAGTGTGTGTAGCTAAGAGTAGACTGGCACTGTGTTTCATCGAAGTGTCTTTTATATAACCTTATGTGCTTCCCTGCCTTGCCCCACAGCCACCATGCGTTTCAGCGGCTTCCTGCACCTGGATAAGGTAGAGAATCAGGAGGTCTTCTACACGCCTGAGTTGGAAGACCCCAAGTCAGAGCTGTTTGGCGAAACGGCCCGGAGCATCGAAAGCGCTGTGAGTTATGTAGCTCAAACTTATCACTTTCAGTTCAGCTTTGAAAAGAAGTTCAGATTTCGGTAACAGTTTCATTTGATAAAAAACTACAAAACGTTATGTTGCTTTTGTAATGCTTTATTTTTCAGTTGTGTGGCAGCTCAGTTGTTTCAAAACACCGTAGCTGTTCTAAAAAGTAGCAGAATAACTGAAACTTGATTGAAGATTAGCTTGTCATTTATCACAGATTCTTTTCTTGTTTGTTTCAACCCTTTACTTCTCCATCCAGTCTCTTTTCTCTTGAGGTTGGCCCCTTGGGAATAAATGCGGAATGCATTGTTATAATTGGTGGAATTATCCAACGAAATAGGTTGAATATGCCTTTTGAAAAAATATGTGTCTGGTGATCTGTCAGTGTCTGGAAAGCAGTGCAGTTACATAAAAATAAAATACAGACGCTTGATTTTGAAGTTTGTGATCAACACAAATCCCATTTTAGCAACCAGTGCTCAAAACTGTCCAGATGCTAAATATAGTCTGCTAGCACTAGTCACGATACACTAGGCCCTTCGATACCGTTTCAGTGGCACATACCGATTCTAGTGAAATTTCACATGATTTGATACTAATTTTAAGAGTGCAGCAAAAACTAATATGCTTTTTAATTTTCAATGTGGAATATTAGTTAAATATAAACAAATTAAATCAATTAAACATTGCTTCAAATTTTAACAGTTAAATTCAGAGACGGTTTTCTTTTTTTTCTTGTTAATAATAGTGCTATCAAATGATTAATCGGGATTAATCGCATCCAAAATAAAATATTTGTTTACATAATATATGTGTGTACTGTGTATATATATTATGTATATATAAATACACATACATGTATGAATATATTTCAGAAAAATATGTTATGTTTATATATTAAATAGATTTATATATAATATAAATTATATTAATATAAATATATACATGTAAATATTTTCAAAATATATACTGAATGTTTGTGTATTTATATATACATAATAAATATACACAGTACACATACATATATTATGTAAACAAAAACGTTTATTTTGGATGCAATTAATCGTGATTAATCATTTGGCAGCGCTAGTTAATATAATTTTTTGAATATCTATTTTTCTTGTTAATTCTTTGCCAAAAATGACCATTTGTTTTTCTCTTATTTAGTTACAATTTTTTATTCAAAGTTTTTTAAGATACATTTCAAAGACAAAAAAAGCAGGAACGGAATCTGGAAACAATACAATCAAATAGAACAAAAATAAATCACAGTAATTTAATAATAGTAATAGTGAACAATTACAAAGAAGTTCGTTAAATAAACAAACATTTGGACCAAGAAGTGCATTTGATACATCACTGCTAGTTTAATAACCTTTTTATCAGTATTATTCATTTGTTTATTTTGGTTTAGTTTTATTTAATTTCCAAAAAGCAATTATTTATAACTTTAGTTGTAGTTCACAGTTTCAACACTGGCTGGTATCTTGGCCTCAACGCACCGATACTTTTGACATACTGATAGCTTAGCTTCCTTCACTGAGTTTTTCTTGCATTCTTCAGCTAACACGGCAAACTACCTGCCGGCATCTGCTGAAGAAGCTGGTGATTTTTTTCTCGGCTTGTTAACCCATTTTGGGCGTGTCTGGGAATGAAGGGCAGTACTATAATGAGTTCCACTTATCACTCTAATGTTAGCTAGTGCTGTGACTGAGATTCCCGACAGGGACTAAGCGAGGATGTAATCAGCCTTTCTCTAGGAGCGCTCTACCTGACACAGAAAGCTAATCCCCCTTACTTCACTCTCTCGCTCTGTGAGGTCCAAATCTCAAATGGGGCCATGGGCAGTACAGAGCCAGCAATTGAAATGGTTTCACTTGCCTTGAGCGTGTCCTAATCCTGCTTCTTCATGATGTTCATGATGCTCCCAGGTTCAGCAGAGCACCCCCTCCCCTTCACGCCTCGATATCTCCACCCGGTCTTTCCCTTCACTTAATTTCAACACTGTCCGCTAGACTCTGAGTAAGCAGCTTCTGAGGATAGAGACCAGTTTCTGGGTCAGCATTTCTATCCGGCTATGCTGGGCAGCCTGGTTTTGTTGGGGGTCTCTCCAGTGAGGCCCGAAGGAAGGGAGGGAACATCTCCTTTCATTTCTTGCCCAGCATGGATCCAAAAGTACAATGAACTCACACAGGGTCAGCCTAGAGGCAAAAGCCATTATGTCTGCGACAACTGTGCGCTTTTTCAAATTCAAGTGCAGCTGTGAATGAAAAGAGCGAAGAAGGAAAACACAAGGCCCTTGGGTGACTTGAATGGGGTACTCGATGGACCTCCTGCTGAGGCACTCTTACAGAATGTGCACACACGTCAGAAAGTGCTAGAACCACTCACAAAGCGGTTTGTGAGTCGATTGAGTGCATCCTAATTGGAAACCACTTCTCGTTTGCTCTAGTTTTGACCAATTAGGTGCACTGAAATGAATTTGGTTTTGGTGAAATGGTCTTTGTATTCAGGGAACTAAGCTCTTCTTACGTTACACCAAATCGGTGACAGAACTCCGAGGTGGAAACCGAGCCGATTCTAAACAGGCAGCATTGTAATCTGACATTTACCGCTGACTTCGAAACGTGTTCATGTAATTACTTCTGCGCTGTAGTTAAATGTCAATTTGTGCACCGAGACCCGATGGGGTTCAGTAGAGTTTTTCCTCTGACACACTTTCTCATCCTGTGGAGGAATCTGGTGTTAACAAGAACTAGATCAGCATATCGAGCTTATTACCAGTTCACACACTGCACTTGGGGCATTTACTTAGTTTTTCTCTGTCTTACTTTCTTTCTGCTTTCATTTTCTCCAGCTGAATGAGTTGTTCCACAAGTCAGATGTCCGGAAAGACTTCCAGAGTGTCCGTGTGAAGAATCTGGCCCCCAGCAACTCCATAATTGCTTTTATCGAGTTTCACTTTGACCCAGGTAAAGTTGCACCAAAGATTTTCTTAAAGATTGTTTACTCAAAAAGATCTGAATTGTGCCTAATTATAATGTTTTATGTACACATGCTGTTTGTATAATTTCAGTGGCCAACTCACTACTACCAAATAATCTAAAGCAGGGGTGCCAAATTTATCTCCTTGTGGGCCACAGTCCTACAGAGTTTAGTTCCAACCCTGCTCTAAAACACATACCTGTAGTTTTCAAATCATCCTGAAGGACTTCATTAGCTGGATTAGGTGCGTTTAATTAGGATTGAAGCTAAACTCAGCAGGACTGTAGCCCTTCAGGAACTGAGTTTGGCACCTTGCTCTAACTGCTCAAATTCCCCCACAAAATTAACAGTGAGCACATCTTGTGTAACAGAGGCCAGCTAGTGGCTGTAAAGAGGTGAAAACATGCCTGCCTCCCATGCCGGGTGACGTTGGTTTGAGTCCCGCTCCAAGCAGTGCGCATAGGACCAGTTACGTTGGTGCTGTGACCCGGATGGTAGTGAGGTTTAGGCGGGTGCATGTTACAAAGGCCAGCTAGTAGGTGGTGCACAGAAACCTAATTCCTCTGGCCTCAAGAATAACGTTAGTGACTGGCGCTGGCCTGCTGTTTTGGGTGTCCTTGTTAGCACACCTGCCTCGTATGCCGATTGACACTGGTTCAAATATCGCAGTAGGACCGGTAACACTTGACTTGAAAGTTTCAGCTGAGCCTATCTAACTGCATGATTTTTACTGTACATTTCTGCCATAGTCACCACTAATAACCTACTCCTAAATTTAATGTAGAAACGTAACATTTTCTGTAAAGCTGCTTTGCAATGATTTGTATCGTGAAAAGCACTATACAAATAAACTTGAATTTAATATATAGCATGCTGTGCCACAATAGTGCAGCATCACTACTCAATCCAGGCTCTTTAAAATGCAGAAGTGTACTTAACTACAATGCACATTTGGACATATGCCTAATTATAATGCTTTTCTTCATCATTTGATCACCATTAATTAATAACTGTTGTCATTGCAACATAAATATCTTACATAAAATTGCATTTATCACCAATGTTTAATAAAATTGAAAACAAAATTAGCCTAATTTGCATAGACAATGATGTGTGTTGCACTGACAAGAATATTTGTAACTTAAAATGTATATTTCAGTGTATTTATCTGGATCAAACTGCATTGCATGTGCTAAGTGCTTAGTGAAGACTGTTTTTTTGCGTTTCAATACAGCACAGTTTAGTTTCCCCTCAATGTTCTCTATTATCTGTCTCCCCCAGTCATTCTGTTTTTCGTTATCCTGTTTATTTACTTTCTTTTTTCAAGCTGCTTCTAATTTATTTCTAAAGCAGCTCTAGCACACAAAGCACACAGTCCGTCTTATACCCTCCTCTCACATCAAAATTCCCCCAGTCTGCGCTCCTTTAGAAACGTGCCCGCAGCAAGAAATAAAAAGCACATAAAAACTCCCTTGTATGTTTGAAGAAAATAATAATTCAACACAGCAGAATGAGGCGTATATGTTAAGTAAAAGAATCCCTAAAGATACGGCTCTCGTCTTTTCTGTCTGCTGGAGCGGTCAGAGAGCGTGGCCTTTTAGCGAGGTAATTTATCAGCTAGGGCTTCTGAAAAAGCTCCTTTATTTCAGTCTCCATCGCTTCTCATGCTTTTAAGACCCTGAGCATCACACTAGCTGATCAAAATCTCCTTCGCTATTCTCTTTTTATTAGTCCCCTTCAGCGGCACAAGAGCACAATTCTAGCACAAGCGCCTGTCATAAAGGCGGTCTGTGGTGGCCAGTAACAGGGCCATCTGTGGAAGCGTTATTAGAGTGTTTCATCCCAACGTCCCTGAAATGCATGGCGGTTCAAGAACACATTCTCCCAAGGGCCTATTACATGTAGGCTTTTCTGTATATATTTGCAGTATGTTATGTCAAGTGCAAGGGTGGTGGGGCTGTTTAGTGCCAGTTCTTCACACTCTGCTGTGCAATACGTTCACCTCTGGCTCTGTTTAATGTTGTGTTCTCGTGCTACAGACACAAGGTTCGGTGTGGAGGATATTGAGGGAGCCCTTCTAAAACAGCTCAAGGCGTCTAAAGACACTGGTATCGTTGTGAAGAAACCTGAGGAAGAGAACATCCGCATCACCACCTATGGTAACCTGCTTGAAATTGCTTTTCCGTCCTTTCTCTTTTTCTCTTGCTGCCTTTTGTTGAATGTGATTGCTCTTCAAGCTGGCATTTGATAATCACGAGTGCCCGCTGGACTCAAATAACTCAAAATGATCCAGCTTATTGAACGTAAGACTGTTTGTCTCAGCCTCGGTTTAATTTGTCAAGAATTATATATATATCTTCCCTGACTAAGTCCTGTTGACCTACTTTTTCCTTCTCACAATTTTTTAGGCCTTTCAGCTGTTCCTTTCTTCACCACCACCACGACCACTGTAGCGTCAGTCACAACTCCCACTACCACTACGCTCTCTCCCACTTCTGCATTTACCACGCTCCGCCCAACCACCACCAGACGGCCCTTCACCAGCCGCAGGACCACCACAGCCGCACCAGCCACCACCACTCCATCCAAGGCCCCCACAACCACAGTCTCGCTGAAGAACAGACTGGCGGCCCACGGCAACAGGCCATGTGACTCCCAGCCCTGCCGTCACGGTGGAACCTGCGAGGAGGTGGACAATGACTTCACTTGCATCTGTCCTGCAGGAAGAGGAGGAGCTGTGTGCGAGAAAGGTGAGGAGAACTACAAAAGCTCGAAAAAAAAAATCTGTGCATTGCACAGGGACAACTGGGTGAAATCATAGCCAGGTCATATTTTAATGACCCCATAATCAACAGAAAAAAAATATTTGCATAATAAAACAAAAATAATAATTTTTAGTAATTTTTTAACTACTTTTTAAGTTAAAAAATACTTTTTTAATTTTTTAGGACCATTTAAGATTTATTTGTTGCATTATTATGTTATTTTCATGAAAATTAAACATATTTTTCTTATCCATTTTTTTCTTATACATCTCGTTACTGCAATGTGTCTGGACAATTACATTTTGAGGGTTTTTCTGGTAATTATAATAATGTTCTGGTGATTTTTATTAAAATGATTTAATAATATGTTGTTTTTTAATCAACATAAAAGGCTGTACAACAAATACTACCATGAACACTTTACAGTTTCAAACATTTGAATATATAATATGTATTTAAATAAAATATATGTATAATGTTTTTGCATTATGCTAATGTGACTTTTTTATTATAATGAAAATAATGTCATAATGCAGAAAAACTAGCATTTTAATATTTTATCATAATTTTCTTCAAGCAAAGTTTTGTTTTCTATTTCTTTTTATCTTTCTTTTGGTGTGAAAATAAAAATCGCAACAGAAGTACTCTTGAATATTTCAGATATGTTTGAATATTAATTATCATTAACAATTGATTGCAATTAAATATGTATTATTTATAACTGTTATTATTTATTATTAATATTTCAGCATATTTGAATCCTTTGAAAAAAAGTATTCAATAAGGATTGAATTTAAAATTGTAGCCCTGCTGTTGCCCTGAAGAAATTTGAGCTCTATTCATTGTCTCTGTTGGTGGTATTGGGATATGAAACTACCCTTTGCAGCTGTGTCAGGTTATAATTGACACTAATTGCATTGATGAACTTTAGTTAGTATCAAACCGCTGTGAGGTGAAAAAAGCCACTAATTAAAGGCTTATAAGCAGCCCTCAAACACTTCCTCTGATCAATCGGGCCATTAAAGTGTGATGAAGAGAGAAGGCTTCATCAGCCTTGCATTCTCCCGAGAAAAGGGTGAGAGACAGCCGAGAGAGAGAGAAAGAGAGAGAAGTGTTGATACATTTCTGAGCTTGGGGATTCTCTGTCTGGAATGTAAATGTCTAATGGAGAAAGGTCCTGAGAGAACTACAGTACTCACCATTGCAGGTCTATGTTTTTTCACCTTTGGGAATATAGCAAACACAACATGTACTGCATATTACTGTTGTATTGACAGGGGTATCTGTATTATCTGAGAGAGACACACTTAAGCACAGTTTTGTTTGTCGCTCTATCAGTGAAGAGCAGACTGTTAAGGGATTGAATGCCTGGTTGAGAGCCTCTGATGACCTGCTTTATCTGTCTTCTACCTTCTGCCCTACTCAGTTATAAAGTACTTCATACCATCCTTTGGTGGCAAGTCTTACCTGGCTTTCCAAACCATGAAGGCCTACCACACTGTGCGAATTGCCATGGAGTTCAGGGCTTCGGAAATGACAGGGATATTGCTGTACAATGACCAAAAGGGCAAAAAGGACTTCTTGTCTCTGGCACTGGTTGAAGGACATGTGGAGCTCAGGTAAGTAACCCACAGCAGTTCTTATTCAGAGTGATTTTCATGACCATTACAGATCCATTAACCATTTTAATTTGTGATTTTCCTCCATGAAGGTTTAACACTGGCTCTGGGACGGCTTCAGTGATCAGTAAGGTCCTGGTAAGACCGGGTCGCTGGCATCAGCTTGTAGTAGTGCGTAACAGGCGTAATGCCATGCTGAGCGTGGACAATGAGCCGAGCGTTGAAGGACAAAGTCCCCCAGGAACAGATGGACTCAACCTGGACACAGACCTTTTCATCGGAGGAGTGCTTGAAGACATGATACCAGAGTAAGTGAAGCTCCAGAACGCCACCTAATAACACTAACAAGAGCCTCTTTAGTCTTGTTAGAAGCCATAATGAAACAATATGGAGAATAATAACCTAAACCACTGACTGTCTGAGATTGTCTGCGCATGCTTGCAGAAACCTGCCAGAACAGCTAATATGACTTAATAAGATTGAGCAGAAATAGCCAAATCAAATTAGCATCAATCAGAGATGTTGTGAAACATCACTTGAGTTCTTGTGGGTCTAATTGAATGTTTTTTCCATCTGTTCTCAGTCAGGCAAAGAGTGTCTTTTCTCAATTGAGAAGAAGACGTCTTTGTTTTTTATTTAATCATGTCATGCTTTTGGAAAATGCATTAGATTTTCCGTGTCATTTACAAATTAAGACGAGCATTAAGGAACTGACAAGAACTGATTTGTTCTTGCAGTGTAAAGGAGAGGACATCAGTTTCAACAGGCCTAGTGGGCTGCATCCGCATGCTGGACGTCAACAACTTGTTCTATAACCTGCAAGAGAATGGCGACAACGTTTTGTACGGCTCAGGTGTGGGCGAGTGTGGCAACAATCCGTGCATGCCAAACCCCTGCAAGAACGGAGCCTCCTGCCAGGTCAAAGAAGCCGAGATGTTCCACTGCAAATGTGTCAATGGTTTCTCTGGTAAGTGTACATTTTGACTTTAACATATTTTCTTTGAACGCTTTCAGTGGTTTACGCTAGTGTTGTCTCAAAAACAGATTGCTATTCTATTTGGTGCCAATAGTGGTGCAGAAATGACAACCTTAATCTTCAACTATGCACTATTAAATTATAAAAGCTTCTGCAGTCACTCTCTGTTGAGTTCTGAATATCTGGACTTGACTGTATTGATGAAAGATTCAGCAGGGCAGAGGATGCCTGTCTAATCAGTTTTTAGCCTTATGGGTATGTAAGAAAGATGAGTGTTTGCCTAATAATATGAAGGCAGCAAGGACAAACATGCAGCGAATACAAAAAACTTCACCAGTCCTGAATATACACACCATGGATAGAAAGTGAATAGAAAAACCGTCAATGTTTTCAGAAAAACAGACACAAGCTATATTTCTCACAGTTCAATAATAATAAAAAAAATGATCGTATAAAACAAAATCAAATATTATTCTGTTAATTCAGAGCCACTTTTGAAGCACCAAACTTCTAACTGAATCTGATCGAGTCTCTCGTGGACAGGCAGGCTTTCTCTTGTGTCTCTGTATGCATTTACATTTATTCATTTAGCAGATGCTTTTATCCAAAGTGACTTAAAGTGCATTCAGGCTGTACATTTTTATTTCAGTATGTGTGTTCACTGGGAATTGAACCCACAACCTTTTGCACTGCTAACGCAATGCTCTACCACTGAGCCACAGGAACATTAAATAAATCAATTAAAATATAAATAAAGGAATAAATGTGACTCTGGACCAATTTTGTATATTAACATAATGTATACATTATCTGAATAAATAAACTTTCCATTGATGTATGATTTGTTATGATAAGACGATATTTGGTCGAGAAACAACTATTTGTAAATCTGGAATCTGAGGGTGCAAAGAAAATCTAAATACTGAGAAAATTACCTTTAAAGTTGTTCAAATGAAGTTCTTAGCAATACATATTACTAATCAAAAATTAAGTTTTAATATATTTACTGTTGGAAATTTACAAAATATCTTCATGGAACATGATCTTGTATTAATTTCCTAATGATTTTTGGCATAAAAGAAAAATGTATAATTTTGACCCATACAATGTATTTTTGGCTTTTGCTACAAATATACCCCAGTGATTAATACTTGTTTTGTTATGCAGGGTCACAAATATGTTATATTATTATATATGAAATATTTGTAAAATTCCAACATAAATAAATATACAATTATATAAAATATATTTTTGGGAGATGAATGAAATAGGATTCATTTTCTTTATGCAAAGTATTTGACACATCCATTAAGGCAGTTCTTAATATTTCTAGTACCAGTTTATTCCTAGTATGTAAGGCCAATGTTATGATGAGAATTTTCCAACATCTGCCACACAAAGTTTGTTCAAACTTCAACAAAATTGGCTCAGGTCATCTTTAGACCAAGACTCAAAAAATGATGATTTTTTATTTTCAAAACCTTCTTGAGTGTAAAACACCAACACATTTGATGCTGATTATGCCAAACAGCAAGTGAAGCTGTATCTTGGATCTTATTGGGCAAATTATATATATATATATTTTTTTTTATATTACAAGGCAAATTTTATAATGTTAAAAAATATATATATTACGAATAATAACAATAGTTAACAACATTATAGTTTTTAATTGTATTTTTGAACAAATAAATGCAGCCTTGGTGAGCATAAAAGAAGTCTTCTTTCAAAACATCAAGCTGCGAACTTAGGAACATAGTATATATTCCACTGGTGTGCTTGGCCCTGTAATTACTGCTTGCAGCTGTATGTTGAACTGTTTCTGGCTTTCTCCTCTATGTCCATCTTTGCTTTCTCACAGCATGAGGAACGGTAGGAATCATCCACACTGTAGAAGTTACTGTGTTCTCTTTGTTCACTTTGAAGAAGCTTTTTTTTTCTCCATCTTGCAGTGTTGCTCCAGACATTTGAAATATTGCCCAGAGTAAATTGCTCTGTTGTTCTGCTCACAAGCCTTTATTGAACAACCTTTATAATAATACAGTTCAATATCTTCCACTTTATTTCAGTGCTGCAGAACGGCTGCAATGAGGTGTGTAGGAAAATGAAGACCCTTTGAAGTAGAAGGGTACACAAAGAAATTGGCTTGAGGGATAAATATGTGGGATAACCTTTAATGTTTAAAGAGCAGGATTGTAAGTTGGAGGGTTGCCGCACTGTCTCCATGATAGAGTGGTCTTAGTTTGAGAGCAAAAGAGAGAGACACCTAACAGAGCGTCTCAGAACGCGGCGGGGGCTTTCATTACAGCAAGCAGCAGCTGCCGCCCGTGGCGTGATCTCCTACTATGTTCTTTGTGATGATGGGTGTTCTGATGAGGCTAGAAGCGCTGAGCTAAAGAAGTTCCGGTCTCAAACCAGGAGGGCACACAAGCACACCATGCTGGCTTAATCTAAATTTGTAAAAATTTAAAAAATAATCCTATTAGAAATCCTTTACGCTCTTAAAAATAAAGCTTCTTTATTGGAATATATGGTTCCATGAAGAACCTTTTACATCCATGGAATCTTTCCATTGAACAAAAAGTTCTTTATAGTGGAAAATAAGGCTCTTATTAAAAACGTTTCACTCCAAAAAAAAAATTTTTTACATTTAGGCACTGAAAGCTTCTTTGGGCAACCCAAAATTGTTTTTCTATTGCATCACTGCGAAACCCACTTTTGGAACCTTTGTTTTTAAGAGTGTGTTTAAGTGGAAATTCAAGTCCGTTCACTCTTTGTAACACTTCTAGGCAGCTCGATTTCAATTTAGCTTCTTTAGCTAAAATCATGCTTAAAAACTGTATTTATCACAGTAATGCTATCTTTCAGCTAATGGCTAGTAAACAAACTCTATCAAAAACTGATTGCCGCCATATATAGTTAATCTCTTCCTCCTTACACTGTGACTTAACTAGCCAGTTTGTATGAGGATTGACAGGAAGTTGTTGGATTCCTACCCAAGTGGTTTTTATTATCTTTTGTTAACAGGTCCAACCTGCGCTGATGCCCACAACCCTTGCGACCCCAATAAATGCCACCATTCATCGCGGTGCCAGGTCCTTCCGGAGGGAGGTTACAAATGCGAATGTCCAATGGGACGTGAAGGCAAGCACTGTGAAAAAGGTACAGTACTACATCATAGTAAAAATACAGTAAATGAGAGTATCGACTCTCCTAAGGACTGAAATAACTGCTACATCTCAGTTGCAATTTCAGTATTGATTTTTGTCAGGATCGATTGGTCTGACTTGGAGATTGGCTGTACAATTATCAAGGGGGGAAAAGGGCTGAGGTTATGGTGGGGTGATAAAAGTGAGATTTTACAGTTGGCGTCTCCAGTACTGTAAAATAGGTTTTACCAGCTAGTATAATGGAGAGTCAGCATCTGGGAGGGGATTTGAAATTATTTTCCCTTTTATACTATGTCTGAGCTGCCATCCTGAACTGGAAGATCACACATATGGTGAGTCGAGGGGGGGTGGATTACTCTCCTATGGGAGCTGAACCCTAACCAGGGAAGAGATGCTTCGTTCTTCTGCCATTTCGAAGCTTTCATTAGCACTCTCACTCTGTTGCGTTTCCCTCTCTCACCTCATTAAAATTCCTACAGATGTTTTAGACTGCAAGCATTAGACAAGCAGAAACCAAATGAAAGGTTTAGGAACAGCTAAAGGTTTGATATCAGCTGATGGTCCCCATTGACTTCCATAGTATTTCTTTCCCTACAATGGAAGTCAACAAATCTTTGGTTCATCAAAATTCTTCAAAATATCTTCTTTAGTGTTCAACGTAAGAAAGAAACTTATACAGGTTTGGAATGACATGAGGGTGAGTAAATGATGACACAATTTTCATTTTTGGGTGAAATGTTCCTTTAATGAGGAAAAGGTGGACATTTCTTACAGAATTATGGGTAATGTAGTCTCTCATAAGGATTCCCGCTGTTAAACATGAAACAAAATAAGTTGAAATACTGTGGGCTTATTGTACAAAAGCATATACAGCCGATTACCAACCTTGTAGCTCATAGTCGGGTTGCCTTTAAAGGTTTATAAGTTAGTGTAAAAATTCACTATGAAGAAAATGAAAAGGACTTTTACTTTTGAAACCCGATTGTTGCACATTGTACGGCTTCCAAATCATTTCCGTCACCGTCAAGTCTTTACTGATTGGTTAAACTTAATTTTCAGGACTATCAGGACTCCCGGTATTAGCAATACTATTTCAGCATTTTTATTAAAAATATGGTGTCACTAATAGTGGGCGGGCCAGTTTATCATTCACAAGGTACCCCAGGATTGTAGTATGTCGTTGCACACACATGCAAGCACCTGTTCAACCCAGAACTGTCAAATGAGAGGGGCCATAGAGTCACCTTTTCGTCTAAGAAAGTCTCCATTAGCGAGTGATTAAAATAAATTGAGGTGAACCAGAATCAATGAGTTGAGCACATCCATCAGACGGAGTGTTTTTTTTTTTGCGCTTGAATCAATGAGATGAGTAATTCTATCAGTCAGCTGCACATCATGATTAATGGGGAGTCAGTCGGGCAAAGTGTCCAGGAAGAGTGGCTCTCTCAGATAAGAGACAGTCCAGCACCGTTCGGCTCTTCTGAAATGAGCAAGTCAGAAACAGGAGAGCGCTCCCTTCTGGATGAGGCCAGAAGATAAATACACGCAGCGTGCTGAAAGAAGGAAATTTACATTACGTAACGGTCTAGTCAGGAAACACTTGACTCAGGAGATACAATACGCTATTGTCTCTAAAGTGCTGCTGGCCTAAAGAATAAAGTAATGTGTGATTCATTCATTAGCTGCCATTTTGAAATGAAGATTTTTATAATCAGTGAATACAATAGTGTTTGAAAATCAATGTGGTGTATTTTAGAGTAATAAATATATGTACTTAAAATATTTAATAAGAAAAAAGCAACCTATTTTGCTAAACAAATGCTTAATTCTAATACTAATTTACAATGTTTGTGCATTACAAAAGGGGTCAATACTTTACACTTTCTTTTCTACTAGTTTTGTGAAAGTGGAATGTTTTATATTATAAAAAATGTTGTAGTTTAATTGAATATTTCAAAATAAATAAATTGTTGTAGTTTAAAGGAATATTTCAAAATAAATATGTCAAACAAAAAAGGACTGTTCAGTTGTGAGTAAATTACCAAACAACAGGCCTGTCCTGTACTATTGGATGTTGCCAAGTCCTAAGCTGATTGCAGTACAGAAATAGAAGGCTCTCCTTTGTCACTTTCCATTTGACTCCTCACTTCCTTGTGGTGTCTGCAAGTGTGTGTCTACAATAGCGAAGCTGCTACTGTGTTAAACAATAGCTAATTAGCTTTTTAATCTCAGTCTACCATCCCAGACTGAGCATGCGCTCATCCTGTGTAATTACTGCGGGATGCATGCTGGGCTGAGTGGCAGTGCTATGTGTTGATGGGTGCGAGTGTATGTGTGATCGGGAAAGCTATACACTGTCACTGTCTGGTCTCATAAATGGAGGAACATCTCAAACACATTAAGTTATCTGCAAAGCATAATGGACTTTTTCATATTTCTCAGTGTCAGACAAGGGAGGCGCTTTCATTCCTTACTTTACTGGAGATTCTTTCCTGGAGCTCAAGGGCCTTCATCTCTATGGCCAGGATCTGAGGTATTGCATATATTGGCTATCGTTTTATGATTTTAGGCATGTTATATGTAAGGAAGAATTATATTTGATTTGAAAGTGTCTTGTACCTGTATATCAATATTGTGTTGTATATTAATAATATAATATTCACCATCATACAATAAATAATTCAATAAACAAACATATTTTGTGTATTTGTTACTACTAACTATTGTTAATAATATTTTTACAGTTACTAAATATCTTTCAGACTAAATATCTTATTAATACTCTGAAAATATTTGGTAAACACCATTGGTTTAATTATGCTTCATCACTCATATTATTTAATGTTTCAAGTCATTTCAAGTTCATTTAGACTCAGACAGGTTTAATTTGGTTCAGAATAAAATTGTTACATTTACATTTATGCATTTAGCAGACGCTTTTTATCCAAAAGGAACCCACAACCTTTGCGCTGCCTTTTTGCGCTGCTGTCTTTTTGCCTGTATCAAGGAAGAAAACCTCTTTTATGTATCTAATCGAGCTATACTCATTTGTTCATAGGCAAAAGTTCAGCATGACTGTGGTTCTGTTGGCCAATGACTCCAAAGGCATGATCTTCTACAACGGTCAAAAGACTGACGGCAAAGGAGATTTCATCTCTCTCTCCCTGAATGATGGTATCTTGGAGTTTAGATATGACCTGGGCAAAGGACCAGCTGTCATTAGGTAAACAACACTCTCTATAGTTATATTCAAATGCTATCAAATTCAAATTACTCGGCTGTGTTGTGTTCTGTTTCAATTTATCTAACTCTAGCTTTTGGGTTTATTTTCATATTGCTATTACGAGGGGCAAGTAAAAAATTCCCATCTTTTTGTGTGTGTGCAACAGGAGTAAAGAAAAAATCAAGCTGAACGAATGGAGCACTGTGAATCTGGAGAGGGCCAGCAGAAAAGGAGAGATCAGCATTAACGGCAAAGACCCTGTCAGAGGAGAAGCGCCGGTATGAAAACCCTCTTATGCTTCTTATGCTGCCCTATAAAGGTCAAACTAGCTGTTCTGTCCCTTGCCAAAAAGTACTGTGATGGTACTTCGATATACAGTGGAGTCCAAAAGCACAAATAGTTTTTGGGGTATTGGAAATTTTGGCTGAAAATAAAGAAATCTTTTAGATTTCTATGTCACTAATCAAATAATTTGTGACACTGATAATGTGACTCTGTACAGACAGTCAGATGTTTTTCCATTGAAGTTCAAAATGTTCTTTGAATCATCACAAATCGTGCTGGAGAACATATAATTTTTGAGAAGTCCTTACAGATCCAGTGCTGCTGTCAGTAAAGCAAACGAGAGACAAACAAATACAGAGTTCTAAAATAATTATAAAATATTCAATTTTTTCCAAATCAACTTTTTACTCAAACTGTTATGCTAAGAATGTCGACTGTTAAAACATATATTAAAATAAGTTTGTAAAATACAAACATTTTCGAAAGACTTTTAGACCCCACGGTACAACCTGGTATTGCATGATTACCATATTCATGTACTATGATACTATGTATCATGTACTATGATATTAAGATTTCAGATAATAGTATGGTATTATCATGGTATATTTCAAAGAAAACATGATATTACCATGACGCTAATTGATATTGTCCAGAAAATCATGCTTTGTTTGGTGCATTCTTTGAAGTTTAGTTGGCTGCTTTTCACGCAGGGTCTGGGGTGCATGTGTGGGAAGCTTTCGAAACGTCCCTCTTTTTCGTCTCGTACATGTGGTCTTTTGTCTGTGCCCTCTGTTTGCTTTTAATTGCCATGTGGAAATGACTCTGTCTGTTGTGCTACGGATTCGCACCCACTCAGATCAATCTCAGCAGCCTCGTGTCAAAGCCGAAGTACGACAGCAGAACAATTGGACCGCTCTCGTACACAAATCGAGGCCATGTAATAATCTCAAAACTCTCTCATCCTCCAGTTATTCTAAATAGTGTAATTTGTTATTAGCTTGATGTAGTCTTGCGCGTAGGCACTTAAGTGTGCCTTTTTTCGTCATTAAACCTTCCCACGTATGATAATTGTGTTTCATTTCAGCAATAGAGGCAGGAAAATCTTATTAAAGCGAAAGCGTGAGAGGATGAGAGAGGAAAAATGTGAAGAAACCAGAAGGGTCTTGTTCCAAAGGGGCCGTCTGCAGCGAAACCCCAAGAGAAATACTTTCGTATTGCCTCGATGGCCTCAGCCGTTCCACTGAACAGACTCTAACTACACCGCCGTATCACAAAGCAAATATAAATAATGCGGGTGCAGTAGTGTAAAACATAGTGCAACTTTAATGCCATTTCTGATTTACTCTGAACATTTGTTTCCGAGGCACTGTACACACACATATTTATTTATTTACTTGCGACCTGCATGCTAAGTGTCTTGCTTGAGCTACACGTGTGAATATTTTATTCCTCCGGCTTACAGTTTACTGCATGCAGTTCTCTGTGTACTGACATCCTCTGTGTTTTCTACACTGGTAACATTTTTTTTCTTCCTTCCCCTGTGCTCTTTTTGTGTGCTGTCTGGATATAAGAAATCACGCAAGGTAATGACTGAAGTCTGAAATCGCTTTCTCGAATCAACATCCTCATTCCTACCAAAAGCAACTGTCCATTTCAGCTTCATTGTCCATTAGTCAAGATCTGGTAGAGGATCAAATGAAACGAAGGGGAGGGTTTTTTCACCCTCCTCTTCAAACCATTCCATATGCTGAAAGAAACGAGGCAGAGAGAGATTTGGCTTTCACCTCAGACCAGCTGGTATGGGGGCGACGAGGGACAGAGTTATCATTTGACCACCATTGTTTCATCACACTTCCAACAACAATGAAATGTCTTCATTAGTCTCGCGTGGGAGGGCCATTAAACCACCTCACTGTGGATGTAGACTGTGAAAGAAATGCTGCTGGCGTGGGAGAGAAAGGGAGTGTTATCAAGAGAAGAAAGAGATGTGAGAGGAAGAGCGCGTGGTACAGAGCTAGGATTTGTTCTTTTGGCACATTTGTTTTTGGACCCTTCAAGGGTGTCTTTCTTTTTTTGTTTGTTTGAGGTGGTACCAATGACAGTCCTGGTTCACTTGCTGCCCTAGGCAACACAAGACATGACCAAAGAGAAAGATATTCTATTAATAAGTGCGAGACATGATAGTCTAGTGAGAGAGTTTATTTTAAGAATCCAGGGCGACTTACGTAGATATACAGATGTGCAACTTTTGAACCTAAAACTTTTTGAACTTTCAGTTAGGGTTATAGAAGTCTCTTATGTTCACAAATTCTGCATTTATTTGATCAAAAATACTTTGATCAAAAATACTTAAGCTGTTCCAAAAATACAAAAGTAATATTGTAAATTATTATAGCAATATAAAATAACTCTATTCTATTTCTATTTGAATATAGTATTATATCTACTTTTTCATACATATGCAGTCAACCCAAAATGTATTCAGACATCTTGAACAGTTTATTTGCTATAGTTTAGAAAATGGTAATAAAATATGACAAGAACTCAAAGAGTTAAACTGTGTCAGAACAAATTCATCTTGATAATGTCTGCATTTCTACCAATGTGTTTTAAACAAACACCTTTTTTTACCTACAACAATCGTGCAACTTAATTATCGAAGATACTCATTTTTATTGGAAATTGCATTCAAATTCTTGGCTCAGAAATCGGAGGGGGCACGTGCCAGTTTGAGTGGGCATGATGCATCAAGGGCCCTTGGGGAAACTTCCTAAATAACAATGGCAGTTAACTATTCACTTCACCTGCTCAATCTCAGTCTCAGCACGTGTTGGCAGGGAACGGGAGAGTGAAAATGTCTCTCCTAGCCTGTGGCTGTCAGTGCATTGCAGCTTTGTGTCAAGACTTCTCATTGCACACGTCTCTGACCACATGAAACAGCAGCTGGGTGAAAGCATTCCTGGCTATGCTGTCTTGGCCCAACCGCATGCTTGGACTGGCCTCTGGGTCCGTAGCCAATGCTTTTGAAGCCTTCGCCTGTATCCGTTCTTAGCTATTTTTCTTTCTTATATCGCTGGAATGAGAGCTGGACCACACGTCAGAAATTGGCATTGTTGTTGATGTCCCATCTTTTTTTTTTTCCCCCGGCAATTAACTTGCCTTTCCCCAAGGCAATTATTGGCCTACATAAAATAAAGATTTTTAATTATTTTTAAGTAGAGCCTCATGCAGAAAAAATCCCACTGTAACTAAAGCGATTTTCACACAGGTTGGAGAAACGCTCATTTCATGGTCATCTACATTGTGAGCCATACACCAATTAGAGTTTACAGCTCAAGATTTTAAAGGTCCGAGAAACAATCAGGCATTCATTACATTCTTTCATTAAAAACCCATCCATATCAATTGTCCTCATTCCAATCGCTGCAATTTTCTCTTTCACTTTTTTCCTACCTCTTTTCCTCCTGTCTTATAAGTTAGAGTCATTTACCATTCAGGGAACTGAGCTTAAATCAATTATGGTTTTGTAATACAACACTCACATTGATGTGGATAAGGTGTAAATTTGAATCAATAAGCCTGCTGATGTACAGTAAATATCCACTCTTATGCTGATTGCTTTTACTGCAGTTTCTCTACTTAGATGACCCATAAAATGTATAGCCATTTTGTTTACTTTAAAGGATGTGACTTTTATAAAGTTAGAAGAGCGAATAGAGGACAAGGACAGTTTGTGTGGTTTCTCACGCTCATTATTGTACTCTCCAGAATCAGCACACAGATCTTAATCTGAAGGAGTCGCTCTTTGTGGGCGGAGCCCCGGATTTACGCAAAGTAGCCAGAGCTGCAGCGATCAAAGATGGCTTCAAAGGGGCCATTCAGAAGGTGAGACCTATTACAGATGCATTAAAGTCATGAATTCTCATTAACATCCCATTTTACTTCCATCAGCTGATGTATTTTTAGAGAGAAACCGGATATTCAGTGAGAATAAACCTGAATTTACCCATTGGGAATTAAATGGATTGTAAAAAATGTTAGTTACTTACCAGAATAAAGCCAGAGCTAAATGTGATTTGCTAAATCACCCCCTAAATAGCTGTTTGGTTATTGGTTAACATTGTTCAATAGCCTGTAAGGCCTTAATGACATCATCAGAAAAGCAAAGTTGTTTCAGAAGAAGCCCAAGTTATTATATTTAGGTACAAAATCACAAAGAGAACACATTTTTCATGTTTTCTACTTTAAAATAGGAATACGTCTAAAAACATGCATTAAAAATGAAATAGATTTGACTTAAGAAAATAATTTTAAACTAATAATTTTGACTTTAAACATCTGTCTCCCTAGATTACCCTCATGGGAATTCCAATCCTGAAATCGGATAACGCCCTTCACTCCAGTGATGTGTCCATGTATCCCTACCACCCCTGCTCCAAAGATGTTTGTGAGAACGGAGGCCGCTGCAACCCTCTGTTGGACAGCTACGAGTGCGTCTGCCGCCACGGATTCACTGGAGAGCACTGCCAGGATGGTTAGTGCCTTATTTCATCATTTTTTTTAAATGCAGAATCGTATTACCCAGTATGGCCTCTCCTCCAACTCCCTCACACTCCTTTAAGCCAAGATTTGCATATATCTTTTGCATACATCAACATACGACTTACTTAAAAGGAAACGCTCGTGGCAGCTTTAGCCAATCATATGCTCCATATACAGATTTAGCTAAATCCACACCTCCAAACTTTCACAAATAACACCAGCCATCGTCCTTCGTTCCATTTGTATGCTTATCACAAACGCACATTGGCACAGTTGCAAGAAACCCAAGAACTTTTGCTCACCTCATTAACCTTGCTGGGTCCTACTGTTGTATCTTTAACCTTAATTAAGCCACACAAGCATGAAGCCTGCGATATATCACGCTTTCCTTCTTTGTTTTAATTAAACAGTGCTGTGTCTCACATCGATTGGTGTAATTTCACTCCGTCTTCTCTCTTCCCTTCCAGCAATAATCGAGAAATCCGCTGGGGACACCGAGGCCATTGCATTTGATGGTCATACATTCATCGAATATCACAACGGAGTCACCAAGAGGTAATGTCAATGGCCTCCCCGATGATCACGATCCGCCCTGAGCATCCCATCTCTATATTAGCAGTCAACGAGGGGTGATGACAAGCTAGATTACTCCGGCCCCATTTAAGGTCCAACGTGCTTCCTCATTTTAGCTAATGCTTTGATCTCATCAATTACCAATTCCACTGGCCTGTCTCTTTGGTTTTCCGTGAACCCTGCCTGGTTCTAATTAGCGTAGCACCCGAAGGAGTCTCTTGACTCCACTACGACGAACCACACTTATATGCTGTAATGAACCTTCCTCCACCATCACTGGGATCTCAAAACCACACGTCTCCTCTACCACACATATCCTAAAGCACCATGGATGGCCATGTCTTGATAATTGCTTCCTTCTTCACTTATCAGATGATTTCTCTTCCTTTGGTTGGTCTGATGTGTCAGCGGTCCAGCAAGCACCAATTACGTCAACATTTTCTCGGTTTCTAGGAGAAAGGATGAATGTTTAAGCCCATCACAAGTGTTATATATTCTATTGCAATGTCTCCACCAGTTTTGGGGATACTACTTTAAAAATGTAGCTTTCAACGCTACTCAAATTTAAATGAGTTAAATTACAGAGAAAATACCCTATTGAAGGTTCAGATATCTACACTAAAGGTTACTAAAAGTATTTAACTACAGTGAAGCTATTTATAAAGGCCATATATTTAAAATATAATACATATAGAAATCAAGTGATTTAATTTATTTTAATCAGGACAATGCTTTCTGGCACAAATCTCAATTAGGGTGACCATATTTAAATTTTTATTAAAAACACTGTAATTCACACATCCTGATTCAAAAACGTGATGAACAGCAGAACTTAGCTAAATATTTGACTACATTAACTCTAAATCGTTTTCTTGAACAGAATCATTTGCATGAGCCATTTATTTCAAATGAATTGGTCCTTCTAGTGCTACAGGGAATCTTTTTTTAACTAGATGAACTGATTCACGTGAGAGTTCCCATTAGAACAATGTTAGTACAACTGAGAAATTCACCTCGTACCACTTATTTCACAAACTAGCATTCGGAAACGAGGTGAATCTCAATGTAGGACATAGAACGGCACACTTCTCTGTTGTGTGTGTGTGTGTGTGTGTGTGTGTCAACCTGTCTGTCTCTACAAAGCTTTTGTTGTCTTTGCTCTTGTCTGTCTGTCTCATGTGAGTGTACTCTGTTGTCTTCTTTCTTCTCTCAAGCCAACTGACCAATGAGATCCCAGAGTAAGTAACCCGGAGACATTCTGGGATGGATTTGATTAAGCGAAACTAACATTTATCTAAGACAAACCATCGACTTAACCCAACATACGACATTAGTTTTTTCCTTGTATTCTCATTTACATCACATTCAGGAAAATACAGGGCTCATCTATTATACATAGATATATATTTTTCCAGGAAAGGTTGCATTTTAATCAGCTGTATCAGAAACCAGTTTCAGGAATGCATGCTTGGCATGAATGATAATGAGCATTGTGAAACTCTGATAGATTCCCACAGGAATCATGCATGGAATTACCTACATGTAAACTGACTTTGGAAATATGTCTGTATGTATTCTTATGTTAAAAAAAAGAATGAAGCCCCTTTTAACTGCAAGTATTATTTGACTTTTTAAAGCACGGTATACATCAATATTTAGTTGGTATTTACAGCTGGGTTTAAATGGCATTTTGCCGCCCCATTAGGGAAATGTTCAATCTGTTATAGTGTTCCTTTTAGTGATTCTTATTTTAAATTATTTGTTTCCTTCTGAATGTAATTAAGTGTCTAAGTGGCTGCACTGAGCCCTTAAAAAGCTGGCAGCTTGATTAAATGGAATTATGTTATGTATTATGCTCGTGAAAAGTTCCTGCCCGGCTTTTAAGCCATGTCACTTTGTTTGTCAAATCGCTCCCAGTGATTTCTAATAATTGTGCCCAAGGATGAAAGCGAAAGTGGCACATTAATCAAGGATTTGTCTCAGAAAACTGGACGCAATTAAAGAGGCTCCGTCCAGTAGAGAGAGCGAGCTGACATCAATAACGGTTAGGGACAAGGCCCTCTTCATTGACTTTCACTCTTCTTGGGGTTTAATGCGTGTCACTTCCTGTACAAATGAAGTGCCAGATTAAAATTAATCTCAACCAAGAAAGCTGACCGGCCCTTCAAAATGAGTGTCATCAATTTAGCTTGATCTGGTTTTGAACAAAGCCCTTAAAGTTAATGAATTCCTCAGAGGACGCCGGCATAGTGGCGCCGTATCTGTGGGAGTAGAGTAATATTTCTGTTAGTATTTACTGTGCTCTTCATCTGTCTTTATTCTCTCTCTTTAGCACAGAAGCCTTGGATCAATTTATCCATTTGTAACATTTAAGTGTTCTGTTCCTTAATGCCCTTTTTTATATAATTGGCCTTTTGACAAAAAGAAGTATCTTGTATTTAGCTTATTCAAAACCCAGTGAGCTATCTTGCTGCCTTCTTAGGAAGAATAATAACTCTCATTCAACCCTTTAAATGACCAGTTTGTAATGCTTTACACAAGCACAAAATCACACCATATAAATAGAATCTTGACTTGCAGTTGATTTTAGTAGAGTTTGATGTTAGCATATTGCTAATCTAACAACACACTACTAGCATAACAATATAAAACACAGCACACTCAAATATTGGGTTATAATACAAATGCCATGGTTAAACTAGTGGAGCAAAACCATGGTTAATTTGGGGTTACCATAGTTTAACAATAATAACCATGTTTTTTTGTTGTTGTTTTTTATTAAAACCATGGTTAATTTGCATAAGGGTAGCAAACTGAGTAATTAAGTTAAGTGGACATATGATGCCTTAAAATGCTAGCTCCATAGGCAGCTCACTAGGTTTTGGAATTTGATCGAAAACGACCAGTCTTTCAAACATATACTCAGTTGCTCTTTTTCTCGCTTTCTTGCTCTCTTGACTGGGTGAGAATGATGGAATTGTTGATAAATTGCAGTAACTCAACCATGTGACAGAGCAGAACAATAAAACAGCATGTCAGTACCACTGGTACCACCGATACAGTCTTCCATTGTTATTTCTTTGCCTAGGCTGGCATAACAACTGAAAGACTAGAATTATTTAGTGAGGTCACTCCAGCTTCTTGGCGCAGGTCTTCTTGTCTGTATGTTATGCTATCCCTGTTCTTCCCCTCCACCCTTTTGCGCTTACTGCATGCCTATCATTTCTTCCCTTGCTCCTCTAAGCCCTGAGTCACTGGAGAACCCATCTGACCAGAGGTGAGTCCCCTCTGCCTGAACTGTTTCCAATGGCATGCCGTCCTCTCACACTCAGCCACCCTGCAGAGGCTAAAGGCCAGGGCTTTTGTCAGGTAGCACGTCGCAGCTTGCTATCTGAAATCATTTGTAATACACAAGCCTTGATAGTATATGTGGAGTTTTTTTTTGCATTTTCTAGGCTGATTTAGGGGCAAAACATGTGGAAATCTAAAGGATGAATTTTAATATGTGACATGCTCTATCATTTTGAGTTGTAAGTTGCTGTGAACATACATGATTAAATACTTAAAGTAGTTTTTTACAGAAATATTCAGCAGCACAACTGTTTTCAACATTGATGAATGATAAGAACATTTTTGAGCACCAAATCAGCATATTAGAATGATTTGTGAATGATCATGTGACACTGAAGACTGGTCACTAATGGCTGCTGAAAATTGATTTTAGGATTAAATTACATTTTATAAGTTATTTTATTCAAATTGCAAATCTGTTTTTACTATATTTTTGATCAAATAAATGCAACGTTGGTGAGGATGAGATGTAATGGTAATAATAAACAACCCAGAAGGATGGAGCAGATTACATATGTGATAAGGGTCTTTTTTACTGAGATTTGTACATAAAATATGATACATTATGCATAAAATATTGAGAAAATTGCCTTTAAAGTTGTCCAAATTAAGTTCTTAGCAATGCATATTACTAATCAAAAATTCTGTTTTAATATATTTATTGTAGGAAATTTACAAAATATCTTCATTGAACATGATCTTTACTTAATATCCTAATGATTTTTGGCATAAAAGAAAAATCTGTAATTTTGACCCCCCAAAATTTTTTTTGGGGCTATTGCTACAAATATACCCGTGTGATTTAAGACTGGTTTTGTGCTCAAGGGTCACATATGGTAACACATTAAGCAAAACAAATGTGCTAATACAAAAAAAAAGCATCCAGCTTGATTTCTGTGACTTCAGATTTTTTAAGATGATAGAAACATGTACAGTATTTAATGGCTATTCCCATGTGAGCCACTGCCCCCTATAGGTGGACAGCATAAACCACTCTAATCACTTAAATTATGAAAAAATGATGCACCACCCTATTACACAAGCTGCTGCTCTCAAGATTTTTTAAAAGCAAAATACTCAAAATAGATGTATTTCTTTGTAAATGGAATCCAGCTTTAATGGGTCAAGCCCTAATTTTCTTTAGAATGTTCTAGATGCTTGAGATCCTAATGGGACGTGAGCAATAATGAGCTCAATAGAGTTGTGTATAATCACAGTTAACTGCCCTGATGCCAAAGCTCTGGCCTGGGGCCGCGCGAAGGGAAGGCCTGTGGAAAGAGTCCAGTCAGCACATTACACGTGTCTCATCGGGAAAGAATTCAATTACAGCGAATCATTATTCAGCTTTACGCCATCACAGGCTCATCAACAGCATTAGCATAATGAAATTCTGTCTTTTTAATCAAACTAATTCAGATGTTATTTTCAATTCTCAAGTCGTAAGTAGAGCTGCTAATATTGTGATTTGAAATTTGCATCTGATGTTATGCCCGTCTTCAGATGAATCGTTCCACGAGACAACAGGTATTTTTGGACTGGACTCTTTCTTGGTTAAATTCTTGATAAAAAAATGCACCTGCGGCTTATTTATTCACCCAATCTTCACTTTGATAGAAAACACAAATACAAACAAACTTACAAATAAACACCATCGGTGATATCACAGTTTTCACACCGTGGAGAAAATGTTTATATTCGCATACGATGTGGTGTGAAGATGCGAGCGCAGTCGCCATCTGCTTTCTTTTCTTCTGTGTATCGTGTCCGTTGTCTTGTTCCGCTCTGTTTTGTCTTTGTCTTGTCTGTGTCTTTATTCGTGTTGTTGTCACTTGTCTTACTCCTGTTTACACGTTACCTGATTTAGCAAACAAGCCCCCACACACTCGCTATTCTGTCTCACAAACGTGCTCGCTTTCTCTAATAATGGCTCTCTTGATGCCATGACTGCAGGTACACCACTGAGAACAAAGGAATTGTTGTAAAAATAGCCGCTTTTTTTCTGTGGCGTATCTGTGTGTACTTGCAAAGGGGGCAGAACGCGAGTTGTGTTGGTTTCAATCGGCTCCCCGATGACCTGAACAATAGCTCGCTCCGAGTGACACTGTCCTCCCTGAGGACGGGCAGATGTCACCTTCTCTATGCCTTACAAGAAGTGAGGGCTGCATCCAGGGAACTAGATCAAAACACACATCAGACGGCAGCTGATATGGGCATCCTTCCTTAGCACTCCCTGCACAGGAAGAGAAAATCTAGAGCTTGAAGGCAAAATAAGAAGTGTTAAAAAAGTGTGTCACACATACGCCCTTCCCCCATCAGCGTGGCCTAGTTTACCTAGTTTCACAGAGACCCACAACTGTTCAGTCTGCTCATTAGTTTTCAAACCCTCAGTGGGTTTTTGACTGTATCACCATAATTCCATCACTGTTGTTAGTAGCAGGTAAGTCAGGGCTTCATGCATGGCCTGCGGATTACACAGCGTCTCTGAAACAGCAATGGATTTGTAATAGCATTTCCTGTCTCTCTTTGATCTAGTGAGAAGGCCCTGCTGGTGAATAAATTTGAACTGAGCATCAGGACTGAGGCTACTCACGGGCTGATTTTGTGGAGCGGCAAGGGAGTGGAGCGATCAGATTACATCGCCCTCGCCATTGTGGAAGGCCATGTGCAGATGACCTATGACCTCGGCTCCAAGCCTGTGGTGCTGCGCTCCTCTGTACGGGTCAACACCAACCACTGGATACGAATCAAGGCCAGCAGGTAAAACACTGCGAGTTATTCCATCATCGCCTCAGGTTTGACAGAGTATTGCAGACATTTTCAGGGCTCAAGAGAAAGGATTTTTTCTGCTTGTGCTTTCAAGCCAGTAGTTCAGATTTCTACTTGACCTGCCAACAACTTTATTGGCCCTCAATGACAATTATACATTTTAACTAAAAATATTAAAGTTTGTTTGTGATTATACATTTTCTAATTCAAAATGTGTTTTTTATAATTTAATATTTCTTATAAAACTATTTTTAAGAATATAGAGTACCATTCAGAAAATATGGTGTTGGTGGGAGTTTTTAATGTTTTTGAAAATTTTTTCACTCTCACTAGGGATGCATTTATTTGATAAAAAATACAGTAAAAGCTGTACAATTGTGAAATACTATTACTATTTAAAATAACTTAATTTTCTGTTTTAATATATTATAAAATGTAATTCTTGTGATGGCAAAGCTGAATTTTCAGTAGTTATTACTCCAGTCGTGTCATGTGAGACTTCAAAATCATTCTGATATACTGATTTGATATTCAATAAACATTTCTTCTAATTGTCAATGTTGAAAGCAGTTTCTGCTTTATATTGTTTGTGATACATTTCAGGATGCTTTTATAAACAGAAATAAAAAACAGCATTTATTTGAAATAGACTGTCACTGTTTAATGCATTTAATGCATCCTTTAATGCTGAGTAAAAGTTATATTTCTTTAAAAAAATCTTACTGACCCATTACTTTTAAATAGCGGTGTATAAATGTCTTTTTTTAATCAAATGTCTAGTTTTCTTCCGTTAAAATGTTTTAAATCAAATTTAAAAATGCTTGGAAAATACAAAACTATGCATAGCAAAACATACTGATTGGTTTATAATTTTCAAACAAATTCCTAGTGACCCTACAGTACAATTTCTATCAATCTTAAATTCCTCATTTATAAACAATAATTTTACTTAGCTGACACGTTTATGCAAGACATAATATTAATTACAAATGTGAAGTTTTGTCAACTTTCCCAAAACTCTCTTACACCGACCCTGGAACAGCTGGCCATCCTTATTATTCAGCTCTTATTAACAGTATATATGACACAGTTTGCCATAGAAATGTTTGCTAGCAATGATGAGCATTTATATTTATTACAGTTTGCCATAGAAATGTTTGCTAGCAATGATGAGCATTTATATTTATTACAGTTTGCCATAGAAATGTTTGCTAGCAATGATGAGCATTTATATTTATTACAGTTTGCCATAGAAATGTTTGCTAGCAATGATGAGCATTTATATTTATTACAGTTTGCCATAGAAATGTTTACCAGCAGTGGCAGTCATTCATATTTGCCTCAGGCGTGCCAGACAATTATATTTGCCACAAATTTGCTGTAGACATTTCCCAGTGGTGGCATGTTATTCAAAGCTTGCTGCAGGTTTATGACTGCAAGTGAAAAGCTGCAATCTTTTTTTTCCACATTACAACAATTTCATTTGCCACAAATTTAGTACATATTAACCGCAAGCTTGCCAGAAGGCCAATCTTCCATAAATGTGAGGGAAAATCACATTTTCAATGTTAATGGCGAGCTGTGACTCACTATCTTGCTGTACTTCTCTACTCTCCGCAGAGCGCTCAGAGACGGCTCACTGCAGGTTGGTAATGAGGCAGCTGTCACTGGGTCATCACCCTTGGCTGCCACACAGCTGGACACAGACGGCGCTCTCTGGTTGGGTAAGTCCATCTTACGTCGCTTTGCTCAATCGTAGCTCATTTACAAACCGACTACGTACACCTGCTCCGACACACCTAATATCAACAGTCCCCACTTAGCTTGTAACGTCTAATTGGATCTTCCCCCACAGTGAGTGCTTTTGAAGAGCGCTTCTCTTGTTACCCCTGAGCATCTCTAAAAACGTCCACGTTAAGACCCAATATTACTTTATTATGGTTTATTAATAATTCCAGGGTGAGTCTTTACTATAGGGTGTTTTAAAAAGTGTTTGCCTTCTCTTTCTCTTTTGACAAACCTATAAAGATTAGAAAGGAGGATTTATAAAATTAAGGGTGCAAAATCTTCTTATAAGGTTGTGAAAAGTATTTCAGCACAGGCCAGCCAGTTGAACAGGTGCTAGAATAGAGATGCCCGGTGGCTAGAATACATTATCCTCAGACAGCCCGAACATCAAGAGCTCCCTCTGAAAATCCCTTCTTTCAAATGTCATATTTTATTTACTTATTCAGATGTAATTCACTTGAAATTAGCCCTGCCAATCCTCCCGTCGCAAAGCATACAATCCGATTAACAGGGAAACACGCGGGGAGGCGAAAGGAAAAGAGAAGATACGTGAGTGAACGGGGGGGGGGGGGGCATTTTCCGCCGTGCTCAAAGAGCAGGAGACGGAGCTGTATTTTCGACAGTGTCAGATCCCCGTGGGAGGCGAGCGTAACTCTCACTCGGAAAGCTGTCAGGGAACGTCCCCAGAGCCTGCCCTCCCAAAAACTCTGTTTGATCTTCTCACCTGTTCCTGAGTGCTGTGTCTCTATCTTTCTTCATTCTGACACCCCCACATTACACCTTCAGAGTCTCGGGCGTGATTAAGTTTTTAACAGTCTTCTACACATGGTTTCCATAAGCCACATACTGTTCATCGGCCTTTAATAATATATAGTGCTGTAGCTCGCCTGCATGGTGGGTAAAATTTCAGGTTACACGAAGATGTGTGTTTAAACTATGGGTCAATGACATATAGTACAGTACGAGTGTCCATGTTTTAAAAAAGTACAAATTGTTGTAATTGTACAACAATTGAGAGTTCTTAAGACTTATCTTTGTATTCATGTTTCATGAAGTTTTAAGAAATGTTTATATAATGTAAAAAAAAAAAATATATATATATATATATACACAAATATGTTCTGCACACCATGAATGCATTTGAGTATACCCACCTTTAAAAATCAATATGAAAAGCATTACTTATAAATATGATAAATATATTATAACTATATATATTTTTTGTTTGTTTTATTTATTTATTATTATTTATTATTTTTTTGGTCCACCAAAGTAAGGAATTGATCAAATATTATGCTAAATTGCTAAAGCTTTTCTTTTTACCATTTCACCTTTTGCCCTCCAAAAATATCCAAATTAAATTAGAAAAATAATTCAAAAATTAAAATCATGCTCATCATAGAAGACATGTATTTATGGGGAAAAAGGATCATCATCATCATCTCATATGCAATGTGATAGCATGCATTTCTGACAACCATTGAGTACACATTGAGTTTTAAGTGATTGGATGACTTTTGAAATCAATTTTATGCACTTGCTTGAATCAGTTGAAATGGTTTATTGTGTGAACATGAAGTGCTGTGCAGTATATCATGTACCCTTGATCTGATCGTGTCCGTTCTTCTCGTCTTCAGGTGGTCTGGAGGAGCTGTCCGTAGCTCGCCGGTTGCCCAAGGCTTACAGCACAGGCTTTGTTGGCTGCGTAAAAGACATGATAGTCGACGGGGTGGAACTACATCTGGTTGAGGACGCCTTAAACAGTCCCAAAATATTACACTGTTCTGCCAAATAGTCTGGCACCACGTTCCTCCCAACATCATGTCTACTGCTGTAATTATTTTTCTATTGTTTGTATACTTTCCTTTGCCTTTTATATTGGAAAAATTACATTGTTTTAATTATAATTTTGTTTTTTGGTTTGTTTGTTTCTTTCCTCCATCATTGCGTCCAACCATAATCAAGTCACCAGTCAGCGAACATGGTATCACAAGACAAGCAAAAAGTCATATTACATCTGTCCTGTTTCTATGACAAACAACAGAACATGTACTTGCTCATTACTTGAACAGTGGCAGATGAGGTTGGTGCTGTTTGTGCCGTCTGGATTGCCTTCTCTCAGTGCCATAGCTTGCTGTCCAGCATTCACCATACATTCCTCTGAGCTGTTGCTGTGGTCCATTACTACTACTACAAAGGTCTAAAAAATGACTCTCCGCTTTATCGACACGACAGCAACTGTTAAAAACACTGAGCAAGACCATGTATGATATTCCTCATTTATGATACCACTAACAAAGACGAAAGCTCGAAACTTGGAGTACTGATAGTAGCTGACGTAAAATTTAGCATTCCTCAAAATTCACCATTGTTTTTGTTTTTTTCCCCATGCAAACATCATTGACCTGTGAGATGTAATAAATAGTAATGAAATACATGAGACTGTGAATTTTGAAGATGCTATTTTTTGTTGCTATCATTCGTCTCATGTGTTGTGCATATCTAAAGAGCAATTACATATATATAAATATACTCTATGACCACTTGTTGCATGCATCTTTTTAAGCGTTGCGCTGATTTTGCCTTTATCATCATTCCATTCAGGGCAGAAATGTAGCTGACTACATTGCAATCTTGACATTTGATCATTCAAGTTGGGAGATATTGAAATTTTATATATATCTATATATATATCTGCTATTTGTCAATCTGAACTTGTGTGTGTGTGTGTGTGTGCGTTGGAAAAAATAGTTGTTGCAACCACTCAACATTGGGAGGCGCTGTAACACAGGAAGAGATGAGAGACTCAAACCACATCAGGTGGACAAAAACAGCATTGACATTCTTGGCATGTTCCGTCATCGAACAAAAATCATGTATTCACTGCATTTCTTTTCCTATTGTATATCAAATGAAAATGTCGCTTTAAAATGCTGCCAGCACTTGCTATAAAAAAGGGATGATGTATGTAGACCCCTTGCATCCTATAACTGTGGCCCCCACGACAGCTGTTTATGTTCAACGGTAACCAGTGAAAATAGTAATGCATGGGTTTGTCAAGTCAAAATGGTTTTTGTAACCTGTTCCAAGACAAATGCAATGCTGTGGTGCTGTTCGGTGTAAAAAATATGAATTTGATACTAGATGCTTTGCAATATTCCCTTACAAATATGCCTGTTCAGGGTAAAATATCATCATATCTTTATTTTATGTTTTACAAACCCTGGAACATGCAAGATCGTAATTGTCATCATGTACAGCCCTGTGATTTTTTTCAAGTGTAAATTTGTTCCTGAGGTTTTGTTTTAGTATTATACACTGGAAGCGAGTCTGACTTGTCTACACATGGCATATCCTGAACACGGGGTGGGATTCGGGGGAAATCGATCATTTATGTGTCTAGGGTTTGATCGGCCGTCCAGACCGAGACCGGGAGCCCTTTGTTACTGCACGAACTGTATGGGCCAACCACCCTTTTTAGTATAGCGCCCTCAACTTCACTTTCCCAGCGGACTGGATTTTTGATCTCTTTTGTAGTAATGGGAGTTATTTTTTGACATCCTCCTCCAGTAGCTTTGCTCTCAAGGGACGAGGCTCATGGTGAGAACCGCCATGGAAATCTGCTGTGTGAATGCAAACTGAGAAATGCCTTAAAAATCATTCACCGTTCATGGGTGACAAAAGTTCATGTCCATATTGTTCTGTGCTCTCACCTTAGCCAGTATATTAGCCTCATTCCCATCATGTAAATTAATTCATAAATGTTAATAATTATATTAATAATGCTTATGAGAATTCCCAGAAGGCCTCAATAATAGTGGTTCTGGACTCTACAAAAATACTATTTACTGTACAAATACTATTTTCAGTATCTTATTTATGTCTTAAAAGGATTCTCGGTCTGGCATTTGTAAACTGCTGTTTTGATTGAACTAGATCTGATGGGCAGTGCACAGAATGAGAGGCATGATGTTACCCTTACTAACTTTATTACTTGTGTCTTGTGTTCCAACCACCACAAAATAAAATGTAAAACAAACTGACCTGACTTTCTGTAACATTTACTCCTGATAATGTCTGTGAATAAATCCCTCTAGTTCCCCAAATTGTCTAATCCAGAGTCTCCCTAGTGTTATATTATATTACAAAAGTGTGGTTTCTGAAAGAAGTCTCATGTTCACCACTGCTGCATTTATGTAATACAAATACAGTAAAAACAGCACCATTGTGAAATACAGTTTAAAATAACAGATTTATTCAATTTTATTATTTATTCCATTGATCTATTTTAATACATTTTCAATTGAAATTTGTTTCTGTGGTGACAAAATGGCTTTACTGTGTATTTGATATCCACTTTTTATCTATTTAATGCATCCTTGCTGAAAAAAGGTATTTATTTAACTATATATACACATGTATATATAGTTATATATATAACTATATGCATGTAGATAAATATTGAATGCACAGCCTTTTATGTCAGCAACATATGGAATGCTTCTAAAGCGTTTCTCGTTCTTAAAAGTTTTTAAACTATTTATTTTGGTATCTTTACTATATATTGTTATAATATTGAAGTGTCCTGAAATAACACTAAATAAGAATATTTGATGGTTTTCTTACAGTGATGTATTAATTTATAAGAGAGATAGTGTATTATTCAGTTATGTAACAGTCATTCTCTTAAGGGGATATAAAATGTCATCAGGCCTGACATGCTCGGGGTTGCCTGGAGATGTTAGAGAAATAGATCTTGTCAAAGAACTCTGACGCTAGGGGTAAAAATGGTCAATGGAAAAATCCATTGGATTTCTCTGCATAGGAGAAAGCATATGCAATGATCCATGCTAGATGAGCAGAGGACAGGGTTCCTTATACACATGCTCACAGCAGTGCAATAAAGAGGCTTTTACTGCATGTAACAAGGCTTCAGCTGTCTGGCTACATCAGGGGATCTGTGGCTCCCATTGTTCCTCCTCATGGGGTTGTGGTTTGGACTGAAGAGTCCTCAGGCTGTAAGGTCAAGGGGCGTCTTGGAACAGAGCTTGTCAGCAGCACTGGTTCTTCTTTAGTGAATGATTTCCTTAAAGGAAAATTCACACAAAAATGAATATAGTTCCAAACTAAGTTAACCGCGTAATTTTCCAACAGCATAATCATCAACCACTATGTCTCATTTTGTTACTAAATGCATCCCAGTTTTAAATAAATCTTTAAGTGATTGAATCAATGACTCACTCGTGAAAACAGTCACTTGTTCCAGTGTTTTTGAATGAGCTGAGGAATTGATTCAGTAAATATATAGTGTAATAATACATATTAAATATATATAGATACATTATGGAAAAAATCATGCTTTGGTAAATCCTAATTATTACATTAAAAAGTTTACTATTATAGTTTTTGTTAATATTTTGAATGATATATTTTTCATTGTTATATTTCTGTTTTCATTTTATTTTATGTACTTTTATTAAGATTTAGATTTCATTTTTTTAGTTCTAGTTATTTAGTAATTCAACTTAAACAGTTACACACTGTCCTTGAGTATGAAATTACAGACACATTGTTTGCACTGGCTCTTACACTGCATATAACACCGGGTCAGACTCTCTGTCTAGAGAGAGAAATCCATAGATAAAGCCCTGCATTTCAGAAAATTGCATAAGCACGTCCCCGGCAGATTAATCTTCCTTAGGGCCAGTGACATCATGACAGCTGCCACCTTCACATCACCCCAATGCAAATGGGGTCAGGCCCAAATGGAAACTGCTGAAATGAAAGCAGAGTCAACATCGCTGTTGTGTATCTTCTATCTCCTAACAAAAATAGCAGCATTACAGCTAACAGAGTAATAATAAACATGTCTGGAAATGAAATAAAGGTGATAATTACATAGAAGGAGCTGCTAAAATAAGACTGGAGTAAAAGAAGTCAATGTACTGTGTATGAACATCACTTTATTATTTATGGGCCTTTCAGAGATGCGTATACCTCTAAATATCTGTCACCTCCATGTGCCAATAGGTGCTAAAATATCTCTTAGATAAGATCACATTAGAATATTTAATGTAATCACATTAAATCATACACATTCTTATTTTTCATATATTTTGTTTGAGTTATTTTAGTACTTAAACTAAGCCAAAAAAATATTTTTGTCAACTTTTTTTAGTTAATGCTTATTTTGTGTTACAGTTAATATTTATATTAGCCTACAGTAATGATTTTTAATTAATGATAATAACTTTGA
Organism: Ptychobarbus kaznakovi; assembly: GCA_027422405.1. Taxonomy (NCBI): domain Eukaryota; kingdom Metazoa; phylum Chordata; class Actinopteri; order Cypriniformes; family Cyprinidae; genus Ptychobarbus; species Ptychobarbus kaznakovi. The sequence continues at coordinate 11,107,790 of CM049794.1, read as the reverse complement.
CATTAATTATGTAAAAAGTGTGACATATGCCTACTACATCATATGACTTTAGCGGTTTAAATTGTGAGATGAAAATGATATTTATTACATAAAAATAACATTGATTGACATGACTTTTTAATGTCATAACTCATAATTATGATTTTCCAATGTGTGGCAGAAATTTGCTTCCATTATATAAGACATTGTTTTGTCAAGTGACCTACAAATTTTGAGAAAGATAGATCGATATACGCAGTCGTATGTATGATTATGATTTCACTTTTGTAGTTCGGTTGGTTAAACTAACGGTGTTACAGCCCAAACCGCCCCCGGTCTTAAAACAAAATGAGTCGTTGTGTCAACTTCTGGTTGGTTAATCCTGTCATATGGTCCCGGGAAATGGTACGAGTTTTATAATAATTGACTCGTTTTGAACCAGCTGGACAAAGTGTTTCCAGTCAGTAGTGAGCCTGAGCGGTGTGTCAGTGAGAGGCGGAGAGAGAGAGTGAGTGGGAGCTGGGCGCTGTGTGACGCCCCTCGCTCGCGCTCAGCTCTGCTGCAGTGACTCGGCGAAGGCAGGATCGTTTTATTACTCTTTCCCCCTCAGTCCGCTCACACACTTTTGACATCTGACAGCTCCCAGGACGGCCATGACGTCTCGAAGGTAAGCTGAAGGCTACATTAAAACTGCAAGAGCGGGTGCTGAGGGTTACTGTATGAATGAATCGAGCACGACACAGCTCAATGAGTCGGACTCGGTCTTTACTCCAGGCTCCTGATCCCCTCTGGCCCATTATACTCAACGATTTTATACCATAGACTATTTAGGAATAGTTTCAGTCTTTTTTTTTCTGTAGTTGATTTTAGTAGCATGTAGATTGTAGCCTGTGTCGCTCTCGCTACCGGATGTTGAATATGAATAATCAGCGCAAAGTAACTGTAACAACTCCCCCTATAATGTAGTAAAACTGTGCTTCATTAGTATAATGAGGTGGTTTATTAGGGGACTTATGGTAATGACCTCCTACTGTATTTACTACGTCGTGTGCTAAAATGATAACTTAAAATATTAAAGACAGAGATTTGAGAGAAAAAAAGATAAATGTGCAACGAGCTCTAATATAACTTATCTGTAGGCTAAATGTAGCTGCAAAAAATGTATTACTTTAAAGTTTCACATTTGAAATAGTTTTCCTTGGTTATCTTGTGACATGTTTCACATTATTCTCACTTTATCCTGGGTTAGTCATTATTTATAGATTTCACTGTTTGTTTGAAACTTCGGGTTAACGTCCTTATTTGCATATGAGGTCAGTAAAATTGTTTGGACAAAAACAGCAAGCCCCTGTTTTAATAACTGTTGGTCCAGAAATGCCGCCTCGTAGATTTTATGGCTGTCTTATGTTTTCTAAAACACAACAAAACAACTGTTCGACTACTGTACAATGCACATGTATATTTAGTAAGGTAAACCCTTTGGCATTTTATAATTGAATGTTGGAGCAGGGTTTTAAATTTAGCCAGGGTTAAAAGTGAACAGACCTTTAGTCTGCGTCTAAAAGACATTAACCCTAGGATAAGTGTGGTGTGAGGCTGTTTTGTTTCCTAAAGTTGAACATGTGATTTGTATTTCATCCTGAGTGTCATATCTGCATAAGCAGAGATATAGAGATTCCCTGGGTTAATGCACCTACACAAAGAGCTGAAGCACACATCAGTTAATGTGAGAGTTTGCACAGGTGGCCTTGGGTAAATAACATAGTAGCATGGGAATAACACTTTCCCGTTGCTTTAAGCGTGCACTGGTATCTACTGTGTGCACTAATATATGTTTCAGGATTCAGTGCTGGTTATGTCTTTACCAGCAGCTTTCATTTGTCAGAGTAATCATCCCAATCTCATGGCAGTTCGTACATATTTTAGGAGGTGGCTAATTCGTACGACAATCTTACAAATTCATGCAATTTTTGCTAAATCGTACGTATTTTACTAGTTGCCAATTCATTTGAATTTGTACGAATGACCTACACCTAAACCTACCCATCACTGGGGTCTAGACAAATCGTACTAAATCGTACGAGTTTGTACGAGTTAGCAACCTCCTAAAATATGTACAAATTGCTGTGAGATAGCGTTGGAGTAATAGTCTGTGATCCTTTGGCCTTTACTGTGGCTTTACATCATCTGTTATATAAATAGTTCTGCTGCCAACAATTACCATTGACTATTATTAGCATCATTGGATTATCATTACTGATGTCCTTCTCATTTCATTAAAGGAATAGTTCACTCAAACATGTAAACTGTCATCCTTTACTCTTCCAGACTTGTTTGACTGTTTCTTCAGTTGAGCACAAAAAGAGATGTTAGGGACTGGCAGCCACAGAAACCTCACTTTCATTGCATCTTTTTCCATACAATGAAAGTGAGTGTTGACTGAGACCATCATCTCCTTTTGTGCATGTTCCACTGAAGAAAAAAAGTCGTACAGGTTTAGAAGAACATGAAGGTGTTGACATGTCCCTTTAACTGGTGTGAAAACTGATCTCACTTAACCGTATATAACAGAGGATGATCTGTCTAATATGCAAAAAGTGCTGGGAGCTATACTGTACATTTAGCAGATTTGCAGTTATCTGTGCTATACAAACAGGAAACTGAAAAATCATTTCAATATAGGATTTACATAATATTACGCATACAAATGTTTTATTGTTTACAAGGAGGCTGACAAAGTTACTTAGCTCAGTGTTCATGCATATTTAACACATTACCATAAAGAACATTTACACTGCTCCTAGTTCTGGGAAGGCCAAAAGAGATTTATGTTTATGTAATGTGGAATAATGTTTCTTGGTCACTTATCCCACCTGCTACTTTTTTGGTTTTGATTTGGCATTATTGTTATAGATCATAAAGCACCTTTTGTGTGGATGTGAGTAAGCGTGTACAGGAAAGAGGAAATAAGGAAGAGATGGCTCATTGCGTGGTTATTTTTGTGGGGTCGTGAAAATATGGGGTCATCATGAATATTTTAGTTGCATGTAAATAGTCACATGTTGTCAAACTTTCCACACTAAGTTCTCTTTCTTTCTTTCTTTCTTTCTTTCTTTCTTTCTTTCTTTCTTTCTTTCTTTCTTTCTTTCTTTCTTTCTTTCTTTCTTTCTTTCTAAAGCACATTTAAAAACAACCATGAATTGGCCAAAGTGCTCTTCTTAAAATAACCTTAAGGGCATTAAAAGACAAACAAATTTGCAAGCAGTGCTATAAAACACTAAGTTTGTGATTCACTCATTTTCCCTCCATTTACATCCATACTAATGCTAAAAAGTTTGGTGTCAGTAAGATATATTTAATGTTTTTGAAAGAAGTCTCTTATGCCCTCCCGAGGCAAAAACACAGTAAAGACAGTAATATTGTGAACTGTTTTCTGTTTGCATATACAGTATTTTAAATGTATTTTATTCCTGTGATGCAACACTGGATTTTCAGCAGCTCTTATCCCAGTGTCAGTGTCACATGATCCTTCAGAAATCATTCTAATATGCTGATTTGCTGCTCAAGAAACATTTCTTATCATTATCAATGTTAAAAACAGTTATGCTGCTTAATATATTTGTTGAAACTGTGATACTTCCCCCCAAGATTATTTGATGAATAGAAATTTATTTGAACAGCATCTATTTGAAATAGAAATTGTATCAGTTTAATGCATCCTTGATAAATAAATCATTTATTTCAACAAAACAAAACAAAACAGTATGTCAGTATTTGGGGTCAGTATGTGTGAGAGTTTGACTGGTTTGTCTGATAGCAGAAAAAACTGCCTCCAGTGTGGTGAAATGAGTTTGTCTGTCCAAAATGTCCAGGAATTCTGCTAGTTGTGACCAAAGGTTTACTATGAAAATATATATTTTAGCTCACATTTTTAATCCTACTAAAGCACTGGGATCATCGTAGTTTACTGTACATTTTCCTTGTGCTATTCACATTTATGTTAAAATTAAAATCAAAAGTTTGACATTTGCATAATTTGTGGGTAGGTCACATAATGACTGGCTTGATGATTATCATTTATCATTTCATAAATGAACCCTTAAAATCAGGCCAGCAGACACACAGCATGACTCTAAACCCACAGTGTTTATTATTTAAGGAATTGTTTTAAGGGATTATTATAAGATCAAATGAAGCATAGATTACACAGATTAATGTCTCCATAATCATGATATAGTTTATGGAGGCAATGTGTTGAAGTATATAGATGTTGTGCATTTCATTGTTCATATCATAAATCATGACTTTTTTATTTTTCTCCTAGACTCCTTTTAGGACGCAAAGCCAGGTCTTGATCCCATTCCAGGAGACTATTTCTATTGGAAGGGTTGTTATCAGCTGTCGAGAATTTGAATATGATCGTTGACGTTAGATTTTGTTTCACATGTCCTTGGGCTGTCTAACCCAGGGCGAGTTCAAAAATGGCAACATATTTCTCCCTCAGTAAGGGTAGAGAGAGGCTGCTACTGCGTCTAGTGAATGTGCCATTAGTTATGTGTATTGATTTGACATTACATGTATGTACTTGGGGTTAATCAATTAACTCACACTTTCAGATTCTCTGGCATAATGTTCTGTTGCTGGGTGGCACCCATACCCATATCTGACAATATACACACACACACACACACACACACACACACACACACATATATATGTATATATATAACTTTAATTTCCGGAAATGTTTTTTAAATTTGAATAAAATGAAAACTAAAAGACTTTCAAATCACATGAGCCACTGTTTTATTCACAATAGAACATAGATAATATAACAAATGTTTAAACTGAGAAATGTTACAGTTTTATGCATGAAATTAGCATTATATATATAAAAACTATATATATATATATATATACACACACACTACTGGTCAAAAAAGTTTGGAATAATACACTTAGTTTTTATATTTTCTTTTATGCTTACTTTTGCTACATTTATTTGATCAAAAGTACAGTAAAAGGTAAAACAGTAATATTGTGAAGTGTTTTTTACTATTTAAAACAACTGTGTCCTACATTTTCATCAGCTGTTATAACAGCATTAAGCGCCATATGATCATTCAGAAATCATTTAATTATTCAATCATATCAATTATTATCAGTTGTAGGAATTTAAGAAATAAAACAAAGTAGCTAGGATGCATTAAATTGAGCAAAAGTGACAGGAAAGATATTTATAATGTTTTAAACAAAATAAAGACATGTTTTAATTATTATTTTAAAAAAACAAATCCTGTAACAGTTTCCAGAATTATATAAAATAAATCATTAAATAAAATTAAGCTAATGAACAGATGAAGTAAAATGAGATGAACTACAAGACTGTGTGTGTTTGAACTGACTAACTGTCACCGCTAGACTGACATGTGGCAGCATAATCAGCATTTCTAAAAATATCAGTAACAGTACCAAACTCCAGCCACGGGGACCCGTCTGCCCCCAATATAGATGCGAGAGGGTCTTTGAAGCTGAGTTGGTGGTACTATGTATATCGCTATTTGTCACTGAGCCTGCCGCTTTAAATAGCCAACTGTGTTGAACTTGAGACATTATGTAAGAGGGAAGAGGCAGCTCACTGTGAGCACGTGGGCCTGTGTGTTTCCCCTGTCAGAACACTGCTGCAGCACTTTCCGCCTGATATCACTCTCTCTCTCTCTCTGACCCTCACTGTACAACCCATTTGTGCCCCCGAGTTATCATAGGCAAGAGAGTCTCTGGTGTCACTCAACAGTATGTGCCAATATGGATGTGACAACAGAGGATTGTGTGGCCAATTCCTGTTTTAGATATTTTGAATCTTATTTGCATGTTGGTTTCACTATTACTAAAATTGTTATATTATTTTTTAAATACATTCAATGTCTGTTGTGTTTCGTTCATCTTGTTTTTTTATATCAGGCTGCAAGCTGGACAATGGTTGTTAATTATTAAACCAGGGGAGAAAGTCATGCATTTATTTTATCGAAGAGGAAGCTGAAAGAACAGAAGCGCTCTTCCTTTGCATTCATTAATCTGACCATTATAACACTAATGGCCTCAGATTACATTTATTGTGTCCTTATGAGATTTTATAAGGTTTAAAGGGAAGTTACAGGGCAATATTACTTCCATGATGAAACATTAAAGAGAATTGATAAGACTTAAAGTTGAAGTGGACCATTTTTTGACCTTAAAATACTTTGTGCCTCAGTTTAAGATGAGGAGATGGCCAGAAGTGAGGCATTTTGTAGGTTAATTCCTTGAAAGTCTAAACACTGACTCTTTGGCAGAAAACACTGGTGTTTTTTGAGCATACTGTCATTAATAATAACATTAACTCAAACAGTGATGTATATTTGGAGCACTTGAACTGTCTGTTTGTCCAACCAATGGTGGATGGCAGGAAAACCTGTCAATATAATTTTTTTCAATTATGAAATGACACACTTCAGCTTTAATTAAAGCTTAGGGTTTAAACTCTTCATATTTTGGACTCATGATATTGTGTCCAGCTCCGTTCTGGGGAAATCCGGGTGTTTTCCTGGCGATCAGGTCTGTCCTAATTCTCTCTGTCCCATAGTGACTCGTGCCAAAGTTTGTCTGTAATTAGAAAAAGCTTTGTAAGCCTGAGCAGTACAATTTATTCACATGTATACTCTGTCTCTTTTAAAATCAGTTACTTGGCAAGCATTTTTCACTTATGCAACCTACAGTAGCAGAGCATACTCTTTGCATAAGCTGACAGGTGAACACTAAAAGTGCTTAAGCGCAGGCACAAACCATTCTTCAAACTTACATGTTAAAAAATCAGTTACTGTAGATTTATAGTTGCATTGTTTCATAATAAAAAGGAAAAAGTTTTGTTTACCACTAAAACTATTGAACCATACTTAAAACATGATAACTTTATTTGAGAAAGAAAATTGTGTAAGATGCTTGAATTAAGTTTAATTTTATAAGTCAATTGCTAAATGTTTAAGTATAATTCTTGTTAGATTTTGTAAGATGTATGCATAAAACGATAAAAAAGCAGAATAGTTGAGACAATAGGTCAACTTAATTTCATACCATTTAGAAGTTTTGTAGTTTTTTTAAAAAACTGATGCTTTTATTCAAAAAGGGCACATTCAGTTGGTCAAAAATGCCAATATAGATATTTATCATGTTATAAAATCTTTCTATTTCAAATAAATGCTGTTCTTTAAGCTATTTTCATCAAAGAATCATGGGGGAAAACACTTCTTTAAGCAGCACAACCATGTTCAGCTAATACTAATAAATGTTTCTTAAGCACCAAATTCACAATAAGTGATTTATTAAGACTGGAGTAATTGCTGCTGAAATTTCAGCTTTGGCAACAGAGGGAAAATAAAGAAATAAAATATATTAAATTAATGTCATTTGTAAAAAATATTTACTGTATTTTTGATCAAATAAATACAGCCCTGCTGAGCAAAAGAATCTTCTTTCAAAAGCATATATGTTTTTACTGATCCCAAACTTTTAAAAGTTGTATTATAATAATGCAAACGTGGTATTTTTTACTGGAAAATAAGACCAAAATTCCTATTATCTGATGCCATAAAACAATACAAATATGAACATGTCTATAGTTTGTCAGTATGCTTTAGTACCCAAGCTGCTTTGAATATAATCTTGCACTGTACAATTTCATTATATTTTTTTCATTTTCTTTTGCTGCCTTCATTGGTGAGTGCAGTGCTGTTTTTTTCCAAAAGCTGCCACTATCCATTTAAACCTAATGGTAGCACAGATAAAGATAAGGGGTGTAAGAGTGTGTCAGACAGCATGGCAGCGCTGCGTCACGTTCAGAGAGAGAGAGGAAGGGGGGGGGGGGCGCGAGGGATGGACAGTTGCTCAAAAGCTGATTGTACTGGCTGGCTTTCCTATCAGGGCAGCTCACACGCATCCAAATCCCAGATTAAACACCCCCACCTCTCTTTCCAACCAGCAGCACTCCTACAAGTCCCTGCCCCCTCTCTTCCTCCTTGTGTAACTGAACTGAGCGTGGATTATCAAACTCTGAAGCAAAGCAGGGGCTCTGAGTCTGACAGGCTCCGAACAGAATGGTGAGGTAGGAACATGAGGCATTAGTTGCTGTTATCATTTTGTATCCGGACTATGCCGTTTTCACGGCCGAATTCACATGCAATAGCGCTGCACATTTCTTTCGGTGCAGCTGCTTGTGCAGGAGTGTGTGCGCACTTTGCAGGATGGTTTGTGGTTTGTTGTGGCTGTGTGTGTTGTGCTGGAGGAAAGCTCCTGGAGAGCTGCTGGGAGCTAAGTGAGGCTTAGAAGTGACCTGGAGATGTTTGTTCCTGGGTGCAGATCCTTGCCTGAATGTCTGCATCTGTACAGACCTGTTCAAGTAAAGAACAGACGGTCTCCATCACAAGAGAAACACATCCAGTTGCTGTTTTTTTGCTACGTGCAATCTTTATTTTTTTATTATCATGAAACTGGGAAGTTATTGTTATCTGTGCCTATAGTTTCAGAGAACATTTTTTGTGAAGAGCTGAGAGCAGTTTTGGGAACTGGAAAGAAAGGTTAAGGGGTCAGACTAAGCCCACTATCATTGTTTTATTAAAATAAATAACAGCTTAGCTGGGATTAATGTCACCTGCTGTTTTACAGAATGCAAAATGAAGATTTAATATATGTATTTTCTGATAACCCCCAAATCCCACAATTATCTACTAAGAATAGATGTTTACCAAACATGGACATAAGCAGTATTTCTTCAATCATATTTTGTATTTCTTTTAGTCTTTAATGTTCCAGAAATATTATATATATATATATATATGTGGATTGCATATTTTTTCCATATCATAATTAATTATTTGAAGTCTCAGTTAAATATTCTAAAACAGAATATTCTAGTCTTTTGCTTTAATGTTGCAGAAACGATGTAGAGCCCATGTTTTATCAGCTAATGTATGATGACATGTTTATCTATACAGCACAGACCTCATTTAATGCTATATCTTTTTACAGTTTTTCGTGAAATATAGGGCATGTTTATAATACAAAATATATAATATAGGAAATATAGGGCATTTTATAGATATATTAAAATATCTATTTTTTGTAAAAAAAAAAAAAAAAAGGTCAGCTGAATTTTTCAGAAATTCCCTCAAAAATAAACTCATACAGGGTGACAATAAATGTCATAAAGTATCCCTAGTGAAAAATAAATATACTAAAATGTAATGAAATACATTTATTTAATGCTAAGTATACTACAAATACATATACATATTTATGTGTTTAATAAAAATACCCTGCAATTGTACTTCTGGCATACAAAACTGGTATACTACTTAATGCCTGCCAAATTTGAACAACTGATTTTGTACTTAATGCACTTTAATTGTGCGGAAGTAGGGCTGAAGTCCAACTAAAGATATGCTGAAGTATATTTGGTTGTTCTAAAGTGGAACTATTGCAAGTATACTTCAGCTACACTTTAAATATCTTGCATTTAAAGACCGATATTATTCAAAGATCATACAATCCTCATCAATAGAGACATTAAAACACATTTTAGGCTTAATATTACAAAATGTGCTTTGTGCACATGTACTCCAAATAAAGTTAAATTAAATGTTTTATATCAGTAAGTCTCGAGCAATATGTCAAGGCAAGGCAGGGCAAGTTTATTTATATAGCACATTTCATACACAGTGGTAGTTCAAAGTGCTTTACATAAAAGGGAGTGAAATAGACATTACAAATAATAATAAAAACAAGGAATTAAAAAAATACAACAATAAAAACAAAATGATATAAAAGTTGATTTTAAATGAATTTAAAACAGTTAAGAATAGAAAATGATTAAACAGTGCAATCAGTTGGACGTAGCACAGCGCTCATTCAACAAATGCACAGCTAAACAGATGAGTTTTGAGTCTGATTTAAATGTGGCTAATGTTTTAGCACATCTGATCTCTTCTGGAAGCTGATTCCAGCTGCGGGCGGCAAAACTGCTAAAAGTGGACTCCCCTTGTTTTGTGTGAACCCTTGGTATTTCTAACTGACTCGATGCTACTGATCTGAGTGGTCTGTTAGGTTTATATTCAGTGAGCAATGTATTTAGCTCCTAGGCCATTGAGTGATTTATAAACGAGTAAAAGTACTTTAAAATCAATCCTAAATGTAACTGGAAGCCAGTGTAAGGACCTGAGGACTGGTGTGATATGCTCAGATTTTCTGGTTCTAGTCAGAATCCTGGCAGCAGCGTTCTCAGTAAATGTCAGTAAACGTGTTAATAGATTTGAAACCTGAGGTAACTATACTTAGTATGACTTGGATTAATGCAGAGAACATATCTGTATAATTGTGTATGTATTACTTTTTTTTTGTTTGTGTTAATAGATTTGAACTATACTTAGTATGAATTAATGTATATAAATGTATTACTTTTTGTGGTAATGTAATCTTTTTTCATCTTGAACAACTTAAACAGTGTCATTTCCAAAAACAAGAATAAGAATAGACAGTGCACATTGTCAACACACACACACACACACAAATGACAAAACTACTTTACCAAAAAAACATAACTAAATGTTTTATGTAAACATTCATATCTTGTCTTGATTAATATTATACATATTTTAGCATCATTTATAAGGTAAGTCAGACATTTTACTTCCAAACCCCATAGTTCATGCAGTGTATTACAGTATATTTCTTATAAAATGTTATATAAATATATGGTAAATCAGTTAAGTGTTTTTACATTATTGTACCAGTACAAACCTGTACATACATTTGTGTACAAATTTATTTCTAGGATATAGTTGCTTGGACTTGCTTTTCTGAAAATCACTGTCAGGAGGAAAACTGCTGACAGAGATGTCAATGAATTATTAATCCGTATACGTTTTAATATTTTTGCTTTAGTGGCAAACTTTACAAAAGAAAGGGAAGTTAGTGACTATGCATAATAATGATGTGACAGGAGGGGTAAATATAGATCTTCTGACAAACATAGAATCATAAGCAGTGAGTCATGACGAGGAGGAAAGAGATTCATAACTCTCACATCCCTCTGACCAGTGAAACAGTGATTACTAATGCTCACAGGTAGCCTCCACGATAAGATACAACGTCAATGGTGCTACAACACTTCCTCTGCAGTGAAGAACTGGAGGAAGTGAGTGATGCTTACTTGCTTTGCATGGAAAGACGGAAGGAGAATAATGAGTTAGAGTTTAAACTCACAGTATCAGGGTAAGACGCAATACTCACATCTGTTCATTAAGACCTCTGCTTTTAAATACAAGTTAATCTTTAGGCAACATTTGAGGCATTCTGTAGAACATGTTGAGTTGTTCACAGTAATGCACCAGGATTCGGTTGAAAACTGTGCATTGTCACTAAATCTTACATTTCTTTGTCATGCACGTTTGTTTATACATGCATAGGTTTCAACTCTGTGTATCACACAATGCTATTTTGTTTTTGGTCCAAATTCATATCTAATATATGGGTCGTTCCATCTCAAGTGCTCCAAAATTGTCTTGCAAACTTAAGCATTTGTTTTCTATAATGCACTATTGTACCGTTTTGTTGTACCTTTCTGCTGATTTCAATGTCGCCAAGGTATCTAGCTTGCTAACGTATAAATACATTTTTGAGAATTATTTTCTGTAATGAGAGCCAGATTCTGCTTTACTTGTATTGAATGAATGAATGATGCATTTATATAGCACTTTATTGTGTATTGCTGTACACCCAAAGCGCTTTACAATCATGTGGGGTCTCTCCTCAACCACCACCAGTGTGCAGCATCCGCTTGAATCTTGAATATTCCTGTAATTCATACATACTGTAACAGAATTCACTTAAAACAATATAGATTTATATATTATTTTGTTATTGTATTGAACACTTGAAAATCAAAGGCAGTTTATTTGACAAATTATGTGTTCACTATACCATTCAAAAGTTTGACAATAAGATTTTTTTTTATAAATTACATTTACACATTACATTTATGAAAAGTGACAGTAAAGCCATTTATAATGTTACAAAAGATACAATTACATGAAAATGTTGTTCTTTTGAATTTTGATCAAAGAATCCACACAACTGTTTTCAACATTGATCATAGTAAGAAATCAGCATATTAGAGTGATTTTTGAAGGATCATGTGACACTGAAGATTGGAGTAATGATGCTGAAAATTTAGTTTTGCCATCACAGGAATAAATTGAATTTTAAAATATATTAAAATAAAGAATACTTTTCAAATATCAAATAAATTCAGCCTTGGTGTGCAGAAGAGGCTTCTTGAAAATCTTGCTGACCCCAAACCTTTGAACTTTAATGTATATATACAGTAATAGCAATCATACAATGTGGTCAGGATTTACACGGTTCTGTCAAGATGAAAGTAAGTGACCCGCGTGCAGTCACTTAAAGTGAGATTAAGACATGGGGCCCCTAGCAGGCAGCCACGCTTAGAAACACAGATAGAATGACTCCTGACCCCTGGACGGCCATTCACAAAGCCTTCTCGTGTGAGGGAGCCGGTGTATGAACAGACGGGCTGCAGGCAGACAGACAGCTGGGACCCAACACTAGCCCAGATTACACATGACCCCCCATCAACCCCAAAGGATTAGGAAATAACTTTTCAAATACAGCAATCGTCACTGATTAGAACTGGCATTCGCCCTGAAATTGGACACAAATATACATATGGATAAGCTTGCTTGATGACATCACTAAATGGGCGGGCCAAAGAGCTTGGAGAGCCACGGGATGCAGAAATGCATATATATATATATATATATATACACACACACACACCAGTGGTGTGCAGTGGAATGAGGAGGCAAAGTTTCAAATGTAAAATCATGTTTCAGATCATCAGTCCTCAAACTTCAATAAATATTGGTCACAGACACAGAGATTTACTTTAAATTTCACCAAGCTGATTATTCACTAAAAACTCCCACAGATCATGTGTTCAGTCATAATCCAATCACATCGCGATGGAGGCGTTGCCTCCTCTTACGTGACTTTTCCCCATTCATTCTCAATTACCCCCCACTAAACCCACTGCTTGCTTTAAAAGGTCTGTTAAAACTTAATGGGCTCAGGGGAGGCGAGAAAGTCGCAAACTCCCTCTGTTACTTTAGTATTTAAAAAAACGAGTGAATTATACATTTTTTAATGTCATATTTTGTAACATTTTTTTATTTTTGTACTATGATTTTTTTTCTTTCAATATTTTGAGGAGGTACTGCCTCCCTTGCCTCCTCAGAGGAAACGCCCTGATAAATACATTTATATATTATAACTTTACTGTCATTTTTAATACATTTTATGCATAATTGCTGAATACAAGTAATACTTTAGTCTTACTGACCCAACTTTTCAACAGTAGTGTATAAAAATGAAGCAGAAAAGTTGTACTAGTAACTTTGTCAGTCTTTTGCCTCCCACGTTTACAAGAAGTGTCTGCATATTTTTGATCGTGAGATGCTTTCTTAGCTGTCTTGATGTCTTTGCTGAGCATGTCATTTTGTTTTCATTTCAGGTGGTTTCATCCCAACATCACTGGGATCGAAGCAGAAACCCTGCTCCTGACACGGGGCGTCCATGGCAGCTTTCTAGCGAGACCCAGCAAGAGCAACCCAGGAGATTTCACTCTGTCTGTCAGGTCGGCATATGTACTGTCCTATCGTGTGCACTCCTCCACATCTGCCCCACTCTGCTCTTAAATTATGCTTTTTTTCCCACAGGACTCTTATGTCGTTTGTGAAGTTGAGCCTGAATTGCAACTCTCTCCTGTTAAATGTTTATCTGTGTTATTGATTTTTTTTAGAAGTGTACTTGTTAGTCTAGCTGGCTGTTTCCATGCTTAGTAAAGCATTAAAATGCTTGTTTGTGTCATAGATTTCTATGCCAAGTCCATGTTTGTTTCATGCAGTGAAAACTCAAGAGAGCACTTTATAAAATACAAACACAATAGGGAATATTCACTAAATAGTACATTGCAATACATTGCGTTCTGTCAGAGCATTTTGAGGATGACAGCAGTATTTATATTGGTTGCTATCCGTTTTAGATGCTTGAACATGGATGACAATAACAGCACTTTCCCTCCCATTTTCTAGAACCTCTGGGCTCTTAAGTTGCCCCTGGGCTGGTGCTTAAGGATTACAGTGTCAGCTTGTGGGCAGGTCTGTGAGCCATTGCAGCTGCTTGTCCGATGAGTGATTGGAGAGTAGATGGATGGGAAGAGAGAGAGAGAAACAGGCTTTCATAATAGCTTTAAGATGTGGAGGCCATGGAGCCCCAGACCTGCTGTTTGTGGTTATGGTGGTAAGATCTCTCACTGTATCTAATGTTCTCCAGAACTCAGGCCGCGTGGCTCAGCTCCACCACAAGCCTTTAGGGCCTGTAGACTGATTTATCTGGCCAGCTGTGAAGCGATGAGGTCAGCTTGTTCTGATTATCAGATTAATGGTATATCAACAAGGTAATAGTGAAGGCTGTTGATTAGTGTATTGTTGGACACATGTTTTGTGCTTTTCAGGAGCAAATTACTGGAATATACACAAACATAGCTCTGTTCCAAATTCTAGTGGAACAACAAAGTTCTAGTGAGCTCCCTAATTCCTAGGAGCTGCCTTCGTAACTATCTTGAAACCTCATGAGTGAACAATTTGGAATGCACTTCATAGGTTGCAACTCTGTGCGGCATACAAATAATGCTCCACGGCTCTCATTTGGTTTTATTAGAGTTTGACATCAGCAGACTTTGAACTATTTGTATTTATATTTACCAGTATTAAATGCAATCACCCACCATCTTGGATTTTTTTTTTAGAACTGTTGCAGCACATTCTAGAATTGCCAACAACTTTTTTTTCAAACAATGAAATGGTATTAGATTTGAAATTCCACTTGAAGAATTAATGCAACATACTTGACTTTTAAGATTTTTGCATGAAATATAATATTGTTTTTGGGCCACATTCATATTTACATAGAGATCATTTTAAAAGTTGTCAAAAAAGTCTATCGATTGATCTTTTTTATTTATTTATATTTATTTACAGTGATTGACTCAATTGCAAAACCACCCATTTTTACTTATATTGTACTTTTTGCTTTATAAAGAATCTGGTGGTTTTACCATACTACATGCATAGAGGTAATCAAAAAATAATAATTAGGAACATTAAAATTGATCAAGAGTTGATCAAGAGTCCAGCTGAGATGGACTGACCCATGTTTATTACATGGCACATAGAAATACTTCATTATGATTGGTCAGCTGCATCATTCTGATTGTTAATATATTTTTGTACAATTACTGCTAGACGTTATATATTTAACCGTTGTCCAAATGACCGGTTCGTTATGTGATGTTTTATTTTTCTCTGTATTGTCACATAATCTTTTCTACCAAAAATGTATGTTCATGTCAGAGTCCAAGATTTATTTAAGAATAATAACAATCCATGATACCATCCATGACAAATATCATGACTTACAGAATGTAGACTCAGTAAAACAAATAAATACATAACATAATTTCAAATAACATTTCATAGCAAGTGTGTTTGGAATGTAGTGAGCAAATTTGTAGATAAAGAAGCATAAAATGTACCTAATGCATCAGTACAAGAGTTATGCAGATATCAGCTGAAAGCCAAACAAACCGTCTCACTGCCATTCTGCCTCTCAGACCTAATGTAGGCACATAAGTAATTACAAAGTTAAGAGGAAAAGTCTTCCCTTAAAATGCATTATTAGATAAAGGGAGGAGTCATATGGCCAAATGGACACCTAGGGACTCCATCGCATTATCTTCCCCTCCTCCATGCTTCTGTTTCTCTTATCTGTCTCGCACCATTTTTCCTGGGTGGAAACTATTGCTCGGCGTCTGCTCTATTGTTAACCGTTAAGTAGCAGACAGAACGCTGGGAGCCGAGTCACTGCGCTGCAGTGTAACATATGATGTGTCAGGGCCAGGTGAAATGTGTCAGGTGATGTTTCCTGTCGGGCTGTTATGGCTATCAGGAGCAGGCCAAAGGAAGTGACCCTCTGAAACTGTTTTCACATTCACGATGCATATAGTTTGACGCACTACATTGGGTTAAACTTTCACTGGGACTATTACTCTAGTAACAATCAATCCAGACCCAGTGTGAATAGATTGTGAAGTGAAAATTACGTGAAAATCTATGGAATCGTATAGAATTGTATTGTGTAACCTGAGGCAGCCTTGTAGAAGATTGTTTTGCTGCCAAATGTCTTTCACAATCCACTGGTGGCAAATGCATGTTTGACCGTCTGAACTCTGTTGAAATGTAAACAGAATTTCTAATCCAATTCCTTTTAAATAATTGTATCTTCACCACGAAAATAGAAACGTGAAGAATCACATGTGAAACCCATTTTGGGAGCCTAATGTGAAACATTGTCCACATATGTGCCGCCACATGGAGTTCTGGAGAAAAATATCACTTCTGGTGGTAAAAGTTGTTATAATACTCAACAGATTACTTACATAAGCAAGATTTGGATTATCATACTTACAATTAGATTTAAACTGTATATTATGTTGCAGTTCCTAATTAAGTTACTAGTGAGTAAATCACTGATTTCATTTACTTACCCAAGTCAATTTTACTTTCGTTTGGCAATTGGCAAGTGTTATTTTTGGGCCCTGTGTGCAACACTTGATTGTGTTAAGGAAGGACATGTAATATGGTTGAAAAATAGCTGAACACCTCTGCCAAGTTCATCCTTGAGTTTCTCTAACAAGAAAATCATCATAGACACATTAATGCTCTTCATTCGTTAGCATGTGTTGCTCCAGTGATAGTGATTTTACAGTAACAGACTGAACCTTTAAGCGTAGACATGTACAGGAGCTCAATAGCTGAATTGTGTTTCTCGGTTTCTGCAGAGGCTGGCTTTATCAGGAAAATCAATGATGAACTCATGCTCGAAGATAAAATTAGTCATCAGGCGTCCTTGAATCTGACAGTAGCCAGAGCTCAGTCATTCTACTCTGACTCTGAACATGTTACAGCCTCATGCAAATGACTGAATCACATTCACACATTCCGAACATTTACATTTGAGTTGAAGGAGTCTGACAGGGTGCTATCGGTCTGTTATAAAACAGCCAATAAAAATACCAGAAGGACGGCAAGTTGGCAGTTACATTGAATATATTGCAATTAGTGCACTTGTTTAATGCAGTACCAAATAAGAAAGTTCATTGTGTTTCTTGTATTGCATATTTGATATCTATCAAATTCAGAAAGTACATGCGCATGAGAGTAAGATAAGGTCTTTTGGGGATATCCAGAGATGTCTCAATTGTAAAAATGATTCATAAAATATTGTTTTTTAATAATTGTTTGAATTTTACTGTATATACTGTAAGTGACATTATTTGTAAATTTAATTTAGATATAGTTTTTTCATTTAAAAATGATATATATAATTTATTTGATATGTTTTCTTATAATGTTATTTGTAGATTTATTATCATTAGTATTATGAAAAACCAATGTATGTGTGTGTGTGTGTGTGTGTGTGTGTGTGTGCGTGTGTGTGTGCGTGTGCGTGCGTGTGCGTGCGTGTGTGAGAGAGAGATTGCATTAGTAGCCCAACCGGACCCAGAGCACAGAGCCGCTCATCTGCTGCAGTCAGCAGCCATTAGCCCCACACTGCTGAGACCGTGCTGCTCTGCCTCCTCTGTTACCTCCATAATGCAATTACACAGTGGAGAGTGCAATTTCATGAGCCAGGCCAGTGATGGATAGAGCGATGAATTCCTTGAGAAAGCCAGAGAAATTAAATTGGAGAGGAATCATGGTCTCATTTTAGATCGGTTGCTGTTTTTTCGCTTGATTTAGTTTTTCTGCAGTTTTATGTGTGTGTGTTTGAGCTGGATTGCTGTAGTTGGTATGATCTGCTCACAAAGCGTTAAGTTGTGGTTTTGTGCCTGAGCACAGCTGATTATATCTATGCAGGTGTTCCTTTCTGCTTTTTCCATACGCTGTCATTTAAAGCTGCAGTGCAGTCTTTGACGGTTTTGATGACAGTATACCTGAAGTCTACTGAGAGTCATTTTCCATTAAGTGTATTGTGTTTATAATTTTGGTTGCTCCTCGCTTTTTTACTTTTTTTTCTCCCCAAATCTCTAAGGTCATTTGTCTAAGCAGATAAGAATGTCTTCAATCTCAGTGTCTTAGCATTATTCTCAAATATAAATTGAGCATTATTTTCATTTTTCTGTCTTTGCTGTCTGATTAATGAAAAAGTTCAAATCAAGTTCTGTTACTTAAGTAATGTGTACATTTCTTCTTTTTTTTGGTTTTATTTCTTATTAACAGTATTTGCAAAGACCCATCAACACCAAACCATAACTGTGTTCCTATTAATTTGTATTAGTACTATATTTTTAATCTAAAAGGAACAGAATATGATGTTCACTGCAAAATTATATACCACGAAAAATGCTCAAAAGGTTTTTTTAATCATTACACATTGTTTTTTTATAATAAAAACATACAGCTAAAATGTAATTTTATGATGGCTATAAAATTATAAAAGCTTTTTCTAGTAAATTTGAATTTGTTTGTAATAGTCAGCTGGTTGTAATTGATGCTATTATTAGTCACATTTTGATGAAACCTCATTTGTGTCTGCTAAAACTCTACCATTGTAAGATAATTCCCTCAGCATTTACCCTGGCTTAAAGTGTGTAAAGTGTGAGTTTTTAATGCCAGCCTCCTAACTGTTATCTGTCTTTTCCATCTTTTCCATCCTGTCTGTCATCCCTCATGTCCTCCCTCCCTGCATTTTCCCTGTTGTGTCCCATCTGTTTGTTCTGGGCAGGAGGAACGATGAGGTCACCCATATTAAAATCCAGAACTCGGGAGACTATTATGACCTGTACGGAGGGGAGAAGTTCGCCACGCTGGCTGAATTGGTCCAGTACTACACCGAGCAGCACGACCTCCTGCGGGAACGCAATGGAGATGTTATCGAGCTGAAATACCCCCTCAACTGCAAAGACCCCACGTCTGAGAGGTACGGCAGCTCCAGATCCACTCGGAGCGCTTCGAGCTTGATAGTGGCATCAGTATGGACAGAAGAAATCCTGCCCCCTAGTGTTCCAACCCTGCAGAGGGCTGTTCATTAGAAAGGAAGAGTTGCATACTGTGGCAGAGCTCAGCTAGACTGTGCTTATCTTGATTTCTTGACTAATAGTTTGTTTTAGCGCTGTGGAGCAGGTCCTTTCTTGATTCTGTTTGTATTTGATGTTTATGCGTTAGAGGTCCAGTCTCATTTTAGTGAACTTTGTAACTTCCTTCACCTAAACATATTTGGGTTTGGTGTTTATATGGCGTCTATATGGTGCAAACATCCTCTAGGTTGTGAAATCGAAGTGAAATATTTATATACGTAAAACATTGAGGAAAAACATTGTATTTATATTCAGAAATGATATGTGGTTCGTTTTTGTGGTTTTTCCAGTTTATGAGCGAGTGCCTCCCACACATATCCTCATATCATGAGAGCTCACAGCGTCTTTACATTTGCATGATCTCTACGAACACCCCTGCGCATTTTCCGACCACAAGCTATAGTTTACACTATAGTTTCTATAGTGAAAGTTGGATATGTGCATTTCAAGTACAAACGTGCACGTTTTTGTGGGCGATGATAAAAAAGCAGGCGTTCTTGTGTGTGGGCGCAGCCATTATTAATCACTTACATTACAATAAGAAGGTTTGCATATGAAACATTGCAGGAAACATGTGTTTAGATGCAGAGATTAGGATTGTTGTGTTTTTAAATGCAGTTTTCAAAAAACATAATTTATTCCAGATTGAATTTATTCATGATTTCTGAAGGATCGTGTGTCACTGAAGACTGGAGTAGTGGCTGCTGAAAACTCAGATTTGCGATTACAGGAAAAAAATATCTCAATATTTGTATTTCTGTGCCTCATTGTTGTGTTTTACCTGTTCTCAGGTGGTATCATGGACATCTCTCAGGGAAGGATGCTGAAAAGCTCCTTACAGAGAAAGGTAAATCCGGCAGCTTCCTGGTGAGAGAAAGCCAGAGTAAACCAGGAGACTTTGTGCTTTCTGTCCTCACTAATGAAGAAAAGCATGAAAACGTAGACCGCAAGACTAAAGTTACCCATGTCATGATCCGTTATCAGGTAAATGTGGAATAAAACTTAAAAAGCATTTTCTCAAGAAAAGAAAGCTCAGCCTTTTTAAAGAGACATTTCTTATCTGATCTGTTTGACCAGGATGGAAAATATGATGTAGGAGGAGGGGAGAGGTTTGACACTTTGGCAGATTTAGTGGAGCATTATAAGAAAAACCCCATGGTTGAGAAGAGTGGAATTGTTGTACACCTTAAACAGGTGAGTAAATCAAGCCTGGAAGGGATATATGTTTTCCACACAAACAGTGAATTACGAATGCAAAAACAAAACAAGTACATAAAATAATACACTACCGTTCAAAAACTTGGGGTCAATAAGCTTATTTATTATTGTTTAACTTTCTATTCATTAAAATACCTGGAAAATCATGTTTTTTACAAAAATATTAAGCAGCACAACTGTTTTCAACACTGATATATTTCTTGAACAGCATATCAGAATATTAAAATGATTTCTGAAAGATCGTGTGACACTGAAGACTGCTGAAAATTCAGCTTTACATCACAGGAATAAAATTACATTTGAAAATATATTAAAATAGAAAACAGTTATTTTAAATTGTAATATTTCACTACATAATATCAAATAAATCCAGCCTTGGTGAGCATAAGAGAATTGTCTCAAAACATATATATATATATATATATATAATTTGAAACCTAACAAATAAATTTCTGTGTAAATATTTTGTTTTAAATGTTTAGCTTGAAGTGTGTTTGTGCTTTAATCCTTTTAATTAAACGCCAGTCTTTTATCCCTCATAATTACATAAGTACAATTACAAATTCCTTTTGACATTTTCTTGATGTTTTTATCTTTCTTTCTCTATGTTCAAGCCATTCAATGCCACAAGGATAAATGCAGCAAACATTGAAAACAGGGTACGAGAATTAAATAAAGTAGCTGACAACTCAGAGAAACCCAAGCAAGGCTTCTGGGAAGAATTTGAGGTATTTCTGTCCATATTCATTCTTCTACTCATATTTTCTGTTCATCGTGGGATGTGATGATTCAGTCCAGGTTTTGTTTGAAAGAATAGACAGCGTACTTTCCGCGGTGGTAAACCTCAGAGGAGTGTGATATGAGAGTTGTTTATAAAAAGACTCTGCTCGCTGACCTCCTAAACTGCAGTTCCTGTTGGGCGGTAACTGTCCAGATAAATGAGACATTCCTGCAGGGGGTGCTGACTTAACATAACATCTCATTACACAGCAAAGTCAGAATGGATACTTTCCAGGGTTCATTACTTGATACATCGAACCAAGTTTCATCCTTACTTACTTTATCTTGTCCCTTGTGGTTCTGTAGGTTTTACAGCAGCAAGAATGTAAACTCCTTTACCCCAGGAAAGAGGGGCAGAGACCAGAAAACAAAAACAAGAACAGATATAAGAACATTCTACCATGTGAGTAACTCTTTTTCAGGTTTAATAATAGACAGATATGTTTCATAATTTAATGAGAGAGCAGCAGCTGATCTCCAGGGCTCTTGTTCCTGCTTTGATCATCATTTTCTCTGTTGCAGTTGACACCACTCGAGTGCAGATCAAGGAGGCGGATCCTGACGTGCCATGCTCCGATTACATCAACGCTAACTATATCCGAGTAATCCCTCTCTTCACTCATAATACTTGCATGTCAATCTAAATGTCAAGCTTTTGCTGGGTTACTGGAACTGTGATCAAAATGTGTACACACTGCATGTTCTTTATAATCCTGAGTGTTGTCTTTATTGTTTTTTTTTTTTTTCATTTAGAGCATGAATGAAGAAGGTCGCCATATGGATGAAGGTAAAGTGTTCATCGCCACTCAGGGTTCCCTTCAGAACACCGTCCTAGACTTCTGGAAAATGGTGTACCAGGAAAACACTCATGTTATTGTGATGACAACCAAGGAGATGGAGAGAGGACGGGTGAGGTCCAGCACTGGACATAAGATTAAATTCACAAGATCAAAAACGCACAGCGCATATTTTGCAATATGTAAAAAATAAATAAAAATTATTATTATTGATTATTTAAAAAAAACAGGTGAAAAATAAATGTGATTAAATTAAATTAATTTGAAAAGTACTCCTTTTTAAAATATTAATACAAATATTTCAATTCAAAACACCACTGTTTAACTAAATGTACAACACATTTTTTGTGGGGGGGGACTAAAAACAGAACAAGTGTGTGCGGTACTGGCCGGACTTAAATTCAACAAAGGAGTTTGGGAAGGTGTGTGTGAAGAACATTGAGGAGCACACAGCTCAGGACTACATACGGCGAGAGCTTGAAGTCACTCGTCTAGACAGGGTAAGATCACTCTCATGACAGTTGAGATGACGGTACTGGAGGGCAGTCATGACCTTTGACCTTTTTGTTTACAGTAGCAGCTTGGAGAGAACCTTCTACATTACTTTAGTGACATGTTATGTTAAATTTTTGGACAGTGTTTTTCCTTAATTTTGTTTAATAATCTGATGTTTTTTTTATCTGTTATAAAGAGAGAGCCTCCTAGGTGTATCTGGCACTATCAGTACCTGAGCTGGCCTGATCACGGTGTTCCCAATGAACCTGGAGGAGTCTTGAGTTTCCTGGAGCAAGTCAACAGAACCCAGAGTGCCATTCCAGAGAGTGGACCGATAGTGGTTCACTGCAGGTATAGCAGACCTCACACAGTGTAGTTTTGAGAGTGCCACACTCATAAAGCATTGCTTAACTGAGTTGATTATATCAGATGTCAACACAGCTGTTTAAAAATATAACATTTTCCCCATAATCTAAACTTCCATTTGTCAATGTCATTCTAGTGCAGGGATTGGAAGAACAGGCACAATTATTGTGATTGACATCCTTATCGACATCATAAACAGACAAGGTAGCTGTTTTATATTAAATTATCTCTGTTATGAATGTTATGCCTTGATGATAAAAAAATAACCCAACTGAACTGACTCTCTAAGGGTTGGATTGTGACATCGACATCCCAAAGACCATCCAGAGAGTGCGCCAGCAACGGTCCGGTATGGTTCAGACCGAGGCCCAGTACAAGTTCATCTACATGGCTGTTCAGCAATACATTGACACGGCTCAGAAGAGACTGGAAGAGGAGCAGGTGCTTACACGCTTCATTTCACCTGATAATAATGTGACAAATTCACTGACGGAATGATACATCAAAGCTTCTTTTGGATTCGGCTCTTATTTATTTTTTAGGACTGTCAAAGTTAGTTAACTAAATTAACTATTTGAAGAGTTTGATGAAACATTAAAACTTTTTTGTGTATCTTAGATAAGTAAAGAGCAATTCTGCATAAATGTAGCTTCCTCCAGTACTGTTTGATAGATACGGTATGCATGTACACTACCATCCAAGATTTTATGCCCACCAAGCTGCATTTATTTGACGAAAAATACAGTAAAAATAGAAATACTGTGAAATATTGTTACAATTTAAAATAACTAAATAAATAACTATTTTGTATTTGAATATATTTTGAAATGTAATTGATATCTGTGATGGCACAGCTGGTGTTTCAGCATCCTTACTCAAGTCTTGAGTGCCACATGATCCTTCAGAAATCATTCGTATATGCTGATTTGGTGCACAACAACATTTATTATTATTATCAATCCTGAATAGGTTGCTGCCTAATGTTTTTGTGGAAAACATTCATTTTTTAGGATATTTTGTTGAATATAAGGTTAAGTACTAAAGATATTTGACATCCATTATTTCTATAAATTAAAATGCGTCATTTTTACTATCCTTGTTTTGTTTTTGTTTTTCTTTTGCAGAGGAATAAAACAATGGAGAGAGAGTACTCTAACATCAAGTACCCACAGATGTCAAATGCCAGAGCCAAGCCAAACATGAGCTCGTCTCGCTCTTCATCTGTGTAAGTGCTGATTTCCTGTGTTGCACAAACACACTTTGAAAAATGGCCCACACAGTGTTCTTACTGGAAAACCTTTAATGAGTTTCTTTAGGTAAACTCTACTATCTCCTACACTTCCTCAATTCTAAATGTATTTATTGCTAAGTGAATCATTTTCCGTCAAAGGGTTCTGACGCTGCTGTGAGTCAGTTGTTCTAGAACACAATATGCAACTTCATACAGTGCATCAAATCATAAACTATGTTCGTAACTGTGTCAGTTTCGATTTTGTAGCATCCCTATAATCAAATAGATTTGAATAGTATTTTTATTCCTATTTATTTTAGTAACACGCTTCTATTCAACTCTTCCACAGAATGAACGATGACTCCGGTGTTTATGAGAATTTGAACATCAAAAATCCAAAGGGCTCCACCAGCAGCAATGCCAGGAGATAAGCCATGTGGGCTGCTGTCTCAGGGACTCTGGGAGTATGTTTTTCCACCCTCGCTCTCACAGTGTTACATTGCTGCAGCCATGCTTATGCACACACACACACACACACACACTGCATCAAGGCTGTTGGAGTAGAGATACAGAAGCAAAATGAGTAGGAGAAAGACAGTAAAGAACAGATGGGGGTGAGAGTTGTGTCTTTGTTGCAGCCCACTATCAGAAAAAGTATTATCTTACAGAAATGGCCTCGAAAATAACACCATACTTCAAAGATTACGCACAACTTCTGATGTTTTCAAAGGTTATTCATAAACATAAATACATCAAATTGTATTTGATGTATTTATGTTTATAAATACATCAAATACAATCTATAATATGGTTAAATAATAGTAAATTATAAAAAATAATAATAATTTCTTGTTTTTCCTGTTTTGCGTACTTTTTGTTTGTTTGTTTGTTTGTTTGTTTAAAAAAAAATCTTAGAATTTCTGTTCTTTTGAAATTTCTATTCATCAAACAAATCCTAATAATAATAAATGTTTCTTGAGCACTAAATCCACATATTACAATGATTTCTGAAGAATCATGTGGCACTGAAGACTGGAGTAATGGCTGCTGAAAATTCAGAATTGCCAACACAGGAATATAGGACATTTTAAAATTGATTTAGTCATTTAGCATAAAATATATCTTTAAATAAAAGTCAGTTATTTTAAATTGTAATTTTTCACATTATTACAGTTTTTTCTGTATTTTTTATCAAATAAATGCAGCCATTACTTTCTTTATGACTGATGACTGTTGGGTATTTAAATAAGTACTTATGTCATATATATTTACTTTGGTCTTCCAAGTCCCATAATTCACAGGATTGGGAATTATGCATAATATTAATGTTATCTATGGCTTTGTTTACACTGACAGCAAAAATCCAAATGTAGGCATATACTGAAATCTAGCTAGTTATTTGTTGACTGAATAGCAAACACCTCTTGAAGTCATATCCATAGAGTATGTGGTTTGGGTTTATTGTATTGTATTTTATTCTATTTCTTAATTTTTTTAAATAGTGTTATTTTTCAGACCAAAGTTGAAATATGCATTTTTAGCTTGCAGAATTTAGAACATTTTACTCTAGATATAGGGGGGAAAGGCTCATGTGTCCACTCATATGTCCATACAATGTCCATTTTTCCTCCTCTTTCCATACTGACAGCTTGGCACTCAGCCTTTGTAAAAGAAAGTCATTTGGCATCTTGCTGACGCCTACATCATTACTATAGCAACCAGTGTACAGTAGATCCACCAGATAACGACTCCACTGCCTGAACTAATGCATCAGATTTGCATTTGCAAAAGAACCAAAACATATGAAAGTGGCACACCTTTTTAAAGAATGCATCTCTAAATGTTCTCGTCCTTTCCTTTGCAGTTCCAGCAGAGGTGCTGTGTAGAAGCACCTGATCATGGAGCGACACTGGATTACAGCACTGGGGGGTGGGGGGCACCAGCAGCGCCTACGCTGAGGCGAAGAGATTCCACCGAAATCTCCAACAGCTCCTCTCTTCATTTCCTCAATGACTACATCTGAGAAACTCACACTCCAAAACCAAGTGCCTCAACAGCAGCCGAAATTGTTCCTGCAAAGGACGAGTGACTTGGTGCTTTCTCTCCCCACTTCTAGTCTAACAAGCCTCTCTACGCTGCACTAAGCTACATGATGGTTTGTACATGTGTGAAATATATATTAATTATTAATATTTACACTCAGTGACGTAACTTTGGATGAAGCTATGCTCTTTCCATGCTGTCTACGGCTGTTTCCAGACCTTGCTTCTACTGGATGTCGTCTACTGTAACCAAAGACCTTTGATATGTATCTCACAAGCAGCGGTTATTTGCGCTCTGCTGAGTGATGCTCGTGGCACGGTGATATAAGAAGAAGAAAAGTACACCGTCCTGCCTCAAGGGTCCTCCCCTTTTCTTTTTAGAGCACATGGGAGGTGATTGGTCAAAGTTCGACCAATGATTTGGATACCTTATGTAAGTAGGTGTTTTAAATGGGCTGATTTGGTACAGTGTGGCAGAATCTATACAGTATGTGCCAATTATCAGCCTGTACATCTTATTCACAAAAGCTTCTGCTTTGATGATTTTTTATTGAGCATTACCTCCAGGCAAATGGAAGTCAAGTGCTACTGTCAATCAAAGGCTTATCAACCAATCAGGTTGCCTCTTCATCAGGGGGCTCCTCCCTCTATGCGAGGGTTTATTGTTCTGAAAACAGGTGAGCCTTTATTAGATATAGTTTTGTTTGTTTGTTACTAGTCGTTTTGTTTGCAACTTTGATTCCTTTAGAGCTATTTGATTTTGTGATATTTGTGAATGTGATTATGAAATCTAGGCCTGGCATTTTTTGATATAATGCATTTTTGACTATATTATTCCGCATTTTCCTCCTAAGAGACACATTAAGCTCTTTTATCGCATATAAACAGGGTATGTGTGTATTGCGGTGTTATAAATAGCCCGATAAAGCTCTTTACGTCACTAGCGGGTTGTGATTGCACTGAGGAGGCCAAACGTAAATTGAAAAACGTGGTGTTACTAAACATTACAATAGAGGGGTTATGTCAGGATGTCGAGCAGTCTGTTGATGTAAATGACATTTCGGTGGAGACTTTAGCTAAAAAGGAGGCAGGCCAGATGGCCCACAGCTAAGATTAAAGAAATAGATTTGTGTAGGGCGAAAAAAGTAATTTAAAACATGGTCGTAATCCACACATAGCTATTATTAGGTGAGGTCAGCAGTGATGTCATAAGATACACTGCCAGGCCAGTAAGGTTTTTTTTGTTGTTTAAGAAATTAATACTTTTATTCAGCAGGAATAAAAAATGTATCATGTTTTCCACGGAAAAAAAATGTAAGCAGCACAAACTTTTTTAACATTAGATGATGATTAAATATCTTGAGCAGCCTGGAATGATTTCTGAATGATCATGATGTGATACTGAAGACTGAAGTAATGGCTGCTTTGCCATCACAGGAATAAATTACAATTAATACAAATAGATAAAAAAAAAAAAAATTGCAATACTATTTTTACAATATTTTTGTTTTGGCTGTATTTTTGGAGGTCATATATGCAGCCTATATTTGGTCATACTTTCAGCCTTGGTGAAAAAGCGTAAAATGTTACCGACCAAAACCTTAAAAGCAGTGTACGTCTTTGCTTAGATAAAGCAGGGCATAATGTACGTGATTAATCAGCGTCTGACTGTGAATGTGGTGTTAGTTTTGGCCACATGAGGGGATCTGTGATGTCACGATCTGAAGGGCTACCGTACATGTTCAGAGAAAGGCCTGGGTCTGCTTTTTTTGCACTTGAATGGATGAAATGTTTGGGTTTTATACTAGAGAACCAGTTCGTCAGACCTTGGAATGACTGACTGACTGATTGAATGAATTAGTGATTTATGTACCTGATCATGTGACAGCAATGTACTACTGGCTGCTGTTTAAATTTGTTTTATTTTTACAGCTGTGAAAATGGGTCAAAGATGTAATGACTTGAATTTCAATTTGAACTGCTGCAAGGTATAGTGTCAATGGCTGTCCGAATGTCCTTTTGCTTGGAGGTATATATAATGGATATTTTTTGTTGATTTTCCATCAGTGTGGTGTTTTGTGTTTTTATTGGGTCAGTTATTGATTTGTTGTAAATTGTACATTTCATTTGATTGTTAATACAGCAATGGAAATATTCACAGCCGTTTAGCATATTATTTTAGGACGATGTTAACATTTATTATTATTATTACTTCTACTATTATACAAAACATCAACAGTTATGAAGCTACCTGCTTGCATAAATCACAATTTTGAAGTCTTCTTTTTAAATTTACTTGAATACTGTTGGTGTTTTTTTTTTATCTCAGTTGGTGATCAGTGGGTTTGATCTGAATTGTGTCGTACTGATTGTCCTTGTGTGATAAAGACTGTTCCCTCTTGCACTGGTTCAGCCTAAAATGCCTTTTGCCCTGAAAGATACAGCTGATGTAAAGACTTGTATCTCAAATAACAATACAAGACTAGTTATTGCATAATAAAGCATACACTGGGAACTTTCAACTAATTGTCTTTGACTCACTTCACCTTGCTCCAAAAAAAAACAGTTTAAAATATTTAAAATAATTCATTCCCACGAAACACACAGTGGAATAGTTTACGGTGGTGTGTGTGTTCAGAGCACCCGTCGCCGCAGGGCTTAGGTTTCAGACGGTTATTCTTTGAGGCGTGTTCGTTTAACCGTCCCAGAGCCGGAAGTGAGAAGTTAAGAGCCACGTGAAGCTGTTTGCTTTTCCTTTCTTTTGTGCGTCGACCTGAGTTATCAGTCCTATCATGAATATTGCACCTATGAAAACTGAAAAACATTTAATAACACCATTCCTTGAACTTCCTTGTGCGGTTTACAGCAACAATTATTTATTTTTTGTAAACAAAATACTCTTCATGGAATGTAATACTATCAAATAAAATATATACATAAATGTACAAGTAAAAAACATTGTTTCCTTTGGATTGAGTTGAGGCCACATTTACAATTTCTCATGGTCAAAGTCCAGTCATTTCAATAGGAATCTGTGCGAGTTTATCACGAGAGTGGAAAAAGTTCTCAAAACAGATTTCACTCGTGATGTTGGTAATATGAATTTGCGAATTGCTTGGTTTGCATGTTTCTTTTAATCACATCACTACTGATTGGACCTTTTTTGCTCGCAAATTTGCACCAGAACTTCGCTAATGTGACATTACTTTGTATCGTTTTGGCTTTTGTTTTATAAAAATGTTGTTTTGATCAATGTTGATCATCAATCAGTTTTGTCACGCTCCTTCACATGATCCCGATACAGTTCTTCAGTCTTTACCGCAGTCCAGCTGCTTGCCTTTAGTCCTTTAGCACCCAGCAGCTTTGCACAAAGGTATGGATGTAAACTGATACCGGTCATCCTGATTTAGCCAAAATCCATCTAGACATGTCTGTCTCACTTATACATGGACTGTAGTAGTAGTAGAAGGTGTGGTAGTAGATATCTGCAAGTTCTGGGGCGCACAACGCATGGAGCCCGTCGTGACGATGCACTGCAGGGGCCACAGAACGATCCCCAGCAGCAGCAGCATGAGGAATACGAAGAGCATCAAACGCTTCCAATCCATCAGCCGTTCCATAAGCCCAAGTCGCGGTCGAGTTTGGGAAGAAGATACAGCGCTTTGTCCACTGGCCCCAATATCGACACAGATGCAGAATGCTGGCACGCCTGGAATATCTATTGGTCGTTGTTGGTAGCAAAGCCTCTCCCCATCCATCCACACGGGCTCCTCTTGCTGCTGGTGGACGGGGAGGCGACACAGCACCTCCTGGCTGGTGGTCAAAGCCGGAGGCCCCTTCTTTGGGATGGTAGTGGGCTGGCGGCAGAAGGGGCAGGAGATTTTAGAGTTTTGGGGGTCCATGGAGGTGGTCATAATGCGGGAGAGGCACTCGAGGCAGAAGGTGTGAGTGCAGTCCAACTGTTTTGGCGTTTTGAAGACGTTGTCGTAGGTGTTGAAGCAGATGGAGCACTCGGGATGAGAGCTCACCCTCTCCAGGTCTGTTTCTAGCGGGACCACCCGGGTGTGCCACACCGCAGGGTTCGGCTCCATTTCCCAGGGATATGGTCTTCCACTCTCTTCCTCGTGCGGATTCACTGGAACAAGCAAGACAAACATCACAAAATGAATCTAGGTTCATTCCGTAGACTCTAAAGCAAAACTAGGGCACAGCTTATGAAGTAAACATTTACCGCCAGGTGATTTATGATTGTTTGCATGTGGACAGCACTGATAATACACATTTGTATGGACATTACAGTGCAATCAGAAATGGGCCACAGAACAAGCCTAAGCAAGCAGATGGATTCATCATCATGCCTTTGTATGATGCCCTTTAAAACAATTAACTGTGACTTTGAGTTGGTCATTGGTTATACAAAATAGGTCATCAGTTTGACACAAAAACTTGTTACTGTGCATTCACTGTTACAAATTGTATTGTGTTGTTTTGTTTCACAACAATTTGCCCTCCTGCATTTCCTCGCTTTAGACCATAGATATAAAGATTCTTCAATGGTTCTTTGTAACATTGTAATCGTTTCTGGGTTGATGCACCAGTACATTTTTCTAACAGTACTGTTTTCTAAAGATGTATAAAATGAAAAGATTCTTCACTGGTTCTTTGCAAACCTTTAGGTTCAGCAAAGAACCACTTTCACTGTATACACACTGTGGAGTTTTTTTAGGTTATTAAAATGTTCTTCACACAAGAAAAATGGTTCATTTAAGAACTGGAAGGCTCTTTGGGGAACCCAAATGGTTCTTCTATGCCATCACCGAAACCTTAGAACCTTTTTTTCAAGAGTGTATAGGGTTCTTGGTTTGATATTTAGTTCTTTAGAGATCAAGAGTTTTTTAATGTTGCATTATTGGTTACTCAGTTCTTCATTGATTTTTTTGTTTTTTAAAACAGCAGTACATAGGCCTAGATATTTTTCTGAAGAACTAAATAGTAAAAAAGTTCTTAAAATATTCTTAAATAGTTATTTGTAGCCCTTTTGGTTAAAGCAAAGATTTGTCTTATCAATAACCATTTTTTCATTCATATTTAGCATCCAAAGGTTCTTTCGGAATTGATTAAATGTTTTTAAGGTTCTGTGGCGTTAAGCTGGAAAAAAACTTCTGTTCTAATTATAATCTATTTTTTAAGTAAGTACAGAAGTTTAGTAAAGGTCAAACACCCATGCTTACAATGTTAGTAAGACACAGACCGCTTTGTTGTCCTTGTTCTGCCAACGTCAGCACCACTGTCCTTCAAAAACCCTTTCAGCACGCTAAGGCTCTCTAAAAGTCATCGCTCCACTAGTCCTGGCATTTGGAGCCGAGAAGAATTTTATCAACAGGGTGACTCTACAGCTCACTACATTGTATAATACAGTGAAGTATTTCTCAGAGCCCATCCTGAGCCAAATAATATGTGCTTCCAATCCAGCCTCTCTTTTGCATGCTTTTGTGCCTGTACAGGTTCAGGTGGGGGTTTGGTTGAGAGCAGATGGCCTGTTCACAAGCCCTGCAGGGCAGACCTATGTGTATGTGTGTGTATGTGTGCGTGTGTTTCTTTCTCCATCCCTGCACTGCACAATGCTCCTGTTTGTTCTCCATTATATTGGTCTGGCTTTGGCATTCCTGGAGAACAGGCCGGTGCCCAGGCAGCCAGTCTCTCAGCACTGTGTAAAACCTCAGAGCCATGGCCTTAAGAACACCTGCGGCCCGAGTCTATCCGTCTATCTCCTTTCATGATCTAGTCTTCAATGCAAAACTGTTTGACCACCATTAGTGCACGAGTTCATGGTTATTCAGTAACTCAACCGCCTCCGTTGATCCCCAGGCAAAACAAACTAAGCGTTGACACAGTTCTTGACCTGATTCTCCTTCCCCGTGTGCAGCAGGCCCTGGTGCTTGAACTTTCACATGGCACTCTCAAATGTACAGACCCTCTGTTTGATAACAAGAGCCATTAGGGAAGATAGGGAGGGGTTTGAAAGTAGCTCCACTAATTTGATTTAATGTCTAGGTTGAAGCCCAAGGACAAAACTGCAGTTAGCAAGCTAATGTGCAGCCTATGTGCTCTTATCTGGGAAAGGTCATAAACGGTTTAAGTGAAGCCCTGTTGACGCCTATAGTTTTTGGTCTCTCTAATTTAATTTGCATATAAACGGCTTCAGCAGCATTCTGTCAGTATATTTAGTCTGGATGTCTTGTGTGCATGTCTGTTTTGACATCATTATGCAAAATAACCCTGAATTTTAAATGCATTTTTTATCTGTTGTTGTGCGTTGTACTTAAAAGCCTTAAACAGGTACAGACCTTTAAGTGTGCACAATATATTACTACCATATTAATCATCAGTCTAATTTAATTTTTTATTAGTCTACATTGGATATGCAATTTCCCATGCACTTTAAAAACGCAAAAAATTTAAGAAAACGCTGGTTGTTTTTAGCAAAAATCTGAATGAATATCCATTTTCTGTAATGCGCATTATAATGTTGAGATGCCTGAATTCACTTGTAGTATTTAAAGCAATTCGATTTTTTACATTTTATTTATTTTTAATTTCAAATCTAACCTTTTTAGTTTATAATCACATTTTCTTATCGTATTGTTATGCATTGTACACTCTGCACTACCAGACCTCTGAGAACACTTTGTGTGCTCCACTTTGACTTGCAGTAACTTCACTAAGTTTGATGAAATCTTCCTCTATATTATTCTCCAGTCTTCTCAAACAAGATTAGAATGAGAGTGAGAATGAGCTTTATTGCAGGTATGTTTACACATACGAGGAATTTGTTATAATGACAGAAGTTCGACAGTGCAACAGAATGACAGCAACAGGACAGGACATAGATAATAAAAATAATAATATATAAAATAGGCAATGTACAAAAAAAAAGAAGCAAAGAATTCTTTTTTTGAGAATCACACAATAGGCAGTTAAAGTTAACGTCCCTTTGGGCATTGAGTAACCCATCCAGTTTTTTTTTTCACTTCAGTTCTATTTCCAAACGGCTGTTTTCCCTTCCGTATATCAGCCGAAGAACCACCACATGTGGCCGACAAGTATTGCACATGTTCTTACCTGTTCTGATAACTTGAGCTCTAGTGTTATCCCTGTTCCAGTGATTCCTCTTTTATCTTCTCATCACTTCGCCTCCCTAAGGACACAAATGCATTATCAGCTCTGGAGCTGTCAGCAATCCTCTTGATAATGTAATGTCCTCCTCTTAGGAGTCTGGTAATAGTGGAGCTGAACGCAGGTGGGCTGCCGGTGCCTGTCGCGCTCCTTCTCAGTGTCTCGTGTCCACTCTCACCTGCCTCAATTTATCCACTCTCTTTCAGCACTCGCTATGGAAATGACACTGATAGGCAGGAACAATAACACGGCCTTGAGGGAGTG
Source organism: Ptychobarbus kaznakovi (assembly GCA_027422405.1). Lineage (NCBI taxonomy): Eukaryota > Metazoa > Chordata > Actinopteri > Cypriniformes > Cyprinidae > Ptychobarbus > Ptychobarbus kaznakovi. Next base: position 11,074,139 of record CM049794.1, on the reverse strand, counting down.
CCAGAGAACGTGGGAGGCGGAGGGTTGGGATGAAGAAAGAATATTCATAGTATAACATTTCCATTCTCTTCATCTGCTCATCCTCTTTTTTTCTTTCTCTGTTGTTCAGTCTTCTCCAATCATTTCCCAGCATGCTGCATACTTTTATATAATCTGATTGGTTTGTATCATCATTACTTCCTGGAATTTCAGAAATATCAAAACTTAGTTACAATTGAGCATTTTACTCATTTAACATGTCAAATTAGCATTTTATCTACCATAGTCAACATGCATGCCTTCATATCAATAACTTGGGATGCGCAGTAAAATATATGAAACCACTCTCTTAAAAATAAAGGTTCTTTATAGGCATCAATGGTTCCACAAATAATTATTAAAATTATTATTTTAAGAGCTGTTCACTGAAAGGTTCTTTGGGGAACCAAAACTGGTTCTTCTATGGCATCGCTGTGAAAAACCCTTTTGGAACCTTTATTTTTAAGTGTTTAGTTGGTCGGTAAGTTTATTTTTAAATGTCGGTCTTGTCAGAGAAAGCTACAATAACAGCAAAAAAAACATTGTAGCCTTAGCGAAGGTTAACACATGAATGGTTATATCCTAACATTGTCTCATTTTTGCATGTGGGTTATTGTCATCATTATTATATGAACTCATCTGTAAGATATTATATTCATGAACTGAGCTTCTGGGCTTCTTTATTTGAGTCTTTGAAGATTTCCGTTACTGGTTACCATTAGATAAACAAACAAAACCAATAATAAAATCACAATATAATTTACTTTTACTGTGGTTTGTCACTCTATTTTTGGTTGCACTGTTATAAGGAAGAGATGGAAAAATTGATAGCGTATCAATAAACTGAGCTGTATGATTACATCTGGTTTTATGACTTTATGAGATGGGAATTGTTAGGAATACCTGCGACTGCTGACTCTCTTGTACTGGTCATTGAACAGCTAAGCACAATATCTGTTTATGGCAAAAAGACCTGGTTAAGTTCATGTTTAGTCAGGCATGCCACACAATAAAACATTTAGATTACACCCGCTGTCAATAACTAAACTGTGATGACAATAATAAAAACCAATCACATAGAGAGCAAAAAACTCTACAAGAATAATCAATACATGAACTGTTCATACTATAATGTGAGTCGACCTGCAGGAAGTAAATAGACAACGACAACAAAGTACTTTGAGTGAGCCAAACTGATGGTAATCTGTTCATCTAATATAACCTAATCCCCAATAGTCAATATCAAGTCCTCCACTTTCAGACTCTTGTCATTCCTCTGCATCTCATTCCGCAGGAATGTGGAGAATGCATGACCGATACTTCTCTGATGGTCTCACATGATCACACAACAATGCTTGCCCAATTACCTGTGAAACACTGGTGGAGCTAAATAAAGGCTCTGGAGCTGACTTCAAATCAGTGGTGAGTAACATCAACACCTTATAATGCAAGAAAATCCTTTTATTTCTCTGAATTGTTTGCAGTAACATGTTGTTGTTTGAGTCTTCAGTCATCCGAAACCACCCCTCTAAACGTGTTTTGAATTCAGTTTGTGGATTATTGTGTATTCTGTGTTAAATTATTACATCTCTTTCTTAAAATAAAAAGCATTTTTGACTGTATTAGCCCCCAAATTTACTATCGCGATACTAATGATGAGATAAGATGCAGTTACCTGGACCTGAATCTAAAAATAGTCTAAAAATAGAGATCAGCTGCTGTATTTTTATGAGAAGAAAAACTGTTTGGGAAAAGCCCTTCTCACGGTAATGAGGATAAATTATGCTTTCCTCTTAGTCATTCATTTCACAATTAATGACCAAAATGACTACACTTGTTAAATATTTCCCATGGGGTCCAAAGTTAAGAGCTCTATTCACCAAATGTGTTTCAATTAGTGAGAGGTGCATGTTTGGCATGTCTTGTGATCCACTGATCCACATAATAATAGAGTAAGCCAATCTTATAATGGAGAAAATGATATATGAACCACCTGTGTCAACCATATAAACTTTGCTTTGAACGTATTGCTTTGTCATGTATGTGTGTATATGTATCTAACCAACAGCATGTGGATTGACAGCTTCAGAGTCAAGGGAAGTGTGTGTTTTCATGATGTTTACTAAAACAGAGTCTTTACTGGAACAATAAAACTAACGGCTGTCACCCTGCCCCACACTACCGCGGAAACTCTACATAATTATGGACGCCATTAAGATTTCCGTTGAGATGCCCTTGATATCCTGACAGCAGAGGACAGGTATAACCAGCACAGTGCCTCACTGGGATATCTACTGACTAGAGATGTGGGACGGCTGTGAATTGCACACAGGTTTAAATGAATTTAAACAAAACAGTTTCATTAAAAAAAGATCAGGGTCAAAGGATTTTTTTTTTTTTATAACATGCAAGCTGGAAATCATCCCGTTTTGTCATATGCACTTTGACCTGTCTTGTGTATCTCATGGCCAATTAAGCCACAAATGTCTGTTTACTTATATTTAAGTTGTTCATTAATTCATTCATGTAAATATTTATTTCAAATTAAATTAGTTTTTGGTCCACATAGGTCAAAGGGTTTGTATAGATTGGTCAGAATCTGGAAGATTAATTCGCCACTGGTTCCTTCAAGATTTTGATGTTTTGTAAACTGCACACACCCATACCATAAGTGTGAATTTTGAAGCAGTTATGTTTGGGGTGTGAGTGTATGCAGTTCATGTTGTATAACAAAACATTAATGCTCTGTCAAGTTATGTTTACCACAGACTTTATTTTACTCATAAATTGAAAAACCCTATTCTAAAACCCCACAGGACAATCTCGAAGGAACCAGTGGTGAAGTGGTGTTCCGGGTTCTTGGGTCATATCTGCACCACTCTGTTATGACTCTCCATATCCACATGTGCACCTGGAGCAATGTCAGCATTAACCAGTTTTACACCCAAAACTCATTAACATAAATAAAACCATACTGGTCTGAGGTAAAAGGCCAAATTCAAGCAACGCCCTGCTGCCAAGATGTTGCTTTCAACAGAAGGAGCTGTAGATGGTATCCAATTCTGGCATAGATCTAAGACGACAAAGAAAGAGTATTCATTATTGATAAATATTAAAACCTATAAAAAATATTTATTGATTATAATATTAACTGTTAAAATCTTTTTAGCTTTTTTATTATTGGTGAAGTAATATTTTACCTCACTTCGGTCTTTCACAAAGACAATTACAGTATTTCATAAACAGACAAAATAAACAAAAATGGTCATGTATGCATTTCCAGTTCACTTCGCGTCTCGCTAAAAAGTGCACCCAGGTACATAAATGCCATGAGACCAGGCAACTATTGCCATGGCTCATGGTGTTCAAAACTGTGGCAGACTTGAAATGGTTAAGTATGTGTGAAATCTTTTTTTTTTTGCAAGTTCAGTTGCACATGAGTTCCAGCATTACCACATACAGGTACAGTTTTGACCGTTTTTGAAAAATTCCCCACAAACTGGTCTATAGTTAGACCTGCACAGGGACAGACACCACAACCACTGGTATAACCTGAATATCTGGACTAGTAACCAAACGGTTATAAGTTTTCAACCCTCCAATGGATGCCTCATTACCTCTTGTATCCCATTTTTGTTCCTGGGAAAAACTTGGGTGAGTGGCCCTTTAAGAAGTAGAATTAGACAGAATTAATTAATTAATTTATAGAGGGGCAGAATTGGCATACATGGCATTGATTTTCAAGTGCATTTCACACACACACACACACACACACACACACATTCCTGTGCAATATTAGGACAGAATACAGCTGGCTGGCCCCTATAATACAGCTCTATGTATACTGTCAACCTTTACAGTACATTTCAGTTAGCTGTTTTCAGTTTTTCAGTTGCACATTTTAAAATACAGTATGTGAAGCATTTACAGAGTGTCACTTTTTGTGTAATTATTGCTCATAACCCTGGTTAATTTCTAACCCTGAGTCATAAAGTCACTTTGCATAAAATATTCTGGTTAGTAATAATCAAGACCTTGTGTGTGAGCTGTGCACATCTTTCGCTACCTTTAATGCATGTTAAAATTCATAAATTCACCTGTATTGCAGCTGAGCAGTGCTGACAATCATTTACAGAACATTGGCTAACGTTCTGGGAGGTTCTGGCAGGTCTTTAAAAATGTTAGCACAAAAACATTATTTATTCATCAGTCATGGAATGTTTTTTTCTGAAATGATTTAGTTGGACGTTTGTCTAATGTTTTTTAAACGCTACTCACTATTTGTTTCAAGCGCATTCAGAAGAGAACATTCAAAAGTAACATTCCATCATGTTTGATGATGAAATAATACAATGGAACATTCCCTTTATGCAAACGTTAAAAACTGGATGTTTTAGAACTTTCAGAGAACATTCAGAAATAACGTTTTCATAACTTATTGGGAACGTTACCGAATCACTCTTAGAATATTTTTTTTATTTTAGCTGGGAACTGCTCTCTCTAAGGAACATTTAGGCCTAATGGAGTGAAAATGCTTGTGTCTGCTGTTATGTGAACAGTATAGGTCTTCTTTTGGCTCTATGTTGCAGGACAGGAAGGTTTTGGTTGACAGGAAGGATTAAGATTTGGCAAAACTACTTGAGACCAATGAGTGATTGTTCCTGGATCAAATTAGTTTGGCTCAAAATGCTTCATAGCATCATGGAAATATCTAGCGTTTGAGCAGTGGCTCTACCAACATAAAAAAAAGTGAAGTGACCCATACTCGGAATTTGTGCTCTGTATGTAACCCATCCAAAGGGTGCGCACACACACACACACACACACACACACAGAGCAGTGGGCAGCCATTTATGCTGCGGCACCCGGGGAGCAGTTGGGAGTTCAGTGCCTTGCTCAAGAGCAGGTAAGTCGTGGTATTGAGAGAGCGCTGTACATTAACTCCCCCCACCTACAATTCCTGCCAGTCCAAGATTCGAACTCACAACCTTTGGATTACGAGTCTGACTCTCTAACCATTAGGCCACAACTTGCCCAATTATATAGGCCTACATGTCTTTTTATTTGTTTCATGTTCAGTTTTCACAAGATCTCTCACTGCCTGGTGCTACATTCAAGCCAGGCTCATGAAAACAAGATGAACCGGTTTGAGTGAAGGTGTCGTTCAGTCACCTCTGAAAAGAGTAATCCAGGGCTCTATAAATTAGTTTAGCATCACTATCATACATCCACCTGCCATGTAAATATTTTATATTTAATCAAATTTGTATGTGGCAAGAGGCCAAACATGTAAAGGACAAAGAAATAGTACAAAAATGAATCATCGTCCGTCCACAAGTCAGCAGGAAGATATCCTTCTCACCTGTGTGAACACTAACAGTCAGAGCGCCCTCTGTCGGGGATGGAGTATTAATGCAGTCAAGGACTCATGCAGCACTCTGCCATTTAAACGTAGTAATAACTTTGATTTTACTGTAGCAATAGGGTTATTGTAATAAAGTAGTCTACTGGAACCTAGCTACTTCGTTTCTACAAGCCTATAACCAGCGGCCATGTTGTTATATTTTTGAGAGGTTGTTATAATGTTCTGTTATCACGTTTGCCTACTGGTCCGAGTATTTGTCTGATTCATTTATCTTTTGTAATTAATATAAGGATTTACACGCTTTAACATTATGAGACATCGGGTGAAGTGTGACACCTTTGTTTCATGATTGATTTCCATATCAGAATATCAAATATATTACAGGGTTTACAAGTAGTAGACATTCTTTATACAGAAAAGTGTATATATAAACGTGTGTGTGTGTGTGTGTTTCGACGCCGTTTTCAAACATGCCTGTAATCACAAACGCAGAATTATGCGAAACAGACAGGAAGCCTACAGTAGGTTTTAGGTAACCATAGCAACAGAAGGCTACCGTGCACTCTTCTAGCTCTAGGATCAGTTTAGGATCGAAGGAACGTCGACAAAACATAAGTGGCATCATCATTTATTAGACTTCTTTATTAAAAGTTTACTAATCACAATTTCATAATCATAATTTACTGAAGAGACGTAGATGCATCTTATTTACCATTTTACACACAAGAACACTGCTGTAAAATTTGTAGCATTTCACCTGCAGCAGATTAAAAACATTGTCCCACTTTTGCATCTCATTGCATCATATTGATTTTAAATTATATGTGCTTTAATGTATTCACATTTAGGAGGGTTGGAGCCTCACAAAAACTCAAATCCTGCTTGAGAGTAAGGCTTTGGCATTTTTTCTCTATGTGTATATTCACACCCTCATTATTTTTGAGTTTGTTTTTTTCTTAACAAAGTCAAAGAAATAGCTTATGCAATTATTAGTTTCACCTTGTCAGTTGTTTATTTATTCATTCGTTTGTTTGTTTGTAAATGTAAAACTAGGACTTACACACCTTGTCTGAAAGATCTTTTATTATAGGAGTGTCCTTTTGCTCAGTCTTTTTGGAGAAGGCTAATGCTTTTTGGAGTAATACCTTGATTGTCCCGAATGTTTTATGTGACTTTAATTGATCTTATATAGACATATTCCTTTTGGATTTTAATATTAATCACGGAAATATGAAAAAAACGTAAGTTTCTGCGTAAACATACTAGGACATTTTGCATTCATAAATATAAATACATAAAAGTAAACCCCACTTTAATGTGTTCAAGCAAGAATGTGGGTATATACGTGCAATTTCAAAGTCTATTAATACGAAAGCGAGCAAAACACATACAAGGCTATGTTTGATATATTAAGAAAGCAAAATATCACCTTCAAGTAGCATATAGTGAATTTGAATACTTTTAAAACTTAAAGATTAATAAAAAATATATAAGATATTTGCGGTGCTATGGGGTTTATTGGGTGACATGCAGATACTAAAGAGTCAATGTAACTGAAGTATATCCAGACAGTACATGGCTCTATTAGCTTTTATGTCAAAGTTTCAGAAGGAGGCGCTGTTGCTGAGTAATGACAACAGCACGAGGCGCTCGAGCAGGCTGATGGCGTCATGTTGTCCTCGCTCATTCACCTCATCTGAAAAAGTCATCGAGACTCTGGTACAGTAAACCAAGATGTCATCTGATACCTGTACCAGCCCTCAGTTATGTGAGTCACAGCATTCAAAGTGTTGATATGCATACACAAATCTCATTTAGCGTCAGAGTAAAATAAACAAATACAAACCCTGCAGCAGCAGCGCTTGGTGAATGAGACCAGAGATAATGTCAACCAACTGGTCATAAAGTTCGAGGGTTGTTTTCAAATGTGATTTGCTTGTGAGGATGATTTAAAACACTGTTGTGACCGATACTGTAGTTAATATAACCTCCATATAAGTCTACCATTCCCACTGTTGTGACCTGAAGCAGAGAATATGCAGTATAATAATGTTTTTTTTTTTTTACAATACAAAAACACAGAGTTGACATTCAAATAATGATTGTACACAATACAATACACAAAGTATTATGAATATACATTAATATACATGTCAACTGAAATCAAGTACTAAAGATTACAAGAGAAAAAATTAGGAAAAGAAAAAAAAGGACAAAACCTTAAGAACTTGAGGGTAAGACATTTAAATATCAAGTATAGTATGCAAATTAAAGTCATTGCAGAATGAAATAGTTTGTCTTGCTTTCTTATTTTCTGACATTGAAATGGTATTTAGATCATTTTTAAATTCTTTCAAAAAAACAATAAAATGCGGTTTGTTGTTGGTAAATTTACATTTGTGAATGTAAAATTTACAAAGAAAAAAAATTAATTTATAATAAAACAAGAATTGCTTTTAGTAGAGTCAGATTCATAATGTCCTAACACAATTCCCTTGAAAGTAATGGATACATCTTGCTGGATATTATCATTAATAAATGAACCAATGTTTTTCCAGAGTTGTTCAGTATAATGACAAGTCCAGAATAAATGAAAAACAGTTTCGGTATGAAATTGACAAAATGAACATTTAGTATGAATGTTAGCCTTATACTTCTCCATAAATTGTTTAACAGGGTAGCATTTATTAATTAATTTGAAAGATACTTCTTTTACTTTATTAGTGAGGAAATATTTATGTTGCAGAGACCATATTTTTTTCCAATTCAAATTTCTAAATAAACCATTCCAGTAAGAAATTACAGGCGACAAAGTAGTAATTTGTTCAATAAAAAGAGATCTAATTTTATCATTTCTATCTTTTTTAGTAGAAAAACATATTTTGCAGTATAATAATTTAGGAATACTTTGATTCGATTAGGTGCGTAACATTTAAAAGCTAAAAGAAAAGGTACATGATCATTAACTATTTATTTATCCATGATTGTAGGTTTACATCTAAATGTCCTATGTATAAGGGAAAGTGCAGGGCTTATTTAATTTTTTTTTTTTTTTTTTAAGTGGTGTTACTGGCTAACTTGAGGCCTAGATGAAGCATCGCTGTTTGCAGGACATGGTATTGTAGTTTTCATATAGCCCTGGGGCTCAAACTTCGACCTAATATATTTTTTTAATTAACCAAGCAAACTTGCAATAAACTTGACAGATCACCCTGCATTTTAATTGTATGGAAATGAGCCTCTTTGACATTTTGTTCCACTGAATAAAAGTTTCAGGCCACATGAGGGTGAATGGATGACAGAAATTATAGTGTCGAGCAAATTATCTGCAGAAGATGCGACTATATTAAACTGGCCAAATGTAGATGTGTAAATGTTTGATTTCTGCCACAGGCTTTAACACACATTTTCTAATCAGTCAAATTAATGATCAAAGATTTTTTTTGTTGATGTAAGTTGTATTAAAATCCAGATGCATCAGAACATTTGAATGATCATATTACTTCTGGAAAAGGGGTTGTTTTAGATTCTGTGATTAGTAATTCAGCTGTGCTGAATGTGGATGGGGCAGTTGTGGCCTAATGGATAGAGCATCGGACTTATAACCCGAGGTTGTGGGTTTGAATCTCGGCTCTGGCAGGAATTGTCTACGACTGAGGTGAGACCCTTGAGCAAGGCACCGAACACCCAACTGTTCCCCGCCCGGGCGCCACAGCGTATGTGCACTTGGATGGGTTAAATGCAGAGCACAAATTTCGCTGCTGGTCATACTCTGTATAATTGTGTATGTGACAAATAAAAAAATATTCTCTTCTTCTGTGCTATAATTTGTGTCTGAGTTAACTAATATAGTTCTGCAGTGACCAAAAAGTAATTTAAATAGTTCTTATTATGAGATCATTAAAACATTAATGAGATCATTAGTAATTATAAAAGAATCAGATAAATGATGTTTAAAATAGTTTTAAACAATGTTTAACATCTCACACTGCAGGTTAGTGCTGTCACTGCTTGATATGTCATGTCAGCTACCCTCTAATAATTGCAGTTTAACGTGGTTTAATGGTGTTGTATAGTAGTCTGTAGTTCCGTGCGAACACTCGTGTTTGTGTGTGTGCATTGCTCAATAGAGCGAGCCAGAGAGGCCTGGTTTCCATAGCACAGAACCGACTGATGCAATGACTCTCACTGTATGAAAGCCCTTATGGGATTGACTTCTAGGACAGGTGCTTATTTTATCTTCTGCTGCTCTCCCCTGATATGTCACTCCATTGTTTCCATGTACTGTGCAGAGCGCCACTTATGTCATGATGTTGAATGTAAAAGAAATATGAATTTGTGAGGGCTGTTTTATCCCTGAAGTAACGTGGGACTGAAGCTTATTGCCGTTCACATAAGGCAGAAAGTTCCCTTGACTGCACAAACACCTGTTCAACATAATATGGATTTTGTGGTAAATCTGGGGTAGGTGTTTTCTCTTTACCTCAGTGTACACTATAATTGAGATGTCCTCCTATGGACCATCTGTCCCGTTGTACTGATACAGATGGGCCTTGTTAAATTATGTTCTAAATGAGTCCGTAGATTAGAAGCCATTCAGGGAATCAAGCAGAAGCTCATAGCAATCTGTGGTTGCCTTTACTTTTAATTTCTATTGTTGTCTGCCTCACAGACCTGGTACAAATTAGCAGTGTGAGTAGGGAAAAATATATATACATACCACTGATTCTCAACTGGGTTGTAGGTCTGTTCAGCAGGTAAAAATAATGCAAGATGTGATTTTATCTTAAACAGTTACATAAAGATAAAAATATAAATGTATATAAAGATAAACATTTACATGCGTTTAAGGTGTAAGAAAATATGGTATTACTTCTTTAGTTTATGGTTGAGGAGTCATTAAACATTTCTTAAAAATGGCATAAACATTTTTCAAAACCATATTAAATTAATATGAATACAAAAATAATATAATATGAATACAAAAATGCATTTCTGAAAACTTGTCTCATGTTTTAAACATTTTTTTTACTTTTTGTATAATAATATTATGAATAATGCTAATAATAATACAATTATATTTAATTTTATATTAATATTAGTATTTTCTTATGTGTATTTATATTTATACTATTATTTATAACATTATTGTTTTCTTTTTTATGATAAATTACAATGGTACTGTATTGCGAGCTACTGCTCTACATCTGACAGTCAGGGTTGTGTTAGTGGCAGGGAAGCCAAACGGTCATGAGCAGGTGGTACAAATATATGACCTTGGTTATCAGTGCAAGTACACTCCTGTACATGGAGCTAGTGCTCTGTTCTGTTGAAGCCAGCTTTGCATGTTGGTTTGGTTACACACAGGGAGTCAGAAAAGCATCAGCCAGGCACAGAGCGCTCAGACCAAACACCATGCGCTTAGACGACCCATGCAAATGTTTTTGAATAGGAAAATAAAAGTGCAAGCTCTACTCCTCGTAAAGTTTGCCTAACCCTTTCACTTTCTGACCTTATTTCCTGTCTAACACGGAGTACTAGTGTGCATTTTTGGGAGGTATTAAAAGTCACACACTTAGAAAGAAAAGAATAAATAACTAGAAATTTCATCTTATTCTCTCTTTTTTTTGTCCCACATCCTATGTTTGACTTTAACTACGCTAATGTTTTTATGCAGATAATTGGTGAAATAAGGGCATTTCTCTTTATACTAAATGACCACACAATAGTGATTTGTTTGTGATGCAAATATTAACTGAAGATTTGTGGAGGCTTATGCATCAGGAAGACATACACGTCCGAGGGAATATTTGAATTTTAACAAGCGAATGGGAAATGCAGTTGGGGGATGGGCGGCCGTCTCTGGGCGTGAGTCTTGCATGTCACCTGTTGACATATGACTCCAGTGTTTACTTTGTCATTGATTTCTAGAGATTTCTCCCTTTTTAAAGACATAAATTGGTATAAATGACTATTCCCAGTGATAAAAAGGGATTGATAGTGATACATGCAGTGTATTTTTAAATCAATATAGGTTTAACTTCAGATTCATAAGGATATTCGGCCTGATAAATGTTGATTTGATACAGACTTTGGGCAAGCTCAGGGCTTCTCTGAGCCTTGTGTGTGAAGCTAATGACAGAGTTATGGAGCAGAGTCTACCACACCGCAGCAGTCTGTGTCTCTATAGACTTTGAAGTGTGTATTTGTGTGTGGTGTGTGTGTTTTTGTGCCTCAGGATACTGCGTCTGTCTCGCCCTCCAGATGAATAGGACCTAAGCCTTGTGCAGTCAGCAGCTGCTTCCTTTGAACACACGGAAACATAAAGGCTCTAAATCTGCTCTGCCTCTTTCATCTGAGTATTTGATACCCGTCTTCCTCGCCTTACCGCCATTCAGTATAAACCCACCACCACCCCCCACCCTTTGACACAGAGGTGTTCAGAGTCACTGCGAGTATTTCATTCTGTAATTCTGTAATTTTACTTCTCTTGTATGTATGTGTGCAGTAAAAGAAAACAGTTTTCTTGTTTCTAAATGTCTGGAAAGTTTATTTTCAAAGTTTTGGTTGTAGGAGCAACAGATTTTTACTTCGATTCTTTATATTTGACCTGAAATACTTATTTTCCATCATATTTTCCACTAAATTGTTTACATACTTCTCTCTAAAATCTAAATTCTACCATTATTTGTTTTAAAGAAACGGCATCCTACATCATTTTTATCTCCTTTAATACCCCCGTTCAGCCGGTGACCTCAGACTCAGGGAGAGAATTAGTTCAAAACTAAAAATAGTAGCTTGTGTGATAACCTAAGTGGTGCATCCTGGGTGAGCCTGGCGGATTCCTGCTCACTGCTCAGCAAGGGCAATTAGGAATTTTCAGTGCAGGATTCCTTGGCCGCGTGCAGCAGAGGCCCAGCACTGTACCAGGCAAAGGTTTCCACCAAACTATTCTTGCATAACCTCCAGTGATAACACTCATGCATTCTTCAAACCAGCCACCCTAGACGCCCAATATCATTTCCCCCTGCTTGAGTCCACGCGCACATGTGGTACACCCTCTCGTACAGATAGTAGATAGGTTAGCTGAGTGGAAAACGGTTGTTAACATGTTCAGAGCAGTCACCAAATAGCTTTCTGGATTTTATGTATGTATTTTTGTAATACGTTGTGGTCAAGTACCATGCGGCTAAGGATCTGAGCTTGAAAGGCCTTGAGTTGGAGCGCTTCTTCCGAGGTAGGTCACCTGGGGTTAAGATTTAGGAAGTTCTCGAGGTGCTCAATATGTTAGTGCTTCCTCTTTTTGCTGTCAGTATTGCTGTCCATGGTTATCTTCTGTATTGTGTTGCTTTTTGTTTTGTATTAGCAACATTTTTACTAAGTATAAGTAAATGAGTGTGAATCTTAAACCATTAAATGCATAAAATTAGTATTGCTAGTTTGAAAAATTTAAAATGTTAATTTGATCCTAAAGTCAGATGGGCCATTTAATGGAGAAAATTATTTTAGTTTATTAGTTTTTAATAAAATAGAATTAATGAAAGCCATTTGAACAGCCAACAATGCATAAATGAATTCTACTGCTTATGTACATTCATGAAGTCATAAAATGGAATTTGATGGTGCTGTTACGATATTCTTACACCTTGAGAACTTGCACATGCTTGTGCTTTGCATCTGAACGGGTCATGTTGTTTTTGCTCACGTGTTGATGAAACTGGACCAGAATGGCCTTTCAGTCTTTTGTCTACATCATGTCTTTCTGCATTTAGGATGCTTTCCCTTATTGTTCATGGCGAAAATGTTTATTTCATTGCACAGACATCTGGTCATCTCTCTTTTTAATTTCAGATGCCCTTGTATGTTTCTTTTCTACAATGCCACAGTCCGTGTAGTCCCAGCATTCCAGAGCCATGCCTTCACTGTTACATTCAGAAACTGAAACTTGATCAAATGTGATAGTAGCACTTCTTTGATCTGATTTTTGTCATGATGTTAGTATGGGGGAGTCAAGCATTGTCAGCTACCCCCCCCCCCCCGTATAGGGATGTTTCTGGTCTAGCATGTTGGTGGGGTGAGTGTGTGTGTATCATTATATTATATGCTGTGCTATTGTGATAATCGTCCTCCTCATCCACATACAGCTGCTTGCTCATATAGAGAGCTTGAAAGCTATGTCAACAGCATGTACATGTAGGCACACCTTGCAAAGTTGGTCATGGCAGGGTTGTTCAACAGGAATTTGCTGTGTTGTTAGTGAATATTACATTTGATTAGTGTACCGAGTCTATATTACTGTCATTAAAAACAGTCTCAAAACCCTTGTGGTTTGGTTCCATAACATTCAGCCATAAAATTGCATGCAAAACATTCTGATAAAACATTAATTAACCAATAACTGCATTGTGGATTGTTTGGATCATACTCCATTACTTGGAAATTAGATTCTTCATTTATGACTTTAAATCACAAAAAAAATGATATTTATAAGTCAAGCATTTTAGTTTTATAAAACGTCTAAGGTTTAAAAAGGTTCTTAAGAAGCATGAATTTCTCTCTCTTCTGCTTTTTGTTGCATAAGCAGACTCTTTATTGACAGACTGGCCTGCTGGGCTGTATTTGTGCAGCTATAAAACTACCCAGCCCTCTGATAGTGCTGTGTTATTAACATGGGCAAATGTGCCGCGGTGTAACTCTCCCGTAGAGACAGTATTTGGAGAATGGTGTCAGATGGTGCTTAGAACATTGGACTTTGATTTTTCACTATTCACAAAAAAATGATTTGCATGTGAAGCAGCCGAACATAGATAAAGTCTGCCGTTTGGAAAATATACGTAAGAACAGCACGAGAAGCACCCTGAAAATGTGCTTGTTGTTTCCTGTTTTCTGTGTATGAAAACACTATTGGTAATATTTATGTTTTTGTGTGTGTGTGTGTGTGTGTGTGTGTGTGTGTGTGTGTGTGTGTGTGTGTGTGTGTGTGTGTGTGTGTGTGTGTGTGTGTGTGTGTGTGTGTGTGTGTGTGTGTGTGTGTGTGTGTGTGTGTGTGTGTGTGTGTGTGTGTGTGTGTGTGTGTGTGTGTGTGTGTGTGTGTGTGTGTGTGTGTGTGTGTGTGTGTGTGTGTGTGTGCATAGCTCATACAGAATTTATAACTTACAGATTACTGCTGAATAAAAAATTACATTGCACTAATTCCACTTCATGTTTTCAGTTAATTAGTAAAATAGGCACTGCAGCGACATCCATCTTTCATTTGCTAAAGCTATTTCTGTGTGGACTGCTCAAGTTCAGAGACATCCATGCTAATTGGTTGCTCACCTATTTCCACTAAATTGTCAAAGTTTCTTTCTTAGATCACATCTATAAATCACTTTTAATTGGGCCCGTCGGTTCCCTGCTCTTTTGAACTGTCTTAATCACCGGCGGTTAAAGGGCTTGTTGAGCTGTATAAATTTCCTACACATGAAAATGACTCATCCGGTATTCTTTTTAAAAGCCAGAGGCATGCTTTAGCTATGCAGATGTATAATCCGTATGTAAATCAATTTTGCCTTGTAGAGATTTTGTGTGTTAAATGTATCACATACTCATAAGAGTCAAAGACACTACCCTGCGATGCTGGTTGATTTGATTCATCAATGAATGACTCGTTGATGGATTCATGCTGATATGTTTTATAACAGTCGCTTATACAACAGATTTGGAGGCTGATCTGAATGGCATCAGAAAATTGTGGGACAATTTGATTCACCATCTGTCTATAATGAGAATCCATGTGTCAGGAGTTGTTTCTCACTGCTGTGAATATTGATATCACCCAGAGGAAAGCAGCAGCACCTCTTGGGATTTCCCTCCACGCTCTGAGATCCAGCTCTAAATAAAGAGATCACCTTTTGTGATGTCATACATATTCTGCTCTCAGAAAAATCATAAAGGTATGTCACATACTCCTGAAAATATCTAAGGGGTTTCAAGAACAAGGTTATTCATCACTTTCATTTGGAAACTGTCATAGTGTGGAATAGTGTCATAGTGGAAACTGTCAACTGCCTTGGTGTGGATTAATAACGTTCTCTTAAGTTTTCACAATTTGTGGTACTTGATATCCTTCTAAATCACCTTTTGCCATTTTATTCTAAACTTTCATATGTCTGCAAGCCTCTTTTGGTCTGGGTAGGATTGATAAAACATAACTGTGGCCCATACATCCAGCGTCCTCCATGGTAACGGGTCCAGAGGGACCTGTGGATGAGTCTGTCTCCTCATGATCAGAGCTCCCTGTGGGCAGACAGTCTCACAAACAGATCTTGCATCATTATCAGCCCTTCTGTTGCTCTTCCATCTGTGCCCACACAGATTTCACAAGCTCTTTTCAAGTTGAAACAAAGCATAAAGGAACATGGACGTTTGTGACATTGACATTCACTTAGCGTGAACCCTGAAATCCGATTGATCCGTTATCATTATAAATGAAGACACACATGCAGGATCAATGGGCTCTGATGTTGTCCACAACGTTCTGTAATAATGTAATAAGCAAACACTCTCTTAAAATGATTGTGCCTGCAGGTGTGTAATAGTAGGGGTTGTTGTAATGGCTGCTCGTAGCATCGTCTCCTGAAAAGCATACATTGCCTGACAATGCAGTGTGCGTATAAAAGCTGAGCGAGCAGACGAGGCTTTTAGCCGAAACAATGGAAGAAGAGGCCTGTGGGACAACAGCCAGCCTTTTTTCCAAACAAACTCCTTCGCTCTTGTTTTTCCCTCATTATGTTAGTTGACATAAAACAGGCCCAGCACAGGTGTGTTTGATGGTCCGTTGCGGGTCATACCAGGAAAGAGAGGCTTTTTGTTGGATGTGTGTACAGAGTCAATATAATATGGAATAGGTTTGCTTTGAATCTAAATGGAATTGTTTATCTGATATTGATTTGACATTAACCAGTTCAGAGGAAGAGATAGCCTAGATTGTTTGTTTTGATCTTGTGTGGTTGAGTCTAAAGACAAATTATGCATTATTGTGGCATAGTTTAGTAAATAAACTTTGAAAGAAGTATTTTATGTTCACCAAGGCTGCAATTATTAGATCTAAAATACAGTAAAACCGTAATAACCGTAATAAAATAACTATTTTTTTATTTCAGGGTATTTTAAAATGTGATTGATTCCTGTGATGCCAGACTGAATTTTCAGCAGCCATTACTTACATCTTCAGTGTCACATGATCCTTCAGAAATCATTCTAATATGCTGATTTGGTGATCAAGATACATTTCAATTCTGAAAAGAGTTATGCTGCTTAATATTTTTGTGGAAACCTTACCATGATACTTTTTTAAGGATTCTTTGATGATTAGAAAGTTCAAAAGCCTTTTTTCTTTTTAATTAGTATTATTAAAATAACAAATGTAATTATTATCACTTTTGTTCAATTTAATGCATTAATAAAGTTCATACTCGCCCCAAACCTTTGAATAAACTATTGTTTCTCACAACAAAAGGAACAGTATTTGCAGATTTCTGTCTTTTATCCTTCTTGCTACCATTTATACATCAGGACAAAAATGACATTTGTGATATGTGACCCTGGACCACAAAACCATTCTTAAGTGTCAAATTTAGATGTATACATTTTCTAAAAGCTATAAGAGTAATTAAGCTTTCCATTGATGTATGTTTTTTTAGGATCGGACACTATTTGGCCGAGATATAACTATTTGAAAATCTGGAATCTGAGGGTGCAAAAAAAAAAAAAATTGAGAAAATCGCCTTTAAATGTCCAAATGAAGTTCTTAGCAATACATATTACTAATCAAAAATTGACGTTTTGATATATTTACGGTAAGAAATTTACTAAATATCTTCATGGAACATGATCTTTACTTAATATCCTAATGATTTTTGGCATAAAAGAAAAATCGATAATTTTTACCCATTCAATGTATTTTTGGCTATTGCTACAAATATATCCCAGCGACTTAAGACTGGTTTTGTAGCCCAGGGTCACATATTATATACTTGAAATTACATTTAAACAGTTATGCTGGAAGTCTGCTAATCTGTCTGTTTCAGTAATCTGTCAACTTGAACTTGTGAACCAGTTTTGATGAATATCCATTTGGATGGAGAGAAGCGCTTCTGTTTCGGTTTCATCTGTCCAATATGACAACATTTCTTTCGTAACATTGATCACAGACGCAACAAATTGAGGCAGAATAATTGCATCAGCTCCTTCAGAACTTTGCGTTTGCCTCAAACACTTTGACTGCAGACTTCTAGTGTCAGTGCATCATAACCTTGTACATGCTCAGCTAACAATACACGTGAAAGAGTTGTACTGGTTGAATAAACTAATGCTGACATTAATGATAAACTCTAATACTCCTTTTCCTGAAATATTGGTAGTCATTTGTCATTTTTGAGCGAGTGGTCAAGCAGGGGCCAGTTTGGTGTGTAAACTAGTGTGCTGTTGTGAAAAGGTGCATCATTAATTGGTAGGTCTGACTCTTTTCTCTTCACCTATGGCAACTTCTCCTTGGGGACACACAGAGGGACTCGGTGACACACATGCAATACACCCACGGTCCCCGGAGGCCAATTACCCAATGAACGTAATGCGTGGCAAGTCAGAGCAAGGCTGTGGTTGCTTATTCGTTTATGTCTCCCCTCAAACGTCCATCCCCTGGTGAATTTCCACAGGTGAAGAAGCTTTTCAAGATGCAGGAAGAGAAGTTACACTCAAACTGTAGACAGTGATTTGTGACATTATGGAAGGTTTTGTTTTCATAGGTTTATATTATGAACTGTGTAAAAAAAAAAAAGATTTAGTGAACAAGAGTCTTTAACCCATCTGGACTAAGCTCTCATTTCCTGCTAAGACAACACACACAACTCTATAATTACACAGGAGTCGGCCTGACCAAAAAACAAAAGCAAAGCAAATAGAGCGAGAGACAAAGAGATGAAAACATGCAACAGGTGTTGATAGACACGGACTGGTTAACTACACAATCACTGTGCAGCACTGCGCTTTTTCATATCAGTTTTATTCATGCTACCTTTTTTATTTTTGAATTTTATTATTTATAACGAAGAGTAATAAACTGCAATTATAATGATAGGCAGGATAGACAAATGACGCGAGCCAGACTCAAACTCACATCACAGCATGAGCACCTTAATTTAATGCATCCCAAAACATAGCAGTTAACCACAGGTTCCTTTGCACAAAGAAATTGATATGGAAAATTCGAAGGTCATGTAAAGACTGGTATTTAGCTGAAATTTTGTTTTTCAAAAATCAGATGCTTTAAACATTAAAATACTCACTGTTTTGAAAATATAGCCAAAAGACATTAACAGTGTATTTGCTAACATAATTTAAGTATAACAAAATAATTTACTAACATTTTTGTGCAAAGTTCGATTATATTTTATAACATGCCATGACAGTTTGCGGCTGAACCCCTTAAATGACTGTAAACATGTCAAAAAGAACTTTGTAGCTTTATACTAAATCATCTGCTTTTATACTAAATCCTCAAAAACAGGCATTTACATTCATTGTAAGTGCCTTATCATAATCTCCAGTTTTGTTTTTGTTGTTTTTTGATTGAGTTTAGCTTGTACCAGAGTTATTTTAGTATTATTTCTATTACTAAAATATTTTTTTAATTTTCAGTTTTAATTTTAATTTCGGTTTGTTTTAGTAATTTTGTTCTTTTGTGTTTGTTTTCATTTTTTATATATATATATTATTTTGCTTTATTTCAGTTTTAGTCATTTTAATGAAACATCTTTAGATATACTTATTTCAGTTACCAAGACAATAATACATTTGTCATGTAATATTTATATTTATATTATTTACAGTGGGGCAAATAAGTATTTGATACACTGCCGATTTTTCAAGTTTTCCCACTTACAACGAATGGAGAGATCTGTAATTTTCATCGTTGGTACACCTCAACTGTGAGAGACAGAATCTAAAAGAAATCCAGAAAATCACATTGTATGATTTTTAAA
Source organism: Ptychobarbus kaznakovi (assembly GCA_027422405.1). Classification (NCBI taxonomy): domain Eukaryota; kingdom Metazoa; phylum Chordata; class Actinopteri; order Cypriniformes; family Cyprinidae; genus Ptychobarbus; species Ptychobarbus kaznakovi. The sequence continues at coordinate 11,054,732 of CM049794.1, read as the reverse complement.
TAATTAACTTCCATTTTATTGCATGAAATAAGTATTTGATCACCTACCAACCAGCAAGAATTCTGGCTCTCACCGACCTGTTAGTTTGTCTTTAAGAAGCCCTCCTATCCTCCACTCATTACCTGTATTAATTGCACCTGTTTGAACTCGTTACCTGTATAAAAGACACCTGTTCACACACTCAATCAATCAGACTCCAACCTCTCCACTATGGGCAAGACCAAAGAGCTGTCTAAGGACACTAGGGACAAAATTGTAGACCTGCACAAGGCTGGGATGGGCTACAGGACAATAGGCAAACAGCTTGGTGAGAAGGCAACAACTGTTGGCCCAATTATTAGAAAATGGAAGAAATTCCAGATGAATTTCCCGTCAATCTCCCTCGGACTGGGGCTCCATGCAAGATCTCGCCTCGTGGAGTATCAATGATCCTGAGAAAGGTGAGGGATCAGCCTAGAACTACACGGGAGGACCTGGTCAATGACCTGAAGAGAGCTGGGACCACAGTCTCAACGGTTACCATTAGTAACACACTACACCGTCATGGATTCAAATCCTGCAGCGCACGCAAAGTCCCCCTGCTCAAGCCAGCACATGTCCAGGCCCGTCTGAAGTTTGCCAAAGACCATCTGGATGATCCAGAGGAGGCATGGGAGAAGGTCATGTGGTCAGATGAGACCAAAATATAACTTTTTGGTATAAGCTCCACTCGCCGTGTTTGGAGGAAGAAGGATGAGTACAATCCCAAGAACACCATCCCAACCGTGAAGCATGGGGGTGGAAACATCATGTTTGGTGGTGCTTTTCTGCAAAGGGGACAGGACGACTGCACCGTATTGAGGGGAGTATGGATGGGGCCATGTATCGCAACATTTTGGCCAACAACCTCCTTCCCTCAGTAAGAGCATTGAAGATGGGTCGTGGCTGGGTCTTCCAGCATGACAATGACCCCAAACACACAGCAAGGGCAACTAAGGATTGGCTCCGTAAGAAGCATTTCAAGGTCTTGGAGCGGCCTAGCCAGTCTCCAGGCCTGAACCCAATAGAAAATATATGGAGGGAGCTAAACCTCCGTGTTGCCCAGCGACAGCCCCAAAACCTGAAAGATCTGGAGGAGACCTGTATGGAGGAGTGGGCCAAAATCCCTGCTGCAGTGTGTGCAAACCTGGTCAAGAACTACAGGAAACGTCTGACCTCTGTAATTGTAAACAAAGGTTTCTGTACCAAATATTAAGTTCTATTTTTCTATTGTATCAAATACTTACTTCATGCAATAAAATGGAAATTAATTATTTAAAAATCATACAATGTGATTTTTCTGGATTTTTTTTTTATTCTGTCTCTCACAGTTGAGGTGTACCTACGATGAAAATTACAGATCTCTCTCCATTCTTTGTAAGTGGGAAACCTTGAAAAATCGGCAGTGTATCAAATACTTATTTGCCCCACTGTATTTATTTATTAGTTAAGAAAAACAACATTTAGTTCAGTTGTCCTGAACCTGGAATGTTTGGTTGGTATAAGTGAGACATTCAAGTTATATCAAGAGAATGAAAGAAGTTAAACCAAGTGACTCTGCAGTCATTTGTTTGCCTTTAGTGAGGAGTGACTCGTCCTCAGTGTTCGTTCTGGTTCCCAAATGCAAATCAGTATGGAAAACAGCACATCACTATACATTTACATTGTTTGTTCATCTGCTGCCGATCAGGCACAGAGCATGCGTAAGTAAATATTTGTTTGCGCATCTGCCAACTCTTACATTTTACTATTTGTCATTACCATGTCGAAGGGAAATGGTTGATGAGCAGTAGAAAAAGTATGAAATGGAGCACAGATGAATATATAATCATATCATCGTGATTGCTCTCTTCTTGTCGAAGGGCCGTGCCTGCAGCCTGGCATGGATCTTCTGCAAAGGGAGCTGATGTCTGTCCCCTCCGCTAGCCTTGCGTGACAGCCATGGCTGATATCTATCTCTACCCAAATGAGTTTTGGTTGTGCCTGGCCAGTTCACTCTCAAACCTAATTTGGAATGCAAATGAAAGAATGCTAAACAAAGCAAACCTTTTAGACAGGCCAATTTCCTTCCAGTCACACCGGGGGGCCTCTGTCACTGGACAGCCAGGGGAGAGAAGCATTGAGCAATCGGCCGCTTAATGGATACGGCCCTTTGTCCCCATTTACCTTAGTGCAGCACTTCTCTGCTCCGCTGATCAAGAAATACTGTATCAGAGGAAACATCTTATGGGAGTCAATAAGTAACTAGTTACATTCACCCTTTTTTTCTTTCAATGAATTATGGGTAACAGTACTTTGCATTTGTAGTTGCATCTAAAAAAGGTATGAAATTAGTTGCATGGCATGTTTATTTTAGTTGTTCATTTTCTTTTTAAGTCTGAGACCACTACTAATAAGGATTCTATTTAGCATTTTTTATTTATTTAATGCAGTTTTGAATTTTATATCTTTATCAATATAGCAATTTGAATGAAAATGTTACATTGTTACATCAGATTTTTTTTTTATTCTACAAGTTTGTGCAGATCCTAATGATCATGTTCTCCAGCATGATTTAAGAATGATCGAAAGAGCATCTTTCACCCGTGCAATAGTGCAGAATCTTAAATATGTAATACAATTAACCACATTGTGTTTCTCACAAGTAAAAGTTGTATGTTTTTAGTTCAGATTGGTGTGAATAGATGAATGTGTCCTTGATGGCAAAGGTAAGGCAGGTCAACATGGTCTACACCTTGAAGTATCGGGTTATCATGGGAAAAACCTCAGTCTATTGTTTTGACATGATGCTCACAGACAATCAGTGATGGCTGAGGAGTCACCTGCCCATTAAACCCCCTGAACAACATCATTAAGATATGCTCCTTTGTGCTCCTGACAGTTCCTGTGGCGGTAATGCTCTCATTATCCATTATATGATAACCTGAAAGTAGGGCTGTGCAATTAATCGCATGCTACGCGATATCGCATTCATAATCGAATGCTATTCATCTGCGATATTGAACGCGATATTGTCTAGCTTGTCAATGAGCTACGGTTCTGTGTATTAACTGCAGCTCCATTTGAAAACAGGTGATGGAGATTTACCGCCAATCACGGAGCCGGCTTTATGGATGAGATGCACATGAGAATCGTACTTGAAAGACCTACCTGCAAGACAAGTCTGCTCGTAGTCATGCAACTGATCGAATAAGTCATGATCAAATATTTGTTTGATTTTTTTATATAAATAAGTACATTATGTATATTATTTATGTATATTAGGTGAATAAATTATTTTTAACCCCCCCCCCAAAAGAAAATTTCCCACAAACTTCCCAAAAATGCTAAATGCTTTGAATTCTCACAAGAATGGGATGATATTTGCCCATTAAGATATCTTCTCCTGACTTTTGTTGACATTTGTCAGACATAGGATTAGTATCAAGTCAGTTTGCGTTGTTTAAACTAATCCAGCTATTACGCAGGGCCCCAGCGTGTAGTCGGGCCCTCCAGCCTGCAGTAGACGGTGGATTAGAACAGATGCCTCAAGGCCTGATGACACACAGCCACAACCCTGAGTTTACCTGTGTCCCCTCAGCTCATAATGTCTAACTCATTATTGGTGTGTTTTATATGACTGCGGTTACAGTTCAGATGGGTGTGGGAATACGAAAAGGGCAAAGGGCAGTTTCTCCTTCGTTTTACTTCTGTGGTTATACAGGCCGTGTTTTCTTATATGTAATTCCTCTCTGGTTTTCTGAATCAGGCGAGTCTGTTTTGTGAATAGACATGAATGGAGTATTTCTGTTGAAATAGGAAAAGAAGGTGCAATCACGCAAAGCTGGAGATGAGATCATAAACAAAAAGCAGGTTGGGCGGGGGCAGGTGGTAGGAGAGGGCTCTCCAGGGCGGGACTGACCTATCATGGAGTTTGGGACACACCTGCAAGCGCTAGAGGCTAAGGAGATTGGCTGTGGCATGAAAATTACACCTGTGGGGGTGGAGGGGGCCTGTTACATGTAAAGCAAGCTCTTTACAAATTCTGTCTCTCTTCTCAAAGAGGTTAAACAGGTAGCATCACCTCGAGCTCCCGGCGAAGAGCGTCTTTGTGGAGACAAAGACTCACCTGATTTGTGACTCGTACGTTTCTACGTCCAGCGTCGTGTTGGGAATCCGATTTCCAATCTAAAGATGGTCTCCTTCCTGGCTTTCGGGTTGCAAAAATCTAAAGGGCGTCATTCAGCCGAAGAGAGAAGAGAAGGACGTGCTTGTGAAGCGGCGTAACTGACGCAGTGTGGTGTGTCTGGTATCTAGTGGATCGGTTCGAGGACGGAACGGGTAACTTTTTTCAACTAAAATTATTCATGTCTTTTTATATTGCGTGGTTTGCTTGAGTTTATGTTTGCGCTCGTTGTCCCCACCCTTAGTTTTGTTCCTGTTTGCTAACAGACCATGTCATGGTAGCCACATAGTGGTATTTACAGTTTGTACAGAACAAAGTAAAGAACTCATGAGTGACACAACAGGAAGGGGATGTCTTTTAAAGTTGGTTGGGGCTCTGATTATCTGTATCAAATTGCAAACCATTTAAACAAAAAGAAAAAGGGAACACAATAGACACAAACCGTCATTCCTTGACTGGATAGACCAGTTTGGGCAGGTAGAGGCAAACCGCCAGACTTGTCAAAGGGGATAAAGAGGGGGCTTAGGAGCCCTCTCTATTTTTGCTGAAAATACAGCTTTATAGAAGGACGCTCGCTAATGTCTAATGACTGACGAAAAGGCCTTTGTTGATAAAGAAGGCTGTTGGGAATTATTTCTAATTATTACAAATTTCAGATTTGTTTAAAGCTTTTAATAGTGGAAAAATAGCAGCATTTAGTTTGAATTGTCTTCACTCTATAAGCATGTGAAGATTAATAGCATTTGTTCTCCTGACTGCTTGTAGTAAGACTTGTCTTTGCATGCTTTTTGGCATGATTTCAGAGGAAGCGAGACGATGATTACTGTTTTGTCGGCTTCTGATGCGAAACGCAAACAAGTGTCTATTAGCTTATATGCACTAAGCTGTCGTCTGCTCTTTTATCCTTCTTTTTTGATAGTCAAGATCGCTGCTTTAGATTAATAATAACTCTTCTCTTGATGTGACACAGTCTTAATATCACATCTGAAGGCAGGCTTATGTCATCCTTTAATTTCTTTATTGCTGATAAATGCGTTTTAAAACAGCTTGTCTGCCGTGGAAAGAAAATGTCGGCTGGGCAGCACAATGGATGCACAGTGAGGTGGAGGGTTTTGATTGGTGGGTGGAGGAAAATGAGTCCGTTTCATTCCCTCATCTGAATGAGTCATTTGTCACAATTCTATAACCCAGCCGAAGCATTATGAGAGTTAAGCTCTCCCCGGGACAATGTGGAAAGGTAACAGATCTCCACGTTTGGAGGCCGATGAAGCCTTTATCACAGAGCTGTTAGTGCTGGAAGCGGGCAGGGGTTCGTGCCGTAGTGTTTGTTCCTCCATGTGAGGGAAGAAAATGGCGTATTAATTACTGTGCGCGGGTGAGAGGTCACGGAAGTGCGGCACATTGAACTTGTGTACTTAAGAGCAGCAATCTGCCTTAGTGCACAATAAGTATGTTCATGGGACACAGTCTATAAGCAGCTGTGCTTTTTTTTGACATTTTCATTTTTTATTTAATTTAATTTAAAAAAAAATCATTTTTGAAAATTGTTATTTACATTTAATAAAAAAGACATTTAGCATAATTATTCTGAATGATTAAAAGGGATTCTCTGGAAATTCTGGAAAAAATACCACATATGCTGCATATGCAAATAACCTGTATCCACTTCCTATTCCTATCAGGAAGAATTATTTTGAGCAAGGAAATATACTAGTTTTGCATGATCTCATGGAGAATTTAAACTCAGAAACCAGGGAATATATCGACTTCTTGTTTCTACATTGTAGGAAACAACACATCCATTTAAACCTGAAGTGCAATTAGAGTCGTCGGAGCGAGGCCCGCCTTTAAGTAAGGTTTAGGGTTTCCTCATCTTTGTTCTTCACAAACTATTGATTAAGGCCAAGCCTAGTTTACCCCTCAGGTTGTCCATTTCAGCATGGAGTCACATTCCAACCAGGAGGGCAGGGTTACCTGATCACACCTCACTCTCAACCCAGAGACCCGTGCAGACAGCCAGGAAAGGTTAAACCTGCACCTGACGGCAGCTGAAATGTGAGGGAAAGAGAGAGAAAAACAGAACAAGGGAGACCTATTCTCACAGACGGACATTGACGATAGACGAGAACCCTCAAGTATGTGCTTAAAACGATTTCTGCTTCTGACTTATTCTTTTTCCCCTCTCTCTCTCTCTTCTTCTCTTCCTCTTTTTCTTTCTTTCTCAGAAGGCCTGCTGCACTGGTTTATAATGCTGATGATTAACCAAATAGAGGCTGCGGTCTGGGAGAGCAGGTCTGCTTGGGCTTTTCATTTCATGGGTCCTGACTGAGCAAGAGGAAGCTGAAGCCTTTTCAAGCACTTGCTGGAAATTTGAGATTTTTTTTGTCTTTCTTTTCCCCCCTTACTTGCTTTTTTGTTTCTTTACCAGGCTCCCTTTCATGACGGTAAGGTTACAGGCGCTCTCTCTCTCTTTCTACCCTTACGTTTGCACTCTCTTTCCCTCCCATTCTCTCGTCTTCTGCTCCCTCTTACTCTCTCATTTCTCATTTTCTCACGAGATCTATAAATTCAGTTCTTTGTCACTTTTTCGCTTTGTGGGAATTGTTTTAAATAATTAGCATTATTTTGAGTTTGTTTTTCCAATTTTAGACATTTGAAAAGCATAATCATAACAACTACTACTACACATTCATTCAATCTACTTGTATTTTATCATTAAAATCCGATCATTCGGTAATTTTACCACTTCTCTCCAATATTTAGCCATTATGCTAACATTTGTGAAAAAGCATTCGATTAATCAGTATGCCAAAGGTAGGGTCTCTAACTTTGTGCACTACAGGCGTTACTCAGTAAACAGGAAAGACGTTCTCAATGCCGAATTCGGTCGCAGGTCAATCTGAAACAACATTCCGGCATGCTGTTATCACCACACAGTGCGTCAGCTATCATTAGCATCCGTCAACCCTTCCCACACTCACAGCAATACCGTTTCTCTCACGCTTAATAAGACAACAGGGGTTTTTGGTTTGTGAGGATGAGCGAATCTTTCGACGCCACCCAGCAAGGCCTTTGTTGCTTTCAGCGCCAAGGGGCTGGGTTTGGGGGGGTGCCGTTTAGCAGAAATGCATATTTTGTTGTCTCAACATTATATTGTTAAAGCAAACAGCCTTCCCAGCCTGGCCATGATGTCAAATCAGACCAGTCAGAACAGGTTTGGGCAATTATTAACTGTCTCCGTGGCCCACTCTGCGCCTCAGCTGCAGTTTGAAAAATGAACAAAGCCATGTGCAGTACTAGCTCTACCTGTTTTTGAGCAGGTTATTTTGCTGGCATACCCTTTGTCTAGGACAGTTGACAGACTGAGTCAGAGCCCTGTTGATTCTAAGTGTAGTTTCTATTGTTGACACCCCAAATGATGCCATTACCAATCCAACTTAAAACAAAGGAATTAGAAGCTTATAATTCTGTTAGTACTAAGTTCCAGCAATGTGTTTTGGTGTGGCATTTGATATATTTCACCAGACTGAGATTTTCCCTGCTTATTAAGATTGATTTGGGTAGTCTTCTCCATCTTACGAGGCAGCATTGGATTTCAATATTTTCTCTAATACTGCCTGGTAATGATGATGATGGCTGTCCACGAACGTCAGATCCAGATCTTTCTGTGTCAATGTCCTGGAAATATTAACCCTCTCCGCTGGCGCTTAGCAGTCATCTTACCGGATAGTGCTGGACTGTGTATCTGTTTTCTAACACTGTCTGGTAACGATGTTTGTTGGGTGACCTCATTGCTTCAAGGGTAAGTCCTCATGTTAGTTCACTCAAGTGACAATATTATAATGATTGTCTACTTGCAACTTACTGTACATGTCCTCATGTGATATGATATGGGAAAGACTCTACCATGCTGTTGTCATGGTAGCAATTCTTATCACTCCTTTTTGTTTTGTCTTTGTTTCCACCGTTGCGATGAGAAAACCACAGAGCATGTGTTTGTTTGACAATTAGGTAAATACTGTATGCGTAAGCCGTGTTTCCACAGAACCATAATGGCCTCTCTGCACTTCCTGGTGTAGTCTTGAACTGACGTAGGATGTAGCTTTTATACTGTATGTTTTTATTGATGGGAAACCATTTAGAAAACAATGCGGTAGCCATTAGAAAGTTCATAAATGTGAAATGCTGCTTTAGACGAAAGCCTTTAGAAATGATCTAAGAAGAGACTCGAGGGGCTTTGTTTCTTTCATGTCCTTGTCCCATTTTGTGTTTCAGACGTCTGAACCCCACCCAGCCTTAGTTAAAGAATACCAGTCGGGTGACTGTTAAACCAGACCTGCTGAAAGTTTCCCCGTCCCCTCCCCCTCTTATGTTCAGTGTGGCTTTTGTGATAGCAGGTGAGCCGTGATTGGTCCAGCTCGTTTTACCTGCGTGGCACATCCTGCAACTGACACATGAGCTCAGCATAACCCTCCTGATAAAAATAGACATAATGACATCCTCAACTTTTTTCCTCGCCGTCTTTTATCCCTGACTAAATATGTTCCCACAGAAAACCATCTTGGCAGATGTCCATGTTAAACGTGTCATTCAGCGGAAGAGAAACTTTATGGCAGGTCTTTGATGGCATTTTTTAGGAGCATTTCCTTGAGTAGTTTGATTTAACATGTGAATCTGAACTATAATGTCCTTTGCCACTTGTAAATTTATTTAGGGAACAGAAAATGCTGTTTTTTTTCTTTATTTATGTTATGCCTCAACGCATGATGTTTGGGCAGAAGCAATGGTCGTAAAGTCATTGAAGCACTGAATGTTTGTTTAAGGTGGGTAAAGTGACTCGCAAATACTGAACCACACCCATATTTGCTTAAATGGGGTACTTTTTTATTCTTCTCTTATGAATGAAATGGACTCATTTGTCACTCACCATCCCATTTTTTGTGTTTTTAGTGCCCATACTTTACATAACCACGTAATCTAGGTCCTTTTTGAAATCCTAGCAGGTACATTTTTTGGCTGTGGACTCAAACCTCAGCAAATGTTTGTTCTGAACAAAAATTGTTTCATGGCATATACCAAACTGAGCACTTAATCAAAATGTTCAGATGATTTTTATTTTGTGAGTTAAAAGCCAGGCCTGTTGATGGGCGTCTTACCAGACATGGTTAGATCTAATCATTTTTGTCTAATACTGTCTGGTAATGCCGTCCATTACATGCTAATGTCATCTCAACCCATCGAATGAAAGAATAACTTCATTGTGCTTGATAGAAGGATGTATAAAATGTCATTTTCCTATCAACATATGCAAATCAAGCTCCTGTCATGCTAACTTTTATCAAGAAACGTTACCTAAGTCGTTAGGATGCAAACGTTGGCTATAACTCCCAACAGTCTTCACATATGTTGTTAACGGGCTGTATTTATATATGTCTAGAGAAACTGTGAATCCTGCACTGGAAGATTGATACTTTGCAATTCTCTTCCATGTGTTATGAGTCAAAGTTTCTGCAATAAACCTGCAAGAAAAGTAATTTGGCCTTGGCAAGAAAGACATCTGGGACGTGCACTTGTATGTATATTTTATGTTTTTGCCCACTGTATTTTGTTTCAAGTAATTACATCATAATTCTTCTGATATGTACTGTAAAATGAGGCTACTACAATATGCATATTAATACACAGAGTCTATTCGGAGCCCAAGTAAAAAGCTAGATCAGAAATGAACATGATGAAAGGATTTGTCACATGCTGATTACCCAACACTACGATCCTCCAGTGTTACCATGGCAACTAAATTCCACATGCAAAAAAGCCCACAGTGTTCATTTTGTAACAGTATGTTGACTAGTTTCTTTCCAACTATCTGCTGATTTGCAAATATGCGGGAGCAACGAATGTGGATTTAACATCAATTGTAGCGTGTTGAAAGGTGCAGAAATAACGCAAACGCTTCAGACTTTAATTGAGTGTGTCTGAGACATTTCTTTCGATTGTATCAGGTCAGTCTGGCATGTTTTCAGCGGTCAGGTAAGGTGTATGTTAATGGCTGTCAGTAAATCTGGGTCTGACTCTGCTGCTGGCCTGGTCATTGTGTTCATGTGACTCCTCAGTGGGTCGACCGGAATGCCTGGCCTCAGAGCAAAGCAAGATCCAGTTACATGTGAACAGAGCTCCTTTTTAACTACCTCAATTTGCCCCGTTCTGCCAGGACCTCATTGTGTTGCTGTGGAAAGCACATAGTCATAGTGAGGTGCAAGGACAGCAGGACAGTGATGCGTAAAAGAGCTTTTTAACTTTATGTACTCAAACGCAAACTACTGTGAATGGTAGTTGAAGTTGAAATGTAAAATGACACAATGGCTGAATAAAGTTCTGACACAAAACCAACACAGTGGCCCTTTCTTTGATGTTTCTGTTATCTCTGAAATATTGGTCTTTCACAGAGGGGTTTGTCTGCTGCTATAATGCAGCATTTGGCACCCAACTTTAAACTATGACAGAAGGACCTTTGAAACTCTTTTGTCATTGGTTGGAGGAGGAGTACAGCAACTAAAAATAACCATGTTTAGGATTACAAAGGATCTTTTGTTCATTTTCAAGTTTCAAGATTGTTTTATATATGGAGCCCATTTAAAAACGGCAAGCACGTCTGACCAAAGTGCTGAACAAACAATCATAAAACACAGGACAACCCACAGATTAATACCATAAACTCACAGTGAATTATTTTCTGAATGTACATGTCTAATGTTTAGGAAAGAAGTCACTTATGCTCACAGAGACTATATTTATTTGATCAATTGTTCAACATTTCTTATTATTATCTAGAGTCAAACCAAAAATTATTCAAGCACCAGCTATAGTTTTTAATATTTTTTAACCAGTGGTGCAGGACACTTCATTTCATTTTACGTAAGTGAGGATAGCAAAATAAAGAAAACTGTGACATATTGTACCCAAAAATTCGTTGTACAGTGAACTACCAGTAAAATTGATAAAACATTTGGGACGAAAAATTATTCAGGCACTTTGACCTGGCCATGTTTTGCTTAAGTGTTTTTCTTTAATTGCTAATTAGACCTTTTTACACCATAAACTGAACAAAATTAAGCATTGCTAAGGTTGGCCCAACGAAGTATTGATAGTTGTGTAAATATTATCATAATAACAGTTGTCTGAATAATCTTTGGTTGATTGTAATCCATTACATACCTTTCTATCAAAGTTATCAGACATTATCAAGATTAATTTGTTCTGACACAGTTTAACTCGGATTTCTTGCCGTATTTTATTACCATTTTCTAAACTATAGTGAATAAACTGTGATAATGTGAGAAATGTTGAAGATGTCTGAATTAATTTGGGCTAGACTGTATGTTGAAAACAGTTGTGCAGTTTAATATTTTTGCTGTTTGATATATTTAATATATTACTGTCACTTTTGGTCAATTTAATGCATCTGTGCTGAATAAAATATTAATTTATGTTGTGTGTGTGTGTGTGTGTGTGTATTTATATACAAATAATAAATATACACAGTACATATACTGTGTATATACTATGTGTATAATCGTTTGACGGCACTAATATATGTGTATATATATATATGACTCATTCTAGAATTACGGGGACATTTCAAGCTGAGAAAGAAAACAAAAAATTTGAATTTTTTTTTTTTTTTTACTTTTAACTTTTTTTGTTAAACTTTTTTTTTCTTAGAACATGCTTTAAATGTAATATTTTCTATATTTGCTGATCATAAACTTGTAAGATTTTAAATATTTATTCCCAAAATCAATGTACTAATAGAAAAATCTGTCAACTCTGTTGTAGACAAATTGGGTCAAACAAATACAGTTAACAAATGTAACACAATTTAAAACCCTGTCCTCCCTAGAAGAACATCTGTGTCTTAATCCGTTAATTCAACTTAAACCTAAAAATATATAGACTTTTTGTTTTAGAGTAAAAATATCAACAGGTTTAATTGAAAAGTTGCCAACATCTCTCTCTCTCTCTCTCTCTCTCTCTCTCTCTCTCTCTCTCATATATATATATATATATATATTAGTGCAGTCAAAATTAACGCGTTAACGCAAATTCATTTTAACGGCACTAATTTTATTAACGCGCGATTAACGCAGCGCGTATTTTCTGTTTGACCCATGTGGGCCATGGTTGGCATTGGGCACCCTTAGTTGGAGAAATGGAGATGCACAGTGTTGCCAACTTAGCAACATTGCAGACCCCTTTAGCAACTTTTTTCCCTTCAAAAAAAGCATCCAAACCTTATTTAGTCTCTGAGAATCGCCCTGTACTGCTGTACGAGCGCACACACATCTCTCTCTCTCTCTCTCTCTCTCTCTCTCTCTCTCTCTCTCTCTCTCTCTCTCTCTCTCTCTCTCTCTCTCTCTCTCTCTCTCTCTCTCTCTCTCTCTCGCTCTCTGCGTCTGCTCAGTTTCTGTTCAGCACGCGCGCACACATCTCTCTCTCTCGCTCTCTGCGTCTGCTCAGTTTCTGTTCAGCGCGCGTCAGAGAAGAGCAGCGCTTTAATTCAGTTAAACACATATTATTTTGCTTGCTTCTCTAATTGTACATTATGCAAGTATAGCCGAAATCACAGCACAGCTATTGTCATTATCATTTGTGTATTTGATTTCATCAGACGACGGCTCGATTATCAGGATTTTTGTGCAGATTAACACCTTGGAAGGGAGAGCTGGTTATTTAGTTAATGGATCGCATTTCAATCACTATTTCATATTCATTCCGTCTTCTGACAACAGAAACAGTAAAATATATAAATGAAAAACAGTTTTATTGATAATTTAGCTGTATCAAAATATAGTATTTGTGCACAGAGAGGCAAACAAATGCAATAATAAATAATATAGGATATGTACATTTTGCATGTTCAGAAGAAGTGAGCTGCACTGTCTGCAAAAATGTAAACCGGTTTGTGTCAGTAAATTGCTCAGTGCAAAGAAAGAGAAGTGATGGGAACCCGGTATTTCTTTTTGCATGTGTCTAATAGACATGAACAAGTTCTTTGAAAAACATTATTACCTTTGAAACATGTCTAGTCTTCATGCTCTAATAAACACACATTTGCATAAAGCATCCATATTCGTCCATGCCCATGTTGATTGGAGTATTAAAAACTTGAAAAGTGTTAATTTAAGGTACATTTAGAACAAATAAAAATGTGCGATTAATTGCGAATAATCTCGAGTTAACTCATGACAATCATGTGATTAATCGTGATTAAATATTTTAATCGATTGACAGCCCTAATATATATATATATATGAACACAAAATATTCTGTAAAAACTCATGAATATTACATTGTATTACGTCACTAGAATCTCAGCAAATTTACAGAGTAATCACATATTTGTGAAAAGTGACATGGCTTCAGGGTGAGATCTTGTTTAAAATCCATTATTATAATTTAAAGTTAATAGCTGAGATATGCCCAGACAGGATCTTAAATGATTCCAAGTGCTCAGTTGACTCATTCAATTAGAAACATTTCTTAGAAGTAGCAAAGGTGTTTCCCAGATGTTTTCCATATGATCCCAACGTAAGTTACACCACACCATTATATAGTACACTACATCAGCATTAGTAACTATTTATCAAGTTATTGGTACTAATTTGATATTCAAGCAAAGAATTGTGAATCTATTCATGTTTGTTTGCAATTAAAATAAAAATAGGTAAATAATAAAACAACAAAATGTTTTTGAGCATTAAGTAAGTTAGAGTTAAATAAGTTCAAGTGAAGGCAGCAGAAGTGCCTGCCATCGCGTGACATCACAAGAGAATTCCACATTGCCGGAAACACTGGAGAATTCCAGCACTGGTCTGTGCTTGCTCGGATGTAGTCAAACTAGATTCCAACGAACTGAGGGTGAGGTTAACCTAGGATTGCTAATGAAGTAGAACGGGATGTCAAGATGAACACGTGTTTAAACGGCTGTGACAAAGCTTTAGGGTGAATAAGTAGTCTTCATACTTCATACTGATTTGTTTGCAAAAGGTTTTTATCACGACTCCTAACCACATATTCTTGATTATTATGGTCATTCTGTTCTCAGCAACTGCAAACACAAAAATTGTTAGAGATAATTAGAAGTTTTTTGGGGGGGTTTGTTTCTGTATCTGAATTTTTAAAATATTTTTTTAAAGGGTGTTCCTTATCTCATTAATGCTCCTCCTTGTACAAAATAACCACGTCACCCCTCATTTGCTTCAATAATATGCCAGTTGATCATGTTCTAGGGACTGAGAAACAAGTAATTGTTGGCATAACATGAAGACAATAAGATGACATCACTCAATCACCAACTGTTAAGGGTATACAATTGCATTGTTTGTCCTATCCACTCCTCCACTCATCATGTCTCAAAATTATGGTGAGTTTTAGAAGCATTAAAAAAATTCTATAAAATGTGCACATTGGTTTATTGTATGTACGTAAACGATTCAGTACTTCCTGGTTGGTGGCAATGACGAGGAATAGGTCAGTCCTCCAAAAACAAATATACAGTCTCTTTCTCACTCATACACACACGCACACACACATACTCATAAGCAGATGGTGAGCCAGGGGAGTTACATGGCTGTGAAACAAACCTGTTTTCTTTGTCCACATACACAGCACTCTGTACACAGCGTCTATCAGATTGCAGCCTACTGGCAAGGTGTGGCTGAAACCAGCAATGTACTAACATAACTACAAGCCATATCTGACAACATGAAGCTACTGCATTAAGAGCTTGTGGCCTGAAGTAAAAGACAGTCGAAAACAGATTCACGGGATGCAACATGCAATGTTTTTTTCTTTACTTTATTCTATGAAATTGTTTGTATATGTTTATAAAAATTAGGAAATAAAATAAAAAATAGCATTTTTATTCACTGACCCTCATAATGAGTTCTTATTCTGCTAATAAGTATAAATATATTTCTTGAAATGAGTGGTGTAGTCGGTTCTTTCCCTCCATGAATTCTTGATCACACTGGATTAATTCTACTCATTGAGCAAGACCTAGCCGAAACTATTGGGATTGTTTGCAAGCCGGTTTAAGGGGGGGACGTCAAATGAGTGTCAGGAGTGGGATTACAGTTAACTGCCACTGGTGTCTGGGTGTGTCTTCCAGAGTCGGTTGTTATAAAGAGCAGTAATTTTCACACTTTCTGGGAGACACCCTGAAATTTAGGATATGTGCTTAATGACTAGCACCTCTGAATATAAAACATTAATACAACTCTGAAGGATCTAAATATCCACAAAAAGGTCAAAATCTCTGTCTCTGCTGCAAAACGTGGAAGTCAGAATCTAATTTTAACCCAGAAATAAATTAAAAGTTTTTAGAATTTGTAAACAATAAAAAATAATATATTTCAGATTTTGCACTATTTCTAGGTCACTGTAATTGTGTGACGCAGAGTTGGGGAGTAACTAGTTACATGTAATGGAATTAAATCAGCATACTATCATCTCAAAAACATTACAAGAATTAGAAGTCTTGTTTCCAGTCAAGATTTGGAGAAACTTGTTCATGCCTTTAGCAGGGTGGATTATTGTAATGGTCTCCTCACCGGCCTTCCAAAGAAGACCATTAGACAGCTGCAGCTCATCCAGAACGCTGCTGCCAGGATTCTGACTAGAACCAGAAAATCTGAGCATATCACACCAGTCCTCAGGTCCTTACACTGGCTTCCAGTTACATTTAGAATTGATTTTAAAGTACTTTTACTCGTTTATAAATCACTCAATGGCCTAGGAGCTAAATACATTGCTCACTGAATATAAACCTAACAGACCACTCAGATCAGTAGCATCGAGTCAGTTAGAAATACCAAGGGTTCACACAAATCAAGGGGAGCACGCTTTTAGCTATTTTGCCGCTCGCAGTTGGAATCAGCTTCCAGAAGAGATCAGATGTGCTAAAACATTAGCCACATTTAAATCAGACTCAAAACTCATCTGTTTAGCTGTGCATTTGTTGAATGAGCGCTGTGCTACGTCCAAACTGATTGCACTGTTTAATCATTTTCTATTCTTAACTGTTTTAAATTCATTTAAAATCAACTTTTATATTATTTTGTTTTTATTGTTGTGATTGTTTTTTGTTTTGTTTTTGTAATTCCTTGTTTTAATTATTATTTTTAATGTCTATTTCACTTCCTTTTATGTAAAGCACTTTGAATTACCACTGTGTATGAAATGTGCTATATAAATAAACTTGCCTTGCCTTAAATACATTTAACTGTAATATGTTCCAATTACTGAGAAAAATGTGTAATTAAATTACAGTTGCTTAAGAAAACAATTACAAAGGGGGTTACATCTGAATATTTTCACACATATACAGATGTGATTGATTTATTTTCCAAATTGCATTGCTTTAAAATATGAGACGCCAAATGTTTCAGGAGTTTAGGACACAGAATGGACACATGCTTAACTTGTTTCCCATTTGGGTTTATAAGCTTTGTTTTAAGATGAACTGTTTTCTTCCTAGGCTTTGTTAGATGCCAGTGTTTCCTGTCATAGGTACAAAAACAGTATCATAGCTATTAAACTTTATCTTGTTATGATTAAAATGTTATGACAAATCGCCTACTTGCTAATACTCTCATAACACATTATTGTTAACACATGATTAGAATGTAGTAAATACGACCTATGAAGATCTGTTTGGCGTTATCTTTCTTATTCGAGTAATTGCATAGAGACAGGTGTGTTTGGGTTTGATATTTATTGAGGGTTTGTTCTTTGTTTGATGTTTTACGTTTATGGTTTGCTCATGACAACACAATCCTGAAAAAAACACATAAAGAGATGAATAAGCCTTTATACAAGCCAAGAAATTAAAACCACCGCCTAATAATTTTTAATAGGACATTCATCCATTTTGAAATTAAGATATTTGATGTTACAGAACAACATAAGAAGAACCAGTAAGGATTGAGTGTGTTTTGTTTTAACCCACAATAGATCTAATTTCCCCATGGCAAATGTGTTTTACACCTAATTGAACACAAAGCTTAAGAGAGATAAAACAAACGACATCAGTGGCACAATGCATTGCATTCTCACATTACTGTAACGCCAAAACGGTGATCTGCAGACAATTAATAATGAATGGTGTTAGGTTTGAAACGCTGGGAGTCATTTCCTGGTGATTCTTTTGTTCTGAGACGCCAGCCTTCAGTAGCAGCTGTTGCTAAGACACCCGTTTCCTAGGTAACAAGCAGTTGTTTACATTGGCCTGGCTAGTTTGGCGAGCATTGAGTTAGCATGCTCCAAAAGTCTTTTAAGTAACGTTACATGGACTGAATAAACAATGATATACTGCCATATCATACAAACACGACCGGTTTAGTTGTTCCCAGAGGAGACAGGAACATTTAAAAAGAGGAACGGAAGAATAAACATATTTTGTGACCTCCAAATTCAGTGTAAGTTTAATACAATTTGTATTTCCTAAATCGATAGTTGCTGCTTGGCTAACGTTAATCTTATTTTTCCTGGTTCGCCGTAGCCAGTTAGGTAACCCTTAACCGAGGTCGGTACTCTGTCAATTTTTCATGTTCAAAAATAAATTTTCTCTGAATGACTAATTTGCTGTTTAAAACTCCTCATATGAGTGTATGCCTGTATAATTCAGTTTAGACCGAGAATGTTTAGCGTCCGTGGTATAGAAGTGATCGCTGCGAGGCGCTGGCGGAGTGAGGGAGCGCAGCCTCCGCCGTGTTGCCAGATCCAGCTGTTATTCGCGTCTTTAGACTTGTCTTTTCTACTTAATTTGACACTTTAGAAAGTTAATAAAGCGGGGTATTGCCGTTTAGAGCTAGCGATATCTTTATCTGATTTACAAAAGATTATGTTTGATTTATTTTCTGTTATAAGTTTTTTTTTAACGTTACATAGCAATATCTGGCACTTAAACTGATAGTAATTAAAAAAAGCCCACGGGCAGGATACCATATTCGGCAAAGAAAACGCAAAAAAAAAACAACAACATCATCATTTTGTATCATCAACGCTATCAGAAACAGTAGCATTTAACACTAGTACACAGCTCTGCAGATCAATATGTTAGCCTTCAGAATGAAATGAAAAATGCAAAAACTAGCCACGAATAAGTTTTTTTTTTGCTATTTAATTCAGTATAGTAGTTTTATTTTCGCAAAATCATGCCAAAACATTCATAAAAGCACTGGACAACGTTACCATCTATATAGCAATGGTTATTAATGAAATCTATAGGCTAACAGTTTTGTTACATGAATAATAAACAACAGATACAATTATCCACCCTAACCTATAGTAAAGTATTAACACATTTTGATTTAACAATTTAATTGAACAACGTTCATCTCTCTAAAACAGAGCAAACATCTTTCACACACATCTACATATGTCTTGTTTAAAGTGTTAGTGTATGAGTTGTGTTTGTAGGGGTTATTATAGCACAATTCTTAACCCCACCCCAGACCTCACTAATTGTCAAACCCTGGTTACGGCATGTATCTGATGTGTACTATTCTATGTATTTAATTATGTATTTTTAAATTGTATTAATTAAAATAAATATTTGTACCTTAATATAAATGTATTGTTTTGCTAAAATGAATGCTAGTGCTCAAATCAATTTTTTGATACTGCAGTTTCAAGGTTATTTTCTCAAGCAACTCCTCTGTTTTATTCCAGTGACCACAATAAATACCAAGCTGAAACGTAGCCGTGCATGTCTGATGTTGCTTTTTTTCTGGATCACTGGCTTTACAGAGGTCAGTCGGGCAGTGCTGCTGGAAAAATCCGTTTTTTTTCTCCGTAGATCTGGGCTGGCTGGAGAGGAGTGACTGTGATGTCATGTGAGAGCTGGGTTGAGCCCCGTCAGCACGGAGAAGAGCCAGGTGCTGGACCGAGACAGGACACACAGCATGTCCGTGGAGACTCCCAGCAGACGATGGACAACCAGGGCCAATCAGACGAGGAGGAGAAGGGCAGTCTGCTGAATGCTGGGGTGGAGGTCATGGTGCTACAACATGTGAATGAAGCTGGAATGGAGAAGGAGAAGAACAAGGAGACACAGAGGAGGAGGGGGGTCGCTCACAGAGTAAAACATACAGATGGAGCCCTGCCAGGTGTGT
Organism: Ptychobarbus kaznakovi; assembly: GCA_027422405.1. Classification (NCBI taxonomy): domain Eukaryota; kingdom Metazoa; phylum Chordata; class Actinopteri; order Cypriniformes; family Cyprinidae; genus Ptychobarbus; species Ptychobarbus kaznakovi. The sequence goes on along the minus strand of CM049794.1, from coordinate 11,035,373 downwards.
AAGAGTGTTTGTGTTGTAGATGGGAGACAATCATGGATTCTGTACAATAGTCTATAATGAAAAAGTGGTGTTCATTTATTAGGGGATATTAGTGAGTAGTATTACTGATCTCAACATGGCTGCCCCCATGAGGCAAAAAGCTCCATGTAAAATAGTTTATATTAGGATGCTGATTATATATATATATATATATATATATATATATATATATATATATATATATATTCAGTTTTTTAGCCTTTGTTTGTATAGGTCTGAATATATTTTAAGTATTATTTGTTTCTTTGTATCTATACAACTTGTTTAATAAAACACTATAACTTGTAACTGGGAATAGTATATGTGACCCTGGACAACAAAACCATTCATTTTCTCAATATTTACATTTTTTTCGCACCCTCAGATTCCAGATTTGCAAATAGTTGTATCTCGGCTAATTAATGTCCTATCCTAACAAAATATGCATCAATAGAAAGCTTATTTATTCAGCTTTAGCTTTACATTTAAAAAAAAATGGACCCTTATGACTGGTTTTGTGGTCCAGAGTCACATATATGGTCTTATAATTAATATTCGCTATCATTATAAATACAAAACAGCAACAATAATATTAATAATTCTTAGTAGTACTATATTATTATTATTATTATTATAAAATAAATTATGCTTGTAAATTATGCTAGTAAGATTTTGTATGAAATTTATATTTACAATTATTTTAGTTATTAAATTATTATTATTATAATTATGTTTGTAATTATTATTATTATTTGTGAAAAATATCTTATGTTTAAGAAAAATGACAAAAATGTATGATATTTCTTTTTAATAATTTACATAAAAACTATTTGAATATATTGTAGATTTGGTAGTATCGATCCGTTTAATAGCCATAGTAATTGTAGAATGACTTATTTAATCAGTATTGGCTGAGTGCCAGCAAACAAACTAGACAACATGATACAGAGTTAAGTCTAGTCAGGCGTGCACTCACGGGTCAGGAAGAGGAGGTGAGAGTAATTAAACACCTTCTCGGATCAGGTGTCTCCCACTACTGCAACTTCAATCTAAAATATAGTCTATGTATTATTTGTATGTATTAAGATAGTGAAGTTTCCTTTGTATTTCTTGTGTGTACATGATCAGTGAGTGTCTCATTTGTTGAGAGGGACAGAGACAAGCGGCCTGAAGATCCAAGGGGCCCTGGACCCTTCTTCTACTTTGGGGGAAGCAATGGGGCCTCCATGTGAGTGGTGTTGGATGGGATATTGATTTTTATTTTTAACATATGATTTGTAATAGGTGCACAAATTGTACAATTTGACCTAATGAATTGTGGACACACTGCAGTTTTGGTGTTTGTCTTGGTCTTTCTTTGGCCTTTAGTCTTCAGTAGGTCCACGAGAGGCCTGCTACTATATAATTAGTATACATCAGTGGCTTATAATGAATAATGAGATTTTACAAAATAAAAAGGGATTTGGAGATTCGCCACTTCTTGAGAATTTATCAAACAATTGTTTAAAGCCTTTCAAACATGACATGGTCTGATCTGATATTTAGAGTTGTATCATATTGTGAGAGTCGAGGCTGGCAGCGCATATATGACAAGACCAGGGTGGACTACAAGCTGAAATGGTGTGAAAATAAATCACCTGCTGCCTACTACAGCTTCAGAGCAGGTGATCTGTTTTGTTACGTCAGGTTCAACAGCAATCATGAAAAAAGCATTCTACACTTTTTGTCGGTTTATTTTCGTACAGGTGGCCAGTTGATTTACCAGATACCCAATAATAAGGTCCTGACCACTAAGATAGGCCTTCTGAACAGCCTGCGGGAGTATGACAGAGTCAGCAGCAAGGTCAACTATGGACGTGGAAACAGGTTATCAATGGAAAAACTTTACCAGAGTAACATAACAAAATGTGTAGACACTGCAATATTATTCTCCTCCTTTGTTTACATGTTGCAGGAGGATGAGGCTGGAGGATTTCTTTCCTGTCACTTTTCGTATGGATATGAAAGATGAAAGAGAGGCATTCTTTAATGGTATGACTAGGTTAAATATATGGACAGATACAGGTGATAAAGAAATACTGTTTCAAACGGTTTGGGGTTCTTAAGATTTAAAAAATAAATTGTCAGTGGTTTTTGACAGTGGTCTCATACTTACCAAGGTTTAGAATTTACGATTTAAAAGAAAACAGTTTAAAATCATTTTTATTAATTTTATATTTTAAATAATTTGTTGCTGTGATATCAAAGCTGAATTTGCAGCTGCTATTACCCCAGTCTTCAGTGTCACATTGTTAATATTTTTTATATTTTTGTAGAATCTGTGATTCATTGTTTTTTCAGTGTTTATTTTATACAAGTATGAAATTGAATAGAAGTATGAAATTCTTTATATACACTACTGTTTCTAATTTTAAAAAAGTGTCTTATTTTCAAAACTGTGCATTTATTCTAAACAGCATTTATTAAAATATTAATATTTTGTTACAATAAACACTGGTTTTCAAGTTATTTTTGTCCCTTTTTTTAAAAATAATCTTTTATTCAGCCATGATATGTTAAATTTTTTTATATAAATTTAATACAAAATAGTTTTTTTCAAAACATCATTTTGGATAAATTATGTTTTGTTTAACTTCATTTAATCGAAAAATCCTGAAAAAAAGTCTGTTTCCAAAAATAAAAAGGTAGCACAACTGTTTTCAGCATTGATAATAAATCATCATATTAGAATGATTTTTCAAGGATCATGTGACACTGAAGACTGAGTATTGACTGCTGAAAATTCAGCGTTACCACCACAGGAATAAATTATATTTGAAAGTGTTTTAAATATAAAGTATATATAGATTCCTAACTTTGGAAATAAACACAGTACTGCATCTAATGAATGTAAAATTGATGTGGCCTTCAGGAATATGCAATGATAAATCCAGCATGTGGATCTGCAAGCCCACAGGCCTTAACCAAGGCCGGGGTATTTTTCTACTGCGGACACCAGAAGACATAACCGCATTCAGAGAACGACTGCAGAACACAATAGAGCAGCAGTCACCTTTCAATTTGCCACAAGCTCGGATTGTCCAACAGTGAGTAAAGCTGACAATTTCAAAAGGTCACATGCTCTAATTATATGTAATCATGCTGTGAATCTTGCCTTCAGTGTCCTATAATCCTGCCGAATCCATGGCCAATGCCACAGGCATCAATCAAAAAGAGCTTGATGTCTACATTCTGAACTTTTCATTCAGAAATCAGTCAGCATTACAAAATACAGTAGCTATGCCACAGAGGAAGCTAACAGGCATCTCCGGCTCTGCAGGGAGGCAGTGATCGGGTCACGGGCTAGTTTCTGTCATGCTAGCAAGACAAAACTACAAAGATTTCTCTTTTCATTTTAAGGATGTTAGAACAGCATGGCAAGCGATTCACTGAAATCTGCAGAAGTATTAAAGAGTGCACAAAATTAAACAAAAATTTGTAAATAAATATTAAAAAATACTAGTTAAATTAATACTAATTAAATCATTTTACATTTATGAATATATTAAATTAATATATTAATACATAATAAAAATACCTGATACATATTCACATTCAATTAATTTAAACAATCATCAGTAATAATGTTTTTGTATTTTTTCTATGCTCTTCTCATTCTTTAAGGTACATCCAGAACCCTTTGCTACTAAAAGGCCGGAAATTTGATGTGCGCTCATATTTTCTAATTGCTTGCACCTCGCCATACATGGTGTTTTTTTGTCACGGTTACATCAGATTGACATGCAACCTTTATGACCCAAACTCAGACAATATCACAGCCCACCTGACCAACCAAGTAAGATAATGTGTATTAAAAGCTTGATTAATAATAATACTGTACGTATGTAATGTATGTATGTGTATATATATATGTAAGATACTGCATTTTCTTCTTTCAGTACATGCAGAAGAAGCATCCTCTCTACAGCCTGCTTAAAGAGGAGACTGTTTGGTCCATGGATCGCTTCAATGCATACATTAATGACACGTACATGCTTCCGAAGGGTCTGCCTAAAGATTGGGCTCTGGGTCCTTTTGCAGTGAGTTTGAGAATTCTTTTCATAATTTTTATAGGTTTATATAATAAGTTATTATCAATAGTAATTAACTGATAATATCTGTTAATCTGACTTAGTAGGGATGTCTACATGTATCTTTTAAAGTAATAACTGCAGGTACTGTTGTCATGGTAACAGTGGTTTTGGGAGTATATGACATTTTAAAAGGGAAGCTCATCAAATATATTGAGAAAGATGAAACCGAATAGGGAAATAAAAATGTGCTAAATGAAGGGTAGCATTTTATCTTGGAGCTCAAAACATAATTACATTTTTGACAGGCAAATATCAACAGAGGAACGACATTTGATTTGAGTTTTCAATAGTTAAACTGCATCCTAACCAAGTGTTTGTTTTGTCATTCTGCAGAAACGGATGCAACATATCATCATGCAGTGCTTTCAAGCTGTCAAAGCCAAGCTGGACTGCAAACTTGGCTACTTTGACCTAATTGGTTGTGACTTCTTGATTGATGAGGATTTCAAGGTGAGACACAAAAGAGTGTTTATAAGAGCGAAATGTGTGTATTTGAAGCCCGAAAGGCTTACAGAGCCAGAGACAACAGATTAGTTTTACAATTATCCTCTGTAAGACGCATTACAAATAGAAAGTCTTTATTTATCTCTTCTGTAATCTCCTTAGTTTCTTCAAGACAATTATGATACAGTTTTCTAATGCTGGCATGATTCTCTGCAAACACGATATATTCAGAGTCCGGGTGTCCCCTATGGAGCATCCTAAATTCAATCCCTGCCAAGCAGTTTCCAGGCAACCTGTGTACCGTCAGCGTAAACATGCCGTCCCCAAGCCAGGAACATTCTGGTCTCCAGGTTACCGGATCATTGTGGATTCACACATAACAACCAACAACATTTACATTGCACAGCATTAACTCGATAATACTTCACACATCCAACTATTACAGTACCTTTACGAGACTTGCATTAGAAATATTCAATACTTGACATCCTTCACTGAAATGTGTACATGATGTGATTCACATTGTGTTATCATGTCATGTGTTTACACTGTCACCTCCACAGCAATTACAAAAATGAGTATGATAAGCATATTTGTAGTTCAGGCAAAATATTCGTGATTACTGTGAAATAAATAGCTATTTGAGTAGGGTAAGACTGCCATCTTCTGGCGAAAGTCTGCTGTAGGCTTTTTGTTGCTGGTACTTATAAAGGAAGGGGTGAATAGACATGTAAACAAAGATCATATAGTAATTATTTGGTTTCTCTTTATTTTAATGAATTAGATCAGTGCATAGTTATTTATATTATACACAGTAATTCAACAGTTTTGTGATTTTGTTGTTTTGGATTCATCATATTGTCACTGAGAATCGTTTATAGTTATTCTGAACAGTGTTCATGGTTCAAATGTGTGTTGATGGCTGTTTAGTAGTATGACAGAGTAGGTTATGGTATAGTGTAGTTCATCACATATTTACCATGGTCAAAATAGACAAATGCATATATCTCATAAATTATATATATATATATATAATTATCAATTATTTATAAAATGAAAGCATTATAAACATTTTTAAATGTATTTACAAATGTATACACTGCTGTTCAATAGTTTGGGATCAGTAAGATTTGTAGTGTTTTTTGAGTCTCTTATGTTCATCAAGGCTCATTTATTTGATCAAAATGACAGAAAAAACTGTAATATTGTGAAATATTATTGCAATTTCTAATATTGGTTTCCTATTTTAATATATTTTAAAATATAATTTATTTCTGTGACACAGTGCTGAGTTTTCATCAGTCATTACTCCAGTCTTCAGAGTCACATGATCCTTTAGAAATCATGCTAATATGCTGATTTATTATCAGTGTTGAAACTATTGTGCTTTTTATTATTTTTTGGCAACCTGTGATGCTTTTATCTTTATTTTATGAATAAATAGTTAAAAAGAACAGAATTTATTCAAAACACATCCTTGCTGAATAAAAGCATAATTTTATTTTTAAATCTAACTTTTGAATAGTATTGTATCTGTAACACAACATTTCAATTATTTTTTATTTATCAAATAATCCTGAAAACAAAAGTATCACAGGTCCAAAAAATATTAAGCAGCACAACTGTTCCCAACACTGATTATAAATCAGAATATTAGATACATAAAAAAATCCAATCTTTTGAATGGCAGTGTGACATTATTAATACATAGACATCATTGACCACTTAACTACAAAATGATTTCATTACAGATATCTGGTCACTTTAACAAAACGCCCCTTTTATCGTCATAGCCTGAGAGGTCACTTAACTTGTGATGTGTTTGTTTTGGACAGGTCTGGCTGCTCGAGATGAATTGTAACCCTGCCCTGCATACTAACTGTGAAGTACTGAGAGATGTAATACCACAGACAGTCACCGAGGCACTTGGTGAGTTATTTGTTTAACAAAATAACCTCATATATATCAATTATGTACAAACAAATGTGTTTTAAATGTGATGTAACAGTATAAAATATGCATTTCTAAATGAGATAAAAACCTTGTAGTTTGTTTGAATAATGCATGCGTGTGAAAGTTGTGAAAATGTCTTAGCACTTGACAAAATGAGCTGTGATAACACTTGATGTAGATGTGACATCCTTTCGTTTCAGACCTTACTTTGGAAATCTACAATAAGTCTTGCTGTGGACTGAAACTGCTGCCGCTAAACAGTCAAAGAGATTTTCTATTGCTGTATAATGGAGAGACTGTGGCCATAACCAAACAGAGACACAAAACCACCGGGCCTTTATCAACCCTTCATCCGAAGAGCAGCTCCACCCACATTAACACTAACAAAACTGGAGCCAATGCAACACAAACAGGGAAGTCAACCAATAGGGCCAGCAAATATTCTGAAACTCAAGCCAAATGTCCGGTCCCTTCCACTGCCTTCCTCTCTTCCTCTGCTTTGTCCAGTACCATCCCACCTTCACAGCAGACTGTGGAGTTACCAATGAAAGAACCTTCACCTATATCCCAGAAGCCTCTGCTATCCAAAGCTCAAGAAACAAATCAGCCTCGACCACACCAGTCCAAACCCCAGCGTTCTCGTGCCGTGCTTCAGCTTAGCAAGTGCACCTGGCAACATCCTGCAGCGATATCCAACCTCAACGTGCCTCCACAACCGGTAAGAAGTGCTATCAGGTCATTGTCTACACCAGCCCTGAGCAAAGGCTCAAACACCACACAAAGACTTGGAGCTCAAGGCCGCCAGACAGACAAAATGGAGCACATGAGCTGCAACCTAAAAACATCCAAGATTCATTTGGCTGAGCCATGCTCCCTCCACACTGTGGGGACAGAAATGAAAGAGAACAAAGAAAAGGAACATAAGGATGATGGATGATTGATGACAAATATAGTCCAATTGTTATTATAAGGGATTTTTCTCAGACTGATGAGAATTTGCTTCTGCTTATGACTAATGTTGTTCCTCATCAACAAAAGCATCATGTCCATTCAAATTCAATTTTTTTTAAGTTTAACGTGACTTCAAAAAAGTTATTTATATGTTTATTAGTAAAAAAAATATATATTTTTTAATATTTGCATGTCACCCAGGCCGCTTATATATCTAAATAATGTCCAATTGATTCACACCTTTCTCATCTATTGTGTTCTCATGTTGATCACAACTTTTGACCAAACAAGTTTTGCTTGGTTTCTCATCAAGGCTACATTTTTAAAAACAAAAATACAGTTCAACATTAATATTGTGTAAAATCATGTGTATATAACGTGTGTGTGTGTCTGTGTGTATACAGTGCCTTGCGAAAGTATTCTTTCCCCTTCATTTTATTCACGTTTTATGTTGCTGCCTTATGTTATAACTGCTTTAAATTACGTTTTATGCACTTCAGTCGACACTATACATAATGACAAAGCAAAAACAGAATTGTTACAATTTTGTAAATTAAAATTAAAAATAGAAAATGTTTAAAACTTCTTCCCTTAAGGGTAACAGAGACTACATGCTTCTGTGACCCTTCAATCTTTCTGAACTCTTCCCCAGATGTGTGGCTTGATGCAATCCTGTTTCTGAGCTATACAGGCAGTTTTGTTTACTTCAGGGCTTGCTTTTTGCTCTGATATGTATTATCAGCTGTTGGACATTTTATTAAGACGTGTGTGCCTTTCCAAATCATACCCATTCAATTGAATTTGCCACAGGTTACCTTCACTCAAATTGTAGTAACATCTACAAGCAATATGAATGCTCCTGAGCTAAATTTCAGCTGTCCCAGATAAGGGTACGAATAATTATGTAATGGAATCATTTAAGTTTTTATTTTTATAAATTTGCAAAGATGTTAAAAAACTTTTTTTTGCCATTATGGTGTATGGTGTAGATTGATGTGGAACTTTTTTTTTTTATTTAAAGCAGTTTGACATAAGGCCGCAACATGATAAAATGTGAAAAAATGAAGGGGTGTGAATACTTCCGCAAGACACATATATATATATATATATATATACATTTTTAAATGTACATTTTATATATTAATTATTTTTAATATAATTTATTCCTGTAGTGGCAGAGTTTAATTTTCAGCAGCCATTACTAGTCTTCAGTGTCACATAATCCTTGAGAAATCATGTTGATTATTGATAAATGTTACTATTATCAATGCTGAAAACTGTTGTGCTTCTTAATATTTTATGTAAACCGTGATACTATGTTTTTGTTTTTTCAGGAGTCTCTGGTGAATACAAAGCTCAAACATGGCACAACATTTATTTGAAATATAATTGTTTTTGTAACATTGTCATTTTTGGTCAGTTTAATGTGTCCTTGCTTTATAAATCTATTTCTATCAAAAAAAATAAAAAAAAAAATTTGGGGGGGGGGGGGTTGTCTTATCGCACAACTCTGATGCTATAAAATATGATGCTTCTGCTCGTCCCCATCAATTGTTTTTCACCAAATTACCATAACTTCTTCAATGATGTAAATTCTGAATGTTCTCTTTGAGTGAAGTTCAGACAATCACACGGGTTTTTTGTGGGTTTGTGTTGCAACCACAAAACTCTCCTTCTTCCTCCATCTGTGGCACATGCGACAAAACAAACCAGATTAGACCTCTTTACACACTAACATGCTCCACACTACCAGTAAACACACATGTCTCCGACTCACCTGTGGCTTTTTTGTTGTGACTACTTTTGTGTGTTGACTCCATGAGGTGTAATCATCTTAAGTGGGATTTGCTTTATTGATGCTTGCATCCCCCTTGTGTAAAATCAAAGTCGAAAACAAACTGTTCAGTGCTTTCAGGCTCACTCACAGTTGAAACTGAGTGAAGTGAGGAAGTTGTGTTGTGCGCTGCTGCGTCACCACTGATACCAACAGGAAGAAATATGTGTGTAACTGCTGTGCTTGAAAGTTTCATACACCTCTCTTGCTCCTCTTCATTCGCTCGACTTTGTCAGCTTCTGTCAAATGTCTTTTCCAATGTCTGGTTTCTGTGCAACTCATTCTTGAACCCTGCTTATAGTCTGTCGGGGTGTGGGGTGTGTGGGGGTGACCAGATGGCCCTCAGTGTGTAGTTTAGAGGAGAAGCCATTGGAGACGTGTTTGTGGAAAGGAGAGGTAAGGTTACAAGCTATGGGATGCTGCAGTGTGACCCAGAGGCATACAGGGATTGATGAAGTGGGCCCAGATGAGATCGAACTCCTGGAAATCAACGATGCAGGGTAAGAGTTTCTTTGCAAATGCAGTTTAGTAGGAACCAGGCTCTTGGGTAGTCAGGATATACATAGTAGCAGAACTTCCTTTTTCAGAGTGTTAGGTAATGTTTGAAAACGTTTAAAAAACCGCAAGAGGTTCTAAAAGAAATTGCTCATAATCATGTTTTAAAAACAGAAGTGGCTGTCCACTAGCATTGTCAATGTGTGTTGGGTTTGTTTTTAGTGTATACATTTTAAGACTAATGGTCTTTGTAGTGAGAAAACGTGACAGTTTCAGTTTCACCCAAGTTATTTCTAGAAAAGGATACCCTTTTCAAGCATCAAACTGTAATGTTTCAATTCCGTCCATCTGAAATGTATCTGATGTAACTGTGTGAAACATCTTGAGCATCTTGTGTAATTCTGAGTTGTTTTATACCCCTCACAATGGTGGTGTTTACCATGGATTGGCAGCAGACTTGCAGCTACAGATCTCATTAGAGCCTCTCAAACACCAAATGAGACAGAACTAATGCAACTTGTATAGCTAATTAAAATAGCCAAGTGTGTTTGAGCAGTCTGGTGTTTTACTCCAAGCTGGAAGCCTCAATCCTCTCATTAGGTGACTGTAGGGATTAGAGTGGGAGTTAATCAGAGCTCATAAGCTTTATGTGGCCAAACTAGCAGAAAAACGGGGATCAGACAACGGCCAATCTGTGGAGATACACACAGGTTGTTAATATGCACCGGGGGTGAAAACATTGTCTGTTTAAAGTAATAATAAAGTTAAATTACTCATTTAAATGGGCAGCGGTCTTGCAATATACCTGTTGAGGTGTTTTGTGGATGTATTTTAAAGATTCGATCACATTAAGGGTCAGATGGCGGGTGTCTGCTTGTCATTCACCACCCACAGTAAGCTGCTTATGTCTGGGCACTTCCCCAGCAAGCAGCATGGGTAAAAGCAGCGGGAACAGAGGGTCTGGGGATGAAACAAGCAACATTTAGGGAACAAGCCTCATAAAAAGTATTTGTTAAAGTGCGCTGATAAAGAATTTGTAATAAAAGTAATGGCTTCAAGCTGACTATTTGTGGTATCCAAATGGATGTAATATATTGGGATGATCTTCATGGTTATTTTTACTAATGTAAAACTATACACATGCTAAAATATAGATCATTGAGGCTGTCACATGAAGGAGATTCCACCTGATCTGGACCTTAAAATTAATTGTATTGGTATAACCCAATATGTCTTGATATTAGTAATATCAACTTCAATTTCAACTTTAAGTAACATCAATATTTTTACCACATTAAGCAAATATATACAATTCATTAATAATTTATGATAAAATAAATGAACTATAAAATAACAACAATAATAAATCATTGTTCCATGTTACTTCCATATTTTGTTTGCAAACCAGAACACAGATTTTTCTTCTAGCATGCTTAACCTTAAAGTGTATTAACAATCACATGCAAAACAGCTAAACGTGATTGTTGTATAGAACAGCCATGACCAAAATTCTGTCCCGCTAAATCCATCACACAGTGCAAAGCTGCAGAGCACAACAATGTGCATTCCATTTCTTAAATCCTCATCTGTTATGCTGCAAGATAAAGTGATTTGACAGTGTTTAGCCATCTGCTGTTTCAGAATCTGGAGTCTTGCTGAAAGCAGGCTCCAAATTTCCACAAGGAATGGCACAAATGAAGGTCTTCATCCCGGTCCCTCTGTGAGGCACCTAAAGCAGGAGGTAAGCCAGTAAACAGGAAGTGGCAAAGGGCGTAGCTATGTTTCCACAAAAGACAAATAGAAAACAAAACAAAGTACGCAGTGGCCACAAAAGAAAAAAGTTTTGACACCTAAAAATAAAAGTATCAAACCGACCGACATTTACTTGAAAGAAAATAGCATAATTGGTGTACAGACGCCACTTGGTTTTATATTTTTTATAATGAAGTAACATTCTGGGATGTTAAGCTTAAGTGCATTAAAGTAAAAAATAAACGTTATGGGGCCACTGTGTTCTTATACATCTAGATTAATAAAATGTCTGCACTGAATAAGAGTTTGATCAGCTTTATCTACATTTCTACATCTATGTCTTGCGTAAGGATCCAGATCCTGTCTCTGTGACTGTGAAGGACACAACAAAACACAACAATTCAAAAGTACGTCTTTATCAGCTTAAAAAAAACTAATAATAATGAATACAATGATTTTTTTGTGCATTTATCAACATTACATGCTCTTTTTATAACATAAAGTAGAGTGATATTTGTATTCCTGTTTGTCAGCGGGTGCTTTGGGGCTTGACAAAAAAGGAGCTCCATCATAGGCTATACACTCAACCTATCAGAGAATGGGAAGGACAGGCACCGCACACCTATGGAGACATTATCCACTCATCTTCAGTGTATTTACACAGTGGATTCACAAAGGTAACAATTCAACTAAATCGTTTTATACTATACCATTCATGTGCCAATTTGCCACGGACTACTGAAAAAGATATCCTTTGATTTCACTCAATGTTTGGAGCCAAATTAATATTTTGAATGACTTTTTATTTCCAACTTATTGCATTATGATTTCTGTTTGCAGGCTATGAGTGAAAGATACCTGGTTTTATTTTCCTTCCATTTGTTAATCCTCGCTTTGGACAGCTCTAATGATGATTTTATTTATGAGGTAAGACTCTTATAGGTATTATCAAATATTAAATGGCATGAGCTTCACTCTAAACTGACATCTGTGTTTCGTCGCAGGGCATTCTTCCTCTCTCAGCCATTGAGGTGCGTCTGATCTCACAGCAGGATCCCAGTTCTCCACATATGTTTGAGATTAGCGGTAAGAGCAAAAGAAATCACTTAATTAAACCTGAATATGAACATTTGGAGGTCGCAAAATGTTTTGATTATAGTACACCTATATTTATGATACATCCTTTAGGGTCTATGGTGGACTCAAAGATCTTCGTTTGTGCTACTGCTGCTGAAACAAAAGCCTGGATGGAGAACATCGAGGACAGGAGATACAAATCCCTAAGACAACAGCTAAGCCCATCCCATAGTGCTCTCTCATACCTGGTAGATCTTATTCAGTCTTGCACTGAAATATATATCCTATATAGAACTCACAAATACATTGGCAAGTTGCTCCTACATTTTATTTTCACTGTTACAGGTACCATGTAATGAAAGCTGGAAGGGGGAGGAACTTAAAAGGTACTTACTGCGGTCTCCCATCTTGCAATGGGAGGGGACGCCCATTCAGCACATGGGCTATCCCAGATACCTTTCACTGGTGCACATCAACAACGTATACACACAGGTAAGATTATCTATAAATAGAGTATGGTGTCCATGTAATTCAGGATGGTACTAAACTGACCTTTCTCAAACAACAGGACCGGCGTTTCCTGGGACCTCAGGAGCGTTTGCTTGTGCTCTTCCCATGTGACCTCCTCATTCTGTCTGTCGACTTTCATCGAGTACGTGTGAAATATGAAGTAAGCTGATTTTGCTGACTAAACAATGAGCTCTACAGAACACTGCATTATCAGCAGTATGTGTGCTACAGTCTGCCATTATAATGTATTTGCCAACCTCAATTGGTGAACCCTATTTGATTGAAAAATAAACTGTTAAAAAGCCACAAAGTGCTGACAGTGGGGTTTAAACATACCTTTCCTTTAAAAAGAGAGTGGGTAATGTTCCTTTATCAAATGCATCTTCATGAAAGACCTTCTGGCCAGAATCATTATCATTTGACCTCAATTTAAGTGACAATAAACAATGCTTATGCAACATCAAAGCACTCACTGAGTTGTATTGTTTTATACTGAAGGGCCGTCTGCCACTGAAGAGCATTAAAGCCATGGAAATATCTGCATTACCTGGCAGATTGGAGTTTGAACTCACAGGTATGTATGTTTCTGAATTATTGCAGAGCTACCCTTATTATTGCAAAACTACCCTTGTTAAAAGAAGTGTGCTTAATTGTATTTAATGTGCGCTTGTAGTGTACTTAAAATCTATATTTTAAAGTATATATATATAAAAAAACTACTTGCAGATAATCCAATTCTGTAAAACACAAAGTGCACTTTGAAATAATGTCAAATTAAACATTTAACATTAAAGCATATTTTAGATCTTTACGTTTTAATCTTGTTGAGCTTTAAAGGGGTTTGTTGTGTTGACTAATATACTAAAGCACATGTAAAGTACTTTATTATTTTTAAAGTTGTTTGATATTACATTTAAAGTTAATATTAAATCATTACAGCATGAAATATATATATATATATATATATATAGACATAGAAATACAATTTTAATATATTTTAGTTTACAAATTTGGCAGTACACTTTAGCCATACTGTATTTCAAAGACAAATAATTATGAAATAAAGATGTATACTGTAAAATATGATTTTTCAAAGGCGTAAATAAAGCAAAGATTATTCAAGTAAGTTTTGCAAGACATTTCTATTTCAGTTATTCTACTTAAAAATGTAAAGTTTAATTCAATGTGTTTTTTGCTTATTCTGTGTAAATGTTTGTTAAATTTACTAGCAAATACTGGTTCAACACCAAAAAACACTCATCATTTCAGATAACTGCAATTGACTAAAATTGTTATTCAGTTTGAACTTTGCAAATTAGTATATCAATTTCTGTATTATTGCATAATAAACACTCTTTTTTTAAGTATGCTACTTCTTTTTCACAAGGGAACACTTGGACATAACGTGTAATTTGTATATACAGTATCTCACAAAAGTGAGTACACCCCTAAGTGAAAATTTGCAAATTGGGCCCAATTAGCCTTTTTCTCTCCCCGGTGTCATGTGACTCGTTAGTGTTACAAGGTCTCAGGTGTGAATGGGGAGCAGGTGTGTTAAATTTGGTGTTATCGCTCTCACTCTCTCATACTGGTCACTGGAAGTTCAACATGGCACCTCATGGCAAAGAACTCTCTGAGGATCTGAAAAAAAGAATTGTTGCTCTACATAAAGATGGCGTAGGCTATAAGAAGATTGCCAAGACCCTGAAACTGAGCTGCAGCATGGTGGCCAAGACCATACAGCGGTTTAACAGGACAGGTTCCACTCAGAACAGGCCTCGCCATGGTCGACCAAAGAAGTTTAGTACACGTGCTCAGCGTCATATCCAGAGGTTGTGTTTGGGAAATAGACGTATGAGTGCTGCCAGCATTGCTGCAGAGGTTGAAGGGATGGGGGGGGGCAAGCAGGGGAAGAAGGAAGAAATGCAAGCTGAGTTTGCTGAGACAAGCAGACTAAGGACATGGATTACTGGAACCATGTCCTGTGGTCTGATAAGACTAAGATACATTTATTTGGTTCAGATGGTGTCAAGCGTGTGTGGCGGCAACCAGGTGAGGAGTGCAAAGAAAATTGTGTCTTGCCTACAGTCAAGCATGGTGATGGGAGTGTCATGGTCTGGGGCTGCATGAGTGCTGCCAGCACTGGGGAGCTACAGTTCATTGAGGGAACCATCAGAGCCGATCCTCCCTATACGCAGAATACGTAAGCTGCGTAGGGCCCCGAAACACCAAGGGGCCCCCTCACTCTCAAATATTTTTTTTGAATTTGAATTGTTTTTGAATTTGGCCAGTGGCTATGAAAACATGAATGATAATTTATTGTAATGCGTTGCTGTCACCCTTTCTACATAAAAATCAGTCAAATCATGTAACGTGAATGTTGTAAAGTCTCTAGCTCGAGACAAAAAAAAATGAGTTGAAGGCATAGCGAGCCACGGAAAAGACATTGTTTCTCGAGCGCTTTCCGTGAGCGCCATTCAAGACGGAGTGAAACACAGACGAATGTGTTTTATTCATTCATTCATAACCACTCGAAAGTTAGATAAATTTCATGTTTTGAGATAAGAGTCAGAAATCAAGTGATCTGTGGTAGTCATACAGAGCTTGTGACTCAGCTTCAGAATATAGCCATGTGATGATAAATGCTCTCAGACTGGATTCTCTTGTGTTCCTATTGTCACTTGAATTTTGTTGAAACTGTTAAAGAGGTAAATCATTTGAAATGGCACCAAGTTGTAGAAATATAAAATGACCTTTAAAGGCACGTTTTAAATAAAAAATATGGGAACTATGATTCATGTCACTTGTCGTGCAACATTCTGAAAGATTTCAAGCCACATAAAGTACTGACTTCGACGTCAAGTGTGTTTTCTAAAGTGTTGTAATCTTCATGCTGATATAAAGTGTTGTGTTTTCCAGGTGAAATGATGGAGCCTCTGCTTGTCTCCTGCACTTACCCTGAGGACTATCAAAATTGGATCTTCCAGTTACAACAGGCAATACTTCAGTCATTGTATTTTATAATGATCATTAGAGCAAAACAAATAATGTCAATGTTTACCACAGTTTACAAGATATAAGTGGGCCTACATCCTAATCATTACTGATTTAAATATATTTTTCCATCTCCCACAGCCTGATAAAGTGGCAGATTCATTGCCACATCACACCCCTCCACCTCTGATACCGAAGAAGCGCAGAAGCTGAGGATGTGCCGGATGGAAATTAAAAGGGCTGTGAACTCCATATATTGTGAAATGAAAGCTGCTGATGACAAATGAACATTTTCCTGTTGCATTTTACTCCTAAGTAACAAATCTCTTCACTGCTTGTGAGGAAATATCTTCAATAGCTAGGAAACGTACAGGTTTAGACAGTACAGACTGCTCCATTATAATCTGTTTTGAGGTGGGACGTGGAAATGTATCTACAAATATGAATATAAATGTTTAAATGTGATGTAATATTTTTTTTAAATTAGTAATTCATTCCAGGGTCTCATTTATCTGAGCTAAGTCTTTTTTTTTCTTCAAACACATCAAACAATATTTGAGTGATTTGTAATGACTTAGTTTCAGACTTTGGGACAGAACAGATATAGCCAGAGGGTAACTAATCTTTTCCTTTACAAGTTTCTCATGCTCTCATTCACCCCTTTTCTTTATTTAGCCTATGGGTTTGCCTCTCCTTAAAGACAGTAGAAGACAGTCATTAACATTAAAGTTCACAGGCAGAGTGGTAAGCTACTTTTAAACTTTGACCAAGACATAGTATGAATGAATTCGCCCCATACACATCGTGTACAATTTAAGGGGACAATAATATTTAGTGGTTTCAGAAACCATAGTGCCCACTATCTAGAGCACTTATTAAACACCATAATGCACTGCAAGAACCGATGTTAACTTGACTCGGTGTGAGTGAGGGTCACGCCGAATAAACTCCCGCGTCTTTCCAGACGATGGCATCCACAGTGAAATCATACAGGAATACGTTTCTTTTAATTAGCTGTTAAATCGTTTAATTGCGGTTTATACAAGCTAGTTTCCTTGACAGATTTCAAGATAGATCGTTTTGGTGCTACCGAAGACAACCAGATAAGCAAGCACTGTGTGAACTATTGGTGGACTAATAAGGAATAGTGGGTTACTCTGTTAACCTCCCCTTACGAAAATTAACCATGGTTTTACTACAAAAAAATAAAATAACAAATACATGGTAACCACAAATCAACCATGGTTTTGCTGCACTAACTATATGGTATTGTACTAAAACTGTTGTTATACAAATTGTATTTAATAAGCCAAAAAATATGGTTACTACACCTTTACTACTATATAATCTTGGTTAATTTACGTAAGGGTATACTATATGATGGGAGATTTGAAAAATAGTTCAATAGAATGGGTTATCAACCCTACCATATTCTCAAGCCAAGTGAGTGTTGTTACCCTGGCCTGGGACACTTTCTGTGTAGTTGCAGGTTACTGTCAGCAGAGAGCAGTGGTGTTGTGTATTTACAATCAGACACGAAGGACACAAAATACCTTAATCATTAAAATGGCATCATGATCGTACCACATGACATGCATCCCAGCAGGGTACAATAGCTTTGTAAATCATTGTGTCTGTTCTGCTTGTTCAGGATTCTGTATTGTTCTGGCATCTTGTGGTGTTTGATATAATGGAACAATATTACAAGGAAACAAAATATACCTGCATGTAGCAATTACATAGCCACAATGAACCCTTTCGTCTATAAGCCTACATAGCACTCAGTGAGATACAGTCAACAACAGCAGATGTACAACTTCAGCATCACCCCAGGCAGGACTTGAACTTTTAACCTTCTGACTACCAGACAAAATCTGTACACACTCCAGACACTGCTTTGGTGTGTTGACAACAGGCAACTGCTGTTGTAATTCAAAAAGACACATTCAAATTAAAAATGGTGTACATACAATATGCCAGAAATATGGTTATCATGCAAATAATCCAAAGACAGCAGAGTTATGAATTTGGGCCTTTTATGATCAGCTCTAAAGCAGGTATCCTTAGGACACAGTAGCATTGCAAATTATGAAATTTAATTTCGATACACCGATACATTGGGAAGATTCAGCCTTATTTCCCTTTAGCCACTGGCACTGGTGTTGTGTTATTTCCAAAAATGCCCCTTAAGACTCAAAAATCCATTCAATAACTTTCATATGGTTTGGTCTGAAGATTGTCTAGTGACTTTGCTGAAGATCGGACATTGGACTCAGAGTAGCAATGAAAAAGTTATTTTTTTTATATAGGGCATTTAATTTTTTTTCTTCAGGCTAGAAGGACCCTTAAAGTCAACATGACATGAAAATCTATTTTCTAAATGCATCTTATTGGTTTTATTGTCAACAATTAATTCATGAATATGACAGTATGTCTAGTGATGTTTGATGCACTTAATTTAGTCCGCTTTAACCCTGTCCATTTCTTACTATAGACTACAAGCTCGCATTAATATCTGCCTGCATCCAATCAACAGCCTAAGAATAGAACCAAGTCTCACCATATATATATATATATATATATAATATATGCAATATATTTAGCAATTGTAACACACACAACACCCGTGCGGCGTGCATGCGTGTGTACATACACACACACACACACACACACACACACAAACCATAGAAGCCAGTCCCATTTGAAGTTCCAGTCATGTCTGACAACTAAATATGCTGAAGATTGCTTTTTTTTGGTCAAAGCATTTTCTTTTCTTGATTTTTTTCTTGAAGCCTTCCCAAACAACATGATGTAGGTGCTGTTTGATATTTTTTTTAAAGGTTTTCTGACCCTGAAACAACCTTTTACTGCGATTCTCCAGCTGTGATCCTTGAAAAGTCTTTGGCCACTCAAACTCTCCTCCTTGCATTAGGATGATATAGACATGTTCTCTTCCAAGCGGATTCATAACATTTTCTGTTGATTGGAAATTCTTAATTATTGCCCTGATGGTGGAAATTTTTCACTGCTCTAGCTCTTTTCTTAAAGCCACTTCACTAATTTGTGAAGCTCAATTATCTTTTGCTGCACATCAGAAATATATTCTTTGTTGGGTTTTTTTCTCATTGTGAATTTTAATTTAATTTGGAATTTGGCCTTTGTTTTCCATCCTATTTATAATTATGTGAAACAGGAAGCCATAATTTAATGTTCATAATCACCCTGGAGTGCTCAAAATTGTGAATATATTTCAGATATATTTTACTCATAAAAATGTCTAGGGGTACCAGTAATTCTGTCCAATATGTACTTGAGAAAAAAAATAAACATTTATTTCATAATGATACTTCCCCCCCCATTTTAAATTCTTATTCTCCAATGAAAGGTTAGATTTTAAAATAAAAGAGCAAAAGGATTAACAGTGCACATTTATTTTGACAGCATTCTTTGATAATATTTATGCCAAGGGTACCAACAATTCTGACCATGTGTATACATACATCACACTCTTTATTAGGTACACCTGTTCAATTTTGGTAACACAAAATTGCTAATCAGCCAATCACATGGCAGCAACTCAATGCATTTAGGCATCTAGATGTGGTGAAGACACTTGCTGAAGTTCAAACCGAGCATCAGAATGGGGAAGAAAGGGATTTAAGTGACTTTGAACGTGGAATGGTTGTTGGTGCTGATTATTTCAAAAACTGCTGATCCACTGGGATTGTATTATTTTGATTGTTATTTTAAAAAGATTTAGCCTTTCATTAAACTCACAACACCCTTGCAGTTCGTTTACGAACCCCAGTTTGGGGAACATTGATGTAATATAATGTTTAATGCTCTTCGTGTTGTTAATTACAATGAAAGGAATATATTTTCTCACTCTTTGTATTTTTACATCATTATGGTACAAGATTATCCTGTTTAAATCAACGTGATAAATGAGTTAGGTCAAAGGTGATCTAAAAGTAATCTGATCATCTTACCTAAAATGTGTAATGTAATGGATTGTGTTACTGAATACA
Source organism: Ptychobarbus kaznakovi (assembly GCA_027422405.1). Taxonomy (NCBI): domain Eukaryota; kingdom Metazoa; phylum Chordata; class Actinopteri; order Cypriniformes; family Cyprinidae; genus Ptychobarbus; species Ptychobarbus kaznakovi. The sequence continues at coordinate 11,015,184 of CM049794.1, read as the reverse complement.
ATTTTTGTCATGTAATTTGGAATCAGTAATGAATTACAAGTTGTGAGTAATCTACCCAGCTCTGTATACAGTATATTGATGTATATATGGGCCATTCTACAGAATTGGTGCAAACTGCAGTCCCACAACCAAATAACATTTAAAAAGCAGTTACTTCAAATCTTTCTAGGTAATCCATCTATTATCTATTGAAACCCACAATAACATTTAAAATATCAGTAAGCTTAATATATGTGAAATCATTTATTGGGTACTTTATATATGTATATATATATTTTAAAGAAGTTCATAAAAAATATTAATTTTATTTTTTCTTTGTAAATTATGAAAATGTATGCAAAAAAAAATCTCACTACCGAAACAATGTATGTTTTAGTCCATTGGCTGAGACTGGTTTTAACTACACCCCTACATTTATGATCAGGAAATATTCCAGTGTTCCTCTCTCTCATAGCTACATGGTGTGAGTAGATAGGTCCCATCATTTTGAGGTGAATTATTTTCAAATGTCTTAAAATCTGTGTAACTTTAAGGAACATCACTACCGAGCACCCTTTTCTTGCAATTCACTTTTTTGAACGTGGTTTCATAACATTTAGTTGTGTTTACTGCTGTTCAGAACTGTGTTAGGTAACATGTGCTGATTAGCATCTAGGTACGGTGGCCGAGAGAGCTCAAAGCGCTGCAACTTCAGAAAACACCAGCAATTCAAGAAAACATCATCAGTTTGACAGCAGGTGCTGCAAATGCTCATTGAATTATCATGCGAGACGTTATGATAGGGTTTGGTTCAATTATATAAATATTCAAACGAATGAATCCTTAACTTTGAAATCAGTAGGATCAACTTTTTGCCTTTTACAAAGAAAGATTGGGTTCAAACTACAACAAATCTCATAAATTATACTTGAAAAATAGTTAAAATTATAACTGTTATACCTCTGAAAACGTTTTTAATAAAATAAATAAAATATATTAACAAGGTAAATGCAAGAAAAATCTTAACAGGTCAATATAACCCTTCTTATTAAATTATATATTACTGTGTTTCAGTGTGTTATACCGTTTCAATTGCTAAAGAGGCTAGATAGATACAGTAGCTAATTATTACTGCAAGCTTGCAGCAGAAGTTAATTTATCATGCATGGATGTATTTTGCTACTTTGCTACGAAAACTGTAAGTGCAGTGCATTATGTAAAATTGATACGAAATGTTTCACTCTGATAAATGGCTTTAATTAGAAATGCATTCCTGGGCCTCTGCAGCCCGTCTCTTATCTGTCTCTAACCGCAGCTTCTTTTCTGCAGCCTTTCACCTGATTTATAGCAGTTGGAAACCATTCAAGGTTTTTAGAACAGCTGTGACAAAGAAACCATTCTGTTTACCTGCTACCCGGCTGCTTTATTGCCCCATGGGATATGAGGTGAGCCTGGAATTAAACTGTTGTTTACGAGGCATGCTTTGTTGTAGATGTGCATACGTGGCTGAGAATCCTGGTTACTGTAAGGTTAACTTAACACAAATGGAAAACTCAGCTTTTTTGGGGGTATTGGTCTCATACAGATCCTTAATACACTTTCAGCTAGAATATACGCATTTATTTATTTACAAAGTCACCATAAAGGATAATATTTCAAATGTGATTTAACATTCTCAGGATATCAGAACTCCACAAAGAAATTGCCCCAAAAAATCTGCCTTGCCAAAACAACAAATACACAAACAGCAGTATCACCGACATAAATCATGGTCATTATTTGAAAGAACACTTCTTGTTATTATGCCAGTACTATTTAGAAAATGATTATCTACTGAAGACTAGTGGCATAAACTAAGATTTATGTTGCAACAGCTACATCATTCAAACATTTGGTTCCAATTTTTCACTAGTAAAAGCGAGCGTTTATCTTTACTGTGTGGCTGTTCAGTGAATCTGCTTTACAACAAGACATCTGACTTTTAGTTAACCAAGTCAGAGAGAAGTCCTTATACACTTTTAGAGTGAAATGGCTGCGATACACCTAAAACTAACCCATTTAAATTGGATCTTTTTATTTGCTAAACATTTTAACAGCTGACATATCCAGATTTGATGCACCCACATGGTGAGCCTGAGACAGCTGTATTTTCAGTAGCGTGCGTCTATGGACTGTCAGAAAGCGCAGCACCATATGCTACATGCAGTAACAACACATGCATTTCTTTGCAAGCGAGCCATAGAAAGTAACCACGGTAATATCACTTGAAGAGCTAGGGATACTTAAAACCTGAAGTGCAAAACTCGACTGGTAGCATCAATTAAGGATGAAATCAATAATTCATTAAAATGAAAATAGATATGTAAAACTATTTTTTTTACAATTAATTTGTAAAATTGAATTTATACAATAACTTTGATTTTTTAATTAATAATAATTCATTAATAATTATATAATTAATTAAATGTTTTTTAAATACATTTGTAAAAACTTTGCAAAGTTATGTATTTACATTTTTATTTTCAGTTTAATAAATTAGTCGATTTTTTTATGCGGCACTTGTTCACCTCCATAGATGCAATGCATAGTTTATATTTTTACAGCATACCTTAATAAAGCTCAAATGTTAGCCATGGGATATTCACACAAATTTGCAGTGATGAACAAATTAACTCTGGATTGCTAAAGCAGATTCAAGAAGCTCAAAACAATGTCCCATACTTCAATGTCTCAAAGAGTCTCTCCCTCTAATTTTTGTGAGACACATTTAATGCGAATGTTTTCACGGAGGTTTCGCAAGCGAGCACTGCGGCTTGTGATCGCCTCCACGTAAGTTTTGGGGAACCAGCCCCGCTCTCCATCAGACAACCGGATCCCCTCTACCCACCCTGTGAATTGAAAACATAAAAGGTCATTTATCTCTTCTTTGCAGTCCTCCAGCTTCTCTTCTTCAAAGGGAAACATGGAGTGTAGCCAGAGGAAGGGAAAGGATTTTCCTTACCATCACTTGTAATTGTTACAGCTTGAAGGATGTCTGCCTTCTCCAGCGTTAACTCATCATGCTCCTGAGACTGGTAGCTCTTGATGCACTGGACTTGAGATAGATCTGTGCAGGCAAATGCAGACATTAAGTGTAAATATTTTGGTCACAATTTATTTTAAGGTCAAATTCTCGCCATTAACAAAGAATTAACTAATTTTGCCACAAACTCCTAATTGGCTGCTTATTAATAGTTAGTAAGGTAGTTGTTAAGTTTAGGAATTGGGTAGGATTAGGGATGTAGAATATGGTCATGGAGAATATGTGCTTTATAAGTACTAATAAACAGCCAATATGTTAATAATAGCCATGCTAATAAGCCACTAGTTAATAGTAAGAATTGGTCCCTATACTAAAGTGTTATCAATATTTTGTATTAAAACATAAGTCTTAGCATTACAAGGGAGACTGTACACAAAAAGTTAGGGGTATTAATGAGGACTGATGATAACTGGATTTGCTGTCCTTCATTGTATGGAATCTAAGACATTAAAGGAATAGTCCACCACAAATTAGTAGTCATAATTTACTCAATCTGTTGATGTCTAAACTTGTATGCTGTTATTTTTTTTATGTGAAACACAAAATCAATATTTATTCTTTGTATGTTCCGTTTAAATACATTTTTGTTCAACAGAAGAAATATGGCCATACAGGTTTGGAAAGACATGAGAGTAAGTGAATGATGAGACAATTTCCATTTTTGGGTGAACTATTCCTTTTAGAGTTTTATTTGAGGTACTTAGTTCACAAGTAAACAGGATATTCTTGAGCAGAACTGTATAATCCAATTTGTTTTCAATGTTATGTCAGAGAAATAACGGATGACTTTGTATGTTAGGCAGAACAGTCCAAACTGCTTATTTTAACACAGCCAAACTTTTGACTTTCATCATAAAGTATCTGGTAGCCTACACATACTGCAGCTTAACTTGGCGATTATCCACATAATGATACCACCCACAATTCACTATTTACATAACAGTTTTAAATTTGAAATGTAGTTAAATCTGAAATGCATGACAAGTGAGAGAGACAAAGAAAGTACACACCGTCATTCTCACTGGTCTGCTCAATAGCTGTTTTTGGATCGGAGGGAAACATGGCTGTTATCCACCTCTGTTTGCTGCTCCTACATATAAAACAAAATGTTCTTGACTCTGTTTTAAACTTGGTTTATGCATCCTGTGAGGACACAACTAAAACCAATGTGGCTCATTTTCTAGGAACACTCAGATCTATTTGTCAGTAACAGGATTTTGGATGTTAATATTTGAGAATGATGTGAATGCACTCACTCTGTGGGTGACTTGAGCAGAATCTGGTGTTTTAGCTGTTGCCCCTCACATAAATGCAGATAGAAGATGAAGCCTGAGATTCCCTGAAGTTTCTGGCTTAGATCTTTCACCTTGAGATCTTCAATCTTTGCATGTACAAACACCATGAACTTCCACGTGCTTTGACAGAGTAGAGAGGGGACAGATTTTGGTTTTCAGCTGGGTTTGCTTCAGGAAACAGATACTACAATGGACATTAAAGAACACATTTGCTAGTTTTCTCATTTTATTTGTCTCTCTTTCCGATTAGACTTACTCCTTCCTTCGGGACAGCAGAAGACAGTCATTAAACAGGTGAAGGTACACAGGCCGAGTGGTAAGTTTAAACTTGGACCCAGAAATACTCAAGTTCTGTGTGTCCACTTCTAGCAGTTCACCATGTTTGACCAACCAGCGAGACTGAGAGATGAGAGGGAAGATCTAAAACAAAAGAACACAAACACATAAACTGACAAGTCAGTAATATGAAAACATGATGCCAGAAGTGTCATGCTTATTCAAACAGATTTTGAATGCAACTTCCAAAAGCAATTATTTATTTTGTATTTGATAACTAATGTGAGTAAAGTCTTTGATTACATTTAGGCATATGATATTTAGACCCTCAAAATGCACCTTTCAGTTACTAACGGTTTCTGGAAAGAACTAAGTCGTCAAAAAAAAAAAATTCCCCTATTGGTCTCGTCATACTTTGCGAATGGCACAAAATGAGTCAGGGCTGCCACTGGCACCTCAATAAAAAAACAAAAATTGGTTCATGATGCCCCTGCATGATATACAGTACGTATCTAATTAAACAATACAATTAATGCTAAATGTTATACCTTGCCCTCAAAGTGAATTTTCTTGTTTAGATGAATTAGTTCTTCCATCCTCTTCATGGACTGCACACTGGAGTTACATTCCTTTATTATCTAGTGAAACAGACCAGATTTAGTTTTCATTTTCATATTATCCAAAATGGTCCTCTCCTACTTTACTCACCTTTTTGAGCTCATTAAGTGCTTTGGTAGCAGTGTCCTCATCTCGTGATCCAGGCGTTGTTCTCTTTAGGATATTCTATAATGGACACAGTTCATTACCACAAAACAGTTTAATTGATGAACTTTGTAAGCCAAGCTAAAGCTTGATAATAGTTTTCAACTTTTAAGACAGCTTTGCAAAATATAAAAGATGGACACTGTGCCCTCTATCACGATCACATTTGGATGCGAGTGATGGAATACCTCCACTAGCATTTTGAGGCGCGTGATCCTTTGAAAAGGAAGGATAAGGAATGATGTAAGAGGCAGCCTCTGGCATATTGGGTCCTCTTCCAGGCGGGCAAGGATTCCAGGGAAACGGGGATTCTCTTGTCTAAGAAAACACCACAAAGCAAATGAATACATTTCTTTAACAGCAATAATGCAAAATGCAACATGCACATTCGTATGCTCGTTAGATAACAGTTTTACAGTAAAAGACTGCTTACAGTAGCCGCTGATAGGTCTGTTCCTGATAGGCTTGATTGGTGACGTAAGGCAGATAAACCCTCCGCAGTGCAGGACAGTGGTCAAAGACAATGTCACACACATCAAAACGCAGAATGTCTCTTTCTAACTTATGCTCCAAATCTTGAAGAAATCTGTGGACATGAGGAGAATTGAAAAACAGGGATGGTGTACATCTCTGAAGAAGGCTTACTCTTTCAAAAATAGCAAAATTGTATTTATTCTTTATTCACCTCTCACTGACTTCTTTCACATCAGGCAGTTTGGAGAAGAGCCACTGCCTCTCTTGTGTCCCAAGACACTCACACAGCTCAGGAGACATCATGAAATGGTCAACTGCAATAGACAAGCTGCGTATATATGAGGCCTCTGACGTCACCAACTCAAACTTGGCCTGAAATGAGAAAATTATTCAAGATAAAATTAATTGTTTCTTTCTCAGCAAAATGTGCTGGTTGATTAAAAAAAACAAATAGTCACCTCTTGCAGTTTACGCTCTTCATTGCTGAAGTTGTCAAGTTGTCCACTGGACCGAACATCAGGAATATCTTGCCAAAGAGAAAAGGCGGAGCCTCGAGATGAGCAGAATGAACTGGATGGAGACAGGTTGCCAGAGGACACAGAGTCTCCTCTTTCTTCATCAGTTCCTGGCTCCGCCCCCTGCTGCCTTTGTATCTCTCTGTTGATGGCAACATCACTGTATTCCTGATACAAAATCACTGACAGAGAGAAAAGAAAAACTGGTTAATAATACTAATATATATATATATATATATATATATATATATATACGTATTGGGTCACCCCCTTCCAATGAAAGGTTTGACTACTTTAGTAATTTCCATGAGTACAAATCTTAATGTTTAAGCATATAATGATATTCTAGGGAATTGTGTGCTTCTAATTTTATAGCAACAGTTTGGACAAGAGCCTTTTCTATTCTGACATGACAGTGCCTCTGTGTATAAGTCAAGGATCAAAGAGAAATGATGATTCAGTCAGTGTGGAAGAAATTGACTGGTCTGCAGAAAGCCAAGTCCTAATCCCAGCTGAACACCTCTGTAACTGTTTTTTTTTTTGGACTTACAGTTTGGCAAGAAGCGTGACAGACGTTTAGAGCTACTGGGAGGACTGTCTCCATCCTCATCAATGGGACACTTTCTCATACTGTGAAAAAACAGCAGAAATGTTAAATGTTAAACAGAATGTGTGATATTCTACTCATTGCTTTTGATCTCTAGCTGAGTTTTAGAGCCACCTTTGCTTGGAACTCCTCCTTTGCTGTGGCAGATTACAGTCAGCAGAGGGCAGAGGTGGTGCAGACCCCACCGGACTATGTGGTGCACTGTCACTTGATCCCCCTGAGAAGCGATGTTTGGAGCTGGGTTTGTCTACAAACAGACAAGGGAGGGAGAAGGTATACAAAAGGAATAGAGCTGAAAATATAGCGCTGAAGTGTGATAATGACATCACAGCAAAAGATTTTCACAATAAAGTCTTTCATTAGGCTAATCAGTCCTGATGAGTCACTTACAGTCTGAGCTGAGGTTTCCAGACAGGTGGCGTTCCCGGGAGGCCACACGAGCAGAAAGAGACTTTCCCAGCTTAAGGGTAAAAGAGTTTTTCCTCTGGGAGAGTTGTAGACGAGAGATGAGCTCAGAAGCAGAGAAGCGCCGGCGCTCGTTGTCTGCTGAGCGAGAACGGGACAGAGGCAGCAAGGTCCCACTATTAAGGGCAGGGCCTTCCAGAGCCCCGCAGTCCTCCAGGCCCGACCTCTGCCTCCCCCCATCATTTACACCCCCCTCCAATCTGGCACCCTCCTGAAGGGGATCTAAGAAAGGCGTTGGTAAGGCAAGAAGAGAAAGGTCCTCATCTACCTCTGGGAGAGAGCTGAAACTATTGGATGTGGGTATGGTAGAACCCACCATGCCAAGGCCTCCTTCTACAAACGATTCAAAGGATGTTGGAAGCAGGTAATCACACTCCACGCCTGGGCTGCTGAGAGACCCAACATTCATAGTGTCTGGAGAGTACACCCTCATCTTACGCCCTATTAACAACAAGGCGTATTGAGTGGAACCATCCACTTGTACATTCATCTCTAGTTTTAACAGACACAATCATTTTAGCACAGTAGGTCCCAGGCTTGTTGCCGGAGACCTGTCAGCAGCACAGATTTTGGACTTATCATATAAACTTGTTTAATTCATCAACCTTTTAGTAGAGACTCCCACATCCAAAATGTATTCTGTAATTAGGAGCCTCCAGAGAGGAGCAGAATCATCTATCAGAAAGCTTTGCACAATTTTGAGAGGTGAAGGTAACCATGCACTAAAACAAACTATTTGTTGTTTAAAGCAGGAATGTAGTAACAACGTGTCAAGACTTAAATGAGAGAGGCACTTACTAATGGACTTCTCCTTAATGGATCCCAAAGATGTGCGTCTTTGAGGGCGAAATGGGTCCGAACTCTGGAACTCTAAGGGGGAAGAGGGGGAGCTCTGCTGCTGAGGCTCCAGAGAGTTCCTGTTCTCAAGTACATATGTAGAGGACAGAGGCAGAAACAAGTCTCGAGAACGGAGTCCATTAACTCCTGGTTCAGGTTTTTCATAAATTGTTTCAGGTAAGGTAGTAATGGATGTCCACGTCTGATCTTGAACCCCTTCCACATTATTGCTATCCTGGGTCAAATCATTTTCCAGTGTTGTGTCTATACTCCCATTCTTGGCAAAATCAGATGGACTGCTTCCATTGCATCTGACAGGCTTGGAGCAAAGAGAGGAGCTACAGTTTTCCGGTGTGCATGATTGGAAACCTTTAACACTTGGCTGTTGAAGGTCAATGAAGGCCAACGTCTCTTGATTACACACGGCAATGTGTTGATGCCTACCATCCCGGGAGTCGCTCAAAGCCTGGGTCTCAACTGAGCCAGGGAACCACATGTCAGAGCTCTCGCCTCTACAATGGAATGCTTGGAGGTGAGGCTGGAAATCAAGGAGAGGAGAGAATCCATAGCCGGGGAGCATGGCTCAGGAGGCACATCGGTACTGCAAAGAAATTGGGAAACAAAAATAGAAAGACATTTTTTTAAACATTATAACATGAACCCACATACCTATTGTATTGACAGATGCTGCATCACCAAATTTGAGCATAGTGGAGTAGATCCCTCTGGCCAATGTTTTGTTGTGCCAGCACAGATTTATGCACAGTAAAGCTTGGCTCATCTCTGCAGTTCTTAGTGGATTTGGTGTTCCACTGGGTAAAGTTAAGTCTCTCTGAACAGGCTCTGCTCTTCCCCCCTGTGGCAGACTTGGCTCAGTCGCTGCCGCTGCATCTTCCTGTTCTAATTAAAGAGCGCAACATGCAGCCCTCATCCTCTATACTTATCTAAAGCATTTACAGCTGGATCCCTTACTCAAAACTGCTTCTGTAGTGCAGCTTCTGCATGAAGGTGTCAAGGCAGTCATATGAAGACGCTTCAGCCTCTCCAACTATGATAATGGACAAGTGTCTAGTCTTGCTTGCGGCTTATACCGGAGTTGGAATGCTTCAAGAAAAAGACCCTGACTGAGAAGGTCATCTTGGAAGAGGTTTTTTTTTCGTACATATTTCCCATGTTTCCAAACAGCTCTCTATTTACCCAAACAAATCTGGGTCATAGGAGAAGCAACGCTTATTAGTATTCAGTGTCTTGCCCTGAGGGACAGGCACGCCTGAGATAGCTTGAGATAAGATATTTCCTTGGCTATTAAAGCAATGAGGCTCAGCAAACTGTCAGTGCTGATGACCCAAATCTGCCTTATTCACTGACCCATGAAATAAAGAGAGATGTTTTCTAAACTTGGAGATTAAATCCACCCAAGGATGCTAGTTGGGTTGCACCTAGGTGGCTTAAACTATACCTTGCATGCAATTTAGGTGTCTGCATGTCATCAATCAAAAAATATAATGTAAGACTTAATAAATCATAGTTTAATGTGATCTATTGCTAATCTTCGAAACCCTCAAAGAATATCTGTAGTACATCTTTTTTTTGAGGACACAAAAGAACCCGAGTCTCGCCCATCTCAATTTCTCTTTTAAACTGAATGTACACACAGCTAAATCCAACTGCACGATTCAACATGACCCACAAGCAAACATACTCCCAAAAATACAATCTGACCCTCAGTACTGATAAAACCTATACCCACATCTGTACAACAAACACACTGCACAAATGGTTACCTGTTCCCTACTCTAAACAAAGGTCTCTTTATTTCTCCAGATAGAGAATGCTGTTAGGTGCACAGGACATGTGAGATTTAAGGAACGAATCTGGATTCTTTACATGCACACACAGAAATAAAAGTCAGTTGGTCAGTTGGTATTCATTGTTTAACGTCTTCGTAATCTGTAATCAAAATATAATTACTTTATTTCTTTCTCTGAAATGACTTTTCTTTTCTGCTCATGTAATGGAAAATGTAAGCTAATAGCCAAAGAGCTATTAAGGCAATGCTTTAACAAACTCACATTTGCCCTACGGTATTTCTCGCTAAATATCCCATGTCACTTAGACATATGTCAAATCATGCAAGCAAAACTTGGGAACCATTGTAAAATATAACTAAAACCCTTGACTGTGCCACACAAATTAAATGTGATGTACAAATAGCAGGAGTAATTTTGTGAATGCTGTGCATAGCTATTACTATGAAACAAACTCAATAACACACTACATTACAATAAAGCTATTCCATACAATCAGTTTGATGTCTTACCCATTTGACCATTTTTAGTCAAATCCACCATGTCATTTTCCATGTTCTCAACATGTTATTTTCCTTATGTTTTGGTCTTTGTTGTATACATTCTCCCTGTAATTTTGGAGGGTTCATGTAAGTTAGGGCGTCAACAAAGTAAGTGAATAGAAAACTGCCATATTCTTCATTGTAGCTACAGTATATGATTAAAGAAAAAAATGCTGCAAAAGCCCATGGAAGCTGATCCACATTAATCCACAAATATGCACATATTCATCAATGTTAGCAATAACAATGAAGACAAATATTTTGTATTTGAAATAAAGCAAAATAATTTTTTTCATAGCGTATAGCTGTCACTGTCACATTTTGTCATCTTGTAAAATACATTTTATAAATGACTATACACAATGTAGACCACAAATAACTTTTCCCCTCTTAATTTCTAGAGTTTTTGGCTTGTTTGAGCACAGGGTCTAACAGTGTGGTGTCATAGGCTTCTGTTTGTATGTTACATTGCTCTGAAGCAGGCTGACACCACTGGTCTAATTGGCCTGTGACAGAGAGATCCAGGGTGCATCATGGCGTCTGCCTTTCACACTCAAACACCTCAGCTAATTTTCAGCTGCTGCAACTTTATAGCAATATGCAAGAGGTAATAAAAAATGACATGATTAGTCAAATATTAAAGGGATAGCTCACTGAACATATTTACTTATTACTTAAACACTCAGGTTTTGATCATTTTGGTCAACAGTTTGGACGTTCCAAACCTAAATGTTTTGATGATAATTTGTATTTTTGAAAAGTCCGGAAAATAACTGTGTAATAGTTATTTAAAAAGTCTCCGTTTACGTTCCATGGAAAAAGAACACAATACAGGTTTAATACAATATGATGACTAAATAATGACAGAATCTTCACGATCGACTGAACTATATCTTGAATAGTTTCCTGGCATGACGTGGCCTTAAAATAAACAACACTTTTATTGTAAAAGGTTAATACTTAACTTTTAAAGCTAGACAGACTGTGTACTTTTAAGCAACTGTTTGCTACTCCAAGACGGTCTAATTTGATTCTTCACTTTTCTTGAAATAATATAATGGATTACTTTATAATGACACCTAATTTGTGAAAGTATTTTTCTAGAAAAAATGAGATTATCATCTCATTGTAGAGAATATATATAGAAGCATTTAAAATCTGATGGGGTGAGTGAACACTTCTTTGTTTGTGTTTGGTGTGGGGCCTGATCCCTCAAAGTGCCCGAGGCCTTCCTCCACCTACTCCATCAAGACAGACACCTAAATCCCTTTTCACGTTCACAAAGCATTGACATTGCCCCCAACCCTCTCAACTCCAACACAACAGAGAGAGAAGCCCATAGGTGTAATAACGTCTGGTTTAAGGTATTACTTTAGACCACCTTGAACCCCACGGTCTCATCTTAAAGAAAAATGTTACCAATTCTTTAGGACATCTGTGCACTCACCTTCTTTCAACATTAACACCTCACATACAAGACACACCCAGTCAAATACAGGAGCGTTATGCACACAAGCACTAGTGCGGAAACAAATAAATATTATTACATTGATTTTGTTCTGATTGAATAATGCTTCTGTAGGATATTTAAGCAGGTACCACATTGCTTCACAATAAAGTCCAGCATAGGTTTGTTTAGGCACTTGCTTAGTCCAAAATATATTAGCGCTTTCAAATCTCTTTTAAGGTTTAATTATAGACACTTATGCTTTTTATCGCAAGCATCACTTGTTAATGTTCATTTAATAGAAAACAATTTGCAACAGGGCCTTTACATTAATTTACTGATCTACAAATCAACAAATAACCCAAAAAGCATCAACAAGGAAAAAAGAAAAAAAAAAAAAGTCTAAGAAAGAAAATAAAAGCAAATTTAATTAATAAAGCTTCAAATCAAGCAAAATCCAATTTACCCAAACTAATGCATGTTCTGTGTTATTGTGAGAAATTCCTTAGTGCATGTTATTCCAAAGACAAGATAGTTTGTCGTCTTAATCTTTAAGTCAAAACATAACTTACACTTCTTCTGAAAATATTTTGTCCATCGACGCTAGTATTTAGGCATTGTAGCTAACTCACATTCGGTCTCTCTCCATTCATTTTCGGAGATCCAATCAATTCCCAGTGGATAAAATCAAGTCCCAGCCTACAGTTCACACTTGGAAATATGTCAGATTCTGAAAGTAAAATGGGTTGCAAACATCTCTTTGTCAGGTCACGATATCACGATGTACAACTAATATTGACATATGACACTCACTAGCCTGCTGATGTTTGCAAGATTTATACAGCTCAATCTGTTCGTTAATGTGCTGTTAAATTCGTCACATTTCAAAGATGACCTACTTTCCCCGTTCCAATCACATCACACTCATTCACACTCAACTTCCTGTTTTCTTTCACTCACTGTTCGGGAGGTGAACCGAGCCAGGCGAACGCTCCCCCTCCCTCATGCTTTATTGTATGGACAGGTAAAGACTAGTCATTCAGAGCAGCTTGTTTTGAAATCTGATCGCTACACTGCTTACACTTTGAGAATGACCATGCAGCAGAATGAAATTAGTGTTTGTGACAGATATAGCAATTTTAATGCAAAGGTGGTGCAGTATAAAAAGTGTTTTTTAGAAATAAAATAATACTAAAGATAAAGTATAGGTTAATGCATTAATATTATACAAAATAAATAAGGTACAATTATGGTTAATTTAATTTACTAAAAACAAACACAGTCTGCTATGCTAAATTGTTTTAAAATATTTTATTAAACTTACAAAAAAAATCATTGGAAATCACCCTGCATTGCTGGTATTTCTTAAGATTTTCTCTTACAGACTGTATTCGGGTCAATCCATGTAATAAAATACACAAATTGTTTTATTCACATTAGGTCCAAGGCAGCCTGAAAAGCCTGCAGGCTGCGTTGCTAAACAGGTGTGCGCAGAGCCAAAGAAAAGCCTTTTAGACATACCTGTAGGGCTTGGCTTTTTCAGGATCACTTTTCATAGACAAACACAAAAGTGCACTGTGCAGAAAAACACAACTCATTTACTCCTGCACTGACACACATTTGTGCAAGAATAAAGTACAGATATCTGCACCTCATGTCATTAAGAATTTATTAGCTTTTCATAGACAAATGTTCCTGTTTTTAAACCATAAAAAGTTCCTTCAAATAACAAATAAAAAATGCTAGTGCCTTCCAACACATTACAACATTCATAACCGGTTTCTTTTATAGTATAGTCTTGAAATCCAATGTCCTTTTGTAAAGGCAAAATGAGGACACAATTAAAATGGTTAACCATTAAGCCTTTTGTGAGCCGAAGAAAAGCAAGTTCATTATCATGGTCGACCCCCACTCCCAATAAAGATCTCTGACACTTTCCACATTCCCCAAATAACTGCGCTTCTGTCATTCCACTTAAATTGCCCAGTAAGCTATACCAGAGTACAAACAAAGAGTCTGGTCTGTCCGAGCTCACGCAACAAGAACAAGCCTTATTTGTGTGTCTGCATCCTATCTGTGCTGACCACTGGGGGAGGCATTAATAGCGTGCAGTCACACAAACAAGGTCTGTTCTTATTGCCCCCCAAACCTCTTCCGTCACCATCTGTTCATTCTGCAGGTGAGCTCTGCTGTTTTTTTAGCCCTTACAAGCCCTTTAAGGCCAGTCAGGCTAAGAGAGTTGAGTGAAGGAGCTTTAGACACCCATTCCACCCCGCGTGGCCCTGTTGACCTGAATTCGGCAAGCTAAACGAGGGTAAGTGAGGAGAGAAAGTTTTTGCACGTGAAGAGCTAGGACAGAGTATTACTGGGTGTGGCATGGTGTTCTTTTCCTAGACTGCAACTCTGGTACATGTAGGTGCAAATACAGAATCAGCCTGTTGCCTCCAACTGACAGGTGATGGGGCAGGTGCTCCGTACGCAGGACAGACCACGGGAGGAGTTAGAGAGCGCTTTATGGGATAAAATTAACTCACAAATTGCATGCATTACACTCAAGTTAAACGATACAAATACTATTTCTGACATTTGACAGTGAAAAAAACTACTACTAGGTTGTACCATGGTGATTGAATACCATGGAAACCATGGAACTGAATGATTACCGTATTTATACAACATGGCATGGGGATCAATGGCGTAAAAGAACAATCAAGTAAAAATGTCTCTAAAAATGTCATGGGGTGTAACCATAAAAAAAGTGAATTTATGACCAAGTAAAAAACATATTTTGGTTACACCTTGAACACACGAGTGTATCTTAATCATTATTTTCAAAATACTGTATATACATATATAAAGAATGTATATTTTTTTTTATATCATTAGTAAATTGTGGTGCTGGTGCTTTGCTTTGGCGGACAAATGGATGAATAACTAAATAACTAAAATTTATAGTAATTATAAATAAATTATAACTATACATTTACAAACTATTTCTAAGAAATACTACCATTACATGTATAACATTTATTTTATTTACAAAAAATTCTAGGAAATACTAAATCATTTATAACATTGTAACATACATTTAATATCTATACATTTTATATATAAATACACACATATATATATATATATATATATATACACACACACACATACATGCACACACACAAAATACTAAGAAATACTATTTTACTTTCAGATCGGCTCTAATAAAATTTAAATTATTTCATTATCTTTTTCCTTTGATATAATACCCACTTACATCACCCTGACATTTATTTACTTTGTCCTAAAAAAAATATCTAAATTTTTTCATTCAGAAATTACAAACGCGCTCATCATAGAAGATGTGTACTCATTGCAATGCATTTCTGAATCAATTAATTGATCTGACACAAAAATGACATCTTATCATTGACCTTGAAGAGTAAAAGAAAACATGTATTTTCCTTGAACACATGGCAGTTCAGTTGTATTGTTACCAAACATCCCGTGCCATCTATTGCTCCCTCCAGTCTGTTCTTATCTCTACCAGCATAAATGAGCAATCCAGAGCTGCTGAGAACTATGAGAATGCAATGAGTCATACAAACACACACAGACTGGCACGGCCGAGCTGGAGGAGCGGCAAGCCGCAGGTTGCGATAGACATTCCAAGGGTCTGGCCGCCCCACATGTTAACCAAAGCAAAGCACCATCAAACCACACCCTTTGGGATCCATCCATGCTCAAACACACATCCTAAAAGCTCACCCCTGTTACAAATGCACTGTCTTCATGGGTCTTTAATCAGTGGAGATGAAGGAAGCAAACATCACCTGATCTCACTCCATTCAAAAAGAACCCATATTTGAGGGATAGAATCACTAAATACTATAATACTAAAAGGATATCTCTTACACATCCAATGGTATTACGAAGCAAATGCAGACAATGGTTTCTGAGGCTATACAGGATGAGAATGAATAAGGCAGGGAGATTTTATTGTGACATGATACTTTTTTATTTACCCCACATCCTCATGTGGGCATTCACTCATGACTCACGTTAAAAGGATCTCTCAGTTTCCAGGCAAATGACCTAAACTTGGACGTTATAAAGCCAGTTTAAGCTGTGAGGTTTCTGCTTTTTAATAATTTTGTCTGGGCAGCTGGGATAATTGCTATTCCCGCACAGCAGTGTAGCGCAGAACATAAAGCCTTCCATCAGACAGGTGCTAGGTCATAAAGAGGACGTCTCACCCTCCCGCTCAGAAAGAAAAGAAAACACTCTCCAAAACACATGCTCCACACATGGCATGAAACAATCAGTCTATATGACCTTATATGAAAATAGACAGACAAAACGATGATGCAACAGCACTCTATGAATCATGACTTCAATAGAAGAGCATATAGTCCAGGTTTATGACACCTGAGTAAATAATCAAGCAAGTAGACAGATCTCCGGTTTAAAAACAGATGTGGAAGACCTATTGATTTTACTGGAAGAACTGCCATGTTATTATCATAACTTCCCATTAGTGTTGTTATTGTCAACTAAAAATACATACAACTTTCTTTCAGGAAAACACTATATTAAATTAAACTAAAATAAATATGAAATCCTATCAATATGAACGCAAACATTTCTTATCAAACTCTTCCAAGAGGCAATTTATCTGGACTTTGCTTATCCACAATTATTTTATAGCTTTTTACTCTTTTACTGCACATCAACGATATTCTCATGTGTCATTTTTTTATTCTCCTAAGAAATCGATCTGGGACAAATTTAATATGTAAATGATACATAACCTGGAACTTAATTCAGAACTTGATTCAGAAATACATTGCATGCATACATATATATATATATATATATATATATATAGTGAATTGTATGTTTGGCAGGAATGAAGGCATATGCATTGATGTTATGTTAAGATATATCGACATATATACATATGTTTATACATATGTTTATGTTGTTTATTTGCAAAAACAGATAACTTTTTTTTTTTAACATTTTCAAAAATCATGTTTTTTACTGATATCTTGTTTTTATTGAGTTAGTTAGCTGTATCTTTTGTTATTTTTTAACCTAATAAAAATAACCCAACTGCAGTTTGATTGAGATTAATTGGAATCCACAATGAAAAAACATGATTTTCGAAAATTGTTAAAAACGGAGTTATTCGTTTTAGCAAATGAACTCTTCATATGAATAAACACACATTTCTATATTGCTTCACACAGTACAGCACTCTGACATTGAGTTCATGACTGTTCCGCCATCTATCCATGTGCAGTTCTTTTACAGTGTGTTCCAGACATGCAGTCACCTGCCCCTCACGCATGCACACACTTACCATCTCTGCTCCCTGCAGCAGTAGAATGTTCAGGGCTCATATCCTGCTCAATCTATCGCACTATTATGCATGCAACATTAAGTAGCTTGCAAGCGATCGGTAGCATGGCCATATTTGCATCTGATTTGATGTCTGTTAGGAGGGCTGGAGGGCAGTGTTTCTGCTTGCTCAATCAGGATTTTATAAACTGGACCATATCCCAGGTGTATCATGAGATTTGTCTATGCAGGTAATGAGTGGCAAATCATAACATTATACTTCATGCATGAGCATCTGTTCAAGCAAGAAAAAAAGTGTCTGGCAGTGCAACCCAGCAGAACAGATGTAAATGATAATAATATGTTTAGTGACCTTAAACAATCACCGTGTTACACAGTAAACAAGAGGAACAATATCAAGTAACAGTAGGCAAAATAAAGCTTCAGCCACTTCTTTAAACAGCTAACAACCAGGAAGAATACAAATCTGAGACCACTAGTGACAATGTTTTAATTAAAAAAAAATATAAAACACATTTAGGCCCGGTTTCACAAATGGGGCTTAGCTTAAGCCAGGACTAGGCCTTAGTTAAATTAAGATATTTAAGCAACTCTAAATGCCTTAGAAGAAAACATTAAGGTGTGAATCTTGACACAGAACAATGATACTGGCGTATTTTAAAGTTTACTTTTGTTAGATAGTAAATATACAAACATATGTATAAAATAGAAACATAATACATTTAATATAAATGCATTTAATTTATTAGAAATATTTTCATAGCCATTTGAGTGAACATGAATTTAAAAACTATGAATGTCATACTATCGTAGTATGATAGCAGCACAAGCTGCATGAATCTACAGGTTTGTGTTAAGCCTGATGTTCATGTTCTCCACAGATGATCTAAACAGATTCTTGAGAAATCAGAATCTGAAATGTTTCTTCTTCATTGCGTTGTTTCTTTGTTTGAAAAAATCCTATAACCTTTCATTTATCTCATATAGTATATTCGATTCTGAATCCAAGATTTTCAGTGTGGTCTCAGCTGTTGCTCCACTGCATAGTGTAACACTACATACACAGCCTTTCCCCAAAACATCATCTAAAATACAACAGATCTAGAAAAAAAGAAAAACAGTACCTCATTTGTATCTGTGGACTGTGGGCTGGATGGGGTCCAACTCCAGTGAGCAAATCCAAGTCATCCAGGATTGTGGCTGAGGTGTTATAATGTCCATGACTGCCTTGTGTTCCTCTCGGTTACTTTGTTTCTCAGATGTACTCAAACTCAATCAACAACACTGCAGCTTGAGCCCAGATGATCCGAGTGTTCTCTTCAGTCCCCTTCACACACAAAAATACAGTTGACAGCAGACAAATCAAACCCTAATAACTGTTCAAGCTACTCAAAAACACAGATTTCTCCTCCATATCGTTCCTTTTCCCTCATATCCCTCCCTCACTTCAGCAACAAATGAAGACAGACATTTGTCCTGCTCTCTTGCGCTGTCTCTGGCTTCCTCTTGCACTTATTTATGGTTTTATTTCTTACACCTGCCAGCAGAGGAAAAGGAGAGAGGGGCGCAAGCTGTCGTCTGGTTCAGAGGAGAGTCCTTCCTGCCAAGGAGGGAGAAAGAGCATGAGTGTGTGTGTGTGTGTGTGTGAGTCTGGATTCCTGTGTGTCAACAGCAGTACTTTGCAAGTGAATAGCAGGCGGTCGGTTAGGAGGGTTAGTTTGGTGGGGGCGTGAGACAGAGGGTGGGAAGAAGACTGTATGTGAATATCCATGCATGCGAGTGTGTGCATGTGTGTGTGTATAATTAGGTAAGTATCAGTTTGAAGATAGCAAGTAGCTGAGAGGGCATGCCGAAACTCACTCAGATATGCTCTTTAAATCTTCTTTAACTCCTCTCCCTTTTACACACCTCATTTATTCACTTTAGAGGAACTGAAAGAATCGTTTATCAGGCAAGCACGTGTAAAAGTCTAGAAGATTAGCCAAAAAAAATAAAAATCATTGAGCTCTTTGGTAAACAAAACCTATTCATGTTAATCTCCAGCCAATTATTGATGTGTTTGCACTGAGAAATTAGTTTATTCAGGAGTGAAAGCACATTAAAGAGTGTCTGTTTTGTGGGTCACTCCTGCAGGTGATGAAGAACACGGAGTCCGTTATTAATCAATGAGCAAAAGGGCTGCTGTCCACATTGCATACTTTAGTAGCTTGACATGTACCAACCAAACCTTCCCGCAGGCTGAACGGTGTAGGAACGCACCGCAACCATAACAATCCAAAAAATGGAGGAGAGAGAGAGAGAGAGAGCGAGAGAAGTCAAAGAGCCCGAGGCCATGGGGATTCTTTTTTTTTTGAGTGGGTGGGGTTAGAGACAAATCATTATCAGAACACCTGTCTGCTTCTGACATTAATAAATCAGAGTTGCTTGATCCATTCCAGTAAAAAAACTGGTGGAAGTCGGGTGCATTTTTGGTCGGTAAAGGGTTTCATAAGGGTATGTTGCTCGCACAAAGCTTGATGGTTTGATCAAATTAAATGTGAGAACCAGAGATAAAGTAAAGTAGAGAAAACAGAAAGTAGAGCTGAATAGTGGGGCAGAAGTTGCCTACATGGACGTGTTAACCAACGATTAAGGATCTGAAGCATTTGCCAGCTGGCATTGGCTCTCGGCTCTGGAACGCAGCACTTCAATGGCTTAGCATTAGTGTTGTCTTGTTCACCCTTCTAACTTGTTCAAGCATATAATTTTCGTTCTTGTTCAAGCTAACTATTTTTGCACAATTAGCCATTGTTCGACAGGACAGGCGTAACTATATATAAGAATTAAAAAGGGTAGTATGGACAAAAATCACATTCTGTGATCATTTACTCTGCCTTATATTGTTCCAAACTCAAACTTTTTTCTTCTATGGGATAATGGAGATGTTCGGAAGAATGTTCAAAATGCTGTTTTCCATACAATGAAAGTGAATGGTGACCACAACAACAACAAAAAAAAGACATTTTCAGTGACTCACGATTTACATTTCAGTATGTTTATTACACAACCTATATGGCTTAAGGAGTAGGACTGCACAATTAAAGAAAGCTGCTAAATAAATATAGTCACTGTGCATTTCAAAGTGAAGCACGGCACAGAGCAGCTCATGATCCAGTGATTCTAGCGGCTGGTTTTGCAGGAAATTCTGATCTACACAAACTCTTTTTTGGCTTGCTTACGATGTGCATTTAGGAACGCAACATGTGCCAACCATCCTTCCAAATCTGTAATGAGAAGCGCTCATAAGGCTGTTTTTTAAGACATGGTCATATTGACAATTGCTTTTTTTGCCAAATTGTGCAGTCCTACACACAAGCACAGCAAACCTTGAGCTTTTTTTTTAAGGTTCCGATTATTATTATTACTTTTAAAAGTTTGCGATTATTTTATTTTATTCATTTAAAAAAAATATAACAGCCTTATTCAAAAGATATGTAATATAATGCACAGGTCTTATGGGCCACTCATTATCCTTTTTTACAGTGCTTATTTGAAGCTTGACAGCCCCTGATCATCATCATCAACTTTCATTTCTCAAAAGAGACCAGTGTTAACATTCGTCAACACATTTCCTTTGAGTTCCACGGAACAAAGAAAGTCATATTTATTTGCAATGACATGCGTTTTTAACTTTTGGCTGAACTATCCTTTTACATCCTGTCCTCCAGCATGTAAACACTTCATTGGTTTTTGAACGGTTATTAAAACTAGCTTTATTTTAAAACATAATTCCTCAAACAGCCCGGAGATAGACACGAGAAATGCAAATATATTAAGGTATTAATTCAGAGAAGCATTTCACACTAACACAATGTAGAATAGGCTCCTTAATGTCTTTCACAATTTTCATTTTGTCAGTAGTACAAATATATACTTTAGTATTAATGTAGAAAAGCAAACCTCCCTGTCCTCCCACTAAATCCGAACAGGAATATATCATTTATCGGAAGGGCAGAGAGAGTGAGATGTGTAGGTGATCACATGTCTAAGTATAGTTGGAGCCAGAGGAAGTCATATGTAAACAGCAGTTTGTTAAAGTGGAGGTGGTAGTGAACAATTTTGGCATAGACCTCTACATTTTGAAATGCATGCTCACACACAATCAACCACCAAAAAAAACAAGCCAAGTTTCAGTACAAGTGCATTTTTTCCCCAAAACAAGTCTGTCTTGGATCACTTCTAAGAGTGTAAAGTGATTTCTTAGCGACTATGCCCCCTTCTGGAGAAGTCCCTGCCCTGCAGGTCAGTCTCATGTCGAGCACTTCGCTTGCTTCAAGGACCAGCATACAAGGAGAAAAGCAGAGAAATAAGAAGAAAAAGAAAGAAGAAGTACATTGTTTAGAGGCATCCATAATTAGTCACAACATTTCATTAAAGGGATAGTTCACCACAAATATTCCAATCCTGTTGTTCCAAACCTGTATGAGTTTCTTTCTTCTGCTCAACACAGAAGAAAGTATTATGAAGAATGTTGGTAACCAGATGGTTGATGTAGCCAATGAGTTCCATGGTATTTTTTTTCCATACTATGGAAGTCAGTGGGTACCGGCAACTGTTTGGTTACCAGCATTCTTCAGAATATCTTCTTTTGTCCTCAACAGACCAAAGAAACTATTACTATTAGGTGTAGAGCAATTTGAGTAAATGATGACACGTATGTTTAATTATATTTTTATTGAATTATAAATTAAATATTTTTTATTTATTGAGAGACAGGTCTGTTTCTAATCTATTAAAGTAACATTTTAAAAGGTTAGTTCACCCAAAAATGAAAATTCTGTCATTAATTACTCATCCTGGCAATATTCAGAATGCTGGTTTTTCAGTGGCAGACTCTTAAACTTTTATATTTGGTTCCCCATAACCTTGAATATTCTATTACGTCACTGTTCAGAATCCAGCGCACAGCCAAATATACACTCTGACCTTAAAGAAGCAGAAGCAGAGCATCATCCTAACACATATTTTCCAGAAAAGTGGGTTGAAAAATGTTTTGATCCCCCCCCCCTACTCTACAGAATATGTGAAATACATAAACCAGGGCAGTAAAAAGTAACGGTAATTCCAAGGTCTTTGCTCCACTTTTACTAGAGTGCTGGAACTATGTCACAAATTAATTTCATTTTTTTTAACTATATTTTTTGTGAAAATGGAGATGAATAGAAATAAAAAGAAATAGCAAGGAAATTAAAGGAAAATATAATTCAATGTATCATTATATTTATTTAAATGAGTGAACTTAAAAGTTTGGGGTTGTTATATGTTAATGTTTTTGAAAGAAGTCTCTTATTCTCATCAAGGCTGCATTTATTTGTTCAAAAATACAGTAAAACAGTAATATTGTGAAATATTAGTACAATACGAAACACCTGTTTTCTGTTGCAAAATTTAGCAAAAATTGCTAAATTAAAAATATTTAATTGGCTGTGTATATTTCAAAGCCTTTTCGGCTCTTTTGGTCATGACACAAGGCCAACCACTGAAGCTCTGCTCTAGGTCGAATAACATGAAGACTTGTTATATTCCTCAGTAATAAAATCTCAGGCTGCGTCTGAAAACAGAAGAAAGCTGCCTTGGAAGGATGCATTCTGAAGTAGGGAGGCATCAAGGTATGTCTGAATCCAATGTTAGCTTCACTTGTTTCCAGAGATGGCTTCATCTGATTTTTGAAGGCAGCATAGATGTATTCTTTGCTGTGCATTCAATTCTGTGACACCCGAGCTAAAAAATTAAAATGGTGTCCAAAAGTTGTGATTGGAGGTCAGTTTGTGTCTAAATGTAGGTTTTGACCAAATTAGTATTGAAGTAAATGAATATTCTCTCTCTTTTAGTCGGTCTGAAATTAATTTTGTGAGATACCCATCAGGCAGTGAAGCATCAGGTCAGCTGCCTAAGCTTTCGGACGCAGCCTCGGTTTCTGAGTTCTCTGGTGTGAGTGGTAATGAGAACAAGCATGGCTCACAGTGAGTGGGCACTGGAGGGTGTGGATGTCTCTATGTGCACTAACATCACCTAAAGCTACTCACCAGCAGGGCCTCCTGGTTATCAGCCAAAGCCTGCTTAGCCAGGTAACGCTCCCGCTTGATCTTCAGCTCCAAGGACTCCGGGATGTCGGGAACCATCCAGTCAATGGCACGCAAGGACGAAGAACACCACATGCTGAGGATGAGTACACACACTTTATTAAGATGACCACAGAATATAAATAATTATTAGATAATAATAAAGAGACTGTAAACAATCAGGTCATTATATAGAAAATGTAAATTGCCATCAGCAACGCATTTTTACTATTGTAATGCGAGATATTTCTGGGTAGAACATTATATTATTAAATCACGTTTGGTCTCGTACTTTATCGCGTCCCTTGTCAGTGTCGGGCGCTTGCTTGGCCATTTATTGTGATTAACAGGAAATTGTGTTTAAGCGCCAGCAGAAGATAGAAGTGTAAAGTATTTACTAATTTTTATTTACTATTTTAAAAAATCTATTTAATAATATTATATACATTATTTCAATTAGTTTATGTATCATTTTTTCCTTGTGTGTGTGAGATGCTCTTTACTGTCAAATGTGTTTGTACAATATAATTTCTGTTTATTTAGTTAAAAAATAAATATATAAAGGCTGGAACTTTAATGAAAAGTTGACATTATCTACCAGAGTAAATAGGGTTAATTTTGATTTCATGTCGACTTTAAATTGGTCACAGTGTATACTGGGAAGCTCAAATTCAAAGAAGAATATGACTGTGATGTGGTTTGCAGGAGGAAGATCAATGATCACCTCAAAGGCAATGATAAAGCCCAGTCTTACAGCCAGAAGCTCCCAATACACCAGCGTGTATTTTCCATTTTCATCCCGAAATGCTTTATATCTGAAAACAAGACAAGTCATGAAAAACAAAAGAACACAAGAGAAGAAAACCGAACAGTGCTGACAGCTACAGTTTTACAGTTCACTGCCTTGATTAACAATTGTGCCCTCTACTGCAAAACTGTACAACAAGCAAGGCACTTCTGAGAAACAAGATAATACAATAATACAAAATACAATAAAGTTTTTTTTTTTATCCTGAAATAAGAGAATATTTTTGCAAGTGTACATTGCAAAACTGATATATTCAGATTTCTTGCATTATAAAACAGCATTAGCAATGTTACCTGCACACAGTATGACCGGAGTAGTTATAACTGGGTGGAGAGTAAGCCAGCGTGAAGTTGACATATCCATGCAGGTCATTGTTAAACTTGTACTGGTACAACAGGCGAGGCAGAAAATCTGAAGTAAAGGCAATGAGGAAAGCCTGTGAAAAAAAATTAACAAGCAAATCTGAAACCTTGCAAGATGTTACAAATAATGTTGGATTAATGTAACTTAACAAGACAAGTCATTTATGTATGTCACCAAAAATTACCAATATCACTAAATGTGCGGTGACATTAACTGTTACTCTGTGAGATTTAGCAAGCCAGTTATTTTAATTAGAATCTGCGTGATCAGGAGTCAAGTGTATTTCTTACTGCAAAATTTCACCTAGATTCGGCTGATTTGATACCTTAAGTATCAAAAATATTACTCATTTTTGTAGGTACTCACATTGACTATGACAGACACGTGGGACAGCGCCTCCAGTATGATGAACCACACGCCGATGTGCTGGGCTCGCTCTGCCACGGGTCTGCGGTATTCACACACAAACTTATGAGCGTCCAGCCTCACTTCCACCCAGTTATTCAGCAGGGCGAAGAGAGGAGCCAGAGGAAAGGCCGCCACAAAAATGGTGATGAAGCCAAACTGCAGGACTGGCAGCAATGCAGATCAAATAGTGTAAGTTTATTACAAGCATAGCAAGAGCATCTGTACAGAAATATAACATCAATTTAAAGGTCAGTATTATAAATACTACTGTTGAAAGTTTTGGGTTACTTACTCTTATATAACGATCTAGGCTGTTAGAAATGTTTTTTTATTTGTCATGTCTTATCTTGTCTAGTACACTAAGTGAGCCAGGACTGCCACCCTCAAGAAATGAGGTCCACGATGTTCCAGTGTCAGTAGCTACACATTTTTTGACAGAAACTCGCAACAAAAATCTCATTAAAAAGTGAAATATTATCATCTTACCAATCTCCAGATACTCCTCAAAAAGCCCCTCACATGGAATCAACTCATAGTCCTGCTCCCAGCGCTTGGGCTCCTCTGCCTTCTGGGCCTTTTTGACAGATGATAAGGCCCGTTTCTGTCTCCAAGCCTTTATTTTACTGAAAAGCAGAAAGAGGGAAAGAATGAGACAACCAAAGCAATAGACAGTGTGTTCTGTTGGTGATGATGGCTCTTTTGAGGTTATTTCTAGGTGTAAAATAGAACTGTGCTCATTTGGAATATCCGGTTTTGCCTGAGTTTGACTCTGGTGATGAATAATTGATAAGGGAGTGCTAAAAGCTTCTCCTGTGCGACATTTATTCTGCTAAACCGCTAGAACTGCCGCCTTAGAGGAGAGACATGCTGCAGTTTTGCCAGTGAAACAGTCATCTGTCTGCTCATTGTACCCTACAGTGAAAGCTGCAGATGAATCAATATACGAATCAATCAGTAAAAACAGCTATTCTTGCTCTCATTTACGCATTTTTATTCTCGTATTGCTGCATGAAAGCACACAGCCCATCTATGATTGTAGGGACTTCTACTGTTTTATAAATAAAATGATATTTCCTATCCTCTACCCGTAAATCTAACCCTTACAGAAATGCTTTTGCAGTTCAAGATATTCATTAGAATGTTTATTAATTATTCAATATGTTCTCCACAATGTAGGCTAAGCCTGACCCACACATCCACCTCCACAGAAGATTGCTGCGCCAACCCTGCAGCACTGACCTACACTGCTGACTTTCTTTTCTCAGAGCACCAAATCAAAATCATTCAGATTCTGCAGTGTTGAGATTCGAGAAGTCTTCTAGTGAGGATTGCTCTACAATATAAGAAGCTTTTTTTGCAGCTCCAATAAATATGACTAGTCAGGCTGTGAGGGAGAAACGTACGGGATGACAAACTCCTGAACGTTGTTGATA
The DNA here is from genome assembly GCA_027422405.1 of Ptychobarbus kaznakovi. NCBI lineage: Eukaryota > Metazoa > Chordata > Actinopteri > Cypriniformes > Cyprinidae > Ptychobarbus > Ptychobarbus kaznakovi. Next base: position 10,988,627 of record CM049794.1, on the reverse strand, counting down.
AGTTGTTTTCCCACCATGATGATGCAGAGCTGCTCAGCCAGTTCTATCAGACAACCTCCTGGTCCGCACTGCAACCACACATGAACAATCATTCATAGTTTTTTAATAAATGTCATGCTCACAGAGGCTGCATTTATTTAGTTAGATATATAGTGTAATAAAACAATTTTGAGAATAATATTAAAATTTAGAACACCCGTTTTATTTTTTTATATATTTTATATGTAATTTATTCCTGTGATGCAAAGCTGAATTTTCAGTGTCACATGATCCTTCAGAAATCATTCTAATAGGCTGATTTGGTGCTCAAGAAACATTTCTTGTTATTATCAATGCTGAAGATGAATAGAAAGTTCAAATAAACAGCATTCATTGGAAATTACAGTAACTTTTGCACAAGAAAAAATAAATATTACTGACACCAAATGTCTTTCGCAAATGGAAAACTACTTCTGTTTTGAAAAAGCAACAAATACAGTGCAAACTATTGTGGATGTTTTGCCTTTATTACAAGGCTGTCTGGAATACATGACTCTGGTTTGCAATCTTTTTACAAAATATTGTTATCTGAAATAAAATATAAAATTAAATAAAAACTGATTATATGTAATCATAAAACTGCAGGAAAAGCACTCACATCCTCATTCCGCATCCCAAACAGTGTGCCATAATGACCAGGATAGCCCACAAATCTGCAATAAAAGTGCACTGAAAGCTTTGATCTGGAAAATTATGGCACAAAAGATTGCTTTGTTCTGGTAGGCTAATTTAAAAGGGTTACCTGCCCTTGAAGAAGGCTACATAGAAGGGCGACGAGTAAAAGTTGACAAACTGGAAGATGAAGACTTTGAATGTAAAGGCATCTTCATATTGTGTCTGTGTTCTGTGCATTTCTGTAGGGAAAAATGTTTGGGGAAACGAGATAAATTAGACTAATTTGATGGCATTTATGCGTCTCAAAGCTTTATTGTAACTGCCAGAGAAAGTAGGACTAAGTACTAGAGTCCTAATGGCTTATTGATTCTCAAAGCAAGTGTGGATGGGCAGGTTCATTACCCTGAGCCGCACAAAATGGCAACACTGGCCTGATTTGATTAAAAGCCCTGGGCATGGGGTCTGATGTGTGCAGAAAGCCTACCCCATTTAGTGAGCTGTTCTGCCAGGGCTGTGTAGACCTGCCCCATCAGCAAGATCAAAGCCAGGTTCACCAAACTGCTGGAGATATTGGCAATATTCCCAGCCTGGAAGAAAAAAATGTGCGCGGAGTGGATTCAGAGTTCAAGAGCTACTGCAGGTGCGGAGGAGATTAATGAAATGGTGCAGTACGGCAAGTTATCTCATATTTTAATTTAATGCAGATCGATGGGGTGCCCACCTGAGTACGCAGAACAGAACTCCCAGTTTCAAACATCATTACACTCACTATACTGCGGTATATGATCACTGTGACCAAGAAGATCATCACTACACACAGCTGGGAAAACAAGTTGAGAGAAAGAGGAATAATTATGGGTGACAATTATGACATATTATCTCTCATCTAACTGGCCAAATCAAATTTTGTAGCCCCATTAAACCTCTGACAACTCCAGTGGGTCTCACCATTATAACAATGACCATAGAGCCGGTCACCATGCGTGAAATCCGGGCTTTTTCTGGAAAGTAGGGTTCCTTTATTCCCGTCACTGGGTTTTCCTCCATTGCAGGAGCCATGGCAACAAACTCAGGACGTGGTGGTTCCTGTTCATTAAAAAAATATGATATTTTTACTATTTCTGTTATACATCGCCAATCTAATAAAACCCACAATGTTAGAAATAATAAACAAATTAATTATACACACACACACGTGTATATGTATATATGTGTGTGTGCTGTGTATATAATATATACTACCTAAACATCCCAAATTTTCTAAATGTTGAGGCAAAATACCTAACGTGTTTGTTTCATAAGGACAATGCCTTCTTGTATTTTTCTGCTGTGAAAGAGGCAAAAAAAAAATCCAATAATCAAAAACAAAACACGTCAAACCTCCTCTTCATGGAAATTCATGCAGTCCCAGTGGTGAGCGAGAGTGGCATTCTTGCGTTTCCAGTATTCCAGGAACGTGACGGCCCACAAAGACATGAACACACTGAAGAAGACCGTGCCGGGATGATCAAACAGATAGCCCACCTAAAGAAGAGTTGAGATTAACCATGACCTGTATTTATATCACTATTGACCATACAACATAAAAAAATTCTATGACATAAAACAACTACATTGCCATTCAAAGGTTTGGGATCAATAAGATTTTTAATGTTTTATAATAGATACTCACCAAGGCTGTATTTGTTATATTAACAATAATAAACAATTTTATTAAAACAGTAATATTGTGAAATATTATTGCAATTCTAATATTGTTTTCCTATTTTAATATACTTTAAAATAGTATGTATTTCTGTGACACAGTGCTGAGTTTTCATCAGCCATTACTCCAGTCTTCAGAGTCACATGATCCTTTAGAAATCATTCTAATATGATGATTTATTATCAGTGTTGAAACTGTTGTGCTGCTTAATATTTTTTGGAACCGGTGATTTTTTTCTTTGATAGTTTGATGAATAAAAAGTAAAAAAAAAAAAAAACAGCATTTATTCAAAATAGAAATCCTTTCTAACAATATAAGTCTTTACGATCACTTTTTAACACATCCTTGCTGTTATTTTCAATTGCAACTATATTTCACAAAAAAAATTTTTTTCTGTATTTTTGATCAAATAAATAGCCTTGATGAGCAAACGAAACTTCTTTAAAAAAACATTAAAATTCTTACTGATCCCAAAATTTTAAACCGCAATGTATATTTTACATAAAGTCAGTATGTACTCCATACACAATCAAACTACTGTATACAAACATATCAAATGCTACAATATTGTGTCTTTCACAAACAGATAATACTTAACTCATCTGATTACCTTGGCCATGGGACAGATGTCTGACATGTTCCAGGGTTTGCATGTTTCACACAGAGGACACATTAAATAAAGTCCTCCACTCTCGCAGATTTCCTTCCTGTAGATGGCAAATGGAAACAGGCAACAATGGCAGAGCTAAAATGAAAGCAAACATACTGCTTGTGTTTTTGAAGTGCATTGTCCTGGTGAAATTGTGTGGATCAAACAGAAGAAAATATTAGAAATTTGCTAGGAATGTAATAAGAGTGTGGTAACTAGAAGCAATAGTATAGTTTTATGTTAAGATCAATAGACCAAGGAGGCAAAATGTACAAATGAATGCTTCTAGGATATTAGATACACAAAGTGCTTCTAATTTTGTATCGCTTTACGGTCTCTTGCTCTCGGATTCTCATTATTTTGCTAGCTTATTCTGAGGTATAAACCGCAGCAAATATTTCCAACTCATTGCTATTAGTCCTTCAAGTACATGCCGTCAACAGTTGCTATAGTAATAAATAAAGGTCATAAAGCCCATTGATATTACATTATTTCTGATAGCAGCGAAATAGCTTAGAGGAGCACTAAATGTGTGAGTCATGTAGAGCAGAAAGAAGTTCTATTAAACACTATTAATCGATAATATGGGAGACACTTACGCTGGGGTATTGGATCCCATTGTCAAAATACCCGAAACAAAGACGCATGTCCCAACCAATGCAGCAGGCAAAAGCCAGGCTGTGTAAAATCCTGTGAACAGTAGAATTTGGTCATTATAGGTTATTATAATTGGCTATATATTGACAGTACATGTTTTTGTGGTTTGCAACACTAGCCGTGCCTAGGCAATGGGTTTCAAAACATATACAATTTTATTTTATTTAATTTGATAACAAAAATACAGAGCTGGGTAGATTACTTACAAATTGTAATCCGTTACTGATTCCAGATTACATGACAAAAATTGTAGTCAGTAACGTAATCAGTTACATTACACATTTCAGGTAATATAATCAGATTACTTTTGATTTAACTCATTTATCGCATTGATTTAAATAGCATTATCTTGTACCATAATGATGTAAAAAATACAAAGAGTAAAAAAAACTTGTTCCATTCATTGTAATTTACAACATGAAGTGCATTAAACATTATATTACGTCAAAGTTTCCCAAACTGGGGTCCGTAAAGGAACTGCAGGGGGTTGTGAGTTTAATAAAAAGCTGATTTATTTGTAAACCCAGTGGTCAAATGCTGATAATGACTAATGACTGATCTTTGTGTGAATGTCCCCAAACCTGGACTATATATGAATGTATTATATGTATATAATCAGTAGGCTATTTTAGAAAGGAACATTTAAAAGATGAAAAAGAGAAATTAGGGAGAATCGATGGATTATGAATAAGTTATAACTATTTTGTGTGAATAATATATAATCTTGTAATCCATAAAAAAGTAACTGTAGTCTGATTACGAGTATTTTAAAATGTAATTTACTCTAATTACAAGTACTTAATTTCTGTAATCTGATTACATAATCCAGATAACATGTAATCAGTTACTACCCAGCTCTGCAAATATATGACTTTATTACTAACAAATACAAATAATAATATATATCAAATATTAATGCATAAAAAATTGTGTGTGTAATATGCATTACGCATATGAAAATATGAATAGGATATATGGTGCCTACTCACCCAACCATGCAAAATAAAATGCAATCTTCTCTCCAAAGTATTCACGAATGTGATCTAGAGGCTGGTACTTATACCATTTTAACCAGTTGGACCAATAATGGTACAGTACCTGCCTCTTGTTCAACTGATCGGTCTGCATGTCACACCCTGGGAGCTCAAATGGGCCCTTTAAAAATGAAAAAAGCTGACAGTATATGAAGTTGTACTTTTAATAAGACATACATGTTTTAAGTGCATTGCTGTACTTTTAATAAGACACGTTTGAGGCACATTGCAGTATATGGTGTCTTGTGCCTAACCTCATGCAGAGGGAATGCACCCGTAAAAGCCCCCTCATTCAGAAGACGAGCGACTCCGACTTCTGCACGCTTCCTCCTGCCATACACAGTCCTTGCTAAGATTTCATACACCTGCGATGAGCACAGGTGTAAGCAATCATTATACACTTATTCCATCATATACATCACCATTCAAAACTTTTAAATCACTAAGATTTTTTTAAGAAATCAACACTTTTATAAATCAAGGATACATAAAATGTATCAAAAGTCACAATAAAGGCTTTAACATTGTTACAGAATTATTTTTTTTAATAACAGCTGCACATTCTATTCATCAAATATATAATGTATATATAATAAATATGTATATCATTGTTTCCTCAAAAATATTTAAGTGCCACAACAACTGTTTTCAACATTGATAAGAAGAAATGTTACTTGAGCATCAAATCAGCCTATTAGAATGATTTCTGAAGGATCATGTGACACAGAACAGAAGACTGAAGTAATGCTGCTGAAAATTCAACTTTGCCATCACATGAATAGATATTGAATACAAAATATATATATTAAAAAAAAAAAAAATATTTTGCCCGAAGGCATGCAACCTTATGAGCAAAGGAGACTTATATTTAAAAAAATATATTTCTTATTGACTCCAAGCTTTTGAATGTAAGTGTATGTAATAATTTATAACACTATGTGATACCCAATTCTGCTTTTCTCATGGAGGTTTACTACACACTCACAATGCGGTGTCTTTGTGTGTTGGTGAAGTAATTATCACGGTCATCAGAGCCCAGAAACCTGAAAGTCAAAGTAAATAGCTATATTTACACATCTGTTTCTGCAAGTAGATGATCATCTTGTACACTTCTAGAAAGAAAAAAAGCCTAACTTTTCCATTTTGGACTTGCGGAAGGCACATGTGTAGTAGTCCCCAGGACGGTTGGGGACCGAGTCTTTCATGATGTTCGGCACCCAGAGCTTGTGAAGAACTCGAGCAGAAGTGTTGAAGTCTGGGTGCGGCTGTGCCTTTCAATAAACATACACGACTCATTTCAGAGCTCACTTCTCTTGATTCTAGTGTTATTTTAAGCCCTCTGTATTTGCGTTAGGTGAACATGAAAACATGGCTCTAACCTGCAGAGGTGCTCTAAGACATAACTCCTCAGCGTAGTACACTAACACATCCCACGGAGCATGGAGCTTCAGATAGTGTATAGTCTTTTTTACACTGGATGATTCCTCCTGATAATAAAGAGAAAAACATTAGAAACAGCACGGTAAGTACCATAAATGGTATTTCACTGAGAAAATGAACCTAACAGCTTAACCTTTTCCATCAACAGTCCAGCACTCTGGAGGTTCTGGATGAATTTGTCCCTCCATCGGGCCAGCTGAGCTTTTCTTTTCTCTGACCTGCTCTCCTCATGTGCTGCTTCTACTGCCTCCTCTGCAGCCTCTCCTTGAGACTGTCCCCGACTTCGACGCTTGCGACGCACCTTCACCTCCCACACCAGCACAAAGTCTGGGGCAAGAACGAATATGACTACTTGGGCAGCAAAGCAGTTGGCATATTAATATCGTTTTCATCAAAACATTACCTATTTTTGCTTGGCCGTCTCTGAAGCAGTTGCCTGAGGGGTGAACAGGTGGGCTTGAGGTCCGCTCACAATGAACATATATGGGGTCATCATCAGCCGTAGTATTCAACTGTTATGACATGAATATATTTAAGCAACACAGAGCAGAGGAGCTGTTGTTCTGTCTTTTTTTCCTGTGTTAGCAAAAATAGTATTAAGTGGAAAATCAGAGCTGAAATCATGTGTTGGCCACACGGTGCTTCTCTTCATTACGATCCGGTTTAAAGCTTTTGCCGGTAAACTACCTTAAAGGAATAGTTCTTGCAATTTCTGAAAATGAACTCACCCTCAGACCATCCAAGATGCAGATGATTTGTTCATCGAAACAGATTTTGAGAAACCAAGCATTAAATTACTTGCTCACCAGTGGATCATCTGCAGTGAACGGGTGCCGTCAGGATGAGAGTTCAACTTCAAACAGCTGATAAAAACCTAACAATAATCCACAAGTAATTTGCATGACCCTGGTCCATCAACTATGCCTTATGAAGTAAACACCTGCATGGTTGTAAGAAACAAATCCATTATTTTAACTTTTTGCTTCTGGGCAAAGTAGTCCGATTACTCTTCCACCAGTGGAAAAAATCCTGTCAGCTCTGTTTGATTCAGATGAGATGACTTTCTCACTGGATAAAGCAATATTATGGATAAGACTCTTATTTTAACTGGAAATAACGGTTTGAAGTTAAAAACACCTTAAAGATGAATTTAGTACAAACATGTACATTTTCGTTTCACAGCAGCTGTGTGTTTTGGTTGAAAAAAACCTAAGCTGGTTGGCTGGTCTTAGCTGGTTTAAATCTGGAAGTAGCTTGTTTTATCTGGTCTCCCAGCCTGGCTGAGCTGGTTTTAAGCTGGTTGTTGAAGAAGTGGTCAGAACCCCTCTAAAACCAGCCTGCAAACCAGCTATGGCCAGGCTGGAAGACCAGATAAACCAGCCACCCAGCTTAGGCAGTTTTTTTTTTTTTTCAGCAGGGCTGATGAATAAACAAAATTATCTACATCTTGGATGGTCAGATGTGAGTAAATTCAGCAACTATTCCTTTGACTGTCAGCGAGTGGAGAATCAGGGCTGAAATCATGTGGAGGGCAGCATTACCAGATAAATATTTCTCGGACAATTGCGATGCATCATCAAACTTGTCTTTGAACATTAACACATACCATTAACGAGTGGAAAATCGGGGTTAGTGGTTTGCGGGCAGCATTAAATATTTTGACTTATTTGTGAATCGACCATCAGAATAAAGTGTGTTCTGACTGGAAAAACATAAATGACGATAAACAGCTGTGTAATGTGAAATGAATGAATCAAAATAATTAAATGAATCCGTCTTTTAGATGGAACAGGTTGAGTGAATGATTTAAATGACTTGTTAATAAAGGCTGTCACTTGTTACCTCCTACTGGTGTAATGATGTAACCTACAGAAAGAGTCAATGGAAAAATCTCCACCACTTATGCACAGACTGACAGTCTCGTCTAAAATGCACAAACACTGACAGCAGAGTGGTATAAAGGGAAAAGTCCAGCAGGTGGACTTCTGCTCGGCCAATCAAATTCAAGGACAGGAAGTTGGGAACTAACTGTTGTAAAAGAAAATCTGACAAAAATTACAACTATACTGGGTTTGATTGAAATAAGAACGGTAAAAAACAATTAAGGATTTAACCCATTAGCAAAAATATAATTAATACATCCTTAATAAATGTCTAAATACTGCATTAACATAACAAACCACCAGGTTGCCAAATCAGCAACGTCATGTGCTAATTAGACCGCAATTTTAGCACACAATCGAACAGCTCTGCAATGAGCTAGACAATATTGCTAGACACAGCAACTAGAACTCGTTTTGATGAACAAATGTATCTCATAAAGTATGCATCAGTACATAATGCCATACAACACAGATCAGTACACTCACATATCTGGGAGGGATGAAGCCCCCATTTTGCAGGCTTCCATAAGTGCCTGGACCATGACTCTCGCCGCTGTAGTCCAGATCCAGCAGAACCTCCCGGTCCATCAGCACCTCAGGGTTCCTCTTCTTCAGCATGATGATCAGAGACAGTCAGAATCAAACGCTGAGGTGGAGCTAGAAGAAACTAGGTCGTTTTACTCTCATTCAGAGCTTTAGTGCAACTGATCTATGTACAGTCCCACGTTTCAGTCCAGGCACTCCTGCAGAACATCAGTGTCCAATCAATTCAATTAAAGATAAATTAGAGATAAACGTACAAGTGCATTTCCCGCCCCAAAGAAGAAATGCAGGAGAGGAGACAAGAGGAAATGCACTAAGTGCCTCTATAAGCGGATGAGGCAAAACAAAGGCAGAAGTGGGTCTGCAGCATCTCTGCTCTCTCTCTCTCATTCACTGCATCCCTCGGTCTCCTCAGCACTCTAGAGGGACACTTACCGTAAATCCTCTGGCATACGAGCCTATCCTTTCATCTTCAGCAAGGAAAAACACATGTAAATACACTTTATAACAAGAATACATATATCCTGTTTCCTGTTAAGGACAGATGCAAAATGCAGCATCATATACAGGTAGACAAATCACTATTCATCCGAGACTCTGAGGTGATGATCAAATTTTTAATGCATTAGGATTCCACATAAATTCAGTGTCAGATACCCTATATAGACTAAATACACTAAATTGTGTTTTAGAAGGAGCATAAATCGTATTGCCTAAGGATGTACATAATCTATTGGAAGGACAGACCAAAACCCTTCGGTGCAAAGAGGTAAAACATTGCATTGCATTGATATTGAAACATTGCCACCTGAAAGTTAGGAATTGGCCTGAACAAATTGGCTGAGTTAGATAATAATACTGCTTTACGTTGCTTTAGCTGCATTGCCATTATTTGCATTGTGTATATTTATGTCTTGCACTAATCATTAGCACTTAACAGCAATTAAAGTCTGCCATTAGCCGTTTGAATGGTATTTGCAGACTTCTGGGTTAATCTTAAGTGCTGCATGCTTGGCTGAGAGCCACAAATAGCTTATATTTATCACTATTCAAGTGCAAGAGCTTTGAGAGATATAAAAACATTTAGAGTAAAAATGATTGATACGTTCTCAAAAAGATAATCTCTGTATGTACCGTGTGATCCTTTTTTCTTGACATGTCCCCCATCCCCCAATCTCTGTGGTGTGTTAATATTTTGATGTTACTGCGGCAGTGCAGACAGAGAGGGGAGAGAAACAAAGAAAAGGGGTTGGGCAGTTAAAGTGAGAGGGAGGAGGGTTTGAGCACCTTCTGTTCATGGAGTACAGAGGCAAGGATGACTGGAAAAGCAGCAATGCCACCTGGCTGCAGAAATTCACCACTATATGAGGAAAGCAAGAACACAATTGGAAACGTGGGTCCAAATTATACAGAATGATTTTCATAAAGCAATTTTTTAGAAGTGTGCCCATTATCACTGGAATCTGATAGTCTCTCTAAATGTTTCTGCACGTGCATAGAAAGTAGCACTAGATATTTTAGGGTTTCCTTAGAAAGAGGTTGAGGAAAAAAAATCATATTGTGAACAAACCTATTTAGGTTGTTTAGTCTATAGGGCTTGATAAAATGTTTCTGCATGTGAAAAAAAAAAAAAAACTATACAAGACGCTATAAGAGGACTTTCTATAGCACGGATTTGTTCAATTTTGGTCTGAATTAAATACTTACAACAACTAATGTGCAATAATGTCACCGCAAATAGGAGTAGTTTGTTAAGTTCACTACCATTAGATGGCACCATTAAGTCTTTGTGTAGTTTCTAGTTCACTATGAAGTAGATATTTCTTAAAGGGATATTTCAGCATTTTTACAACATCAAGTTGTTCCAAACCTGTATGAGTTTCTTTCTTCTGTTTAACACAAAATAATTTATTTTGAAGAATGTTGGTAACAAAACAGTTGCTGCTGGTAGCCAATGACTTCCATATTAAGTAAAAACTAATATGGAAGTCAGTGGCTATCAGCCAACATTCTTCAGAATATATTATTTTGTGTTCAGCAGAATAAATAAATACAAAAAACACAGGTTTGGAACAACATTAGGGTGAGTAAATGATGAAAAATTTTCATTTTGCAGTGAACTATCCCTTTAACAACCGTTTTAAAGTATATTTACATGCCAATATTGGGATTGATTCTATTATTTTCGAATTTAACCTTATTTCTCTTAACTTCTTTACAATATTCTGCTTTAAAAAGACTCACTTAATAACCACAGATTTTTACCCCTTTTAATGTCAATGTCATTACAAATGCAAATATTAGGTAATTATTCATACTTTTTCACCATTTAAAAAAAGTCATTTTTATTTATATTTGTTATGTTATGACATCTTCCAAACTGTACATGCAGTATTTAGAGTATCTGAGACATTAGTGTTAGAACAACATAATTGACTACTATAGGTCATTCCCATTTAAAACAAAACTTAAAAACAAACACAAAGAAAACACATAAAACCACATTTCAGTTGTTAATGAACAACTGTATTCCACCATTGTCCAGCAATGTATTTAAAATCACTGTTGACTGGAACAAACTTCAACATACCTGAGATTCCGCTTCCAACTATCAGTCTGTCAGATCCACATTACTCAAGTCTGCTTTAAAACCGCTCTACATTCAACTTTACAGGGTTTCACTGGAAATGGTATATTATACCACTGAGTGAGAAACTGGGAATGGATTTGATATTTAATCTAAAACAGTTGATCAGTGTTAAAAAACAAGCAGATAACACCTTTTGAATCGTTTGACCTTAAACCAATGCTTGATTGACTGAATTCAATATCACAAAAAAAAAGTTCTGAATGCTTATGCATGATCGGGAATCATTTTAATGCCAATAAAAAAATATCTTTTAACAAAAAAAAACAATGAATGTGCAATTCTGAACCTTGTGCAATTCTGCTGTAATCAACTCCTTCACTTCTAATCTGTCATTTTAGTTGCAAGAGCCTTAATATCTTCAACTAATGATATTTTAGAATCGTATGACCCTATTACAGTATCTCAATGCCATCCGATTCTAACAAATGACTTCAGTCCAATATAACAACAGCGATTACATGCTGGTACCGTACCATACCTGTTAGCCGTGCTGACTGATACTAGATGTCTAAATTAAACCTGGACCAATTACCCTTTTCCTCTCTCTGTGTGTTTTGAGTGTCTGTGCCAAGCTGCCATGCAAACCATTACTTTCAAATAGTTAACTTAAAGCAGCCAGCTAATACCAATGGTGTAAACATAGCTAAAATTCTCTTTCGCAAGTGCTCACGAAGCAGTTTGTACCCCTTTATACAGTATAGGCATGTACAGTATGTGTCCATAGACTTTGTACAAGAAGGGAGGGTTATAAAATAAAACAATTCTGTTGCAGACTTCCACTTGTAAAAGCCAAAGCCTTAATCGTAACTCCTTAAATATTTGTGCAAGGCAAGTGTAAACAAAGTCAGGCCTCATTACTGGTAGATAAATATCATATAAGCCCATGTTCAATATCGTCTCTGGTCCGGAGAGCTCACAGAGTCTGCTTGTACCTACATAAAGAGTAGGTTCGCTGGTGAGCTGACTCCCCATGCGGTCTTGTTTAATCCTGGGCTCACTGTAGTGATGGACAGGTCGTCAGCACCACGGTTCTCTCTCTGATCGACCTCGGTGTAGGCTGTCACTCCTCTGCCATGCACTCTTCATCAGCTCCAGCGCTTCCCTACACCTCTTCTGCACCGACAGGTCTGACACCCGCTTACGAGGTAGGCTTACCTGGACACACATATGAAGAAATTCATGCTGTAGATCAAATTAATATTATTTATTTACAAGAACGTCTGTAATAAGTGTTTTTATGCTCACCAATGTTGTATTTATTTGATCAAGAATACAGTAAAAACAGCAATTTTGCTAAATTACATTTTTTAATTCCTGTGATAAAAGATAATTTTTAGCAGCCATTTAGCATTAATTTAAGTGCCACATGATCTTTGAGAAATCATTCTGATATGCTGATTTGGTGCTCAAGAAATATTTCTTATTATCAATTTTTATAGTTGTACTACTTAAAATTAAGATTTTTTTGCAAGAATATTTGATTAAAATTTATTTGAAATAAAAATAATTTGTAACAAAATATTTTACTGTCACTTTTGATCAATTTAATATCTTTGCTGAATTTATTATTTTTTTTTTAAATGACACTAAACTGTTAGTTTTATTAGAAATCCATTTTGCATCTGACTCCTTTCAAAAACATCAAATAAACATGCAAATTAGAGTGGATCTGAAGTACAGAAAAGGATGATGAGCCTCCTATGCTAAATATTAAACTACAGAAGTCATTAAAAAAAAGGTTTTGCTGCATATAAAGAAAAAAAAAGTGTTTTCTTGCCTGGTAAACAGCAGCCCAAGCTTGACTCAATTCTGCTAGTAGCCGATCCCGCTCCTCACATGCGCTAAAATACACAACCCAGGGTGGGAGAAACTGAGCACGATCTTCTGCAAATTCCTGCAGACATAAAGGGCAATTAGTGCACTTGTTTAACAAGAAAAAAAAAATTTTAATAGCAAAAATCTGTTTCCAGAGACACTTGACGCATAACAATCTGAATGAACTCTTACAATGACACAGTATTCTTTATCCCCTTCCAGGCAAACAGCTGTGACATCGTTCAGATCAGCTCCTCCTAGAGAACGGAAAAAACTGGTCTGGCAATCCTGGTGACATGTGAGCAACTTCCTGTCTGTGAGTACAAGGCAACACGGAATACAGGGTGCAGGAGCAACTCCCTGTGGAATAATCTGAGAAACAAAAATACACAATAGTGCTCAACATCTGGGAAACATTCTGGTTAATTCTGGACAGGCTGTGCTAAGAAAACATCTACAGCATCCACTCAAAGCTGGAATACACTAGACACTAATGCTCAGATTTTATGCCCCACTTTACAGTCTAAAAGAGTCAATGCTAGTTGCTGAAAGTCAGAGCTAGTATTTCAGCCATAAAATGCAAATGTTGGCATGTCCGGAACTGATGAGGAACAACAACACATTGTCATGTGGTGACTCGGAAAGCATTTAAAATGCAGACTCACACATTTTGCTCAAACACCACCAGCTTAGAAAAAAGAAAGTAGTTTTGAATGGAAAGTGTGAAACTGCATTTAAATCACACTTCCCAAAAATTGCAGGGATCTAGTCTTAAAATGCTTTGCAAGAACTTGCAAAAAATGCTAATGTGTGTATAACTTGCAGCTCACCCCTTTAGAAACAGACTGGCAGAGCAGCTGCATCCAGTCGGCCATTTCCAGTTCATTTTCTGCACTGAGCTCTAATGGAGGATGTTCTGTCAGAATCACTTGAAAAGCATGAGGCTTCTCTGAGCTGTTTGAACGCCTACAGCCTCCACAGTGCCCTCCCCTACAACATAAACACAATCAAATGCAAACATACAGTAAGTGTTTATAAGTGGGCATCTTTCATACTGAAAAGTACATTTATATCAAGTTTCTAAAAGTGAAATCTATGAACTGCTTATGAATAGCTTACCCCATGGTAACAGACATCAAAGGTGTAACATCTGTTCTCTCTGCATACTGATACAGGATGCCGTTGCTGCCAGGTAAACAGGAGATTTAGATTCACACGAACAGCTTGCTGAAACTGTTGAATAGCTTAAAGCACCAAATCCTTCTGTACCTGAGAACCAAGTAACAGCTTTTCCACACTTCCTTCCCCAAATAAGTGTTCCCAGCACGATACAACAGTGCCCCCTCTTTAGTGCTACTGGATTCTCTGGAACCGGACGGAGATGTTGATGAAGCCACCGTTGCATCCATTGGGTCCTCCCAGTGAACCAGGGAATACAGGCGGATGCTCATCTCGGATAACTACACACACACACACACACACAGTTAGCACAGGTCAGCAGGACAGATTTGCTTTATACAACATTAGGAAAATCATGCCCTTTCTTTTAGAACATGCTACACAACTCCTTGTTCAAGCTCTTGTTCTCTTTAGGCTGTGCTCTCTTAGCAGGTCTTCCAGCCAGTTCTAAACATCTACAACTAAATCCAGAATGTGGCTGCAAGATAAAAAAAATTACGAGCCGAAAAGAATACATGTCACACCTCTGTTCATCAATTTGCACTGGCTACTAATAGCTGCTCGCATAAAATTCAAGGCATTGATGTTTACCTACAAAACCACCACTGGCTCTCCGCTTTACGTAAATTCACTACTTCAGAATTAACTGTTCCCTGCTGGTGGAAGGACCAGCCCAACTCAATCGGAGCAGCTGAGTCTTAGCCATCTTCAAGAAACAGCTAAAAACACATCTCTTCCATCCACACTTGACCCATCTAACACTTGCACTCTCTATTCTACTTTTCTTTTTATTAAAAAATAAATGAAAAAAACTTGCTACGTGTACTGTGTTAAACTAACCAAGCAGCACTTGGATATTATTGCTCTTTTTTTGGTTTTGATTGCTTCTATTGCCCTCATTTGTCACTTTGGATAAAAGTGTCTGCAAAATGACTAAAGGTAATGTATATGTAAGTCCTAGCATGTGTATTTAATTTTCTATTTTGAAATGTCTTTCTTTCAAAGATAGGTTGGTTGAACAGACAGAGGTTTTTGACATTTTTCATAAAAAGTGAAGTTTATCTTAAAATCTTTAGATAATTTATTCCTAATGCATGCATCAAAGGGTTAATATATTATACAAGAATAATAACTCCGTAAGCACTGTGCCTACTTTAAAATCATATCAGTCCAAAAAATTGTTTTATAATTATGACAGTAGTTACTGAGGGGGAAAATAAATATTTACAATTTCTTGCATTTAATTATATTTTTATACTATACTTATTTTAATGTATTAATAATATAACTTGTATTAATAATTATTATTAATTTTAATCATTTGAAGTCATTCTGCACCCCCTTGGAAGTTTGCTGAGGCCCCCTGGTTGAGATCCACTGGTCTAAACTGTATCTGTCTAACTGTAATTGTACATGCATTTCAGAAAGAGTCAGCATGAAGAACCAAGATTATCAAAGTGAGCCACTGTCTGCCAGACACTCATGCATTATTTAGGGTGATAGGTCTTCTCCATTTACCTCGCATTGAGTCTCTTGGCATACAAACTTAGAAAGAGCCAGTTTCTCCATGGTGGCGTCAGTGAGAACAGAGGGGTAGGGAGACTCCCTACAGCCATTTTCCAAGGCCGCCTTCAGCACAGTCAGAAACCAGCTGAGGAAAGAACATGAACAGATCCTCTTCAAAGACATGCACACTAATCAACCTAATGGGGATACGCTTTAATACAAAAAAAACTTACACAGTCAGAGATGAGTCGGCTGTGTCCAAAAGGAACTGCCGTCTTCTGTTAGTGCACACCAGAGTGATAGTCTGCTGGTGATATCCAACCTAAGGCACAAACAAGGGCTAAAATCTCTCTGCAGCATGTCAAGCTGATCATTTAGGCTTCAGGTTGTTTACTCACTGAGATATAGTCCAGCTCATTATAAGATACGGCCTCCTCAACACTATAAGGCTTCTCTGCTGCCCCTGAAAATCAATGGGATGCAACAACAACAAATGCAAACAAGCACTTTTGCAGACGTATAAACAATGTCCTGCTCTTCCACTGAAGGTTTGCTGACCTTTTCGCAAGAGGTAAATGTAGCAATCCGTCAACAGCAGATACAGAGGCTGCAAATCTCCTTCCATGTGGCCTGTGCTCATTCTCACCATCTGAAATAAAATGTACAAATGCAAATCAATCAATAGGATAGCACCAGTTTACAATACAGCTTCATCTGTTAATCTTATTATACATTGATAACAACATGTTATTACTGCAGGTAATTACAACAACTTTGCAATATATGCATAGCATTGTTCACGACATGTACACTATAACTGAAAATATTTTCCTTCAAATAGGAAACATTAATATCATGAAAAGTGATAGCATAGTAAAGACATCTATAACATTACAAAATATTTATATAAAAAAATGCTGTTCTTTTCACCTTTCTATTAAAAAATCCTCTAAACAAAGTATTACGGTTTTCACAAAAAAATATTCAGCAGCGCAACTTTTTAACATTAATAATAATAATAAATACTTCTTGAGCACCAAATTAGCATGTTAGAATGATTTCCAGAGAATTACGTGACAGCAAGCTTTAAATTATGTTAATAAACTACATTTTAAAATAGAAAAAAATATTTTAAATTGTAATACGCATTTCACAATATTACTGTTTTTACTGTATTTTGAACAAATAAATGCATCCTTGGTGAGCATAAGACACTTTCAAAAATATATTTAACAAAATCTTACAGATTCCAAACTTTTGGAAAAAAATTAAAAATAGATTGTGACCACTTTTGATTTTTTCATCTGACTTCCATTAAAAATACAGTAGCTCAAAAAAAAAAACAAGTACAGCATTTGTTTTGAAGCAGTAGGTGGACTTTCAATGTTGTTAGGCAAACATCAGTGATGTGGTCACTTCTGATCACCTCTGAATGTGGGTGATTTGGTAAAAACAATTGTACTATAAATGAGTAAATAGGGGTTTGGGTATCTTGCACTAACACGCTGCAGCATAGACACAATGTAAATACAAAGTTATCCATTCAGTGACGTTAAATCAAACAGTTTCACCTTAAAAAGCTGTTCTTCATTCTCCCTGAAAACGTGAATCATGAGCAGCAGAAGGTGATTGTTATCCACCCTGTACAACAAACAAAACACAAATACCTTAACCACATAATAAATCACATATTGTGTCAATAGAGCTCGAATTAATCACTGATTACAATCAGTTTACAATCTCACTTAAACTCTGCAGCATGGGAGCTCTGTACTGCGTGGTCTTTATCCTCCTCCTGCTGCTTTTCTTCATCTTTACTCTGTTCCTCCTCAGCTGACGTCTCTACGGGGATGGAGGGATCCTGCCCTGTAGCTGGTGTCTCTGCTTCTCCCTCATCTTCATCGCCAACAGGAACATCCTGCGACTCACCATTCCCTGCAGAGTCATTGTGCCCACCACACGAGGCAGCAGGGTCTGGACTCTGGGAGGTAAAGCAGTAGAAGTCCACAGGTGGCAGGGGGGCCTGCAGGAAGCAACGACTTGGGTCCGGAGGTTCACCGCCTGAGTCCTCTCGAAAGGGCCACTGATGGGGGGGTCCATCGTGACTAGTGCAAGCTCCACCTTCCTCACCTTCACTCCGCCGCCAGTGCTCCCCATCCAGAGAACCGTTCAGTCTGTCCATGACGTCACGCAGGGGTTCGCCCACACTGTCCATAGAAGTGTCCGTCATTTCAGGAAGCCTCAGCCCTGCCTCCGGGTCTTCATCTTCTCCTTCTGGTCTCCCATTCCTCACAGACTCTGAGCCAGGACCATTTGGCCCCTCCAGAGGACCCCGACTGTCCATATGAATGTTATTAACTACAATGTCTTTCTCATCTACAATCTGAAGGCATTCCTCAGTGTCAGCTGTGTCTGGAGAGATGACATTCTGTTCGCTGCTCACAGAGTCTGTCGACCCTCTTCCCCTTCGTTTCTTACCAGGCCTTCTGCGCCTTGCCATCCTGTAGCACAAACCAAACAGAAAAATAAATTAATCTGACATAATGCTAAATAGTTTTAACATTAAGTATTGTAAAATAATAAACCAGAACATATTTAAGTGGAGCTGGAAGGTCAAGTGGGTCATTTCAGTGCCATTAGAGATACCAAATAGTATTGCAAACTATTATTTTATTTTTATTGATGTCCATTCTGATTAAAGACATTTATTCAAGCAAACTACAAAATTGTAAATATACTTTATTAAATGTTTATTTTTTTATGTAAAGCTGTTTTGCCAGTGACTGTTTGTTTTGGAGGGCTCTTAAACCATAAACTGGTCTTCCTCCAGGATACTGTAGTTGAGTAACTGCCATAAAGATAAATGGGAATGCTAACAGATGTTTTTATTCCCACGTATTACAGATTTAATTGGTTTAGACAAGCTCACACCACTGGTTGAGCTACAATCTGACATCTCAAACGCTTTTTTTTTTAAATGCCGGTGTCAACAGTCTTTGAGAAGTTGACCACGCACACACACAAAAAAATTATACACTTCAATTCAACTAATAATGTGTGATTGATATGTTACTACAATCCTACAGCATTCGATCTAATGCTCAGACACACCTAATGACTTCCAGCTCAGTGTTGGTTAAATCAGCATCGTCTCCTGTTGTGGAAGCATGACGGCTGGCCATGTGCACTGGGGTGACGTCAGCTGAAGTGTTAGTGTCTGAGTCCTCATTGAAGGGATTGTGCCGAAACGTAGGGCTTCGCGACAGAGATGTGGTCCTGATGGTTCTTGCAGAGGCCCTCAATACAACACAGTCACTGACAACAGTCTGAGGGTCTGATCCTGAGGAGCGCGGCCCACTGACTGGATCGGTCAAGTCTCCCTCTGTCAGGAAACGAGAGCAAGAAGGGAAAACACCTTAGACGTGCAGGTATTAGGAGATCATTGTAGTGTTACGGCAGAAACTGAATCATGACAAATGCAGAGACATTCAACAAACATAAGCTGTTTTGAAACACACGCTTAGCTTTCCAGCAACTTCCATCTCATTATTTTATGCATCTTAATTTCTGGCAAATAATCACAAACAGGGCAATCTCAATTTCCCCAAATTTGCCTCTAAATATTTGAACATCAGTTTCCATGCATTTAGTTTAGTAATGCATATCTGGAAAGAAAAAACTATTTCTATTTTTGCCACAAACCTGAGCTTCAATTATATATAAATGCATTATAAAAACCCTATAGGACAACTTTTTGCTTATCATTTTTATGGAAACCATGACACAATTTTAAAGATTCTTTGATTAATAGAAACCTTCTGTAACATTATGAATATGTGTCACTATTAATACATTTAATGCTTTCTTGCTGAATAAAAGTGTTAGTTTCTTTTAAACAAATCTTAGTGACATCAAATTTCTTAAACAGTATCTAGTGACAATAATGCAGTTTTGAAGACAGAAGCATGTGCTTGTGTAATGGTTCTGACTATTCCGGCCGTTTTTTTAAGAAATAAATTAAACATAATTTTGTATAATAAATGCTACATTAAGTACCGCAAGTGTTGTTTTGAATTAAATACATTAAATTAATCTATAAAGTTATCACATGACTTTTGTCAGCCCTACAAAAGAATACTTTAATATAATTTAAATAAAAATATGTCTATATTTTAAAGACTCCAATTTGATTATTAGTCATCATTTCATAAAAATTAAGTTAAGAATATTTGCCACTGAATGTAAAGCTTTGAAAGCAACAAACATGCAAACCAGCTGCCACACCACCGTAGCTGCAATGCCAGGAAACACAATCAGACAGCAAACAGCAAGTTCCAGCTGCATCAGGCACAGTGTATGTTTTAGTATCATCCCATGCAAACCCTGCATTAGCAGATGGTTTGGTTCTGTTCACCAGTAACCCATCTATGAACTCATCAGAAGCACACTACCTATAACAGCTTCTGCGCATGAAAACAAACATACACTGAGTGAAATGGCCATGCAATGCTGGTTAGTAGGTTTGTACCGATGGATTGGTTGGGGTTGCGAATGTTAGATTGGGGAGGGGGGAAATAACCTGTCCCACCTTCCCAGTCTGCACTTGGCAATGACTGCAACACAGGGAAGATGTCACCAAAATCATAATCTAAAAAAGGAGAAATAAGATCATCAATAGGCAGGAAAGAATGAATGAAGTGAATGAAAGAAGAAAAGAAACTGAATTAGATATAAAGTGAATGTGAAACTTGGCATATGAGGAACTAATACATACCGAAAGAGACATTGTGACATAATGAGCAGTGAAATGTGTCATCGAATGAAATGAAAGCATTGATGTGTGATCATGTAATGTCACTGAGATTTCTGAACACTCAGTGCCCTCATCTTTTACATAAACAATCTTTAACAAAGATTACTGTTATCTTGGTACAGAAAAAAATATTGTATTAAGTTAAATATGACAATTTGAAAAAGAAAAGTGAACTATATAAAAGTGTGAAAATAAACAGAAGCTGGAATAGTAATAGACAGAGAGAAATGGAGGGAAAATGGAAAACTGAAGCCAAGCAGCTCACCTTCACTGGATGGGGCAATAGCGCTGTCGTCCCACTCAAGGTTAGTGGAGGTGAGGGAGGTGAAAGAGTGCAGAGACAGGCTATCAGAGCTGGGTAACCTCTCCTCAAAATCCAACAGATTTCTGGGTTTGTAGTATTCTGGCATGTAAGGAGCAACATCCAGATATGGCACATCCTGTCACAAATAAAAAAAATAAGGATTAGTCAGTGGAAATATTGAAATCTTCAGGTAAAGAATATATAGAATAGTATAAAATGTAGTAATGGAAGAGCAGTATTTTTATATTTCAAATGAGTAGTTATAAATATCTTTGGTAAGTGTATATGGCATTCAAATCCGTAAAAATTACAAACATAATTATTAAGTAATGTAATATCTTACATTGAGAGACAACATGGATATATTTATGCCTATTTGTTAATACAGGTACATTAAAAAAATTGATGAAAACGGGTGATGAAAAGGTCAATATTTTTTGTCACTCATATCAGAAAGTGAAATATATTATATAGATTCATTACACATAGTGTATTCACATTTTTTGAGACGTACCTGTATTTATTTTTATTAATTTGTCACATTGTCAGCAGGGCTATTTAAAATGAACTAGTGAAGGCAAAAAAAAAAACGTTTTGACCAGTCAGAGCACCTTAATTAATGATACGCGTTCTCCTCTTTGAAACAGCTTGTAAAGAGAAGTCAGTTGTTTGGCACTAATGCTGCGTTCCAGGCAGGTTTTTGAGCCGTAAGTCACGACTCACGGCTTTGTTACGTTCCAGGCAAGTCACGCCAAACTGCCCGAGCGCTTAACGTTAACTATGCCCAAAATTTCCATGTGGCGATATACTTTCAGAACATACTTATCGTTTCAGACACATGACATTGTAATACATAATCGTGTGTGTATTATTTATTATTGTTAATTTGATTGCAACGTTATATTGTCCGAAAGTCTATTTCTCACCATGTACCACTTGCATAAACACTGCATCCGTAGGGGCTGCCACTGTTGTTTCGCAGGCTATGTGACGTCAGAGCGCGGACTGGGAGTACATTGATCTAGTAAGAGTTCACGGGTGGGAAGTCACGGGTTTGACTGCCGTTCCAGTGCACTTTCACGGGCATAAGCTGCGTAACATGCGATTTGTCCTGTATGAGACACATCAGGTCTAGGACACACAATTCTAGACAGGAGAAATCAATGAAGAGTCGTACCAATTCGAGGTCAAAGCGAATGAACTCCAGGCCAGAGACAAGCGTAAGAAACAGAGTGAGATGGTCATGACTGCAAACCAGAGCATTTCTGTAAAGGAGGAAACATCTGTCACGCATCACAAAAATCAGATGACTGCTGAAAGGAAGCTTTTTTTTCTGTGGTCTGAAACCACAGAAGAACAACAATATCTATTATTTCAAAGTCACTCACTTGTAATAGTATTTCTGGAGCAGTCCTTTATTCTCTTGAAAAAGTCGGAGGTAGCTTTCTAAAGAACTTTCACTGAGTGCCAAGTAGAGCCAGGCACGACCTGTGGAACAACAACATAGCAGTCATAGTTAACAACATGAAACAAAGTCTACACAGTGCCACAATATTCAGCATCTGAATACATCTGCAAACACTTCATATTTACATTTCAAAAGTTTGAGGTCAGTAGGATGTTTTAATGTTTTTAAAAGTAGTCTCTTATGCTCACCATTTGATTAAAAACAGAAAACAAACAGCCACATTATGAAATACTATTACAATTTAAAATAAATGTTTTCTCTTTTAATAATCTATTTTAATTTTAAAATAATATGTATTCCTGTGATGACAAAGCTACATTTTCATCAGCAGCCATTACTCCAGTCTTCAGTGTCACATGATCCTTCAGAAATCATTCTAATATACTGATTTGCTGCACAAGAAATAATTCTTATCATCAATACTGAAAACAATTGTGCTGCTTAATATTTCTGCTGAATGTGTGATACAACTTTTTCAAGATTATTCGATAAACGGGAAGTACAAAAATACAGCACTTATTTGAAATTAAATTTTGTGTAACATTATAATATATTTGCTTGAATATCTTACCGTCTCCAAACTTTTGAAAGGTACTGTACTTTTCAACATTTCTAAAGCACATCAACAAGTCATCATTGGTGGCAAAGGTTTGATCTTACTTCTACCAAGTTTGGTAGCTATGTGCTGAAGCTCATCAATCTGTTGGACGGCCTCTCGTCGTGTGAAGTGTAATACGAGTACCCAGTAACCCGATGAGATGTCCTGCAGCCTTCAAGACGTAGAGAAAAAGAGAAGATCGGTAAGCCTACAAACGTCTAATTAAAAAGAGTTTGAAAGGCTCTGGTGCAGTTTGTCTAACCCATAAAGCAGAGCATGATCCAGGTGTTCACACAGCCGCTGAAGAACCCGGTCGTGATTCCTGATGGCTGGCGTCTCATCCTCACAGGCGGCAAAGTAACTCTGCAACTGTGGATTATATGTTGAAAAATGTTAATAAGCAATCACTTGAATGTGAATGAAAATGTATGCCCTATCTGGTACATTTCTGGTATGCGCACAGACACGACATTCCAAGCAATCCTTTTCATTCTAGACGAACAACCTCTGATGAGAAATGCATTTTCAGAATTGATGGTTCTGTGGTTCACTGATGAAAGCAGAGCTTTTTGGTGTCTAAGTCCATCACAAAACCACGAGAAGGTACTAATGCCAAGCACCTGATCAGCTAAAATCTGAGTAAGTCAAAAGATTTCAAACGAGGGTGTGCAAGCTGCTAATATTCAGAATAATGCTCAGCAAAAGACAACGAAAGAAAGAAAGAAAGAAAGAAAGATTCCGATGATGCAAACAGCAGATTCAGTAAGTTACTGCAGAACAAACAGACCGTACAGAGACGGGATGCCCTGGGATGGCCCCTTAAAATTAGTAAACTCTGTTTGCCCTATTTATAGGATCTCATTTAATAGCAGGCCTTGTTTACAGGGGCATCGTGTAACTGTTTGATGTGTCCATGATGCAGTACACGGTGTTTACTTGACTCATGCCTAAATAAAATGACTTTTTCTTTAGCATGTTATTTTACGATAAACAGGTATTAATAACGCTAAGTAACGTAACACAACATAAACTACAATAACTCAATATATTGCATTGACAGCTGTCTGTCTAACCTGGTATTTATTATATTCGGATTTATAAGGAACACGATGTTATTTCTTAAGATGTCAAGGCGTTTGTCTTCAAAACACAGCAGGAGGGGGGAGGCCCAACTATTTTGATAGCGTAAACCGCAAAAACCTAAAACTATCCTTCAAATTATAAACTAGAGAAGGTTTATACATACCCATGCATGTACAGAGGTTTCTTACCTTCTTGACGGAGAGAGAGATGTTTTCGAGGATCCTGTCTTTGACTTTGAGTTGATCCATGTCTGGCTGTGCTCTCTCTACGGAATGATGTCAGCTGACGCGCGCTCCCGACTCGCGCTTGTGTTCACAGGCCACCACGAGTTGTTTAGTGATTACGTCAATTTGTAGGCCAACCCTGTATTCGCCATGGGTTTCCGCCAAAAACTCTGTGCTTAACATTACTCAAGGAGACTTTCAAGTTTTTTCAAACAACGTAAATTATAAACAGTCATAGTTCAAACTTTATTTTTGAAAAAGCTGTCTGTTATAAGAAAACAAGTACAGTCTATGGTCGCTACGTAAGGACTACAACTGGTGTCGGTTTAATTCTACGTCATTCGTCGAGCTCGTACTTTCACATCTTTGTTTTGAACGAATTCTTGAACGTTCCTTATTAAGATTTCCTTGATAAAATAAGTATTAAAAATACAACAAAAATATAGATGAAATGACTATTTGAAGTTAAATTTACATAGTTGGCATTCAAGACATAGGTCTGTCTTATACCTTTATTCAAGGCAGAAGGATTATCTAGATTTTTTTCAGTCCTTGTCTGTCATAAAGCATGCAAAGGATTTTTTTAATCCATTGGATCACTCAAGATTTAAGAAAACTGCTCTTGAAAATAGCACGTGAAATGTATATTTTATACAGTAGGGAAAAGTATGTACACTACAGTTTAAACATTTGGGGTCAGTAACATAAGGATTATATATATATATATACACACATATATATACACATATATACATATATACACATCATCATGTATCAGTCTTCCCCATGATTGTGTAGACTCAGTATGAACCAAAGTGAATCTGAGAGACCATTTTGAAGGCTCATGAAACCTTTTCAGGTGTTTTGAGTTGATTAGCACAACCAACCGAGAGAACCACAGCCTTATGAGGATCAAGAAAAATCCATATTCACAAGGAATAATTCAAGGCATGTTGAGATAGTGAATTGGTGGGTTTTTGCCCAGTGGTAAAAGTCCTAGATGAGAGCAAGTTTTGTATTTCATTTGGAAACCAAGGTCCTAAGTCTGGAGGAAGGGTGGAGAAGCTCATAGCCCAAGTTGCTTGAAGTCCAAGTTTCCAACCAATGTCACTTAAACTACTTCAGTCTGTGTGCATTTAATTTATTTAATACACGAGTTTCACAATTTGAGTTGAATTACTGCAATAAATGAACTTTTCCACGACATTCTAATTTATTGAGATGTGAGCAAAATCATCACAATTAAAAGAACCAAAGACTTAAACTACTTCAGTCTGTGTGCATTGAATTTATTTAATACACGAGTTTCATAATTTGAGTTGAATTATTGAAATAAATGAACTTTTCCACGATATTATAATTTGAGATGCACCTGTATATAAATACAGTTACTGAGCAATGTCTAAAATGATAATGCTTTACTATCCATGTAAATAAAGCTTGGTATACATAAACACAAAGTAAAGTGTTGATTCTATTGTCACACATTCATACTATTTCTGCCCATGTAGTTCACATTTGTGAGATGAGGTTCTGTATAAACCTGTATATAAATAGAATCAGACACGGATTCAAATTTGATGCAACTGAACAACAAAGACGACAAAAAGTTTAGTGGTCGAATGTTAAAACTTTACTGTTTTCAGGTATTTCAACCACATTTTAAGAATCCATTCTTCTTTTTATAAATGGTAGATTTCAAAACAAAATTTTCATAGCAAGAGCCAAAACATCAGTGCATGTTGTATCATAAAACCAATTCAAGTTGCCTTTTGTACAAACATGAAGTGTGCCCCAAATCACTTTAAATTACCAGATAGCAAAGCAGAAAACAAAAACATGTATTTTGTTAGACTACCCAACCCCCCTTCACAAAATGTACAAGCGTTGCTTTTATTTGTAATGGCACAACTTTCAACTCACCAAAACAAGCCAATACCAACATATTTCAGACCTCTATTCATCATGACTGCCAGAGGTCTGAAGACCATTTTTGTTTTAACATTTTTTTGCACTCCTCTTCACTGATTCCCATTTTAATCAGACTTCTCTTTTTCTCTCATATGTAGAAAGACGACACTGAAAACAAAGAGTCCTGCCATCATAGAAAAGGCACTGGCATAATATGGAAAGGCAGAGGGGATGAAGCGCTCATACTGGGTATGCTGCAAAGGACGGACAGAAACCTGTGGAACAACAAGAATCAGTAAATATATTAAGAATCGGAGTAAAATGACTATGGCATTTTTGGAGCAAGAGCAAGTTTTACAATGAATACTGAATTTCACCTGGGTTGAAGAGTACAGGTGTGTGTAGCCAAGTCTATTGTAGTCAACTTTGAACTGGAAAACTCCATAAACATCTGGAAGCTTGAACTGTACACTGTATTTTCCACCTAAACAACCAGCAGTCACATGTTTTAATGGCTTACATCATTATTAACATACACTACCATTTAAAATGTAATTTAAAGTAATTTTAAAATATTCAAAACATTCTGTGGGTTTTCAGCAGCCATTACTCTCCAGTGTCCAAATATTCTTCAATTATTTGATTATAGAAAGAACTGATTATTTGGTAACATTTTAAAAATGTCTTTGTGGCAATTTAATGCATCCTTGCAGAACACGGACCCCAAACTTTTGAACAGTATTATTTGAGAACTTCTGTTAATTAAACCGAATATAATAAAAACACACCCTTTTTCTTGAGGTAGGTTCTAACAAATGGATCAATTCTGACAAATTCCAGCTGAATGTCATCTCCATCAAAAGGCACCCACTTTCCACCAGACAACATCTCAATCACAATGCTGAATTCCTGTAGGGACAATCCAAGCAGAGGGTAGTAAGCAAAAACAAAATAACCCAGACATTCTTCAGAATAGTCACAAATCACGTGTAAACCATTAAATGAACTATAATGCCTATATAAATAATATATGCCATGTCTCACCACAAGGTCAGTGATGGTGTAGGCAGCAGGGGGAGTGCTCTCTCCAACTGGATGATGGGTAACAGCCCCAACCCTGAGAACACCAGCCTCCTTAAACACCCAGCGAGACAGCGCCTCAACCAGCTCCTGGTTACCAGTCTGTTCATATCTAAGAAGAATATACACATCATGCATCAAACCATCTCTAAACAAATAGGGAGTATATCTTGCATCATGTCAATTAGTTTTGTTAACAGCCAGAACTTCAGTTGATCAAACATAAAATAATCCATATGATTTCAACCTAATACCACAATGCATTGTTAATGACAACATAACAGACCTCTTTGACCCAGGGGAAGCCTTCTGCACAGGGGAGTTGAAGAAAGCATCACTGAAGAACTGCAGTGACCCGCTGAAAACCACACGTGCATTGTTTCTTGCCTGCAGACCGGCGATTAGGAGGGTGTTCTTTCCAACTGCATGAGGATACTGGAAAGCAAAACAGAGATTGAGGTGAATGGGAATTCATTTGACAAAAAAAAAGAAGAATCAAAGCTTTGAAATATTTACTTGTGTGACGGGGCGATCTGGGAAGTAGGAGTAAGAGGTGGAGGATCCTGTCAGAATGTCCAGCACCAGCGAGTTATCTGGATCAGCCACCATGCTGAAAAATGCAAGGCAACTCATAATTTGCTAAACAGTAAATTTAGCAAAAGAAGCAGAGGTCAGGGAATCAAGAGACCACTTACCCAACACCTTTGAACAGGACTGGTCTATCAGTGGGCTTGCCAACTATAGTTGGGGCTTTAAGAAGAGTCTCTGGGTCAGCAACAATCAAGGTGTGCTGTAAAAAACACAAAGACAACTTAAATGCACATAACCAAGCTTCAAACAATGATTTGAAATGGTGTAAATGTACAGAGAATATGTTTAAAAACATAAGTTGTAGAATGAAAAACACACAATATGAATTCAACATGAAATGGAAACTCATTTTAAATCAGGAGGTCAAGTTCATCTACTGTTATTTGGTATTCTTTAAATAATCTTATTCACATTAGAGGGATAGTCCAACCAAAAACTAGTTTATTTTCTTTTACAATAATCTGCTTCACTTGGCTGTACCTAACATTATGGAAGAAAATATTTGGTGGCACTTCCATTACATTCTAACCAAGTAAATAAATATAGGATCCATTTTCATTTCATGTTGACTTTACTTATTTAATCCTTCACTTCATAAATTGTCTAAGCTGCATTTTTTCCTCCATCCATTACTTACCTCACCAGGATCAGAAATGTCATAGTTATGGTGATCAATAACAGCAGTTTTCTCCTCATCAAATTCAATCCCACATTCACTGCCTAGCTCTCTCAGAGGATCACCTGCCAGAGTCAAAGCCGTAGTGATATTATTAAAGTCAACAGGCCAATACGTGTGTAGCACTAATGCAAAACCAATACAACTCACCAATATCAGAGCTGGCAGCAACAAGAACATTTCCTCCACCATCAATGAAGGCTGTAATGGTCTCTACATTGATGTTACCTCCGAAATCTGTTCCGTTGGAAACATGTAAACGTGCATATTCAAACATAAAAATGGCAGCATGACATAAAATCTATGTTCACTATAACAAGACTCACCTTCCACCGATGGAGAGAAAATGATGAGATGGTCATAGAGAAACTGGCCATACTTGATCAAAGAGAGACCAGGATCATCAGCAGTCTTGAAGGTAATGTCAAATCCACGATCTGAGAACAAGAATGTAATTGGGAGTTAAAATATTTACAAAGAATCGTGCAATACCTTTGTTTGTGCAGGTATGTTGGTGCAATTACTCAATCAGATTCACATAGACTCAAAATTAATCTTCTATTCATATGAGCATATTTTCAGATGCTAATGTACTAATTTAAAGTGTTTTAATAAGAAACTATCAGATCATGTATAACTCACCTGCTAAACTGCGGAAGAAGATTGAATGAGTGTCTCTGATGTTGGGATTGTCCAGCAGGACGAGAGTCTTTCCGTCTCCTAAAACTGCCTGCAACATTAACGCCACGGATAAAACAAACAGAGCGCTTCTGCTGAACCCACCAGACGACGTGGGAACCATTGTAGCACCTCGTCTTTTGCAGGTTAATGTTGCAGGAGTCGCGGTGTCTCTCATTGACAAGCAATCCATCGCCATTTTCCTCCTTTGGACAACGTCAGCGTTAACGCGGATGTGAACTCTGACCCAGAGCAGCAGCCAATCGCGTGCTGCCTCATGGACTCATGAATATTATAATGAGACAGCCCTCATTAGGTAAAATATGTTTAAAAAAAACAAATAATTAATTTAATCTCATGTTACATTTTAATTTCGTTTCATTTTAATGGAATTTCTGGTAGTGAATCGATTATTTGTATAGATATATTTGCAGAAAATGTTCGTACTCTTACAGACATCTTTCCATTCAAACTTTTATGACCAGCAGGGGTCAGTGCAACACAACTATTATGCGTTTCAGAGAGCTAGACTAATCAGTATGGTAAATTAAGTCCAATTATTATTTTCATATATAAAACTGAATGTTAAGTTTATTATGTATTTGTTGGTTATAAAATCTATTAAACTTAATTGTATAAGTATAATTGTATCTCATAATTAGAAATATATATATATATATATATATATAGATATTTATATTGACATAAAAACATGACTTAGTACTTGGTGGCAAAACCCTTGTTGGCAATCACAGAGAGCAGACATTTCTTGTATTTGGCCACCAGGTTTGCACACATCTCAGGAGGGATTTTGTCCCACTCCTCTTTGCAGATCCTCTCCAAGTCATTAAGGCTAGGCCACTCCAGGACCTAATGTACTTCTTGAGCCACTCCTTTGTTGCCTTAGCCGTGTGTTTTGGGTCATTGTCATGTTGGAATACCCATCCACGACTCATTTTCAGTGCCCTGGCCCTGACGGTACATGGCCCCGTCCATCGTCCCTTTGATGCAGAGCAGTTGTCCTGTCCCCTTAGCAGAAAAACACCCCCAAAGCATGTTTCCACCTCAATGTTTGACGGTGGGGATGGTGTTCTTGGGGTCATAGACAGCATTCTTCCTCCTCTAAGCACGGCGAGTTGAGTTGATGCCAAAGAGCTGGATTTTGGCCTCATCTAACCACAACATTTTCATTTTCAGATGGACCCGGACATGTGCTTTCTTGAGCAGGGGGACCTTGCGGGTGCTGCAGGATTTTAGTCTTTCACGGCGTAGTGTGTTTCTTGGTGACTATGGTCCCAGGCTGCCTTGAGATCATTGACTTGATCTTCCCGTGTAGTTCTGGGCTGATTCCTCACCGTTCTCATGATCATTGAATCTCCACGAGGTAAGATCTTGCATGGAGCCCCAGTCCGAGGATGATTGACAGTTATGTTTGTGTTTCTTCCATTTGCGAATAATCACACCAACTGTGGTCACCTTCTCACCAAGCTGCTTGGCGATGGTCTTGTAGTCCATTCCAGCCTTGTGTAGATCTACAATCTTGTCCCTGACATCGTTGGACAGCTCTTTGGTCTTGGCCATGGTGGAGAGTTTGGAATCTGATTGATTGATTGCTTCTGTGGACAGGTGTCTTTTATATGGGTAACAAACTGAGATTAGGAGCACTCCTTTTAAGAGAGTGCTCCTAATCTCAGCTCCTTACCTGTATAAAAGACACCTGGGAGCCAGAAATCTTGCTGATTGATAGGGGATCAAATAATTATTTGACTCATTAAAATGCAAATCAATGTATAACTTTTTTAAATGCGTTTGTCTTGATTTTTGTTGTTGTCATTCTGTCTCTCACTGTTCAAATAAACCTACAATTAAAATTATAGACAGATCATTTATTTGACATTGGGCAAACGTACAAAATCAGCAGGGGATCAAAAAAAATCCCCACCATATATATATATATATATATATATGTGTGTTTGTTTCCTAAAAATAATTAAAAAGATGCTAAATATTAATGATTATCAAAATCCATACCTGTTTTATGTTAATTTACCTATTTTTTCTTTGTTTTTATTTATAAAGCTCCGTGAACTATGAAACAATGAAACTTGTTTTGAAGCTGATGTTTGGTTATAAATTAGCTAGCGACTTGAAAACAGCAGATGAAAGTGCAGTCTGCACGATTACCCGTGGAAGCCCATTACTGAACAAAACAAGACTTTCAAGCTACAAAGCACCCTTTCCTCTGATACCTGCTGTCCATCTCAAACTACATTCAACAGAAAGCTTAGTTATATGCCTCAAGTGCTGTTTCAAAATGTATCTGTTTTTTTTTTTTCAGTGCATTAAAACAAGTTTCTATTACATTAGGGTAAAGAACCAGTAGCCTTGCTGTTCCTGGCAATAATACAGACATTTAGTCCAGGGACCGAAAATTACACAAAAATCAACAGAACCAAAAGATAGTGGTTTATTAAAAAACGAATAGCAAACTTTAGGTGATTTTGAGCTTTATGCACTGAATGTGGCTTAAGTCATTGTGCAATCATGATACAATATCAATTGTCTGTTCGATAAACTCTAACAGAACAGAACTGGACCAAAATGACCTGGAACACTTGCAGTACTAGTTTCAATAAGAGATTTCTGACAATGAAACCTGTGATATTCAAAAACAGAAACGCATTACTCATCTTAAGGAGTAAAAAATTAGGTATGCTAAAACAGAGCATTTAAAAGTGTTTATTGTGAGTTTCTTCAGCTTCTACATGTCATGAAAATGATAAGCATACAGTTAAAAACAGCGGTTTAATTTGTTTTATGTTTATGTCAAGCAGTATTAAGCTCAAATAGAAAATGATTAAACTCCACAAACAAAAGAATCACTAATAAATCAATAAATAACAGTTCAGTACTGTAGCTGATTTGTGGAAAACTGAAACTTGTAGGACAGTCATATGTTTAATTGGCTTCAGTAACAGAGAATACATGATCTAGCATGGGACATATACACGGAGACACTAGTATTAAAAAGTCTGACAAACAGCATACAAATTACGTTTGTATTGTTCATATTTAATTACGTTTTTTCTTGTCATATTTATTTAAATTTAACTCTATACAATGTCGTTTTAATATGCTGTACAATTATTGTGCTGCGGTTTGAGATATGACATCTATCTAGCAGAGCGTGTTTTATTATAGTATGTTAGAAATAGCACACTTTGTGACAGTCTGAACTCCATCCTTTGAATCGATTTAGGTCAGAAACTCTTCACTGTGCTTGGCTTTCAGACTTCACTTTTCCAGACCCTTCCTCTGTCTCTGCCTGTGTACTGGTCTCCTCCTCTGCCCCCTCACTTTGAGATTCTGGCTGGGCTAGAGCTCCTTCTCCTTCCTCACCGTCCTCCTCCCGTGTCCGGAACAAGAGCTCGCCTCCCTGGATGACCTGCTCGGTGGTTTGCCATGTCTCGTCACCTGCATATTGCTGATAAAAGTCTGAATCTGCCTGAAACATGACCAGGGCCTGGGCAGTGTGAATGCGCACATGCTGGGCGAGGGAGCTGGCGTCCAGGAACTTCTCACCGCATGAGTCACATGCATACAAGATCTGGGTGTTGGGATCTGAAGGGATAGAGCAGCACAATGTTTCAGCTCAATATGATACAGTATGATTGGTCACACTTCATTTTAAGGTCTAATTCTCGCTATTTAACAAACCATTAACTATTACCTCAATAAACTCCTAATTGGCTGCTTCTTAATAGTTAGTAAGGTAGTTATTAAGTTGAAGTATTGGGTAGGATTAGGGATGTAGAGTAGTAGTAGTATATATTTATTTAATGTGACAGCATCATAGGCTATTTTCATGGCAAAAACAATTAAAAAATACAACAAAAAACAAGTATAACAAATACAACAAAAACCAGCAGGGATGTAGAATATGGTTATGCAAAATATAAGTACTAATAAAGAGCCAATATGTTAATAATAGGCATGCTAATAAGCAAATAGTTAATAGTGAGAATTGGTCCCTAATAAAGTGTTACCGTATGATTTTTAAAACAAAATTCAGCTTATTAAAAAATATATATTTATTAAGGGGTATATATATATATATATATATAAAGTCCAAATCTAGTTTGTATTTAGTATAATTTGATTTTATTAATGTATAAATTCATTTATATACACTCTACTGGTCAGATGGAGAATGATGAAGTTTGATGAAGTGTTTGTTTTTTTAAGAAAGAAAGAAATTAATACTTTCATACAGCAAGGATGCTTTAAATGGATCAATAGTGACAGTAAAGTCACTTATGTTAAAATATTACAAAACATACTTCTGTCATTTAAACATATTTCTATTAATAAAAAAATCATCAAAAATATTAGGCAGCATAATGCCTTTCAACAATGATCGTAATAGAAATGTGTGTTGAGCACCAGATCAGCATATTAGAATGATTTCTGAAGGATCATGTGACTGGAGTAATGGCACACAGGAATCAATTGCATTTTTTGTAATTATATCTAATACATTTTAGAATGTAATATTACTGTTTTACTGTACGTTTAATTCAGTAAATGCAGCCTTGATGAATATAAGAGACTTTTATCAAACCTTTGATCGGTACACACATAATTTAATTTAGTAGTAGTACATGTAACCTGTTATTAAAGCAACATCCTATTAATATAATTTAAATAATTTATATTAATATTATTATTTATAATAATATTATATATTTATTTTGTATTATTATTATATTATCATAAACTTATAATACCAGTCAATGAATAAATTATGATATAGTACATAAACTATCTATTACTCACCTGCTTCTTGTACTTTCTCCACTGCTTTGGTGATCTCTGCTTTCAGTGCCTCAGTTTCTTCTGCAGATACAGAGGTTGCCACTGGTACCACTATAGGACAACAAATAATATCAGTAGACCATCCAACCACTATTACAGTCACTTTCAGATTTAGAATATTCCTTTAGTATTGAGGAATAACCTTTCAACAAGGTATAATAACTCATAATTTGTGTCATATTCTCTCACCTGTGAGCTGTGCTACAGCACTGGCAGCCAGAGCCTCTGTGGCTAAAGTAACAATGTCATCTGTAGTGACTGTGACGATGCTGACTTCATTATTGAGCTCTGAGCCCGATGCGGAGTCCGGCAGCAGTTTCTCCTCTTCCTCGTCCTCCTCAGCCACCACCAGTCTCTTCATGCCCGCCTTCCCCTGGTGCACCGTCTTCACATGGGAACGCAGATTGTCCACACGGTTGAATCCTCGGCCACACTTATCGCACAGGAAAGGTTTCTCTCCTGTAAACAGGAAGTCATTAGAAGCACATAAGAGAGAAATACATAAGAAAAAGCTCAACATTTTGCATCTTACCTGTGTGAATGATGATGTGTTTTGAGAGATCTCCCACATTGACAAACGCTTTGTTACAGGTGTGGCACTTGTGTGGTCGGATATTGTCATGATGACGGATGTGATTGGCCAGCTGGCTTGACTGGACAAACCTTCGAGGTGTGATGGTTGAAATACACTTTTATTATATATGGTGCCATAATGAATCTAAACAAAATCATTCATGCAATTTCTCAGTTACCTTTTTCCACAGCGGTCACACACATACGGTTTCTCACCAGTGTGTTGGCGAACATGAGCTATGAGTGAACTGGCCTGCGTGAAGCCTTTTCCACAAATCAGACACAGGCAGGGCTTTTCTCCTAAAACAGTAAGACAGACACGGTCAAATAAACCTTTAAAGGTAACAGTGGCTGAGGGCGTGAGAAATGGCTCAGACCTGTGTGGATGCGCACGTGTCTCTGCAAGGCCCCGGGGTCAGCAAATGCTCTCTGGCAGTGCATACAGATGAAAGGCTTCTCACCGCTGTGCACACGCAGGTGTCTCTTCAGGTTGCCTGTGAAAAGACCATGGAGGCACATTCAAATTCTTTCACGCACATATATATATTGCCACACCCTGTCTCAATGTGTAAATCTCACCTGAGGTGGTGAACTGTTTCCCACACTCCTTACACTTAAGTGGCCCATCTGCAATATGGATCTTCAGATGTGCTTTCAGGTTTCCCAACTTAAAAATAAAAAAAATCTGATTTGAGTTCTCTGTATTTGTAAATCCCAATAAAAAGTTTGTAATAATGGCTACAATTTAATGACAATAATATGGTATAATCTATACATTTTGTCTGCATTATATTATATTTTTGAATATAGATAACATTCTGTTGTGATGCTTACAATTCTAATTCTGTCAGGACCACTATCATCAAAATGATAGATATTTAGCATAAGTTTTGGTTTGGCAGTATGGTTCTGTTCTGTGCAAAAAAACCATCCATGCAGCCTGTCATGAATGAGCAGGGAGAGCAGCAATATTAACCCCCCCTAGGGTAAACAGAACAGAACATGCAGATCTCATTAATGTACTTAATGATATTTAGTGTAACATAATTCAAGAAAAGAAGTACAATTCAGCAAGGAATATCAGAAAGCCAAGTCCTGACTGTGTGAAAGGAGGAGTTGGGGATGGAGGAGGGTGATTTGCTCCTGAGCAAGCGGAAAAAGCTGCTGATTAATACTGAATAGAGCTTATATAGGAATGCCACGATAGGTGTCGTATTCCTATAGGTAGATGTGATCAGCTGAGAATCAGCCGATGCAAGCTTGACTCACGTGACCTGCCAGAACTAACGCTAACGCTTAATTAATACACCTTTTAAAAAATATATTACAAAAATAATTGTAAATGTAATTTATATTTAATTTATAGTTTTTAAAGTATTTATTATATATATATATATATATATATATGTGTGTGTGTATAACTGAATATATATTACCATTTATACATTATATATACATTTATAATAGATCCCCCACCTGGTTGAATTTCTTGTCACAGTATTGACATCTGTGACCTTTGTCTGTGTCGTGGATCTCTAGATGTCGCATCTTGGCGGTGGGGTCAGAAAAGGCCCGTTCGCAGAAGTCACAGTGGTAGGGTTTTTCCCCACTGTGCACCAACTGATGCCGCTTCAGGTTTCCAGAAGTGGTGAAGAGCTTCCCACAGTCCTCACAGCTGTATCGCGCCTCATCTGTGTGTCGCTTCCTGTGCAGGTTTAGCAGACTGATTTGCCGGTAACTCTTTCCGCACGTAGAACAGCAATATGGTTTTAGAGGACTGGAGAATCAGAAACATAGAGTGTGAGGAAAATTGCCTATTGTGGATGTTTTTGCACGGTGAAGCTTTTGTGGAAATATGTTTTTTATATTGCGTCTTATAGTTGACAAGTCATACGAGGCTGTAGAGGAAGAGCATTAGACTGTATCATGCTCACCTGTGTGTTTTCTCGTGTGCTTTGCAGGCAGCTGGGTCTGAGAAGGATTTTTTACAGTCTCTGCAACTAAATGGTTTCTCACCAGTGTGAATGCGCATGTGACGTTTAAAGTTGCCTGTGTGTGTAAACCTCTTCCCACAGTCCTGAAAGAATCAGATTACCATTATATTGTAAGTGTGTGTGTGTGTGTGTGTCTACAGGATAAAGACAATAAGGATTACAAAGCTGAAGAATCTCTCACCTCACATTTGTGTGTGATGGAGCCATACGCTCTGGACTCACTTCTCTCGGCCACAAGTGCAGACTTATTCCCATCCGAACCCGATGTTTCTTCATCCTGTGTCTCCATCTGCTCTTCTGCTTCTTCCTCTTCCTCTGTTTCTCCTTCATCCTCTGCATCCTCCTCCTCTACTATGTTCTCCACGCTCTCAGCTTTTGACATACTTTCCTCAGCGTCATCAACTTTTAGCAAAAATGTTAACAGTTATGAAAACCTAAACATAAAAATGTGAGGTAAATGTACACCATAGTTATATACGACATAAATTACCTTCTGTGGATGTGTGAACAGCTGCATATTTCGACTTGCTTCTCCTTGTGCTAACATACGACCGTTTATCTGCTGCCCTCTGAGAGACTTCTGTAGGAGCGGTAAAGTGTCAGAAGTTTTAAAAGATGGTTAACATTAACAAAAGCATTAAGAGTAAGGAATGGACACTAACTAGGAGTGTAGTCAGCATCAGAAGGGTCATCTTCGTATTGTGGAATCTCTTTTGTGGCTCTTTCTTCCTCCGTTTCAGTCTTCGAATCCACAACACCAGCTTTTTTTTGTCTCGTTTTGGATAGCCCACTAATTTTGCTGACAGATCTCAAAGTCTTTGTGCTTTGCTTCTCAGTTGTGTCACTGGCAGCTTCCTGGGTTTCTCTTGTCTCTGACTGTACAGGAGCTTCCTTCTCTTCAGAAACTGCATTCTGAGTCACTGGATGACTCTCCTGCTCCTCCTGGGAACTCAAATCCTCCGCTTTTCTCACAGATCGCAGCTGTTCATCCACCGGCTCTGTCACTACTATTTTACATTAACACAAATGAGAAATGGTGGCATGAGAGACCTGTAATTTCAGTACCGTCTTGAACTAATGGCTTATGAAAATGCAAACTCAACACTAACCAGGCTTAGATGATGCAGGGACAGTCAATGACTGAAAAGCTGAACAAGCATTGACAATTTCCTGCATCTGAAGGAAAGTAGCGACAACAAGAACGTCCTCTATGTTCTGAGGGTTTAAAGTCAGCTTTGCAGTGTACATAAACTCAAGGACCTGCTCAAGACCTGAAAAAAAGATGGAACCTATTAGACAAAGGCAGAAAACAACAAACAATAGAAATATTAACATGTAATTACATAGAATTAAGCATAAAATATCAAAGGGATAGTTCTCAGAAAAATTGTTGTTTACTCACAGCAAAATTTACAGTGATGAAATCCTAGTGTTAAGGACATTTAGATTAAAGTGTTAAAGTTGTGGTGAGAAATTCTCCGTTATGGGAACTCCTTCCCTTCCAACCTTTCCTGAATTCCTATTGGCTCACGCCAGTCCAAATGACTGGCCAATTTTCGCGAAAGTATGCAAATCGCATGCAAATACTGACAAGCTGAGAGGCAGTATTAAATGCGGCGTACGCGACAATTACGTCAGAATCGGATACTGAACGCCGCTTAGCTGGTCGAACAGCGAGCATGGCGACCTCCGTGATGTCTCGTTCTCGTTCTCAGAGATAGTTCCCTCTCGAGCTTTCACAAGACATCACTGAGAAATTATAAGCATTAAAGCATTATAAACCTTATGACATTAAGTGTACATATGGACCAAATAAGAATATGTATTTTGTGCATTTGCACTGATTTGCTTTGACATTATGATGTTTGAATTGTTGTAAGAACATTTTCTTTACATGTATTGAAAACACTGAATGTGAAAACATTTTGGTGCAGGAAAAAAAAAAAAAAAAAATAATTGTAAACATGTACTGTTTTGTGGGTTTATTTTTTATATTTTTACCTGAACATTGGTGTAGTGTTCACCAGATAAGGGAGCTAAATTCACTCTTTAAAATTTGCAGTGTAGGTTTATGCTTTAATCTGCATTACCATTTTAAAATAAGTATTTACAATATTTACATTAAATCAACATTAAATAAATACACTGGGTGTGTAGGATTAATCACCATAAAGTGTTAAATGTGTATAATTATGAGTAATAATTTCTTAACACCTTGAGTGATTAAATAAACACTAACACAGTGTTTGTATAATAAACACTTTTGTCAGTGTTGTTTTAACACTAGCAAAGTTGGACCTGTATGTTCAACCGGAAAATGATAATTTTAACATCCATGGTGACAAATCTCCCAACATACACTCACTGACCAATTTATTAGGTACACCTGTTCAATTGCTTGGTAACACAAATTGCTAATCAGCCAATCACATGGCAGCAACTCAATGCATTTAAGCATCTAGATGTGGTGAAGACGACTTGCTGAAGTTCAAACCGAGCATCAGAATGGGGACGAAAGGGGATTTAAGTGACTTTGAACGTGGAATGGTTGTTGGTGTCAGACGGGCTGGTCTGAGTATTTCAAAAACTGCTGATCTACTGGGATTTTCACACACAACCATCTCTAGGGTTTACAGAGAATGGTCCGAAAAAGAGAAAATATCCAGTGAGCGGCAGTTGTGTGGATGAAAATGCCTTGTTGATGTCAGAGGTCAGAGGAGAATGGGCAGACTGGTTAGAGATGATAGAAAGGCAACAGTAACTCAAATAACCACTCGTTACAACCAAGGTATGCAGAATACATCTCTGAACACACAACACGTCGAACCCTGAAGCAGATGGGCTACAGCAGCAGAAGACCCCACCGGGTGCCGCTCCTGTCAGCTAAGAACAGGAAACAGGAGGCTACAATTCGCACAGGCTCACCTAAATAGAAGATTGGAAAAATGTTGCCTGATCTGATGAGTCTCGATTTCTGCTGCGACATTCAGATGGTAGGGTCAGAATTTGACGTAAAGAACATGAAAGCATGGATCCATCCTGGCTTGTCTTAACCGTTTTAGGCTGGTGGTGGTGGTGTAATGGTGCGGGGGATATTTTCTTGGCACACTTTGGGCCCCTTAGTACCAATTGAGCATCGTTTAAACACCACAGCCTACCTGAGTATTGTTACTGACCATGTCCATCCCTTTATGACTACAGTGTACCCATCTTCTGATGGCTACTTCCAGCAGGATAATGCACCATGTCACAAAGCTCAAATCATCTCAAACTGGTTTCTTGAACATGAAAATGAGTTCACTTTACTCAAATGGCCTCCACAGTCACCAGATCTCAATCCAATAGAGCACCTTTGGGATGTGGTGAAACGGGAAATTTGCATCATGGATGTGCAGCCGACAAATCTGCAGCAACTGCGTGATGCTATCATGTCAATATGGACCAAAATCTCTGAGGAATGTTTCCAACACCTTGTTGAATCTATGCCATGAAGAATTTAGACAGTTCGGAAGGTTCATAATATATTTTAAGTAATGTTTCAGTGTTAAGGTTCCCAACGTTCTTCAAATATTTTATTTTGTCCTCTGCAGAAATGTATTTGAAATGACATGAGGGTAAGTAAATGGTGACAGAATTTACATTTGTAGGATGGACTAACCCTTTAATCAAAGTAATCTGTAAGAATGCAAGCCTACCTGCAGCATTGCTGATATCAAGATGAACAACATCTTTCTGGTCCAAAAAGAGTGTGCGGAAGTAAGCACTACATGCTGCCAGCACAGCCTTGTGGGCCTTGAAGTCTACTCCATCCACCACAAAAGTGCAGTCACAAAGAAGACCCAACTGACGTTGTTCATTAAGCTGCCCAAGAACCTTCCCACTATGCCAAGGAAAGTCCATAACTGATGGAGTGGACTACAGGGCTTTAGGCAACAGTATCCTGTCAATAAAAAGAAAAGGAGAAAAAAATCACTGTTGTTGCTATTCCATTTGAGGCTCACAAAGCAAAATGTTTGCAAACAAATTGGGATAAATCAGGGCCTTCGTCTGGTCAACACTATCCAGAGTCCATTCATATAATTAATTTTAGTTACAATTTTAGCAATACAATTTTATGTTTTTGACAATCTAAATATATAGTGCATAAGTATTGGAACAGATAGTCAAGGCAAATTTGGATGAAATGAGAAAACTACAGAATATTTTATTTAAGTGCTGAACTTCTTAGCTGGTAAAACATGTTTGTGCAGTTGAAGCGGCTAATAATAAAATTCCTTGTGACATTTTTGGGTCATGTAGTTCAATTTTAAATCTGTTGACTTGGGCAATATTCATCTTTTAATCATAACTTTGCAAACAGCCATGTCCCATGCCATGACTCCACTGCTACTGTCATCATACAGATCAGTAAAGTTGAGAGGGCAATTTTGCCATCTTTACAGATGTTATGCTTGGGATCATTTGCATACTTTTTGCTTTCCCATGATAAAGGTTCAGGGCATTTGTATATATATATATATATATAGTTTTAATATTGTAATGCATCAAGTTAAAAAAAAATTAAAAGCAACTAGATAGAGAAAATAAGGTTACGTTTTTTTTTATTAAATTAAAGGAATTTAATTAGTTTGTTTAATTTAATTTATATTTTTTGTTAACTACAATAACCCTGCCACTTATCTGTATATAAGGGGAAAGTCTCCTTCTCAGTATCTTTAGTGATTATAGCCATGATTCGACTTCTTTGTACTTTTCCAAGCAAGTGATTTCACAATTTTAAGATACAATTTTACTAAAACTGAAGATTTATTCTTGTCCCTTTGATCATCGTCTAATCAAAACTGTACTGCTGTGTTGTCTATATAGACCCATATCCCTCTTATGATACAGTTATGGGAAGTCAATTGTTTTGCAATATTGTCTTTGTATTTATTATAATATGTACTCATTTCAACAGAATTATCTAACGTTAATCTACAGTACAAAAGTATCCGTCCATGGTGCATTATTGTCATTATGATCCAGTGCATGTACATTGTCAGACATTAATCATTCAACAGATTTCATCATTTAACTACTTCAAATCAACATCTCGTTATGTAACAGTCCGTGTGTTTCTGTGCGACACTGAAACGTTTATCTCGAGGTCGCTCGGGACATTTAGTCCCCCATTTAAATTAATCTATCATTATCAGCCCGAGACGAGTCGAGCACAATGATGTCTGATTATCTGGCTTTAGCAAGTAAATTTGACAAGTGATTTGACGAGCAACTGCGCAATTCCCCAACAAGAATGTGTGTGACGATGTTGCGGATTGATTATGAGTCCTCTCTCTCTGTTTCTCAGCTCCGGGATTAATTCAGTTTGCCTGGCCCTGCTGCTGGATCAAGATGGCGCTAACAGAGGCGGGCTATAATCCTCCCTCTTCTTTGCTTATTTTAGCTGCGCGTTCGTTTAGAGATTTAGCTGAATATTAGTCCTAAAAACAAACGGAAAATTGCGTCTTGTTTGACGTTCTATATACCTCATATAACGGACGAGTTTCTAGCTTTCCCCCGACTTCTGCTGATCCGTCCAATCGAGTGTTTCGGTGATCGATCTCAGTGCTCAGCCTCTCGACGCGCCGCCATCTTCTGCTCTCTGATCGATTGATAATGGCCGAGCGAATGGCTGGAAGTTAAGCTAAACTGCGCATGCGCGAACTTTCCCTGTACTTTTTTTGACCACATGACTGCGAGCTTGAGCTGTTATTAAATCCACACTGATCTAATCGTAATAGCAGAGTGAGGAAATATTTATAAAATGAAACACAGTTAGGTTATGAATTGGGTCATTAATGCATTTTAAACCCCATCACGAGTTACATATTAAACTATGGTTTCTAATGATATTATGCAAATCTAAGGGGCAATTTTTAGTGCACATTTTAGTCATTAACTAAACCTTCAGTGAACCATTGTGTAGCTTTAGGAAAAAGTGGCAGGCCTGTTTCTTCTCTTATTTAGATAATTGGATTTACTTTATAAATTAAGCTTATTAAAGTCATTACGTTCCCAATTCACAATCAAATCAGATCTCTAATAGGCATAAAATTAATGTAATGTTCATATAATACACACTTTAAGTGCTGGAAAACATTGCCTATAAAGCAGCTGGTTTTCTTGTATTAGCTGGTCTCATTTTGGTTTTAAATGGGTTTGGGCATTTTCAGCTTATTAAGCTTTGATTAAAAAACCTGTAAAGAATGTGTTTTATTTGCTTATGCTTATTCGCATACATCTGTATGTGATACGACACAGTGACAGGTTATTGATGGATGACAAAGCACAAAAATAGTAGATGATAAGACTGAATAATAACAGCCAACTCTATTTATAGAAGAAGTACTCAGAGACACAGAGTACCTGTCATTTGCTCATGATGTCCACTGTAGTGCAAGAGGACAAGACCCAAATCATTGACTCACAAGCTCAAAATACTCATCAAGGTGTTCTGGTTTTATTATCTTCTAAAATAGTGTTAAATCACCCAACACAACACAGGTTTACAGTTAGAAAATATACCTTTTGATAACAATAACAATGAGTTCAATGAATAGGTTTCTCTTATGTTTGGTTGTCAGACAGCAAGCTCCAAAGGTCTTAGACAACCACTACTAAAAATGCTTTTCAAATTACATTATCAGCAAAACGTTTGAGGGAAAAGTTAACTTTTTAAAAAATACTTCAGTATTTGGTTTGTCCTCCTGTTGATTTCATGACAGCAGCATTCAAGCTACACGAACTTCACACATTTAAAGCCTGATGATCATGTTCTCCAGCATGATTTAAATGGAAACAAGAACACCTTAGCATCTACAGAAAGAGTCACGTGATCAATCTAACATATTTGATTACTTTTAGTGACAGAAATAGTGCAGACTTTAAACATTTCTTATTCATTTAAAGACATACATTTTCTTTCATACTCTCAAAATCCTAAAATGTTATGTTTATTTACAGATTTAAATTGGATTTTGAATCACAGATGTTCTTTGTGGTCTCAGACTTTTGGACTCCACTGTGTACTGTAAGGTGATATATATTTAGCAGGGAATTGACGTTAGCAGTGTATTTGTGTTAAATGTTTCGAATACACGTGGCAGGATTAAATTCCACCCAAGTCTAATGAGAAGTAATGAGAGAAGGTCATGGAGGAATGACAAAGCAGGACTAAGTAACTATTATTAAGGTCATTTATCACAGGAAAGCAGATACAGCAGGAGAAGAAAGATCTAAATTTTGATCTCTGTGCGGAACTGTGCATGCTCCAGTTTTGTGTTTCTCTGTGCTTTTATAGTGAGTGTCCCATCAGCCCCTAAACTTGACTTCACCGAGGTGGGGTCTACATCCTCTGGTAGCTGGCATTTATGGGTAAAAGTGTTCATTACTGTTCCATCAGTAGCGAGCTGTTGAATAAAATACATAAGGGAATTAATATTCTGAAAATTCATTTGTATTATGCAGAGGCCTGTGTCTGTTTACCTTTTCAGCATGAACTTCAATCTGATTGTTTGAGGTGGTGACAATCACATCCTCGGGAGAGAAGTCTCGGACATCCACTGTGAATTGGTACGTGTCTCCCAGAGTCTTGATGTTTCCAACTGTCCCTGTTCTGTCTAATGGAAAAATACAATCTACTATTATTATATGGCTCTCAGTAATAGGATCACTGCCAGCTCGCTCTCTCTTCTTTCATACAAACACAACTGGTGCCATCTTGTATCACTATTTTATATTGTGTGTAAATACAGATGTTTGGGACTTAAATATTAATTGGCCTACTGTTAAGTATTGCACTGCTGTTGCTTGGCAGATTGTTTTATAGCCAACATTGTAAAGGTTTGGTCACATGTACCA
Organism: Ptychobarbus kaznakovi; assembly: GCA_027422405.1. Taxonomy (NCBI): domain Eukaryota; kingdom Metazoa; phylum Chordata; class Actinopteri; order Cypriniformes; family Cyprinidae; genus Ptychobarbus; species Ptychobarbus kaznakovi. Next base: position 10,944,145 of record CM049794.1, on the reverse strand, counting down.
TTGTTTGGCAAATTTTCACAGGCTAAGTTCAATCATTTCAATACAAATTCACTCAAGCGGTAATTTTGCGAAATATTTCTCCACACAGATTTCACAACGGCGTTCAAGTTGGTCACACTGCATTTGCCACGTTGACTAACAAAAAGCTGCTTGGTTTGAAAGTGACTTTCTTTGTCAGCTGTGCTTCATATATTGATTCGCTACATTATTGGCAATGGACTAATGTTACCGCACTTTAATGGTCTCCTGATTAATTAGCGTAAGCATTAAATAACATACAGCCAAGCATATAGAATCAGATCAAATAAAAATTCTGTGTCCATGTTTCCCCCTTCATTGTTTTACTTCATGGACAACTTTATTCTTTATTTAAATGCATTCTGTGTGACTGAAACTATAATTAAAGTAATACTCTTTTGGGTATTCCTCAATTGTGGATCAGAGGTACATTTATTTTGTATACTCTATGCATTTTGGATCAAATAAAAGTTATAAGTCTTTAAAAAACCTTCTCCCAAAAACTTTTGACTGGTAGTGTATGTATAGTCAAAAACTAATGTGATATGGCTTATTTGTAGATTGTACAGAATACTGCACTGGCGCACGCAACAAATGAGGACATACATCATATGACCGAGGAGAAGGTGACTTATGTTGCCCCATACTTTTCAAAACGCTCTACTGCCCCCAAAAGCACATACAGTTTGTACCCATTGCCTATGGGATGTCCCCACTTGTGTGTGTGTGTGTTCATTTGCTGTTGTGTTTTATGAAGTCACAACACTGTTTAAAATGGCCTAAGACCACTAAAGAGTTCATTAAATCTCATGCATATACTCTCAGTTACATTACACAAGCTCCATTATGTTACAAATGGGCATTGCTGTGAATTAATATCCCTTTCTAATGATGTGTGAAAATGTGCCTTGTTGAATCTCAGACCAGCACTTCATATCCCTATATATTACGCTCAGCAACAGACCGCTCTTGCACTGTTAAGTCATTCTCCAACAGTGAAGTCACCGCATTGGCTCTGGCCCAAAACATTCCCTATGTTACCCTCTCTGCCCCCCAGGTGCCCTTGGCTTGTATTTCTGTTGTGTTTTACACACACTTCTACACATACAAGGATGCAACTGTGAAAATAAAATATATCTGCCTTCACATACACATTCCACACAGACAAACAGCAAAATGTCTAATGCAGTCTTGAAATTCATATACCATAAATAAATGTTCAGGCCTCATGCAGTTGACACATTGTAAAATCAGTATCCACTATTTTATGTATAGAAAATCTCATTAGAATGTGAATATAAACAATACATTCTGATTCACATTAAAGACAAATAATATTTTTAATTAAGTTAAAACAGTTTATTTTACATTAGGCTATAAAGATCCATAAAGAAATGGATACAGGCTTAATAACTCACTTGTAAATCCCAAAGCATCTTTTGGACACATGAAAGATCCAAAGTCCTCAGCGAAGAGTCCCCGGCTCTTCTCCATGTATGGGTTTGTTGAGGTTGAGGATGAAGAGGAGGATGTCTGTTGGAAACTGCGCTCCGATCGATAGGCAGAGGAGTTGGTTGCACTCATTAGTGTTTAGACGGTAACTATGCCTCAAATCGATATCCAGTCACAGCTTTGAAGTGATACGGTGAGCACTGAGTTTATAAATGAAGTAGTTTTGCACCGTCCTTATTCAAAACACTGAATGAATCCACTCTCAATCCTCAGAACCTTTCTCACTCTTTCTATTAGCTGTGTCTCCCTGGTGTGGCTATTGTCTGTCTGTCTGACTGTCTTTTATATGGTGGGTCTAGCCTGTGATTTGTTACTTCTATGTGTGTGTGTGTGTGTGTGTGTGTTAATTGTGGGATGACAGTGTGCTATAATTATCGTGTGAGGGAGAGGGGCTCAGTGGTCGGAAAAGTTTTGTGTGATGAGGGTTTGAGGTTGAGAAAGGGGCTCTGACAAAGACTCAAAGATAGGAAAGGGAGAGAGATATGGAGGGAGAGCGGGGGTTGAGTCAACAGCTGGCATTCCAGACACTCGCTCCTGAAATAGCCGTTCCCTTCCTCTCTTGCTCTGTGTGCTCTCCATCCATTTCTCTCTAGCCTGCCATCCATAGCAATTTGTCGTGATTTGCAAACGCACTCTCACAAGAGGCATCAGAAGCTGTCAATCAGAAAATTACAGTCAACACATGTCCTGAGGGTGTTCATCATCTCTGCATATACAACAATGTTGAGGAATGAAAGTTTAGACAGAGGGTTAACAGAAAGATGGAAGGAATGTTGATGAGAGCGTGAAGTTGAGGGACAGATGACGTTAGGAAAATGGATTAGGAGGCATTTGTTTTCGGAGGAGAGTTGCTAATAATAGACAATGCTGGTTTACTGCTCATTGAAGAAATTGCATGTATTTTTTCCTTTAATTTCCCCATGCACTTTAATGGTAAAAGGTAATACTTTTACATATCCTTTAACTGTTTGTTTAACAACATCATCTTTTGTGTTCTGCAGAAGAAAGTAGGTCATTCAGGTTTTGAATGACATGAGGGTGAGTAAATGATGACAGAATTTAGATGTACATAACTGCAATTGTAATTTTCACATTTCTTTGGAGCCTCTGTGTTGTCTAGAATGACAAATCTAGTGGCCTCTCATGGCATGTAATCACAATCCTATCTCTTTCAAGACTTTCACAGATTGTCTAAATCCAGCCAAAAAACTTTAAACATTAACTCCTACAGCTTGTGTCACCAATGAAGCTCTTCTACTTTGATTCTGTGCTGGAGAGAGAAACAGAGAGAGAGAAAGCAAGAGCGAGAGAGAGCATTTAATCAGTCAACAGTATAATCACGACTAGCACAGTTTGTCCTCAGGCTTAGTGTGAGCTCACTTCAGAAAGTTCACTTGATATCCTCCCAAGTATTCAGCTAGTTTATGGATGTCATTGGACAGCCCTCTGGGAACGGTTTTGTAACAGCATGAATAAACATAAGGGTTTGTGGAGACCCAAATTTGGTTTACGTTTGCTTATACTTTTATATATAATACTCGTTTCTTGCACAATATTGTGCAATATTATTACAATTTAAAACAACTGTTTTCTATTTTAATCCAGTCTTCAGTTTCACATGATTCTTCAGAAATCATTCTAATATGGTGATTTGATGCTCAATTATTATTGGTGCTCTTTAATGGATTAAATTGCATTTTAAAATATACTGAAATAAAAAAAACGATAGTTTAAACCCTAACAATATTTCACCGTATTACTAATTTACAGTATTCAAATAAATGCAGCCTTGGTGAGCATAAAAAAAACATTTAGAAATCATAATTATTACAAATATGTATATATGATATTTATGCAACTATAACCAAAGATAAAGAAGCCAAGGCTTTATGTCTTTAAGTACATGTTCATTAGTATTGGTACTGTACGCATGTTGAAACACTTTTTATATAATAAAAACGGGTCCTTGGCCTGAAAATGGTCCAAGGTCCCTTGCAATATATGTAAACATACATGGAAGCTCAGAGAGAGAGAGAGAGAGAGAGTTTGTGTTGTGTTACACTCTTTGTGATTCTGTCGGCTGCTGATCATTACATAATATTGGATTATCATTGCTCAGTGTGAATGCTGTTTTGCTAGGACTGAGGGATAGAAGTACAAGAGCGACAAACAATGCAGTTGTAAATACACAAAACTGAGTCTCAAATTATAGTACCAAAACAAATCATACAATAATAAAGGCTGAGATGAGAAAGAAAATGCATTTAAATAGCCTGGTGGCATCCACATGTCTCAGTCTATATATGTTTTGTTCTTGTTGTTGTTTGCATTTGCAGCTGTCATGGTTCTATAAAAACCACTGGTGTCTGGACCCATCTGAGAAAAACGAATGGAAATTGACAGGGAAAATGAACAGAATGCAGAATGACAGCGGGTAGCCGCTCATTAGTCATGGCGGGAGGGAAGGATTATTATTGTGACATTTCACACATACTGTATTCAGCCTGTGATCCAGACACAGTGGGGATAAAAAAAACTATTCCAAAATGATCAGGGAGTTTTATATTTCAAATAAGCTGAAATTCCACCTTTTGTCACAAAGTTTGCAGTGAGGGTTGTGTCACAAATTATGGGATAACGCTAGAGAGAAGAATCCAAACCCAAAGGAGATTAAATAGTTTCAAGTCGAAAAGACAAGTTATCTATTTGTGTTTTCAGAGTGCAGAGAAAGTGGCTCCATCATAATTAAAGCATTAGCCCATGCGAGCCCTCAGCTAAATTAGTAAATAATTAAATTATATGAGCATGTGGAACAGTAATGGCTTTATTGCTTGCCTTTGTGTGTAAACAACATGGAAATGAATAATGCATCTTGCTGTTTGTTTGAAAATACTAATTTTTCGTCTGAGTTAGTGCTGATCATCGTGACTATAATATTAATTTAAGAGGGCACTAAATCCATTACGCAATGAAAATATATTGCCTTATACATGAATGATTAATATATTACATTTTATATGGAATACACTTCTTAATATTAAGATGTGCATGTGATAAAATATGGTTCTGTGTGTATAAATTCAAATCTAATTTCAACCCACTGTGTTGCCATGGCTTTAATAGGACATCCAACTGTCTAAAAAATATATATATATATATATACACACACTCACTGGCCACTTTATTAGGTACACCTAGTACCGGGTTGGACCCCCTTTGCCTTCAGAACTGCCTTTATTATTTGTGGCATAGATTCAACAAGGTGTTGGAAACATTCCTCAGAGATTTTGGTCCATATTGACATGATAGCATCACGCAGTTGCTACAGATTTGTCGGCTGCACATCCATGATGCGAAATCTCCCGTTCCACCACATCCCAAAGGTGCTCTATTGGATTGAGATCTGGTGACTGTGGAGGCCATTTGAGTAAAGTGAACTCATTGTCATGTTCAAGAAACCAGTCTGAGATGATTTGAGCTTTGTGATTTGGTGCATCCATGCTTTCATGTTCTTTACGCCAAATTCTGACCCTACCATCTGAATGTCGCAGCAGAAATCGAGACTCATCAGACCAGGCAACGTTTTTCCAATCTTCTATTGTCCAATTTTGGTGAGTTATTTGATTATCGTGGCAATACATGATTACATTGATTAAAAAGGCAAATTGTAGCCTCCATTTTCTGTTCTTAGCTGACAGGAGCGGCACCCGGTGTGGTCTTCTGCTGCTGTAGCCCATCTGCTTCAGGGTTCGACGTGTTGTGTGTTCAGAGATGGTATTCTGCATACCTTGGTTGTAACGAGTGGTTATTTGAGTTACTGTTGCCTTTCTATCATCTCTAACCAGTCTGCCCATTCTCCACTGACCTCTGACATCAACAAGGCATTTTCATCCACACAACTGCCGCTCACTGGATATTTTCTCTTTTTCTGACCATTCTCTGTAAACCCTAGAGATGGTTGTGCGTGAAAATCCCAGTAGATCAGCAGTTTTTGAAATACTCAGACCAGCCCGTCTGGCACCAACAACCATTCCACGTTCAAAGTCACTTAAATCCCTTTCTTCCCCATTCTGATGCTCGGTTTGAACTTCAGCAAGTCGTCTTCACCACATCTAGATGCCTAAATGCATTGAGTTGCTGCCATGTGATTGGCTGATTAGCAATTTGTGTTACCAAGCAATTGAACAGGTGTACCTAATAAAGTGGCCGGTGAGTGTATATTTGTTCTTAGTAACACTTTTTGTTATTATTTACTATCACATATGTTTTCATATATAAAATGCTGATATAAAAAATAATTAACTGAGTGTTTCAATAAAACTATTACATGTAAAAAATGTAGTACATGTTTATTTTTCATTGTTGTCTATATTTATATGCAGCAATACGTGGTCTATACATATGTTGCAGTATATTGAAAAATATAAGCTCTAGATTCCATATATGGAAATGTATTATTTCATATATTGCATTATCTTTTTTCAGTGTTTACCATATATTTTTGTTTTGTAAGGGATAAGATGGCATTGAGATGCTGATTGTGTGAAATAAAGGACCCAAATTATGCATTATAGTTTTTATGGTCTGAAATAGCTTAATGGAAGGCACTGTTGCATGATGAAATTATAATATTAAGTATTTCCCCCACAGCACTGTGTGATTTGGAAATTCTGTGTGAAATGAAGAAACTCAGTGAAAATGAAGTATTGTGTGCGACATTGAGTCAAGTGAATAATTTGTGTGGTATGTGTGTGATTGCTTTCACCTTGAACGAAAGTTAATGCGATGTGAATTAGTGTTCAAACAGAGACCATATAAGGGGGCAATCACATTCTAAATTATGCAATGCGTGAGAAAACGGTACACTTTTCATGCTTCTCTTTTCACCTGTTAAGAAATGTCACCAGGGCTCATTAAAGCATGCGAGTGTTATACGAGTCCCGATGACAATTCTAAAGGTCAGCCAGGTTCTATCACTTTCTACTCTCTCGGCCTTAACAACAAAGATGCATTACACATCACAGGTCATTTCATTAACTGGCTAATTAAAAGTTCCAAAGGCCACAGCGAGCTTTGTCTCAATGACATTTGTAAGATCAAAATGAATTTCAGAGAAAACAAAAAAGGAAACTTCAATTTCACATTGTTCCAATTCAGTGGCTGCCCAGAGGCAAGGTGGAGAGGACTGCACCATAAATAAGTTAAAGCTTAATTTTCCTTTCAAGCTACATCTGGTAATGCCAGAGTTGATTCTGACCTCAACAGTCTTTCATGTGGAATGAGTCAACTGGCTGAAAGGTGAGCTCTCTTAAAAGTGTATTTTTTAGTTTTTAGTATTACAATTACTTTGGGTTGGCATTAAATCGTTTGCAATATTTGGGAACTTCCTAAGTATGTTTTCTCATTATTAGGAATAATGTGCTTCTTACATGGCAACTCACCAAAAATGACAAATGGACAAATGTGTGGACTTGAAACAATGATTATTATATTATTATTTTATGATTTTAACTCTGCTAAAATTTTACTTTTAATTGTTTGTGGGTTAAAAGCACAGTGAGTGGTTGCCATGCAGCGTTGCCATATCACTTTATTTTGCAATACATAAGTAAGCTATTTCCTTTGAACATTCAAGGTAAATAAGGAGAATGACAAAATAATATGGTAACAAATGCCTGTTACCAAGCAGTATACTGGACTCTTTTTGTATATGTGTATCATGTACTCACTCACCCTCCAGTTGTTTTAACCCTGTATGAGTTTCTTTCTTCTGTTGAGAAAAAAGGAAGATATTAATGAAGTATATTGGTGAACCAAACAGTTGACGGTAGCCATTGATTTCCATAGTATGGAAAAAAATACTATGGATATCTATCAACTGTTTGGTCACCATCATTCATTAAAATAACTAACATGTTGCATTTTAGACAATGGATGAGACTTGTGTAAATGTAAAGCGTCTTGAAGAAAATGAAGAACAGTGCACAGATGAAGATAAGACAGACCAAGATAAGGCGGAAGAAAAGCTAATCAGCTCTAATGAGCGTTCATGGAAACCATGGCAAGAATCGCGGTCACGAATCCGAGGTGAGGTGGATCATTTCCCCCGTCATCAATGATCCCATTTTATCAAACCTCATTGCCGTAAACTCATATATTATCAGCTGTAATTTATGTTCTTTACATTTGGGCAGAGTGTGTGCTGTATGTGAAGAAGGTTCTGGTGTCTTTTGCAAGCATGGAGTGGTACTGTTATGCCCTGTTAGGGATCATCACCGCTCTAATGAGCTTCTTCATGGATATGACTGTAGCCAAGCTGCTGAATGGTGAGCGGTTTCACCATGTCACTCAAAAATGATTCGTACACAATTTACATACAGATGCAAGTGGGGCGGTTAACTGTTTGAGCACTGGAGCATTCTAGCAGCTGAGTGGGGCAAGGTCTTTCAAAAACAGACCTGACCTTAGACACTCGTGCGTTTATCATGCATTGTTAAACCACAGCCCGTGTCTTTCTCCCTTATTAGCTCACCAATGGCTGTACGGATGTCTGAAGGGTCACCGCCTACTGCAGTTCCTCTGCTGGACGCTTTACCCAGCCTGTCTTTGTGCTCTGTCCACCAGTTTCGCCCATAGCATCTGCCCATTCTCTGCAGGTCAGCTAGATACTCATCTGTACACTGTAAAAAATGAGAGCATCAGTTTGCATGTTATTATTATTATTTTCCATAATTATGGCTAGATAGATAGATAGATAGATAGATAGATAGATAGATAGATAGATAGATAGATAGATAGATAGATAGATAGATAGATAGATAGATAGATGATTGTGATTTCAACCACCATGTTTCAAATATAAATAATTTAAATATAATCCACTTGGCTTAAAAAGCTGTTCTACATGGGCATGACGCTTCTGCTGCCAAAGATTTATTAACAGCAATAAAGGCAATTGCTTTGGATTATGCTGATGTTATTAAACACAGACATGTTACATTTGCATATTTAGCTGACGCTTTTATCCAAAGCGACTTACAGTGCATTCAGGCTATACATTTTTTTTTATCAGTGTGTGTGTGTTCCCTGGGAATTGAACCCACAACCTTTTGCGCTGCTAACGCAATGCTCTACCACTGAGCCACAGGAACACATGTTAAATCATAAGTAGGAGTATTTCTTAAGAAGGGCTGTCTGGTGCATTTTGTCCTGCATGATGTGTTTGACCCCTCAGGCTCTGGTGTTCCTGAGGCGAGGGCTATTCTCTTAGGGATGGACATGCCAGATTACCTGTCCCTCTCCAATCTCTTCGCTAAACTGTTTGGCCTGATATGCACACTAGCTTCGGGCAGCACAGTGTTTCTTGGCAAAGTGGTAAGAACCTATCTTACATGCAAATGAGGATGTGGAGCTTATGAATAAATGGACGTTCTGAATATATTGACCTTTTGCAGTACAACTTATCATCTCAATAGGGTCCATTTGTCCATTTATCTATCATGGTGGGTGCATTCATGAGTCGCCTGCATGTTTCCTGCCGTGGTGGAAAACAGGTAGCTGAATAGCACTGCAATACATGAACCACGCAGCCCACTTGCATTTTCAATTATGAGAATCAGACTGAAATTGTATAGAAGGCTACTTATGCTAATGACTCTTGTTGGCTCTGTTCATTCAGAGAGCAGCTAAAGGAGAAATGCTGGTGGTGGCATCAGCGGTGGGCGTCGCGAGCTGTTTTGGGGCTCCAGTCAGTGGTGAGTAGGTCCGTGTTATCCTTTAGTAGTAAACAAACACAGTTTTAAAGTTGTTAACTGTACCTCATCAGTCAATCAGTCTGTCAGTTGACCTTTCCCTGTATATTTATCTCTGTTTCATTGTCATAGGTGTTCTGTTCAGTATAGAAGTGATGGGGACTCATTATTCAGTCAGAGATTATTGTCCCTGCTTCTTTGCAGCGGCTTGCGGCGCAATCACCTTCAGACTGCTTTCTGTCTGTAGTAGAGATCAAGGTGAGAGGGTTACACTACCTACAGCGCCCCCTAATGGATGCTACTGGTGTCTTCATAGTAATCTCATCCACCACAGTGCTCTGAGGCTATCAGATCATCTTGTGGGATGCTTTGAATTTGATTTAGATATGATTGAACTGAAAGTATCACACCACATTAATGTAATCTGGTTTCATTAAAAGGATATATGAGAGAAGTGATTCAATATGTCTTTGATATATGTCCACAGAAACCATCCAAGCCCTGTTTAAAACCAGCTTTTCTTCTGATCTTCCCTACCAGCCTTTTGAAATATTTATTTTCGCTCTGCTTGGGTAAGTTCTCATGATGGTGATGGACAGTCATAAGTTAAATACTGCTTACTCATATCTGTTACCTCAGGGTTTGGGTTATATTATTAGCTTTCATGAAGCAGTAATTGTTCTGATTATGCTTTCCTCTTATTCAGGCTGTTCTGCAGTATTCTGAGCTGCATTTATTTATTCTGTCATCGCTGGGCTCTGCGTTTTGTCAAAACAAACAAACCCATCAGCAGACTTCTGGCAACAGAGTGAGATGAACGATTTATTCCCACAGACTGGAAATCATATTGTACAATTTGATAGACTTTCTTTCTTTCTCTCTATGTAGATGAGGTATAAATGCGTGAGACCACTAGTGCTTTTGCATTTGTTTTTCTAGTTGAATAGAGTTCAATTCAGAATAGCAACATGTAACTTTATATATTTATGTCTTCATTCATAAAATATGCTTTTTACAGGCTTACATTAGATTTTTAATCCTAGATGTGCAACATGGTCTCAGATTTATGGACGGTACTGTATGTTGACACCAGATGTTTGTCTTATGATTGGATGCCTCGAGATATTTGTTGTGATCTAACTCAGAGCTGCCTCTTGTTTGTATTCGCAATCTTATCCAGAAAGTCACTTTATTCAGCCATAGTGGCATTTCTCCTCGCCTGCTTTACGTTTTATCACTCGGCGGGACATTTCATAGCTGCTGAGGTGAGGATATGCCTATTTCTATAATATTGCAGTGTATCAAACTTATATGTTCACTGTTCATGAATTTACTTTCAATTTCTCCTTGTTTTCTAACAGCTCACAATGAAGCAGCTACTTACTTCACTGTTAGATGGCACTTCCTGGTACACTGTTTCCCAGAATGCATCTGCCCTGCCTGAACCTCAGAAAATATTCTGGCAGGCATGGAACCCACCTGGCAAGAGTTACTTCCAAACACTAGGATTTTTCATTGCTGCAAAGGTGAAACTAAATGAGCGTTAAGTATAAAGTAGCAATAATTATTATTGTGCTCATAAACTGCTTGTTCAAGAGATTAAAAAAGTTCTCATAAACTGATTTCATGATTTCTCTGTAAGGTTGGGCTGTTGGTTGTGGCTTGTACGTTGCCTTTACCTGCTGGCTATTTCATGCCAGTATTTGTTTACGGTAGGTAATTAGGTCATCATACCATTTACATCATACTGTAGGCAAAAAAAATGTAAAAGATAAATTATATATATATATATATATATATATATATATATAATAGTAATTCAAATGTGTAATATAAATATGGTACAATATTGAAAAAAATATATAACAGTCATTATTATGATTATTATTATAAAATAAATGTAGTAAATAAAATATGATACAATACTGAAACAAAATAAATAACAATATTTGAAAAAGTACATGAAAATTCAAAAATAAAAATTATAAAATGTACGAAAATATATATTTTTTTAGAAAATACAAATTTGAAAACAAAAATAATAAAATTTACAAAAATGTAATAAGTAAAATAAATAAAATATAATAAAGTATTGAAACAAATTTAAATTAAATAAATGAAACAAACTGAAATAATATCTTTTGTTCTGCTAAATATCTTCAGCCATATACACTCAATGGTAGTTGGCAAAATATGGTTATAATAGTTTATAATGTATTATTTTAAATAGTAGTTTAACCATATGCAGTTTTCAGTGAATCCAGACCAAAAGTTATTTGAAAAAAGCCCAATGAAACAGCATTTGTCTATTTTAGGAGCTGTGGTGGGGCGTTTGGTAGGCGAGGGCTCGGCCTATTTGCTCTCAGATGGAATCTCATCAGGGAAGAGTTTGATAAACCCGGGCGGCTATGCGCTAGCAGGTAAACAATCTTATTATCCTGTCACATTTCTGATGGGGGATTATCAACACTGCTGGCTCACAGAGAAGATAAGGCCTGTCTTTATGTATTGATGGGGCCATATTATGCTGTGCATGTATGTGTGTACAGGAGCAGCTGCCTTCTCTGGGGCTGTGACACACACACTCTCTCCTGCCCTACTGGCTCTGGAAATGACCGGCCAGTGCTCTCACGCCATCCCCGCTCTGGTTGCCACGCTGGTATCCAACGCGGTGGCTCGTGCGAAGCACCGTCCATCTTTCTTACGATGGCATATCCCTTATTAAACAGCTCCCACACTTGCCATCGCTCATCCGCGCTTGTCCAAGGTGAGTTAACCATCTGCTCGTCTGCCTTCAGGCTCCACCGTGTTATGACTTGAAATTAAACTGCATTTATCTTGAGATGACAACATTCTGAGGGGAGACATCAAGGCAGTGATGGCTAGATAGTAAACTGTTTTCATCATGAGCGCTCTCCTACAGGTTGGCCAATGTTCAGATCAAGCAGTTTGTGATCCCAGCAGGAGTTGTTCTGGAGAGGACAGAGACACTGGCGAGTCTGAAGCACATTCTTGACGACAGCGCAGACAATGAATTTCCTGTGGTCGACTCTCATGGTGAGTCTAACGAATACTGTATCACCAGCTCAATGACACAATTGAACCTCTTTGACTTTAATGGCACCTTGTTGCTTGACAGAAGAGAGTGAAAGGCAATGAAATGTGTGCCAATAAGAGCCAAAGGCCAAATTATTGTGTGCTGATGAGTAGAAACAATCAAGACTGCACCCTCAAGATAATGTTCCAGTACAGTACAATGATGGTGCTATTGAACGAAATGAGACTGACAGTCTGAGGCTCTGGCTTTGCCATATCATTTACTTTTTCTCTTGTCTCCCAGAATCCCCTATTCTCCTGGGTACGATCAACAAATCACAGCTGCATGAGTGTCTGCATCAGCATAGAAATGAGGTAATTGAACCCATAATGTACTGAGTCATAACAAGAATTGTGCAAAGTTACTAAAAGAATAATACAAATAGAGAAAAAGCATTTCAATTTAGAGGCTGGATTCTTTTTAATTGGTTCTTCCTATGTAAATATGCGCTATACGATTAACATTTTTGATCATTGTGTAGATTTTCACAGTTCTTTTGTGTCTTGCACATGAGTGCCATGTTTTTCCAATGACACACTCAGTGTTTGTTTTTTTGCTAATGCAAAAGACAGTCAGTGGAGTTCATTGTTGTTTTGGACCCTGCTGACTTGCATTATATACAGTCAAACCAAAATGTATTCAGACACTTTTCTCACATTGTGACAGTTTATCTGCTATAGTTTAGAAACAGGTAATAAAATATGAAAAGAACTCAGAGTTAAACTGTGTCAGAACAAATTTATCTTGATAATGTCTGATAACTTTGATAGAAAGATGTGTAATGATTCTGAATTAGCTTGAATAACTGTCAGCTGATTAGACAATACCAATCTAGGTCAACCAATTACAAAGCGATGCTTAATTTTGTTCAGTCTGTGATCTAAAAAGGTCACATTAGCAATTAAAGAAAAACACTTAAGCAAAACATGGTCAGGTCAAAGTGTCTGAATAATTTTTGGTCCCAAATTTGTATCAGTTTTACTGGTCTGTATGAAGAATTTGGGGGTATAATATGTCACAGTTTACTTTATTTTGCTAAACTCAGTTACACAAATTAACTATAGTGTCCTCCACTCACTAGTAAAAAAATATCAAAAATTATATCTGGTGTCTGAATATTTTTTGGTTTGACTGTATGCCTTATATACTTGAAACAATCTATAAAATATATTTATAAGAAAGTAACTACACAATACAGGTCTGGAATGACATGAGAGCAAAAGTTGACTGAATTTTCAGTTTGAGGTGAACTTTTAAAACGTGTGAATATCCCATAGAAACATAGTATTTCTTCATGCAACTCTAAGTAGTGAGACATGCCGTGAGGGATAGTTCACCCAAAAGTAAAACAATTATTTCATTAATTACTCACCCTCATGTCGTTACAAACTTATAAAACCTTGTTCATCTTCAGAACACAAAATAAGATATTTTTGATGAAATCCGAGAGCTCTCTGACCCTGCATAGAAAGCAACACAACTAACATATTCAAGGCCAAGAAAGGTAGTAAGAACAGCTTCAAAATAGACAATGTGACATCATTGGTTCAGCCGTAATGTTATGAAGCTACCGTGTGCAAAGAAAAACTGTGGCCAAGAGCATTCAATAATTGAAATAACATTCAATAATTCTTCTCTTCCGTGTCACTCTTTGAAGTGCATTCACAATAGTACCACGACGCATGTGCTGTTGATGCAGGAGCCGGCGTTCTGATGAAATGAAGTGAAATGTAGTGTGGCCAAGTATGGCGACCCATTATCGGAATTTGTGCTCTGCATTTAACCCATCCAAGTGCACACACACACACACACACACACACACAAAACAGTGGGTAGCCATTGGGAGCTCAGTGCCTTGCTCAAGGGTCTCAGCTCAATCGTGGTACTGAAGGTGGAAGAGACTACAATCCCTGCTGGACCTGAGACTCGAACCACAACCTTTGGGTTACAAGTCTGACTCTCTAACCATTAGGCCATGACTGCCTAGAACCTGGATGCGCTGCGCCTTGTTTACAAGCAGAGGAATGCACACACATGCGTTGTGGTACTGTTGTGAACGCGTAGCGAATTCTGAAACGGAAGAGAAGAAATTGTTGAATAAAGTCATTATTTGTGTTTTCTTTGCACACAAAAAGTTTTCTCGTAGCTTCATAACATTAAGGTTGAACCACTGATGTCACATGGACTATTTTAACAATGTTCTTACTACCTTTCTGGGCCTTGAACGTGTCAGTTGCTTTGCTGTCTATGCAGGGTCAGAAAACTGTCGGATTTCATAAAAAATATCTTACTTTGTGTTCCGAAGAGGAATGAAGGACTTATGGGTTTGTAACAACATGAGGATTAATGACAGATTTTTCATTTTTGGGCGAACTATCCCTTTAAAATTTTCAATGAGAATGCAAGCATGAATAATGTTTAAAACAATAAATCAAGCAAAACGTGTTTTACGGAAAAAAGCGAGACATGTAAAATGATCAAATTGTTAGCAATTAAGCAAATTAACTGAAAAATACGAGACTCAATTTATTTTAAAAGCATGACATTTGTATTTGTCTATTAACTTTGGTAACACAAAGTTCATTTTGAACAGTGAACTGTTCTTTTTATATTAACTAAGATTAACAAAGATGAATAAATGCTGTGACAAATCTGCTGCACATTGTTAGTTAATGAAGTATCTAATGTTAACTAATGAAACCTTATTGTAAAGTGTTAACATGTTTTCAAGTTACATTCAAAATCCTCTCGGCTCAAAAATCTGAAACATAACGTATCTGCTTCTCATCATCACTAAATCTTTTTTCTTGTAGGATTTATGTAAACAGCTAGAGGAAGTATGTTCTATTCAACCTGTGCGGCTACATCTGACTCCTGAAAGCACTGTAAAGCAGGTGCAGTGAGAATAAATGGTAGCTGTTTCACTTTACATTATGTGTATGTTTTTTTCCAGTGTTCCTCTATAATGCGTGTTTGTGTATGTTCTGTCAGGCTCATTGCATCATGAGTGTCACGGGTGAGCAGCGTCTGTTTATAACGGAGAGTGGGCGGCTGTGTGGCGTCATCACATGGAAAGAGGTGATAAGAGCAGTCTGCACAAGGACAAACTTGTACACACACAAACAACCATATACAAACCAAATACTGATGAATACACTGCTCACACTGACTATATGTATGTTTAGGATGTTCTTCTGACACCAGATTTTTCTTCCAGATGAAGAAAATAATCGAAGAGATGGCGAAGGAAGTCTGAGGCATGGACAATTAGCTCCGACATCAGAATCACACACCCAGAACAGGCATCAATTTGTGTTTCCCATTTTGATAATCAGTTCATCTGCTGGTGATTTTACTCAGATCATTATGTGGATAATTATTCATAGAGAAATATTAAAGGAATCTTTTGAAACGAAGCAGCCATTTAGTAGGGTACAACAGGGATGAAGTTCCTCCAATGTACAATATTTTATGTATTCTAATTTTTATAACAGAAACAGCAAAACCACCACCAGAACACTTTGCTGAACATTGTTTATGGTCAAATTTTACAAAAGGTTTGATTTTAGGAGTCACTGATCTACCTTAAAATGTAGTTTTAAATATTTGTTACAATGTAGATTTATGGGATTAATGACAATCTAATTTATCAGGGTGATTTTATCATTAGTTATTCCATAAGCGGAAGGATAATATTTGTGACCTTGGACCACAAAACTAGTCATAAAAGGTCAATTTGTAAAAAAAAAATTGATTTATTCATCATCTGAAAGCTGATTAAATAGGCTTTCCATTGATGTGTGGTTTGTTATGGGCAATATTTGGCCGAGATACAACTATTTGAAAAACTAGAATCTGAGGGTGCAAAAAATTGAAATATGGAGAAAATTGCCTTTAAAGTTGTGCAAAGTATGTTCTTAGCAATGCATATTACTAATCAAAAAGTAATTGAAATATTTACGGCAGGAAATTTACAAAATATTTTCATGGAACATGATTTTTTTTTCTTAATGTGCTAATGATTTTTAGCATAAAAATGAATAATTTTGACCCATACAATGTGTTCTGCTTATGACTGGTTTTGTAGTCCAGGGTCACATTTGAGGTACAAAACCCCTTTTATTGCATCTTGAAAAGAAATAGTCAAATATGTTGGCTAAAGAGGAAAATACAATGAAATGTTTATACACATTTATGTTTATAAATGTTGCTCAAGACATTGCTATAACAAATATAGCTGAATATGCCTATTTTGCCCAATCACAGGTGCTTTGATAGCTGTACTATATCAGCTCTATGTAGCTCTCCCAATGGGCGTTTCTTTTTAAGATGTATTTTTGGTATTTTGCCTTTATTGTGATAGGACAGATCAGAGAATGGTCCTTGAGTCTGGATTTGAACTCAGGACACCCGTAGCGCTATATGTCGGCATGCTGCCCCCAAGGTTATCGGCACCGACCTCCCGAAGGACATTTGCCCGTCAACACTTTTATATTTTCATGGTTTTTAATCAAAGCAAACTTCTTTTATTATTTATTTTGCACAAATTGTGTGCCTCCACCAATTTTTGATGAAACAGAATATATATTCTCGAAGAGTCATACATTTTGGGATCAGAAAAATACAAAAGGGAGACATTCAAGGTCCTGTCGTACCCTACTGCTGTCATGCTGTATGGATGGATCTGATAAGAGCCTGTATAATATGATGTGATGTCTAGAGTTTGAATGAAATGAGATATCTGTTTGTAACCTCATGCAGCTTGTTAGCTTTATGAGCCTCATGCTGGGAGAAAAGAACAGAACAAAGGCTTCGGTAATAAATGACCTTCGTTTAATTTCTCAACCATCCCAATTCTGTTCTTGTCTCTGTTTTTCGTTCATTATTCCTTGTGCTTTTTTCTCAGAAAAGGTTTAATAAGAATTCATTTAAATTCAGTGCATTGTTCCTTAATATATTGTGTTGAAATTGAATTCCAGTTACAAACACAATTTCAAATTCTGCTCACCGCCCCAGAGCCTCTATCAACACAATTAAATCCTACTTCAAACCCTCCCCTGGAGCACCAAAGCAGTCACACACATTATCTGACACCACACGAGGATCACACTGTGTAAACTTCTATTAAAAGACCCTGGAGCATGATAACACTTGACCATTCCGCTTCCCAACAGCCTCCTCTCTCCTGCTTCTGCATTGACTGATTCCCCTCTTCTACCTCATCCCTCACTATCCCTCTCTTTCCATCACCTTTCTTTGTCAGTGAAGTGTGAATAGGGCTAATTACGGTGAAAAGGCAGACGATTGTTATTCCAGCTCTTGATCTTTGTCTCAGACACACACAAGAACACACAATAATTTTCTTGTTAGCAAGCGATTTCTGCTGCAATAGATATTTTAAAGATTAAATCATAATTTTTCACATACAAAGAAGTGCACAAAACGGGTGACACAAGCATTAACACAATATGGAGGCAAGTTACTCAAAGCTATCTGTGGTAATACTTTTTTTCAGTTCAACATATATGTGGACTTATAAATCTGTGGCAGTTGTGACCATACCGCCTTTAAAAAACAAAACAAAGCTGAAGCGTGTAATATTACTAAAAAATTTACATTAATACTAATAATATTAACATTAATATTCATAAATGAATTATTTCTACAAGTAAGCCATTTATAGTTTGATTTATTTCATATTCCACTGTAGTAAGAATATTATTAATATGATATAATATTATTAATAATAATAAAAAAATCAAATGTAAGCCATTTGTAGGTTGAGTTAATATTAAGATAATATGAATTAATCAATTCATTGATACAAGTCTATATTTATCATAGTCCATCTTAATAATATGAATAATATCCATCTTAATTAATACAAATAATATAGATATTACAAAAATTAATTTATTACATAATATTAATAATAAATAATCTTTTTTATGCAACAAGTAAGCTATAGGTCAATTTCGCCAAAATATGTAAACACCGGTGCTCTGATGGACTGTGAGTATTCGACTAGCGACACTGTCTTGACCAATAGCATGAGTTGGGGGCGGGGCTTTCTTTTTTCCAACCAATAGCAAATGGTGGGAATGTTTAGAAATTGTACTTTAAAACAGTCAATATTGTGCAGTTCTGTTTGGTGAGGCTATTAAAATAACACACTTCAGCTTTGAGCATACATTATAGTCATTTGCTGTGTTAGACGTTTTATACTCAAAATCTCCATGGAAACATTTAGCAATATGAAAAATCGTCAAAATCTCCACCTCACTGTCCCAAGTAATGACTGCGGCTTTGCTCAAAGGCATAAGTCACTTTCACCCTCCAGAGTCCTCACAAAAGAATCCTATTCACCTCTGTATTCCCATTGAGTCGTTCTTAGTGGAAGTGCAGCAGGAAAATGTCTGTGGAGATGAAAGCGTGACTCTTTCTTCTTCAGTCTATAGTGCTAATAGGCCTCCGCTTCTTTGTGAAAGGCTGCTGTAAAAATGGACAAACACTCAGTGGAAGGTGAAAGGGCATGATGGTCTTGATTACCCCTCTGTCAATGTATATTCTTCATGTGCAATGAGCTTTTACTTCATTCTATACGTAATTGGTCTGACCCAGTTAACATAAAGTCCAATCTCCATCATCATTACCGCAAACAGAGACGCTTTCATTTGCAAAAAGGCAACGTGATATGGACATAACATGTCTGTGTGTTCAATGATCCCTGCGTTCTTTGCTTGTCAAAGAGCTCAGCTGTGGCTATTACATACTTTAACGGTAAAGCGATAACCCCAGACGTAACCTCATATGCTTCTCATTGAACACAAACAACAGGCGAAAAACCTTTTCCTTTTTTGTTCCACTGTCATCATCAAAATTTCAGTTATAAAACACCTCGTCCTCCGACAGGGAGATGCTGTCTGCGTGTCGTACAGACCCTTCCATCGGCGAGATCCTCTGCTCCTGCGGTGGACGTTGTGTGTCCAGCGGAGAATGAGAATGACTGAGGGAATGAGACTGAGGAGGATGAGAAGGTGCCAGAGAGCTGGTGTCATCAGCTTCAATGTGCATTCTGTACAGGTGCTGAGGAACACCCAGACTCCCTCCATCCAATAGGAACTGAGAAAGATAGAGGCCCTCGGGGTCTGTGAAGACATCATCATCATTGTGAGAGCAGAAATTAAAAATACCTCAAATGCACACATCTCCTAGAATGAAAATTATAGCATAAATGAATAAGCCCATTAAATCCAAACTCAATATAGAGCTCTTATCTGCTCAATCCATGAGTCATCGTGTCCCAGACACATTCAGACATTTCTGTTTTTCAGTCCTTTATTCAGGCGCTTGGCTGAAAGACTTATCAGTATACCAGAGTAAAAGTTTTTTTGCACCTGGCTAAACAGGCCATTTGTCCTTATTCTGTGCTTACCACACGAGGGCTATCATCACCTTGTAATGAAATAACAGTATTTTTATGCAAGCTGGGACAGCGTGAGATGAACCAGATGGTCAGATTGTACTGTGCTACTTTTATCCAAGGGATGTGAATATAAATATAATAAAAATGGATAATATATAATAATATATGGTTAAGTAAGTTGTGAGATTATCAAAAAGACTATTTCCATTTATAGGTTTTGCTAGTGGACCCGAATAGCCAGTATATGTGACCCTGGATAACAAAACCAGTCTTAAGTCGCTGGGGTATATTTGTAGCAATAGCCAAAAATACATTGTATGGGTCAAAATTATGATTTTTCTTTAATGCCAAAAATCATTAGGACATTAAGTAAAGATCATGTTCCATGAAGATATTTTGTAAATGTCCTACTGTAAATATATCAAAACTAAATTTTTGATTAGTAGTATGCATTGCTAAGAACTTCATTTGGACAATTTTAAAGGCGTTTTTCTCAGTATTTTGATATTTTTTGCTCCCTCAGATTCCAGATTTCAAATAGTTGTATCTCGGCCAAATATTGTCTGATCCTAACAAACCACACATCAATGGAAGGCTTATTTATTAAACTTTCAGATGATGTATGCATCTCAATTTCGAAAAACTGACCCTTATGACTGGTTTTGTGGTCCAGGGTCGCATATAACATAGCTAAAATACTTAGGGCCCCATGATTTCCGCAATGTGTTAAATGCAGACTGAATCAAGGAATATAGTCATAAAAATTGAATTTATTGTATGAACGCAGAATGTCATGGAAATTGCCAAATTTTGGATGAATAAATCAGTAGGTCGGTACATTTAAATCAAAATGCAATATGGACTAGTGTCTGTGAATATTTAGCTGCAAAAATACCATTTAAATATGAATCCTGCATGTCTCTGTGCGAATGAATGTCACAGATGCGTGTTTTCTTTTACTACACACATTGAAGTGTGCATGGCGCTCGCTAGGTTTTTAGCTTCATATAACATATGAGTATATGAACACATGAACTTGATCTCTGAACTGCGAGTCACTTCATGAGCATTTTTCAGTTTCCTTTGAGAAAAACTATTGTTATATCATATAAACAGAGCAACTTAAAGGTTTTCATAACAATGCAAAATAAAAGTTCGGTTTAACTTGAAAAAACTGGGACAGAAATATATTATCTAATGTAATGATACTATTACTACTAATACAATTATTATTAAAACATTATTTTAAGGAATATTTACCCAAAACAATTGTTACCAGAATTTATTTACCAGAAACATGTAAATACACAACACAGTATTTCTGAAACATTTTTTTTTTAAAACATTAGTTTATTAAATTAGGTTTTAGTTTTAGTAAATTAGTTTAATAAATAACATAAATTATTTAGAGATGCTTTTGATGATGTAAATAAACACAACACATTATTTCTGATTCAGATTTCATGGGGTCCTTTATACTGGTGATGACCAGCGAATCTGATGTAGAAATGAGGGTTCTTTATTGGCATCTGTGGTTCCATGAAGAACCTTTAACATCCATAGAACCTTTCCACTGCAAGAAGGTTCTTTATGGGAGATAATAACAGTGGAATTAATACCTTGTACTGGAATTGTACTGCCAGTAAGTTTATTTTCAACATCCTGGGACGACCAGGCATTCATCGCTGCCTCAGCCAGAGCAAACTGCTCCGCCACACCTGTGAGAGGAAGAAAGAGATCACATATACATAGAGGACAAGAAAAAAAAAACACCATTACCCATAAGAAACATGCACTTACATCAACTCTGTTTTTTATCACTTATGTCCTATGAAGGAACTTTTAACATTTAAATGAATATTCATGACAATTACCAAGACCAAAGTGGTATTTCACACCTGTCTGTCCTGAAAACAACAATTTGCTGAAAATGCACTCACCCTCAAGCCATGCAAGATGTAGATGATTTTGTTTCTTCATCATAACAGATTTGGAGAAATGTTGCCTTACATCTCTTGCTCACCGATGAATCCTCCGCAGTGAATGGGTGCCATCAGAGTGAGGGTCTAAACAGCTGATAAAAGCATCACAATAATCCACAAGTAATCAACAGGACTTCAGACAATCAGTTAATGTCTTATGAAGTGAAAAGCTACATGTTTGTTGCATATTTTTCTCTCGATTTAGATGAGACAACTTTTTAATTTGAGAAAGTAATATTATGAATAGAGGACTTGTATTTTAGCTGGAAGCAACAGTTTAAAGTTAAAAACATGAATTTGTTTATTCCAAAATGCAGCCTTTCCCTTCAAAAGATGTTAATTGATGGATTGGAGTCGTACTTGTGGATTAGTCTGATGCTTTTATCAGCTGTTTGGACTCTCATTCTGACGGCACCCATTCACTGCATAGGATCCATGGGTGAGCAAGTGATGCTAATCAGTTCCAATGGAGAAACAAACTCATCTACATATTGGATATCCTGAGGGTGAATACATTTTCAGCAAATTTTTACTTTAAGGTGAACTATTAATTAAAAAACAGAAATCATTCAGAGTAAGATTTGAAATGTACACTTGTGAAGAAAATAGTAGCAGTTTTTGCAGTAACAAAGTCATGAGGTCAATGCCAAGGCATTGCTATGTGGTTATTAAACGTGTTTTTAATATGTTGCTGTGTGGTTGCTAGGTGGTTGTTTACTAGCCACAAGTTAAAAAAGACCACCCCAATGACACTGTCATATTGTAAGTGATGATATCTGATCTGTTTGATCAGACAATGTAGTCAATATCCGGTATGTCTACATTGGTTGCTATAGCACTGGCTTGAGCATCAACACATCACAAGAGGGAAGAACGAATGGAAAAACCCTGCATTTGTTCATGTCCATCATGCTGAATTCATGAGGCGATTAAACAACATAATCAAGGTATTAATGCAGTAATACTTATTATGCAGGGCTGAAGTTTTGAGATTAGTTTAAACCTGGGTAGTTAAATTTTAAATATATAAACGCTGTGTCACCCGCAGCAAATCGTGCTTCTTTGATTTCATCAGTGAGGTGGGAATAGAGCTGCTCGTCCTCCTGCAGTGTGGCTCCCACACCTCCCCATCCTCCACCATCTCTCGTCCAGCCACACCAGCCTCCTCCAGACGTCGCTTCACCTCCCCAACTCTTCCACTCTATCAGGTGGGCGACTCGGCCCTGGGCCATCGCAGTGGGCTTAGTGATGTGGTCTTTAAAAGTGGCCAGCAGTCCTGAGGAGATCGGAGGGATTAGCATGAGAACAAATCAAGTGAAATAAAAGAAATGAAAAGAAGGAAGGAGGTGAAGATGTGATGTTAAAGAAGGACAAAAGTGAGAAGGGATAAATCGTCTAGGGGAAAAAAGGGACGTAGAGCTTATTCTCTCCAAAGCCGTCGAAAACTGAACAGCCTTTTAGGATTAGTGTCTGAAAGCAGGGACAAGAAGACATTTTCATTGGGTTGCACTTTAGGGCCCTATGGCATTTTTCCCCCAAAGCATTAAAGGCACAAATACCATGTTTTGAGAAATATTAGCTATGTGAAAGGAACAATTATATAACAGCCTAGCATAAAAACTGCATATTTCCTCTTCAAATGGTCCTTTTGGCCTGCAACACCTCAGAGGTCTTCACATTTACAATTTTGCCCAGCAATTAAAAACCATGGTCTTCTATTTATGAAACACCAAGGACCGTGGTTTCAGCTAAAAATCTTCTTTACTGTTCTACTGAAGAAAAAGTCACCTACATCTTAGATGGCCTGAGGGTGAGTAAATTACAGCAAATTTTCATTTATGGGTGAACTATAAGAACTACAAACAAACATGTGGTCTCAAACTGAAGTTTAATAAATTAATCCTCCTAATAGAATTTTCCCCCAAAGTGGTTTGTTTCTAGAATTTTTTGCAGTCGATCAGAGATTTGTGATTCTTTTTGCCACATTATACATCTTCATCAGCTGGTGACTGCATTTATAATTAGACTGGAATTATCAAAAATGCTCTTTGGAAAAGCTTAAAAACCTATGACACATTATTATTCTGTAATTAACTTTCTGAAAAGTGTGGGCCTGAAGATATCAAGCAAAAAAAATAAAGAATAGAAAAGAAACAGGCGGGAAAGGAAACTAGAGAAGGAGAGAGAGAGAGAGAGAGAGAGAGAGAGAGAGAGAGAGAGAGAGAGAGAGAGAGAGAGAGAGAGAGAGAGAGAGAGAGATTGTTCATAAATGAGAGATATGCAGGCTGAGGGAAATTACATTAGCAAGCTTCTGTAAAGGTCGACTGCTCTTCTGATTCAGACGAATTATTCTGAACGATAGCAAAACCTAGCAAAACAACACACAGTGTGACGGTGCCTAACATGCGCTCTTTGCTCCTCACCCAGCAGGGAAGATGTAGCCAATTCTCCAATGTCATACCCGCTGCTGCTCCTTTTATCTGACATGCTGCCATTGTAGGGCTGATGGTTATCCTGAATAACATGACAAGACAGGAAACACAAGGCAGCCTAACATACCAAATAAAACCTTTCAGGAATCACATATGCAAGTGAATCACAGGTGCTATAATTACACCTAACAAGACACTTTTACCAGATCACACATTCAGAGTGCGAAAGCGCTCCCATGTATCATTGACATTTATACATCTTTATATACACTCCCACTTTAGATTTTTGTGACAAAACCCACCTTAAAGATGGGCTGTCCTTCAGTGCACGGGTGAAGCTCTTCCATGGGGTGTTGCTGGCCACTTTGCAGCTCTAGAGAGACAAAATATGTTGCTGTTCATTGCAAACAACTGTTTATTTAATATATTTTCCAGTGACAGATAACCAATGTGTGTGTGCATGCAGCAATTTGATCTGGAGTAGATGGACGGGACTCGCTACTGTTGCTCTCATGTTTCCATAGCAACAAGAGATTGTCTTGACAACTCCTCCCTGGGGATCCCCAATGTTTGAGAGCACATTTTTCATCACTGGCCGCATCTCATTGAGGTTAGACCTCAAAGAGAACAGCTAATCTCAGACCTGTGGAGCTTCGGGCTCCCGCCAGCATGTTATTTGCTTACAGGTATCAACTGACAATGCGTGGCCTTTACAATGTCACATGTTGTGCGTGTCTCCCCCTCTACAACCCACCTCCCATTCATCACGGTGAAACCCCATCCATCTCACATTATGCATTATACATCAGCTTTGACCCTGGCATTTCGCGCCATGCTCCGCCTTAGCTACAGAGCCCTGGACCTTCTTCTAACCCCCATATGACTCAGACGAACAAACACTACCCTCCGCTCCCTGGGATTTACAATCATCCACTTCACCGGTGCCATTTCCTTGAAGGACACCTTGAGGATGAAATGTCACCTCTTACCTTAGACTCCATTTGTAAATACTGTGATACTAAATCTGTGTACCCAGATTGAGTTTTGTCGCTGGTGTACAATTCATAATACACTTGTATTATTCAGATGGGATGATACAAATGAGAACAGAATAATTTCCCTCTAGCGCTCAGAGGAAACTTCTCAGAATTAGCTGTGCTGCTCCAGCGTCAACAACTGGTTCTGTTTGGCCTGCGAATTTAGCGACAAATAACTCCAATAAATCCCTCAGTGTGTGAAGACAGTCATTATGTAAGATATAATGCACACAGATACTCAGATACTGGACATTCAATATTTTATTATGCAAGTGTTGATGAACAACAATTATCGCAAAATAAACCTGAGTTTAATAGTTAGTACACAGCTACTCAACAAATCAATAAATACATGAACATGAAATAATCATATGAGAATTATGTTTTAATTTTTATAATCATTCCATAAGCGATAACATACAGCCATTATTGCAAAACAAACCTGACAGATTTTAATTTTGGTCCAAATCTTGCTATTAGCAAACTATTAACGACAACTTTTGCCTAACAAAACTACTAATTTGCTGCTTATTATAATTAGTAAGGTAGTTGTTAAGTTTAGGTATTGGGTAGGATTATGGATGTAGAATATGGTCATGCAGAATATGTGCTTCATACAGTAAGTACTAATAAACAGCCATATAAGTACTAGTAATGTGCATCCTAAGCAACTACTGAGAACAGGTCTCTGTAAAGTGTTAACTAATACACTTATAACATGGATAGGCCTTCTGACCAAATAAACAATGATGTTGACATGAAATATTGATATGATAATTATTTTATAGCCATTTAATACACATCTACATCGTTATAGACTTAATACAAATCTATTCACAATGTAAATAAACAAGTGGACATGAAATATTAATATGAGAATGATTTTATGATTATTTTATTATTTGTCATGATAATGTACAATATAGGTTCATCCAATTTGGCATAGTTGTGCACTATTATATGCCATTTTTGTAGTATAAATAGTGCGAGTAGTGTGTTCACACTGGAAACTCCAAATAGAAAAAGCACACTTTAAATACCCGGATGATGCACTTAAGTGAAAAAACTAAGTCTGAAATGTTGGACACTTCATGCACTCAAGTGTTGCAGCTTTAATTACACGGCAGAGGGGGAGGTGCTATCTGATGAATGACAAAATAACCTTACATAATTCATACACTACACAGTTGAGAACATATTGCACAAGTACATAGTGTATAAGTTCATAGTGTATAGTGCGTTATTTGGGATCCAGTTATTGACAGCCGTTATAACAAAAAATGAACCCCGACAAATGTTAAACACTTAATACACAGCAACTCAGAAAATGTATACAAAATCATGGAATTAAATACTGATTGAGAATGATTTTTATAATCGTACCTGTATAAAATATTAAACCTTTCACAAAAAAAATGTCAATAACAATGTGCAAAACAAACAGCCTAGCAACAAGACGAACACTGCAACAATATAACAGCAATATGAATAGTGTATTATTAATTTAATATAAAAAATTAAGTCCTCTAAGGTAATTTTAACTTTAGTTGATAATTTATAATCGCAAATTGTGAGGCGAGTGTGTGTGTGTGTGTGTGTGTGTGTGTGTGTGTGTGTGTGTGTGTGTGTGTGTGTGTGTGTGTGTGTGTGTGTGTGTGTGTGTGTGTGTGTGTGTGTGTGTGTGTGTGTGTGTGTGTGTGTGTGTGTGTGTGTGTGTGTGTGTGTGTGTGTGTGTGTGTGTGTGTGTGTGTGTGTGTGTGTGTGTGTGTGTCACTATTTTGATATCTATCTCTATCTATTTATGGCGAATATTAGGAAATATCAGACCGCTGGGAGGCACGATTGATCAATCAAGTATCAAGTATCAAAAAGCTGTGTAATATTTCATTAGAGTGCATAATAGCATAAGTATTTTAGCAGCAACACACTCTTGCTGCTGGGGAAAAAAACAGTGCATAGTATTAAAAACTATAAATATTGCAAACAATAAAACTATTTATTCATATAGACTGCACTTATTTCTGTCACTCACAACTGTGTTCATTTTGCATTATATTTGAAAAAGCTGTGATTTTCATCACAGTCATGCATTATGTAAATGCTCGAGATAAGCAGACAGGTGGATAAACAGATAAGAGTGAAGACCGGATGGACCAACAGGTAGGTTGGTGGACGCAGGACGGACAGAGACAGACAAACTCAGATACAATCAGGAAGAGACTAACCTTGCCGACCTTTGCAGAGGCAGGAGCCCATGTTCAACAGCTTAGCAGTTATCTGTTCACCATGCTGACTGAGAGTGGGGCGACGGGGAAAATTAGCAACAGGGAGAGAGAGATGAGTGCGTGTTTGGTAGAAGGGAATCTGGAACAAGCAGAGAGTGCCAACTGGAGGATAGAGGTGGAGAAAAGAGAGAAGGGAAAAAGATTGGTCCAGGATTAGGGAAAAGGGGACCTGGTGTCCACCCGGTACAGTGAAGCACTGTTTCTCAAGTGGGGATGGAAGTGAGGAGAGGGAAAGAGAGAGAAGTGGGGAGAACAGCACACAGACTGCGTGCACTCAGACCCTCCCCTCCTCTCCTTTCTTCTCCTCCCCCTTCTGCTCTCATTTTCTCTCTCAGACCCAACTTTCACACCATTTACATACTGAAATTACTACCTTTTATTGAGGTTACATTAGGGATGCACTGATATCAAAATTCTGGGCGATAGCATTAAGCTGACAATTCTTTTGTGCTATGACTAATAACCGATAGCTGGCTGATATTGAAATAATAAAACAATATTTATAAATTATTTTGAAAATGAAACCTAAACCTTGAAAACAAACATTCTAGTTAAATGTTACAAGCAAATTTAAATAAAAAATATTATAATGTACAATATACAAAATGAATAATAATTTTGTGATTTGCTAGGGATTACATTTACCACTGTTAATAAATGATTAGTGTTTTTACAAATCTATTTTAAGTGAGTATAAATCATTAGCATGATTAAATGTCTAAAATAGGCCAGTACCCAACATGCTACTGATATACAATCCAGACTGCAAAACATTGGCAAACAACCTATATATTAAGTAATTACAAATTCTCATTTGAACATGTTGCTAGATTTGTGTAAACACACACACAAAAAACATTTTGGTTTTTATGGCATGTGAATCATTGGTGCTTACTGACAAACTTGCTTGCATTGATGCAATTTGACAATAAACAAGTATAAATAAATTATCTATATGTAGCAGGCTGTATTTTAGACTGTATGTAACTGTATTTTAGATCCTTATCCTTTAGATCAAAATTTTTACTGATATCAAAGTTAATTTAGTATATAACATTTAACGGTGTTATTAAAATTATTAGTGGTTTAAAAAATGAATTTTAAGTGGGGGAATTAGCATAGTTCAATAAATAATGTCAGCAGGCAATGATATGTTAAAAATCTCTAATATCAGCCGGCAACCGATATGGTACTGATTTAATGGGGGGTACCTAGCTGAAAATGACAACTAGAAAAGACAGAAAATGAATCGTGGGAAAAAATATAAAGAATGATATACAAATAAAATGGAATATAAAGGTGTGTTTCTGATTAGATTTGTTCAGGTGAGGTTCTGCAAGGTAGCTGAAGTTTCCATAAAAGCTCAATGATTGAAGCTTTCTACTGCCCTCCTGAGTCACAAAGGTAAAGTTGCATGCAGAGGCACAACCAATGTGAATGGTAGAAAAGTTCAGAGGAAGAACTGAGAATAATCTCAGCATGGAATTTCAAATAATAATGGTGCTGCTCTCATGACTAATTCATTAATAATAATGTTATCTGAAAAGGCTGAATGGTGGTGATCTGTGATGTATCACTAATGTACAGTAGATAACTATTAGTTCTTTGTATTTACAGCAGTTTAGTCATTTTTCTATTTCACTTTTTGACATTTACTCTTTTTTAATTCATGCAAGACAGACAATACAGAATTGGAATGTGTCTTTATGTGTGTGGATCATTTAGAAAGCAAGAATTGGCAAACAACGTACATTTTAATTAATTACCGATTCTCATTTGAACATGCGGCTAAATCTGGGTAAACACACACACACACAAAAAACATTTCCGTTTTTATGGCATGTGAATCATTTAGGGTGAAGTCAGCTAAAATGGGCTATCAGGTAAAATGGGCCAAATAAGTTTGTAGCATCATATCTCTTAATTTTTTTTACAGAAAATCACACTAACTGATCTTGCATTGTTGCTTCAACACTCGTTGACATGTAACAATAATTTTTATTTGAGTTTTTTAAGGCAGGCAGGGTAGATTGCTACATGAAGCTTGTCTGAGAAATTGTAAGGTAATTGAGCATGACACAGAAAATTTCATTCATCACTAATAAGGGTACTAACGCAATTATAAGTGCTTACCAACCAAGCAAAGGATTATGAACCATTTTTTGACATGCTCTTTAAAATAAAAAAAGTTGAATTTATAAAAGAAACTTTGCTTTTTGTGAAAAGGTCATTTTAGGTAGAAATGGCTGGTAAAGCTAAAATGGGCACACACACACACACACACACACACACACACACACACACACACACACACACACACACACACACACACACACACACACACACACACACACACACACACACACACACACACACACACACACACACACACACACACACACACACACACTGGATATGTATCATCCAAAATCCAAAATCTTAACAGTCTTTTTAAAAAATTGCATTGCAGACAGTATGGCAAGAGGACAAGCAAAGAAAGGAAACAGAGAGACAAGAAGAGAAAGGGAAAGAAAGGAAGATGTCAGTGAAATGGGCTGCATACACACACACACACACACACACACACACACACACACACTCTTACACAGAAATTGAGGGTGAAAATAGGTTTATAGGCCTACTGTAGATATGTATCTATACAAAATCTTATCAGTCTTTAAAAAATACAAGCAAACACACAAAAAACACCAATGCACAGAAACACACACCTATACAACATGATCAGTTCATTTTTAATTGAATTGTTTAATTCAATATATATTCAAATTTCTATTTAATGAAATACATTTATGGTGTTGCTATGGCATACTAAAGACAATAGTGTCAATTTACTGTTAAAAATTAAAGTATTTAAGCTGAAATTACCTGTGTTGTTCTCTTTTTATATTGGCCTATTTTAACTGAACAGCTGGCCCATTTTACCTGATTGTTGTGCCATGGCTCAAGAAGGTACCTGCTGATACTCTAACTCTCATCATTTTAAAACTTTTATACTTTTTAAAACTTTTAATTTTAATTTTCAACTTTATTTTAGATCCTATGCAGGTTTTTACTGATATCATAAAGTTTTAGTAAATGTAGTCTTTTTGAAAG
The DNA here is from genome assembly GCA_027422405.1 of Ptychobarbus kaznakovi. Lineage (NCBI taxonomy): Eukaryota > Metazoa > Chordata > Actinopteri > Cypriniformes > Cyprinidae > Ptychobarbus > Ptychobarbus kaznakovi. Next base: position 10,913,491 of record CM049794.1, on the reverse strand, counting down.
CTTTATTTGTTTAACTAAATACAGAGTGCGTTGGTCATTTCTGTGCACTGGTTCAATTACAGTCTTAAAGGAAAATGTCCCTTTGTTTTTTGTTTTTTTACACTCTCACTTTATGTTTTCCATGTCTCAGAGCATGCAGTGACACATGTCTGAACTTGTGGCTTCAAAAATAAATAATTTTCACTCTCTTTGTCTCATATCAACCTGTAATCCAGAAAGTAAACATTGTTCAAATTGTTTTTTACTGACATCAACCCAAGTCATGTTCATTGCACATGGCAAAGACTGCTTCGTTTTTTTAACTGCACTGCGTGTATTAGAGGGCCTCAACGGAAGTAAAAATAGAATAAACAATGCAACTGTAACTTAATTTGCTAAACATATCTCACTTACCTCAGTATAACACAGACACACATCAGTACAAATTCTAGAATGCTTCTTTTGTAGTGCTAGCTCAAAGCTAGAGGAAAACCATATTTTATCTTGAAGAAAGTCTGACACCTTGTGGTAATCAAATTCACGTTCACTGTGTACAAAAACGTTTTCATGAGGGTTTTCCACACAAAATAGGAAAAAAATTATTTAAGTGAATTTTGGTTCAAATATTTCTATGTGAAAATACTAAAGATTTACACTATTTGCCCCATGTCGAAATAAATGTATTTGTCGCTCTCTGAAGTTGCACGTTTCTCTGACATCTGCCCTAAATATTTCTCAAAATATCACAGCATGGAAAAACTATGAAACATATTATTACCATATAACTGAGAAATGTAGAGGTGGATTTCACTCGTTTTTGAATCTCAATACACAAAAACAATAATGAAAGTTTTTTTTTTTTAAACATCTACACACACACACACACACACACACACACACACACACACACACACACACACACACACACACACACACACACACACACACACACACACACACACAACACACACACACACACACACACACACACACACACACACACACACACACACACACACACACACACACATATACAGTATATATATATATATATATACAGTATCTCAGTGAGTACACCCCTCACATTTTCTTTTATATTTTATTATATATTTTCATGTAACAACACTGAAGAAATGACACTTTGCTACAGTGTAAAGTGAGTGTATAGCTTGTATAACAGTGTAAATTTGCTGTCCCCTCAAAATAACTCAACACACAGCCATCAATGTCTAAACCACTGGCCACAAAATGAGTACACCCCTAAGTGAAAATGTGCAAATTGGGCCCAATTAGCCATTTTCTCTCCCCGGTGTCATGTGACTCGTTAGTGTTACAAGGTCTCAGGTGTGAATGGGGAGCAGGTGTGTTAAATTTGGTGTTATCACTCTCACTCTCTCATACTGGTCACTGGAAGTTCAACATGGCACCTCATGGCAAAGAACTCTCTGAGGATCTGAACAAAAAGAATTGTTGCTCTACATAAAGATGGCGTAGGCTATAAGAAGATTGCCAAGACCCTGAAACTGAGCTGCAGCACGGTGGCCAAGACCATACAGCGTTTTAACAGGACAGGTTCCACTCAGAACAGGCATTGCCATGGTTGACTAAAGAAGTTTAGTACACGTGCTCAGCGTCATATCCAGAGGTTGTGTTTAGGAAATAGACGTATGAGTGCTGCCAGCATTGCTGCAGAGGTTGAAGGGGTGGGGGGTCAGTCTGTCAGTGCTCAGACCATACGCCGCACACTGCATCAAATTGGTCTGCATGGCTATCGTCCCAGAAGGAAGCCTCTTCTAAAGATGATGCACAAGAAAGCCTGCAAACAGTTTGCTGAAGACAAGCCGACTAAGGACATGGATTACTGGAACCATGTCCTGTGGTCTGATGAGACCAAGATAAACTTATTTGGTTCAGATGGTGTCAAGCGTGTGTGGCGGCAACCAGGTGAGGAGTACAAAGACAAGTGTGTCTTGCCTACAGTCAAGCATGGTGGTGGAAGTGTCATGGTCTGGGGCTGCAGACTCGTTCTTCTCGAATCACATTAAAGATTTGTTCAAAATGAACGAATTGTTCAAGACCGACCCATCACTATTCCGCGCCAGATCAAAAGCCTCAAATAGTCACCAAACAGGTTAATAGGGGGAACGCTGGGGATTGCGTGTTTTTGTATTCAGGGTTTTGTTTGGCGCAGCTGGCGCTTCGAGGTTTGCTAATATAATCTTGCTGATGACACACTGAGACATGAATGATGAATTATAATTGGAGAACAGGGCACAGCAAATGTATGAGTGCGGCTTTGTGTAGCCTAACTGAACATCCGAGTGAGCACTTAATCCACGCTTGTGCGCTTCATCAGTTTAATTGCAGATCCTGGACTCCACTGGGTCTTCTCAACAACTTCCACTCACCTCCACCGTCATCTGCGCGTTTTGTTTTCTGATTATCTCTCCTAAGTAATCAGATGTATCATGAATAATTAATCATAACACAGGACACTGTAACGGTCTGAAAAAGAATTATACAAATGAACGACAACAGCACACTGAAATCAGTCAAAGGCTCAGTTTTAATGACGTATGGGGGAAAAGTCAATCTGACTTCAACTGTTCAGCACTCTAAGGTTTGAAGTTCAGCAATTGCATTGTGGTATTTCAGTAAATAGTAATTAGTAAAAATTATTAATAATTTTGAAATCAATTTGCTGTCGACCAGTCATACTTGTACTTGTAAATGTAATATTGATATATTGTTATTGTATAAATTAATATTGTTTGAATAATTTCAAACAACTATCTTTCCGTTTAAAACAGTTCTTGATTCTTAAATAATAGCTTCATTCCTGAAGTATAAATTTGATTTGCAGTATTAAGAAAAAGGTTTAAAAAATGATAAGGAGATTGTTATGAAAACTGTTATGTTTTGTTCACATCGGGAAAAAATCCCTTTCCCGTGGGACTTGTCACTTGATCCCGTCACTCAACTCAACTCAACTCAACACCACGGATTTTATTTTTGCCTGCTGACTTTAGAGTGTTTTTCTCTTCTCTGTCTCCATATAGTTTATACTTCTATCACCATAAACAGAGCCGATCCTCCCTATACGCAGAATACACAAGCTGCATAGGGCCCCCGAAACACCAGGGGGCCCCCTTGCTCTCTTAAAGGTGTTTTAATTTTAGTTTCGTTTTGAAAGCATATATTACATATAGTAAGATACTGTTTCTCGAGCGCTTTCCACGAGCGCAATTCAGGACGGAGTGAAACACGGAAAAATGCGTTTCATTCATTCGTTTATAACCACTTGAACGCTACCCAACCACCCCGGTCGACTTCTAGGATCCCAGAAGTCTAGGATCGGCTCTGACAATAAATAAAATGAGTTGTCGACTGTTATTCCCCTGGAGAGGCTGGACTGGACGCTTTACTCAGTGGTCTGGGACAGAAGGTTAACTCCTTTAAGAAGAGATGCAATCAGGGGATGTTTTCAAAATGTCCAAATATTTGACAGAATGTTCTATGCTTTTAATCTATTTACAACAAAATACGTGCAAAACAAAACTTGCACCCCTGAAAACCAGAAAACAGGTGACAAGCAAACATTTGAGACATGCTAGATATTTAATGATTGAGCAACCAAAAATCTTCTTGAATTTCGAGTCATCTGAGGTCAAGGAAACAAGCATTCACAAAAGAAAATTGTCTTATAATGACTACCAAAGAAGCTGTTAGGCAAGACCTATTTTTATTTTTATGCGCATGTTAAAACATATAAAATGTATGTCACTAAAATTAATCAACAGCCTTACATTGTGACAGCAGGGGATTTCCAATGCTGTGAAACAACACCTTCTTACTGTAATAAATCTCCACAAACCCATAAATTCAATGTCATTTGTTCAAAATATTTTATTTTCAGTACACCAGAAGTCATTATTAATCAAGATCTCACACATTTACAGCTTCAATCCATCGGCACTCAAAAGAAAACTGATGTGCAGTTCCTGTCCAGTGTTTTCTCGCTGTAAAGACCCATCCCTGCTCCACAGCACCAGCTCAGCAGGTTCCCACTACTGTTGACTCCCTCCCACTGTCTGCTGTTCTCACACTTCAGACAAAGATAATCTCACCCGCCTCACCTGCTGCTGCCAGCAAATCCTCCGAGACCCCCCACTTGTTGCTGTCGAAGAGAAAACCCTCCACATTCTTTATCTGCTCCAAAGAAAATGCTGAAAGCTAGATTCTCAGATGTGATCTGCATGTGGCATTTTTTGTCATTTCGACTGATGCTGAACGCCTAGAGGTTTGGTCAAGTGCTTGCAAATGCCTGTCAGGAAGAGAAGAAGCAGAGGAAGGATCTAGTTTCCAGTTCATTCCTGTTTCTTGGCTAATACCACTAACCTAAACTGTTTTTACTGCAATAAATCTTGCACTGAAACATAAGAAAACTTGAACCTAACAAATCTCATTTACAAGGGTTTGAATGCTTCAGGACAAATGTGTTGCAGCACCACAGCAATTCAGCTCACGAGGCCCATACATGCGAGAATTAAGATCATAATATCAGAAAACCAATGTATTTTTCTTAAGCAAAAGTGTAATTGTGCCATTTCACATTAAAAACAGAAATATGATGTGAAAATTGTGACATAACATGTGTCTCATGACAAGAAGCTGAGGGCTTTTATCATCCTGAAGGGATTTGTTTTACAACAATGACAGCCTAAATACACAATTATACAATTTAAAATATTCATTTTAGTTTTAATTATATTAATTATTGGTTTTGTCGATGTTGAGTGAGAGGTGGTTCTCCTACATATACTCAGTACACACAGTCACCATTTAGTCAGGGTACAGATCTTACCATCCAGTCTCTGTAGGTTGAACCAGTGCATGGCATCGTTGTGCTGTAGTGTTTTTACTGTTCATTAGCCTGATAGCCTGAGGGAAAAAGCTCCCTCAGTCGGCTAGTGCGGGATCGGATGTGCGGAAACGTCTTCCTGAGGGCAGCAGAGAGAGCAGTCTGTGGGACGGGTGGCTGGAGTCTTTGATAATCCTCCGGGCTTTTCTTGTACACCGCCTGGTGTAGATGTCCTGGAGGGAGGGAAGCTCACCTCCAACAATGTGGCGGGCAGTTGCACGACCCTTTGCAGAGCCCTGCGGTTGCCAGCGGTGCTGTTTCCAAACCAGGCGGTGATGCAGTCAGGATGCTCTCCACAGTGCAGGTGTAGAAGGATCTGAGGGAAACTTCCTCAGTCTCAGGAAGAAGAGACGCTGATGTGCCTTCTTCAGCACTGCATCTGTGTGAGCAGACCATGTGAGGTGATGTGAACGCCGAGGAACTTAAAGCTGCTGCGGATGGTGATGGGTGTGTGTTCTCTGCTCTGTCTCCTGTAATCCACCACCAGCTCCTTGGTCTTGTCGAGTTGGTGAGAGGTGGTTCTCCTGTCACCATTTAGTCAGGGTACTCACCTCCTCTCTGTAGGCCGTCTCATCGTTGTCAGTGATCAGGCCTATCACCGTTGTGTGCAAATTTGACGATGACATTGGAGCTGTGTGTTGCTGTACAGTCGTGTGTGTACAGGGAGTACAGGAGTGGGCTGAGGACGCACCCTGACCAGTTTGAGGATCTGAGTGTTGTTGCCCATTCTGACCACCTGACTTCTGCCTGTCAGGAAGTCCAGGATCCAGCTGCACAGAGATCTGTTCAGTCCCAGAGTCTGGAGTTCGTAGCCAGTGTGCCAGGCACTATGGTATTAAATGCTGAGCTGTAGTCCACAAACAGCATTCTCTCATAGGTGTTCTTATTTTCCAGGTGGGAGAGAGCAGTGTGCAGGGTGAAGGCAATAGCATCGTCTGTGGAACGGTTACTGCGGTATGCAAATTGTAGCGGATTCAGTGAGGCAGGCAGCTAGAGCAGATGTGTTCTCTGATGAGTTTCTCAAAACACTTGCTTAAGATGGGTGTCAGAGCAACGTGCCTCAAGTCATTCAAGCATGTGATTTAATTTTTCTTTGGTATGGGCACTATACTCATTAATGAGTATAATACATACATTTATATACAAATATATAATATACAAATATACATTTGAGACCTTAAGTGCTATGAGAGAAGTCAAACTAGTTGAGTTTAGATTTTATGTCAGTGGCTAGGTTTAAATATGCAGTTAGCAGTAATTGTTTATGTGCAAAAGTGCTTTGCCGACACTCGACACAGTTTAATAAACATTAATTTAATAGTGAGGAACTTACATGTTAGATGCAGCGTTGTCAGTTACTGTGTAGTCTAATTTTGTTCCACCAGGGTAAAAAAAGTTTCACATGAAGCCAAAAGAGAATCAGTTGTTGCCCGTTCATGCAAAACACACATTTTTCACTGAATTAATTAATTTTGAATGAAACGGTTTAAGAATTAATCAATGTTTCACTCATACTCACTTGTTTCATTCCTGAATGAATCCGTGTTTTTGAATGAATCAGTTTACTGCCACCTACTGGCGTAACGATATAACCAACTAAAAAAAATGCATGCTCAACCAATCAAAATTCAAGGACCGAAAATGAATTGGTCTGTTTGACCAATCAGAATCAAGTATTACAGAGAGCCGTGTAATAATATCTCTCTATAATAAGTAAATGATCACTTTGAGTAATATAGCTTATTAAAATAAACATTTATCAAAGCATGAAGCATAAAGGAAAAATTATGCTGAAAACAGTTTATATGACTCAGGAAACATTCCGTTTCACAACAAAGTTATGTTGCTATTTTATATCTCTTGCTTAAAATGACTTTATATGACTTAAGGGGTGACATATAAAACACTTAATTCACAACGCAAAATTAAGGAACTGTTTCATATTATCTTCTTCTCAGTTGTCTTTAAGTTGTCCTTCTTTGTTTGAAGTCCCCTCTTGCAGCAGGCCAGCAGCATACATCTGCAACATCGTATTCAAGGCTCAGCTAAAAGGAAATTGCTTTTAATCCAAAATTGGGTTGAAGCAATTTCCCCGGCCCCTTCCTTAAGCAGTGCCAGATACGGGGACCACCTCAGCAGAGGCTCATGCAGGGGATGAATAGCAGACCTCAGTGTCCTCGGGGCATGTTAACTCTCGTTCCATATGCTGCCTAATTGGTTTAATTACTGTAATTATCTGCTGGGGTTCACATTGTGCAGGCAGGAACGATTAATGGCTTCAAGAACACATGCAGACAGGAGCTGAAGAGAAGGGAGCTTCTGAAGAATGCCAGCAGAAAGAGGGTCGATAAAGTTTGAAAGGACTGTCATGGCCACTCAGGAACAAGGCAAACCAGATCTAATAGAAGGAATACTACAGAGAACCGAAAAATAGAGCTTGTGTTGTTGAGTAATTTTGTGACCCATAAACGTTCAACAACACAGAGAAACTTCACAGGAAGCAATCATGCTAGTTTTGCGCCGTTTGCAGCTGTCTTCTTTAAAGCTAAACAGGGGAAACAAAGTGAAAAAGTTCATATTTCATTGTCAAGCTGTCAAGGTCTGAAAGAACCGTATTTAAGGCATACTGGTAGATGAGTTACAGTCTAGTAAGCATAATTAAACAAACTACACTTCCCTGCACATTGTAAAATGCATATAAGATAAGCTGTGTTAAAGATAAACATATCAAGGACACTTCCGTCACAAAGCAGCATTTGTTTAGACACTGTAACAAATGTATACATGTCACAACTGCTAAACAGTTAAATCTATTCCATAGAGTTGTCATCAAAAACCCTAACATTTTTAGGATAGAAAGAAAAGTTTTACCAAATACATGCACTGGGTGTTGACCTATAATATAGTACACATTGAAAGGTGTTTTTAATTGAGCTGAGAACAAATATTGTGGCCTTTGTATATAACTAGGTTTGAAAAGACTTGTCAAATCCACATATGTTTTTACACACGTTACACATGTGTTTACACAGTGAGCTGAAAAACAGCCTACATAAAAGCAAGTTGTTGTCACAAAGTAATGAAGACGTGCATAACTTAAACCAGTGGTTATCAATTGGTGGGTCACAACCCAAAAATGTTCATTTGTCTTTTCTGTAGGGTCACATTTTGTAGGGAAAAAACTAATACTCAACTAACTACTCAACTAATAAATATATACTACAGACGTAATATATATGTGACCCTGGACCACCCACAAAATGGACCACAAAATTTGGCCGACAAACTGGTAGTGTTGTTGTTGTCCAAATTAAGTGTGTGTGTGTGTGTGTGTGTGTGTGTGTGTGTGTGTGTGTGTGTGTGTGTGTGTGTGTGTGTGTGTGTGTGTGTGTGTGTGTGTGTTTTTATTTTTTTGTGCAGTAAATTATTGGCTGCATACTGCAGAAAACATGAAACCATCGAAATTAAAAAGACATTTAAAAACCAAGAACTGTCATTTATAGCGTTCAGCTTATGTAATGGTAATAATTTTGCACATTGTTGGGTTTATGCAGTCCAATGTTAATACATTGCAATGTTTTATTTGAGAGCACTTTGTTCACTTTTCTGTTTTAGTTCACCACTAAATGCTCAATGCAAAATCTTCACCCTTAAACAACTTCAAGGACCATTTGGTTGAGCGTAAGTTACAAAAACACCAAATATGAAGAGAAAAAGAGTTGTGGTAGCAAAGCCTAAAAACGTGGAAAAGTCATGAAGACAAACAGAATGACTTGAAAAGGAGAAAAGGAGAGAGTGAGGATAAGTGAGAAGAGAGTGAGAAACACAGAGAGAAAAACTCAGGGACGAAGACCAATATAGCCCCAAATTGGAGGATGTGTTTTTTGGTCAGAAACCCATCCCTAAAATTAGCCAGCGATGTAAATTCCACAACGCTTCTGGCTTTGTGTGTTCAGATGAAAAAGAGGGCGATGGAAAAGACAAGAAATAAATATAAAAGGGAAAACTCATACTTGAACTGTATAATGATGATTTTTACAATACGAGTTCTTTAAAGAGCGGGGACATTTTCAAAGCCACTGTAAAGAAAGAAGAAACCTAAAAATGAAAGTCACAGGCCTCACACAGGACATTTCTCCATTAAGGTTAAACCATGTGTACAGCGCATAAAGCACCACAGCCCAGCCTTCAACACAGTCCTCACCTATGCTATTGTAGCCTGTAATTTTAACACACATAGGGGAAAATGTACCTCGCATAATCCACTTTCTGAGACATTTCTGCTCATAGATAGGAATGATCCTGTTTACATGCTTTTGGCATATGCTGGTTAGGGCTTTCAAAATGTCTTCGCCTCACTTTCACTGCAACCTCACACTGGTTTTCTCTTTGTATTTTCTTTGCAGTCAACATTAATTACTATTCACAACCCATTTACTTTCACAATATGACGTAGACCTATTTCCAAGTGAAATAGGATATTCGTTGAGTTAAAAAAAAAGTTGGGTGTGATTTTGTTGTTTTGTCCGTTAGCATCGCAGCTAAAGGTTCAGCATCACCGTGTTGTAAATGTGAGCTCTCAAAACTTTGCACTGCAGTCTGTACTGAATTCAAAAGACAAAAACGCATTCGGCAAAATAATTACAAGCAGTCTTTATAATTGAGTTTTCGTCGCAGACAGTTTACTAAACAGTCTGTACTAAAAATATAGGTGTTCTTTTTTAGTGCATGAAAAACACAGTGCAAATTGCAGCCTGTTTCTCTTAATATAAACCGGTTGTTTAAAATGAATGAATGGTTCTAAAGACAAGTTCACTGAACTGAATCCCTCGGCACAGTAAATTAATCAACGTCTGACATGCTAAACTGCAAATCATTACTTTCATGATGTCGGTATGTAAATCTAAGTTTTGTGTATGAACTAGGGGGGAAGGAAACAGCGCTGTTCGAGACTGTGTGGCCTAAGTGACGTCAGTGAACATCAATGTGTTTTCAGAGATGAATGCAAGTTTAAAAAAAATCCTGATTCACGGGAGACAAACACACCCTGTTAAAAAAATGCATTGGTAATTTTCTACCAGCATATTAATGAATTTACCAATATTTCTGTTAACCTTATTAACACGTGTAATGAAGTGCAACATTCAAAACACAGGTAAAACACCTGTAAAAAATCAAGGAAAATTCCTACATATTAATACAGTACAAAGTGCCCTATTTTTAAGATCTTTTTTTTTTACAGCGTACACACTGAAGCACATGAGGCACATATTATGTAAAATTAAAATACATAATTCCAGGCCATTTGAACAAAAGATGACAAAGCTGCCTAGACAATGACAGACATGCAGACATAATGCGGGTCAAAGAAACGGATACGGGACATTTCCCTGCTCTACCTGTCTGACTTCCATGATGGCATTTCATTCTTTAGCCAGCTTCCCCTGTCCGACTATTTTCGTTTATAAATATTTACATTCCAACCATGACATTTTCCACCTTATCAAAAGGGTGCATTAGTGGTTACCTGCCTCACTCAACAGCAGCTGATAAATTCAATACTCTGGGCGCCAGACAAAAGCCTCTCTTAATTTGCTGTTATGGACAGGAGGGGCTAAATTGAGAACAAAGTAAATTGTCCTGCACAGGTTATAAGGTTCAATGGTTTCTGTCATAGTTTACAGATGGACTGCAAACCGCCAACTAATTAAATAGGGGCTGCTTTGACTAATTAGATAATGCAGTCATGTAAAACTTCTGGCATCCTTCAGTACATCAGAGCTGTATTGACTTGCTCTCTGCGGCAGCACTTAATGCATTACAATGAAGATGTGATTAGAAGCAGCAACTTCATTTCTATTCTATTATGCCTTTTATTGTTTAAGAAACAAGTAAAGAAATCAATGTGACATTGAATTGAAAGGCTACAAAGATTTTATTGTGACTGAAAGACAAACTTTCATTACAAATAAATCCCAGTTCAGTGTCGTTAAAACAATAAATAAAGTAAAAAATAAATAGACTATTAAATAAAATACAAAACAATTGGCCCAATCAAACCGTTTTTTTTTTTTAAATATGCATGTTTGTACTGAACAGTTCAAATTTCAATGTTTAGAAAAAGGTCCGAACCAAGATAAGTGACCAAAAATGACAAATTTCCCTTTCCAAAAAGTCCTGCAGTTTGCCAGTATCAACGTCCCACTTAAAAAAGATATGAAACACAATATCAACGGCAAAAAAACACTAAATATGTCATTTCTAAGTATGGAAGAACCCATTCAACATCTAGAAATAATCAGAATAAAGTGAAATTAACAAGGAACTGCAATATCATTAAGATTTAAGGACTTAAAGTAGCTGTTTCTCTCCTCTGTAAATACACAAAAAAGGAGTTTAACATGGAGAAAGACTTTTTCCACACAAGGGGCTTATCTACCCCACATGTGAAATCATATTGAGGTCCTATAAGTCAGAGGAAATAATCAAGAAAGGTCATAGTATTTCATCCCAGCATTTCTTGGATCAATTAATCATAAACCAGATCTGCCAAAGATAGTCTCCGCAATTCACAGCTCCAGGCGACTTTAATCTGCCGATACAGAATGAATAACAGACCTTGGTATATCATCCACATATCCTGGTCCGCATAACTGTCTGTTTGATCATTTCCTTAGTTTGCTAGGACTGTCACTTGGAGCAAATATCTGAAAATCTGAACCATGCATTTGTTTGCAGAACACCGCCAGATCGCATTTTCCCATTTGATTACGCCCGACAATCTGTTCCAGAACAGTCTTAACCATTTCCATTTTGTCATTTTGCTCGCTCTTTGTTCCCTTCGATCCATAATGTCATCACTGTCGTAACCTTTCATAATGATAAGGGATGAGACAGCTGTTGAGATTTCTGATTTAAGTGCTATTTCATGGCGGTGTCTCCTCTTTTCTTGTTTGTAGAGAAAACACAGTGTTTAAGGAACGCCTCGCCGCTCCGTTTCATCTAAACCAGAGACTTTAAACTTGATGGTCCAAAGCATATAGCGCTGAGAGTGCAATTGTAAAGAAATGTCATCGTGCGAGACATCAAATCATGGCCAACTCAAGCATGATAGAAACCAGAGCGCATTACAATCACCTTGATCTCAGCAGAACATCATTAAGTCTTACGTTAAACCCCTAACCGCCAGCTTTGAGTCTACGTTTCTGGTACAGAAAAACCTGTGGGTCTGGTTTTCTCTCATATTGCTGAAACATTCAGTCAAGTACAGAGCAATACAGTGCCAACAGCATCGGAGGAGCAACATATAAGATCTGAGTGCTAACTAGCATTGATCGCTCTCCAGCGAAAATTAAGCATGCATATGAAACTAAAAAAAAATAAAAAACTAAACTAAAGAAATGACTATATCTTCTCTAAAAAATCAACATATGCGTATGGTAAAAATATATCTAATATACATGGTTTGATGCATACATCAATAGGTTTTTGATTGTTTTACACTTCCTCCATTTTTGATAAATACACCAAATGCTACTCCAATGTCTCCACAGTGGTGAGAGTCCATCTCGCTAGACTGGAGGGTTATGGCCAGGTCAAGGGCTGTCCCTGCAGTCCAATCCCGAGGCAGCTGAGAGTTTATTCAGTCCACAGCCAAAGGGTTCGGTCCCATTTTCAAGACAGTTCACACTGCAAACACACTCAGGGTGCTCGTCTGGTCCTTAAGCCCCAAGATGCTGTAGGCAATCCTCTTCAGATGGCCCGGCAGACGGACGTCAATGTTACGAATATCCCTGGGAAACAGAAAAGAAAGAGTGTGTGAGAACTGGAGGGCAGGGGTATTAAGGTTTTGACATTTTTATTTTGTTTATATTTTTAGTTATCAGTCTGTCTTCTCAGTTTATTTTGTATTAGTTCTTACAGTTTTTGTTTAATTTTAGTTAATACACTAAATATTATTATACAGCATGTCTCCAAAACTAAAATGAACTTATGTCAGTTTTCATTTTATTTTGGTTTATTTTAGCTTTGGATTCATTCAAATGTATTTTAGTTTATTTTCAGTCTTGCCAAGTTTTTACTTATTTTTTTATTTAAAAAACTACAACATTTGTATTCTTTAGTTTCTCTTTTAATTTAGTCTTAGTTTTGTTTATTTATTTTAGGCAACGTTTATTATTATCCCATGTAAATACTTTTTTGTAGTTTTATAATAAGAGTTACAGTTTGATAATACACCATTTAAAAACCAAACAACAATGAAGTTATGTCAATTTTCATTTTTATTTTAGTATTTGTTCAGTTTTGCCGTGTTATGTTAGTTACATTTTTGGTTTTATTTTGAATCTGCCGTTTAATTTTTGGTTTGTCCGTTTTAGCCAAAGTTAATAAACTCAATATTATAATCCAGCATGTCTCTAAAACTAAAACATGGCATACATTAATTTTAGATTATTTTGGTTTTGGAGTCATGAAATGTATTTTAGTTGAGTGTCATGAAATGCCAATATTTTAGTTGAGTGTCAGTTTTGCCAATTTATTTAGAAAATGTATATTTTTAGTTTGTTTTCAGTTTAGTTTCTGTTTTCGGTTTCATTTAGAAAATGTATATTCTTTATAACAGGCTTTTTTTCGTTTCAGAACTTATAACAGGCTTTTTGTAGTCTTCATTTTTATTTTAGTTTTAGCAAAGACACCATGCAAATATAGTTTTTTTACTACACAATGTAACTAAAACTAAAAAATGATCTGTCCATTTTCACTTCATTTTAATAAGGTGTTTTTGGAGTCAAATAATATATATTTTTAAATGTATTTTAGGTTGGTTTCCCCAATTTAGTTTTTTTAATTACATTTTATATCAAAGATATTTATTTCTTTGCTTTAGTTTTCATCAAAGGTAATAACACGGTGAGAGATTGCTTGAAAATTATACATAATCTTGTCTTTCAAAAAGTAATTTTGAGGAGGAGTTTGAAAGATAGCATGTTATCAGAGTCCTAATTACATTTTTAATTAGCGCCTTGATGATTTAACAATGATTCCCTTCACCCGCCATGATTCAGAGCTGGCCGGCACAGGCAGCGGAGGACTTGTAAATGGTTTCTGGTTTTAAAGAGTACTACCAGATGACACCAGATGGAACAGTCAGCCATAAAATAAAAGACAAACACATCAAAGACATTTCTGGTCCTCCACACAATGTTCAGCGAGCTTCTAGGCTAAAAACACCCACGGGAGCAGAGCCAGAGGTCATGGAGCTACGCTGTTACTACACTCCCAAGCCCTTCATCAGTCAAACTGCCTCCTCCGTGAGGTCCAGCACTGTCGTCTTTACCTCCACATGTACATCAGCTCTCTCCTTCCCCATCCCTACACTCTTTCATCTCATGTCCTGACTTTAAGTCCAACCGTGTGGATGTGCGCGGGAGCAGCCGCATAGCCTCATGGCCCAGTGGTTCCTGGCTACAGTGAAAGCACAGGCCTTGACTAGCGCTGTTAGGAAAGGGAGGGATGAGAGAGTCTGCCGAAACAGTGGGAGGAAGGGAGGGATGAGAGAGTCTGCCGAAACAGTGGGAGGAAGGGAGGGATGGCAGAAGAGGGGAGGGGGAACAGCATGCCACAATTCACCACATCCAGGCCGCTAAAGACCACGTCTATTCTTTCTCTGCTGCCACAGTGTTTTCTGTTCAAACTTGAATCAACATGTAGCATTTTAAGGTGTTTGCTGGGATGCTGCTGAAAGGTTTTTTACGTTTTTTTAAGTGAAATGTTGCTGCTTGACTCGATTAAAAGTCTTAGGAAGGTTAAATCGTTATTACAATTTATGTGGTTTCCACGCTCGCCAGATACAGTAAATCAAAAATGTTCTGCGGTTGAGTGAGATTATCCTTGCAACCAAAGCATACACTTAAGCCACATTCAATTACCGGAATCCCTAAAACAAAAACATGGAAAATATTTATATGTTCTAGGAATTATTAAAAGTTAAATGATACCATCTTATTTAAATACGATCTTGTCCTGACCAATCAGCCTCAGTGTAGGCTGTAGGCCACAGGAAAGGAAGCTCTCCAAACACCCTGAATTCCTTCACAAATTCCCAGAACTCTCAAATCGTGATCATCTGGGGCTATTTTATTCAGAGGACTATTTTACATAATGTCAGAATACTAATTTTGTATTATGTAAGAAGGAAAACTGAAGGAAGTTTACTATATTGTCCAAACAGCACATTTTTAATGTGAAATTACAATTCTATATGAGAGAACGTTTTTAAAGTAGGAATAGTGTAATGAATGTAAATAAGCTCAAATATTTTTTGAACAGTGATAATAATAATAATAATAAATGCAAATATAAACAAAATTACATATTTAAATAGTGAGATAATAATAATAATAGTGCTGTCAAACAATTAATCGTGATTAATTGCATTCAAAATAAAAGTTTTTGTTTACAGAATATATGTGTGTGCGGTGTATATTTATTATGTATATATAAATGCACACACATACACAGTATACAGTATTTTGAAAATATGTACATGTATTCATATAAATTATATTATATATAAATATATTCAATATTAAAACAAAACATGTTTCTTAAATATATACATGCATGTGTGTGTATTTGTATATACATAATAAATATACAAACACACATATATTATGTGAACAATTTTTTTTTATTTGGATATGATTAATTGCAGTTAATCAATTGACAGCACTAAATAATAATAATAATAATAGACATAATTTATTTTATTTAATTATTTATTCTTACTATCATAACTATTATTTGAACTTTCATTTATCTGTACATGGCGGAGATTTCTTCAAAACAGCTAATTCATTTATAAATTAAATTAATAAGATGTTTAACAAAAAATAAGGACATTTAGAGCCTTTGAATGGCAGAAACAGCATTTATGTGCAAACATTGCATTTAGTCATTTTGCAGATGCTTTTATCCAAAGCGGCTTACAATTGAGGAAACAGTCATGATAACAGAACAAGTAAAAAAAAACTTTTTATAACTCCAGTCTCTATATATTTAGAATTACAATTTAAATTCTACTGAAAAGCCTAGTCATACCTTGGTGTCCTGTTTATCTGGACACCAGGATATGACACACCAAGTAAAGAAAAAATCAGTTCTGCAGAAATGGACTTTGGACAGTTGGCGTGATCTCATCTGATTGCTCACAGCCCCACTTCCCTTGTATAGTGTGCTAAAGGTCCAGAATGAGGGGAAATTTGTGTTACTCACTCGCTCTTCATATGCAGCACCTGCTCCATGCTGACGATTCCGGCTATGCTGAAGTTTTCACTGTACTGGCTCATCTTGATGGACTCCAGCCACTCGGCCACAGACCTGAAAGGAGAGCCATCTGTGCCACTGGTGCTGGGAAGCCGAATGGAAACTCTGACAAAGACAGAACACAAATACATTCAACAAACCACACAGTGAGACCTTTTTTGCCTTTCCCTTATTGTAATTATTGGGTGGGAAAGAGACACGCTGCAAGAAGAAAACCTGTCTGTTCAGTTTGAGAATCTGATAAAGATATGAAACTGTCAGATTTCTCCCTCTTGCACACCTACAATGTGATAAACATCTGAAGATGACAAACCATTCAGCGGCACCACTGGTACGCACTGGCTGCATGTCTTAACTTTACCAAGGAATGGCTTTGTTTGAACTACCACTTGACTTTCTGCCACAAAATTGTGTAATAGATGTACATGTCTCAACTTCTCTCTGCCGTTCACGCCTTGTGAAGCTTTGCACAAGCCTCTTAAGAATTCAAAGTATGTGTTGAGCGCTTACCGAGGGTCAAAATCTGCAATGGCCTTCAGAGAATCTGGGCTCTTGAGGAGTTTGTCTAGTATGCTGACAATGTCACCAAAGCGGGGCCGTTTGGAGCGATCTTGCAGCCAGCACTGTAACATCAGCTGATAGACAGCAGAGGGGCAGTCCATTGGAGCAGGAAGGCGGAAAGCCTCATTAATGGCCTTCATTACCTAGAGAGACAAAAGTAGTCAGATAAGACCGAAGATCCTTTGGGACAAACAGCAGAGTTATTGTTCATAGCCGACGTGGTGTGGCCAGTCCGTACCTCATGGTTACTCATGTCCCAATAGGGCCTCTCTCCAAAGGCCATGACCTCCCACATGACAATGCCAAAACTCCACACATCACTTGCTGACGTGAATTTCCTGTAAGCTATGGCCTCCGGAGCAGTCCAGCGAATAGGAATTTTACCTCCCTGTTGGAAAAAAAACACATATAAACAAGTGTCGGCAATCCCTTGTAATTTCCCTAAAAATCCTGAAATAATAACCAGGTTTGTAGTGATGGTAAATAAAGACATCTGGAGTTAAGAGCAGCTTGTAGCCACACGTTTATTTGCTATGTGAACTTACGCTGGTGGTGTAGGTTCCTTCAGGGTCGTCCTCCAAAACACGTGACAAACCAAAGTCAGACACCTTGCTCTCCAGGTTGCTGTTGACCAAGATGTTTCTGGCAGCCAGATCCCTGTGTACATAGCTCATGTCTGAGAGATATTTCATTCCGGCCGCAATGCCACGGAGCATACCAACCAACTGGAAGGATGACATCTCGCCATCATGGTCCTGTGAAGAAGTAAGAGTTTTAGTTCTAGTTGTTCTTGTGAAAGGAAAACCATAGAAGGGAATTCTTAAATAAATTAATTTTGTGCTGTTAAATCACTTTGAAGGTATGTCAATGTCATCTGTCATCATTTTTCTGCCTCGATGATGAATTTGACAAACGTACCTTCAGGTATTTGTCAAGAGCTCCGTTTTCCATGTACTCAGTCACAATCATGGCATGCTTGACTGAAAAGAAACAGACAAAGACAAAGAGGCTTTACAAAACGAAAAGTAAAACAAATATAAGTTCTCAGTAAATATTTTCTGAGGATAAAACTCGAGTAACAACAAAACATTTTTTATTATTTAATACAACACTTTTACAGTACAATAAATATTTTTTTTAAATAACGCTAAACATACACATATATAGCATGTTTTTTATTTAAAGAAACATATTTACTACTACAAATAATTAATTACTATAAATTCTATACAAATGTGTTTATATTTGTACTATAAAATGAAACAATAATAGTTCATTTTTTGGTTTCTTGAATTAAATAAAAGGTGTGTAAAAATAAAGAGTATAATAAGAAGTTTATAAAAAATAATATTTAGAATAAAAGTGGTATATACAACATATGCACTTTTTATATACACTATAAAGTTAAACAAAATTTATATTTTATTCCTTAGTTTCTTGAGTTAAAAAATATATAGCATGTTTTTATTTAAATAATATATATTTATTACTATAAATAATTTATTACTTTAAATTTAATACAAATATTTTTTTATATTTATACTATAAAATTAAAAAATATATATAATTTTTATTTTCTTGAATTAAATAAAAAGTGTATTAAAATGATAAAAAGTGTGTGTATATATATATATATATATATATATATATATATATAATATAATACATTCTTTAAGATAATTTGTTAAAATATATTTATTTATTTATTAAATGCAAATTTATTCTAAAACTAGATGTAGTCTACACTTGATAGGGCACTCACATTTGGTGACGACCCCCTCCAGTCGGATGATGTTCTGATGTGAGAACTGTCCCATGATGCTGGCCTCACTGAGGAAGTCCTGCCTCTGTTTCTCTGTGTATCCTGGCTTCAGCGTCTTTATTGCTACCGTTGTTTCCTTCCGACTGGGAGCTTTCAGAATTCCTCGATACACCTCTCCAAACTCACCTACAGCACAGCAACACAATCCACCAAAGTGAGATGCATACAGGAATCAGATAAGCAACACACCAAATGACAAGGCTTTAAACGTGCCTCATGACATATAGGGGTTATTTAAAAACTTGAAGGAGGCGCTTTGAAATGATAACCAGCATGCATCTGGCCACAGAGAAGCCTATGAACATTAGTGAGTTGATTCATGGGAGGGGGTCAGAAGGGGCATGAGAATCGGTGTACTACAAGCAGACAGAAAGTGGACAAGGGTCACGTCCTGTGGGTGGCTTGAGAGGGGAAACACGACCATGGCGCACTGATCTTCTCATTTAAATTTGACGTTTGATATATAGCCTATAAACACTTTAGGACTTAGGTCTAATTTAGCGTTTGTTTGTTTTATTTTTAAGTCATGATTAATTAACTCCGATTTTTTATAGCAGTATTCCTCCATGTGGGATATGAAAAAACCTTCAGAGCGGGTTAAGAAAACAACACTAATTCAATTTGAATGACATTGGGAGGGGAAAGAAAAACGTCTCTGGAGGGAAATAATTACTACACTAAAAATATTCCAGCTCTAACATGTAAAGCTCGAATCAGACAATTTCTAATGTGCGCCTTGTTTAAGCTGTCACTCCAATGAACTGTAAAAAAGCTGTCACCCTCAATGAACTGTAACATAACTTCAAATGAATGAGTGTTGAAGCTCCCTTCCCCCAAAATGCATTCAAAGCAGCCCCACAGCGGCTTGTCAAACTGCCATGGATGTACTAACCTGCTCCAATGACTTTCTGCTTTGTGATGTGATTAGGATGGATCTCGCTGGCAAACTTGAGCACCGCCGTGTTGGGGTCTTCATACGTGTGAGGATCAACGTAGGTCTTCAACGGCTTCAACTGGTCTGCATTGAAGAGAATTCAGGAAGAATTTAAGAGGAGGGGCTGTAAAAGAAGAAAGCCACCAAATGAAATTCAATGCCACTAACCTGGGCTGGAGAAATAGGCGTCCTCTGGCCCTTGTCTGGTGTGAGAGTTTCTTCGCCTGTAGAAGAAAAACAACTCAATGAGTGCTCTATTTTTCAGCAAACCCGACACATTTCTTTTCAGACTTGAGTTTTAAGAGTGGCTAGCGCTGGACCGGCTCCATTCTGTCGAGGAGTGCTTAGAAAAAAAGTGGGCTGTGTTTGCCAAGCGGTGACAGAGGTCTGGGTTATCACAGGGAACTACGAAGGGCTCAGGTCGCCTTCACAGAACCGCTACAATCCCGTCGCCTCTTATCTTACACAATATGCCTCTCTGATTCATCTCCTTTCAAACATGCCTCTTGTTAAGATACACTTAGTGAGCAGTCAGCGGACAGTCAGCGAATTGATTCTACCTCAAAAGTGGTAAGGAGCCGTTTCAGTAAGAGTGTGAGAGCGGTGAAAAGGAAACACTGAATGGATTTTTAATGAGAAAGAAAAGGAACGGCTTGAAGGAGTGACTGGGGGAGAGGTACAAAGCCGGGTGTGTGCGTGAAGTGCTTGTTCCTAACCGTTTTTTCAGAAGCAGGACCACTACCACGATGAAAAGCATGACACCTCCTCCGATCGCGGCCCCGAGGATCACTGCTGTGTTTCCTGTTTTTTGAGAAGCTGGGAAAGCAACAACAAAGCAGCCAAGCAAATGAGTCATTCAAGAATAAAACACACTCCATAACATAAAAGAGCAAAGAAACATTATCTTTCACTTAACGACGAGTAGATTCTAGATTATAAAAAAACACATTCTGACACTTATTTAAAAAATAATCCAATAATAATAAGAAAAGCAATAGAATGTTTAATGTACAAATATTTATTTTAATGCATTCAAATATATATTTTTTTAATTCTAAAAAACCCAATGAATTTTCTTGCCCAGCACAGTTCTTTTGTCTGTGTTGATATATAGCCTTTATCGTGTTTGTTTCTTTTTTAAATAGACAATAGCATGTAGTTAAATCATAGACATGAACTTGATTTGCTGGTGGCATTGGGGGCGGGACTTTCTCATTCTAGAGAACATTTGGATTGGACTGTGTACAAATATCTGTGTAGTGCAGAATGAGTCATCAGTATTTTGATACATTTTCCACAAAGAAAAAGGCATTTTGTCAATGTTTAGGTATGTGAACACATAAATGGTCTAAAAATCCAGAGAAATGAAAGCCATAAAAATACATTTTATTTGATTTCATAAAAGCAAACATTTTCACTTTGTTCACCTTGGGGGAGTGTTGAAAACTCCTGTTCCAAGCTGTAGCTGCCTGGGTTTCCTTCTGGGCTGAGAGCTTGAACTTTAAACAAGTAGACGGTGGAAGGAGACAGATCACTGATCTGAACCGAGTTCTTTTCCAGCCCCAGCACAGTGTAGGTAGTGACCTTTTCATTGGCTATCTCCTCGTCATTTTCCTGTAGACATGACAATGAAAGGAAGATGATGAAATGGAGAAAAACATCATGGATGAAGATTTGCAGTCACGTATTAAGACTGAAATGGATATTATAACTGACCTTTTTGCGATACATCAGTTCATAACGTGTGGCAACTGGCTTGGAACGGTGAGAAACGGACCACTGAAGAGACAGGCTGGTGGAGCTGCTGTCCACAAGATGCATCGCAGTCACTTTTGGAGGATCTGGGGGTAAAACAACAGTAAAGTTTGAGTCTCTGACGTATATGAGCTTGTTTATATTGTACACCCAAAACTTTTAAATCTGATCTTTAGGACTGTGTGCAAATAGTGAATGTCACATGGTTCGCTATAGTGAGGGGAAAATTGAGTGTAATTGGAAACAGTCCCAGTAAACACTGTGCACTTTCAATGGGGTTAGGAAAATAACTGAAATTCGATCTGACTGGAGTCACCGTACGGACTATAATTCACAAAATATCTGATTTTGATCGGATTTCAAACCACAAATGGATGTGGTTTGAATCAGGTTTGTAAATATCCTACTTTGTTTGTATTTTTTTGCTGTTTATACTACAAAAACTAAAACGATCAGATTTCTGCTGCATGTTTAAACCTAAATTAAAGCCTACTACTATCATTTTTAAAATCTATTTTATAGCTTTCATTTCCCAAAGAAAATAATTGTGAAAATGAAATGAAAGAGACTGAAAATGAGAATGAAAAAACAAAACAAAAACAAAAAACACTATTTTTTTAAAGTTTGGGATCGGTATGAATTATTATTTTTATTTTTTTTTTATAAAGAAGTCTCTTATTCTCATCAAGGCTGCATTTATGTAATCAAAGTTTATATGAAAAAGCATTAATATTGTGGACTACTATTACAGTTTACATAACCATTTTCTATTTTAATCTATTTTAAAATGTTATTTATTCCTGTGATGGCAAAACTGAATTTTCAGAAGCCATTACTCCAGTCTTCAATGTCACATGATCCTTTAGAAATAGATGCTTTTAAAAATTACAAATGTTTTTACTGTTACTTCTGATTAATTTAATGCTTAAAAAAAGTATTAATTTATAAATAAATACAAATCTTATAGACCCTATATTTTTGAATGGCAGAAAAAGGTGAAAAAAAAAGTTTTCAACCCGTTAGTAAATCTGTTAAACTGCCCACTTTGCTTTCTGCTACCGTGATCAGTTAGAGCACCGACCTGTATAATGTAAAGCAGTGTTGATGCTGCTGGTGGCTTTCTTATTGCTGAACTGGGACACTCCGCTCCGTGCCTCCATGGTGAAGGTGTAGTTCAAATGGGGCTCCAGTTCACTCACAGTGACTCTGGTCTCCTTCAGGTCAGTGTTGCTTGGATCGAAACGCACTTTCTCGCCACAAGGCTGACATGCCCTCCCCTCACATCGCTCGCAAACCACAGTGTATGTGATATCATTGCGCCCGCCGGTGTCTGCAGGGGGCCTCCATGACAATTGAAGCCTGCCTATTGACATCTGAGCTGTGGTGGCCACCAGGCTCTGAGGAGCGGAGGGTAAACCTGAGCAGACAAAGAGCAGACAAGCCTTTAATAGACCCATTCACCTGTACAGGTTTAGTTAATCCCTACAGAAAAGAGTAACAGAGAAAGGATATTGTATGCAAATACAAAATGACAGCAACTAGCTCAAGACAGGTGAGATGTAGAAGCAGCTTCTCACCAGAGCAAACGGCTGTTTTAGGCTCCTCAGGTGCTCGATAAAAGCCATCCTTGCAGGTGCAGCTAGTGGCGCCAGGACCTGAGGGCTGGGTGTTTTTTGGACAGGGTTTGCAGGCCTCACTGGACACTGAAGATTTGAAGAAGCCAGACTGACATTCTGCAAAAAAAAAAAGTACATGTATGATGACTTGGATGAGGATGAGAGCAAATTGTGCAATTAAACTGCTCACAGCGTATATATATATATATATATATGTGTCAAGTGATCATCTATGTATGAACAGTAAATTAACCTCTTTTGAAGCTTTTTTTTTTGAAGCTCTGTGCAAGAGTGCACAAAGTTGACAGAGCAAGACTAAGCACACTCCTACTCATCCTGTGTGAACCATCCCCCCCATTCTCTACAAACAGGACCAGTCATCCCACATTCCAGCACGGTACCTCTGCTCTCAAAACTCCACCACGAGAGAAAACAGAACAAAACACATAAAACCAACAAACAGGATAAATGATGCATCTAACAAAGAATTCAAAAAAGAAGAAGAATGTTGCTGTCAACCAAGTCTAGTAGATATTACACATACAGACATATCTACGTATTATATATTATATAATACATATAGGCATACAGTGGTCCCAAAAAGTAACACTAAGCCACACTTAAAAATACATGAATGTCTTTGATTTATAAAACAAAATATTAAATAATGTAGCGTTTACTTGAAGCACAATGCCTTTACAAGATTTAAGTTTTACAAGATAAATGTACTGTACAAAATTAAGTATTTGGACAGGCTGTGGTTGTCAAACATCACAGAACATGTCCATAGTTAATGTGATGAGCTACACCTGTGGTTACTCCTCTAACTTGGACACCTGTGTAAACTTGAGGGGAAATGACATCATGCATAACCTAAAAATCACCTTGAGATCAGTTGGTTTAAATGTCATCGAAAAAGGTTTAAAATTTGAAGACAGAACTATTCTAAAGTGTCCAAAATCGTTTTGGGGCCACAAAAAATGTACGAAAAAAAAGGATGATTTAAAACCGTATTCTATCATTTAAAAAAAAAAGGATTTGCAAACATCAAAAACTTTTTGGGGTCACACATTTTTTTGCTGATTAATTACATAAAAAAAAACAGATTTTCAAGCATAAATTTAGTCAATCAGACTTTGTAAATGTACAAACAGGAAGAAAAAGAAAGGTGTCCTCGGAATCTGTCCAGAAACATTCTAACATGCCCAGCTCATGTCCTTCCGCTGTCCAGACTCTCATTCACAATCCACCACCACCCTATGCACACTCAGACACACACTGCTTCCTTCTGAATCTGGCTCTTTCGCTTCTTGGAGCAGTAGCATACAGGACCATTTATTTACTTTCACAATGAAGCTGTGATATCTGGTTTTAAAGTGCAAGATATATCAGTCAGGCAACAAGCTCAGACACACGCAAGGCTTAGATTATTGGTTGCAATATTACACAATCATGTCTGATCAGGTGAAATATCTGTATTTGTGTGTTGAAATACTGCCAGAGACAAAGACAATGTAATACTAGTAGAAAGATGATTATTGACATTTTCTTAAAAATGTCAGTATTAGGACATTTGGAAGAAGTGCGACACATATACCTGTGATGAGGAGGTCTATCAGTATAAAACGGTATGCCGCAGTTTTGCAGTTTCTCCACTTTTTTGTCTTAATTTTATTATTTCCATTAAAATATTTGTTATAGTTTTATTTTAATTCTTTAGTCTAAAATATAATACATATAATATTATTTGTTTTTTAATATTATAATAAAACATTATCTCTGTAATTATTTTATTTTAAATATATTTTTGCTTATAATCATTATTTATAATCACATAAGAAAATAATGTAGCTTACAATGAGCTAAGAAATAAAGCTAAATAAAGATAAACTGTGTATTTTAATGCATTTTTTAAGTGTGGCTAAAAATGAGCAAATACGTTTTGCAGTCGTTGTATTTCTGTAGCACAGTGGTCACATACCAAATCATTGTTTCTATTTTCTAATGGTTTGTTATCTGAAGATTTGCCAAACAGTTTTAATTACAGAGTAGGGTGCTTCCTCCTTCCTGAATGCTTTGTATCAATTGAGGCCTTGTTTTGGGTTGAGCCACTTGCTCTCCCTCACAGGAAAGGGGTTAACGGTGGTATACATTACCTCTAATATTTGAGAGCAAGCATTCTCTTATTTCAAAAGAAAACTCGCAGCATGAAAAGAATTCAGCGTGGCAGCGAAGATCGAGCCAATGTGTTATTTATTCCTTCTTTCAAGTTGACTCCTCATCTTGTTTCTGTGCCAGCTGTTGTGGAGACTTTACTGCAACTCATTAACGCGCCCCTCTGCGGAGGTGGGGATAGTGTGGGAGACAGGGGGACTGAGGGAGAGACAGAGAGAGGGATAACGAGTCCTGGTGGGATTTGAAAGGAAAGGGGGGAGTAGGGGAAGAAAAAGAATTGTCCTATTCACAGCGAAGGGGGACAAACAGCTGCTGCTGTGAACCCCGTTTCATATCACCCCCCTCTCGGCTCTCCACTCATAATCTCCAAATTCTTAAGTCCCCTCGCTTGCCGCATTGCCACATGTGAGCGTCTAGCACAACATTCGACGGCCCATTCAGTCCGGACAACAGGCGCAGAATGCCACTCGGGGCAGCGAGTGAGAAAACACTTGTTTCGAATAGTGTAGATGCCATGCCGCATGACGCGTTAATACGCTGGCTGGCTTCTTAACAGCCACGGACAAAAACCTGACGGCGTTTGGAGGGCAGCTTAAATCCTTTTATGCAAAGAGTTTACAAAAGACTCCAAACTTACTATTCAAAACACTTTGTGTGTAAGGAATCAGATCTGCGAACTTTTCAAGCCACAATGAAAAACAATGTGCTTTGAAAATTTTCAGTCAGAAATTTCTAGGAAATAATTCAAATAAATAAATAAATATTTGTGGAAAGTGTGTTTTTAGATTTAGTTTTTCTTTTTTTACCAACAAAATAATACATATATTAATGTAACTATTTATTTTGTGATTTCTAAATTCACTTCTGCGTAACAACGTTGATTTTACTAAAATAAATAAAAAACTAAAATAAATAGATTTTGTCAGACAAAATAGTATTGATTTCAAATTTTTTCAGCAAATATTTTTTTCTTAAACATTCAAATTTCACATTTAATTCAGTGTGTTACTTGCTCTGTCTTTGTAATTATTTTAATGTATAAATATTGAGTTTGTTTTTTTGTAAAATGTAGTCCAATAATTGTTTTTTTTCACAATTTAGAAATATTATTTACACGGCGATACTCAATTGAATTCTAAAGCTACTGTGGTGTTTTTAGCCAACGTTTCACTTTCCAAAATACTGCAGGAATGTGGTTCAGCACGAGGGGCTTTGTCTTCGCATTTTGGACACAACAGGAAGCAGGAAGTGCAAGGCTGACGCGTAGCTTCCTTCCTAAGGCGGCCAATCAAAGCATGCATGGACAGAGAAGGCGAATGTTAGACACACTCTGGAAAGGAGAAACTGGCTCATTCGCCAAAATCGTAGCGAGAGGTCAGAGGCGAACAACGACTTATGGCTTTTGAGGAACGTTGATTACATTTATGCAATACAAACTTCCCAGCAGAGATGCAGAGATGTGTCGGCCGTCTTTCATGGGCCCGTCTCGCTATCTGGCACCGAGAGCCCAGGCCATAAGAGCCTCTGAGTGACTGTTTGTTTATTTTGAGAGTAGCTGGATCTTGCTCGCCGATGACCTACTGGGGTCTGTGAGCCGTGTGGGTTGAGTGGAGCAGTCGGAGCGAAGACTGATGAGAGGGTGACGTTAATGGACGGATGTATGGATGGATGGGTCGACAGAGAAGGGGAAGGAGGGCTGAATGAATGAGTGTTTACATGGCGGCGGGACAGCGCAAACCCCTCCAGGACAAGAGTTTGACAGGGGGGGGTTTCGAATGAGAAAAAGGATAGAAAAACAAAAGGCCTAGTCATTTAAACCTAGGCACGGAGGGGCTTACATGTAGCCCTAGGCAGAGTTGAGTTAAAGTGTGCTGCTCCGCCAGGTGCTGATGGCCAAGTAAAACAAACACCAGAGCAGAGTGAGTGCGGACAGCGACCAGGGGCTCATTTCACAGGGGAAGAGGTTAAATTCAGACAGAGAGCCACTGAGAAAATAAAACACGCACGCATAAGAAAATGAAGATTAAGATGCATGGTGTAATCATAAACATTGGTTTCCTGGAGGTGAAGACAACTTACAGCTCAGCTATATGTGCTGATAGCTCTAACTAATCTTTATACAAACATATATAAAATTAAGTTTATATATTTAATTATATTTATTTATTTTAGTTAGTTATATATATGTGACCCTGGACCACAAAACCAGTCATAAGTGATGTTATTTTTACATCATCTAAAAACTGAATAAATAAGCTTTCCATTGATAGGATTTGTTAGGATAGGACAATATTTGGTCGAGATACAACTATTTGAAAATCTGGAATCTGAGGGTGCAAAAAATCTAAATACTGATAAAATCGCCTTTAAAGTTGTCCAAATGAAGTTCTTAGCAATACTTATTACTAATCAAAAATTAAGTTTTGATATATTTATGCTAGGAAATTTACAAAATATCTTAATGGAACATGATCCTTACTTAATATCCTAATGATTTTTGGCCATAAAAGAAACATTTATAATTTTAATCCATACAGTGTTTTTTTGGCTATTGCTACAAATATACCCCAGCGACATAGACTAGTTTTGTGGTCCAGGGTCACACACACACACACACACACACACACACGCATCTATGATATAATATTATATTGTTAGAAATATAAAAATATATATTAAAATTTATAATAAATATATAAACAATTATTTATAATAATATTTATAACATCTAAACTTGGTGTTTAGCTGCTGTGGTGTTGATACACTCACCCATCAACACCTGGTGGAGCAGCACACTAATATATATATAATATATATTCATTTAATTTTTTTATATTTAATAAATAAATAAATTAGGGATGGGCATTTTTGCTCTTTTTTCTCATTTCGATCATCAATAGGTTTCAAAAACGATTTATTGAGTCCTCGGTGGGTGGGGGCATGGCCGTAATGGAAATGTAGAAATATATAACATAGACGTAACATTAGAACGTGTATCTGCAGAAAGAATGCAAATAATGCCAGTGAACATATTCAGTTACAAGCGCAAGGAAAGCAGATAGAATTTACTATAGATCACATTCTATAAAGTTCTAATTATAATTCTATGTTTATGAAATGCCAGTGAACTTAAGTTACACGCTATAGCGAGAGAGAGAGAGAGAGAGAGAGAGAGAGAGAGAGAGAGAGAGAGAGAGAGAGAGAGAGAGAGAGAGAGAGAGTGCTCCTGCCGTGATGCTCTTTCATAACAGCGCGCTGCGGGCAAGGAATTTACTATAGATTTCACATTCTATGAAGTTCTCATTATAATGCTGTGTTTATGGCAGATTTGTGCTCTATTTTCATCTACATTATCAAGTGATTTCTAAAATCTCCTGCGCATTTTCAAAGCCATACGAAGTACGAAAACAATTGAAATTGAAGTATGCCTGTTGAATAAATTTTACGAAAAAAGCACTGCTGCATTATTGTAACATCAGTATTTTTTAAGGCATATAAAAGCAATATGACCGTTTCAAATAACTCAGTCAATATCGGGCAATGCATTTGAGCATGAAACTATAACACTGGTAATGTGCAGTAGAGGTCTGCGTGGGACTGTATTTAAGTCCCGCTCCCGCAAGGTTATATCCCGCACCCACCTGCTCCCGCTATATATTCACTGTTTGTTCACCTGCTGTCCGTTTTGAATAATTTTCTTCCCGACCCGACCGTTCCCGCTAAATATAGATCTCGTTTCCAAATCTCACATTTAAATTTCCTCTACTGAAAGAAAGAGAGATAGGCTAACAAATAAAAGTGTAGTCTGCACAAAATTTGTATTTGTTATTTTATTCATCTTGTCAAGAATCTTGAATTTATTGACTTTTATTTGAATTTATATAATTAGCCTATCTTAAGGCACAAAATTCGTTTAACATTTTAGGAAAAAAGTGTTACAGAGAAAATAAAAATGTACAAAAAAAATTATAATTTTTTTTATTCGTCTTGTCAGGATACAATTCGTTTAACGTTTACATAGGAAAAAGTGTCAATTAAAATGTAGGTTGTTCAAAAATAGCCTATTAGCTATTTTATTCGCCTTGTCAAAATATTACATTCGTTTGCCCTTTTTCTGTGAAAGTGTCGCAGAGAAAAATAAATAAATATATACGACATCTGTCATTTATAATTTCTAAGCAACATATAAACAAACCCGAGTTGAACGTCCTTCAAGGACAGCACATCCACACTTTTCTCCATCCTTATTCTGCTCTGTCACTGATCGACAACCTGCCTGTTCTGTCTGAGGGCCGTATATTTACTATCGGTACAGCCTGGCTCTGAGAACCGTTATGCACTTGCAGCGGGCATAGACCCCGCAAATAAAACTCTTGACGAAGCACTGTTCATGCGTGCAGTGCATGCATAACAGTCCAGAGTGCAGGCTGTACCAGTGGTCTATAAGAATAAAGCGCAGATATACTGTTCTGAATCTACGTCGGGAACAGGATATTGTTAGACCGCCTGCTTGTTCAAATTACACCAGAGTTACCGACCGCTACCGCCTTTTATTCAAGAATTTAATCCCGCGGCACAAGAAAGCCACAGGAATACAGACCTCTAATATGCAGC
This sequence comes from Ptychobarbus kaznakovi, assembly GCA_027422405.1. NCBI lineage: Eukaryota > Metazoa > Chordata > Actinopteri > Cypriniformes > Cyprinidae > Ptychobarbus > Ptychobarbus kaznakovi. The sequence goes on along the minus strand of CM049794.1, from coordinate 10,883,789 downwards.
GCATTCAGGATGTTAATAAATGTTAATATCCAAATGCATCCTATATTAGATTAATCGGATATGTATGTATAACCCAGACATCACTACGTGACTTCAAAGCCAAGCTTCTCTCATGTCTATATTTTGGACTGCAAGCTGTGGCACGCTAAACAATCAGAGCTCAGGGTGCTGCCTAAAAGTGCTGCATTAACCAATCAGAAAAAATAAATAAATACATCCACAATCATCGTTTTCATGATCGATCATCGCTTTCATGGCCGAGTACTTGAGTACTCGATCGTTGTTGCACATCCCTAAAATAAATCAGCATTTTTTAACGGATGCACAATATATAAAAAAAATGAAATCAGGTTTCGGCCTATTGTAGTGATTTTGAATTCATCATATCAGTCAAGAGTCAATATTGAAAATTCTAATGCCAAGTTCACATTGCACGATTTTAGCACGATCTTTCACACGCCGACAGGTTTTGATAAATCGCCGACAAATGCCCGACATCGGAGGTAAATCGGTGCTCGTTCACGCGAGTGACAATCGCACAGTGTGAATTATCAAAGACGCCATCTGAGGGAATCGCTGATGCGTCGCCGACACCCGTGAAATATTTGGCATGCTAAATATCCGGAGCTGTCGGCGATTCACAATCCTGCTGTGTGAATGAGCTCTGACTGAAAACTACATCAGTGATTACCTACAGCCAATGAGAGAGCAAGATACAGGGAAGCTGGAAGATCGGGGAGGACTTTTTTTTTTTTTTACAAAGCCATTTACAAACAACGTGCATACATTTTGGCATTAGAATATACAGATCAGGTAGGCTACATGAAGATGAAGAAGGGGCAAGGGGTTTTCCTGTAAAAAATATTCTTCTATAAAGGACAAAAGATGTATTGCATTTTTATTTTTCATCACTTTTATAGGCTTTAAGAAATAAACTTGTTATAAAATGCACAACACGTTGGTTTCACTTACAAGTAGGCTACTTAGATTTGTGTATATAAAAATTTCCCAGCAAAAGTATGTTTGTTAACAAGTCATCTTTATAATTATTGTGTGTTCAGGGAGGACTTATAGACCAAAATATCAGCGTGATCTTGCGTTATTTCCTTCACTTCTTGTGTGCGTTTGGCTGTAGTTTGCGGAGCAGACAGGGTTGTCGGCGATTCTTCCTCTTGTAAAGTCATGCAATGTGAAACCTCCTGTCGCCGATCCATCGTGCAATGTGAACACAGCAGCGACTGAATGCTGCCCCAGATTGTCGTGCAGTCTGAAAACAGCAGTGATCCGATGACTTTGAAAATCTTGTAGTGTGAACTCGGCATTAGTTGGATATTTTCTTATTGATCTGTCTATTATTAGAGTTTATGTCTATTTTAGAAGTACTTATTTTTTAAATATATGCATAAATGTAACTAATAATTTTGGGATACCTTAATTCAGTTAACATAACAACATTACACTAACTAAAAACTAAAATCAATAGTTCTGTCAGACAAAATAGTATTGATTTTTACACCACCAGGCATGAAAATAAAATATTAAATAATTAAATAATTTTCAGGTTATCATTATTTGCTAGTGTTTTAGTATCTGTTCATCCCTAAATATTTTTGAAAGGTTTATTCGAACTATTTTTCCAACAAAAATGCATTTTCCACAGAAAAGATCTCTGAAAGGTCATTGGAGTGGTTATTATGGTCAGACGGGACAAAGCCTGAGCTGTGAGTGTGTGTTTGTATGTATGGGGGGGGGGGCAGTGGTGGTAACATGAAGCCAGCAGGGAGGGAATGGTCTCTAGGTGTGGTGAGAGCATTAGTGCAAAGGATTATCAGCCCAATGGAACAGTTGTAAGAGAATTACATCTACGCTTTACAATTCCACTCACTCTTTCATCTAGTCGTTAACAGACACAATAAATGCTCTAATCCCTCTCTTTTCACACTTTTCACTCATTCTAAAGGAAAGAGGGCAAGAGGAAGAGAAGATGATAGCACACAAAAGGACACTGAGAAACACTGAGACTCATCCAGAAGATTTGTTAATTAAGAAAGGAGTTAACTAAGAAACCTAAAAATACTACAAAAACAACAACAAATCTCTCAACTGAATGGGCCCAACCAGTGCTCTGGCCCATACAAAACATCAGCCCATCGTCCAAACTTTGAGATGGCAACATGGTAGGGATGTAACGATTCACTCAACTTGCGATTCGATTTGATTCACGATTTTGATTTCATGATTCGATTCGATTCGCAATTTTATTTGTGCAAAATTACATTTCAGACAAATTATAAATTAAATGTGTCCTTTTATTATTGCTTGGACAAAATGCTGCACGTTTCTTTGTGAAATTGAAATATAACACTAAAATAATATACAAATATAGCACTTTTGTTGTTTTGATTGCTTCTATTGTCCTCATTTGTAAGTCGCTTTGGATAAAAGCGTCTGCTAAATAACAACATTTTAATATAATGTTAATAACAAAACTAAATTGAAATTTTAAAACAAGCCGCAAATCAAATAAATAAGTAACACAAATAAAATAAATCTCTTCATATAAACAAAAGGCTTTGTCTGTGCTCTTTCCATTTAAAATTAGAGGCTACCACTGCATTTTAATCATGATCCAAACAAAGATTAAAGATACATGTGACATGAGCATTTTTTTTATCTAAATAAGAATTCGAAAATTTGGAGCAAAAACAGAATGGTTTTACTTCAGTTTTGTGAAACTATACATAAAAAATATCAGCATGAAACAAACAGCAGACGAGCTGAATGAGACGCAGATACATTCTCTGCCAGCAGGTGGAGCTTAAAGTGTTTCCTTGGTTTGCGGTGTAAACATACATGCTCAGTCTATCAGCTGCTCTGCTGCTCATCAGTTCTCTTTACAGCAGTTCAGTCAATGTACTATTGGAGTAACTGAATAACTCGGGATATTGGTTTTATTTCGACACGGAGGGAGTATCAGGCACGTTTAAAAACTGAATAATTGAGACGCGAACCGTTTCAAACGATTCAGTTCGAGTTGGTTAACTGGTTCGACCGGTTCACTAAGAATATCTAGTTAAATCGAACGATTCGTTCGCGAACCAGACATCACTAGTAAACTAGCAGCGCTGCCCTTATGAACTTTAATATGCATTATACAGAGGCAAGATGAAAATAAAAAATAACATCTAAAGTTTTCTAAAGACAGTCATTTTCCCTCAAACATACATTCATATAAACTCCTACCCCTAATTGAATCGCGATTCGTTTAGCATCTCAACCATTTTGATTCGTCACGTTTGAATCAATTTTCAACTGGCTCGAGGTTAATCGGTACATCCCTACAACACAGATGGGAAAAGTTTGGTTAAGGCCAAAAATGTTAAGCAAAGGCATAAACAAAATTCTTTAATAAGTGGGAAATGAATAAGTGAATGAAGCCAGTGACTGCGAGCGACAATAGAAAACCCTGAGCGGACGAGTTGGAGGGTCACTGAGGATTAGCAGGCCTCCGGTATCCGCTATAGCTTGTCCTGTTTCAGGGGACGCAGAGCTGACATGGAGGCAGGAAACTGCTGATCTCACATACTAGCAGCACAATACACTCAGCACATGCACACAATCCTAAAGTTAACACCTCTCATGTAAAAGCCACAGTGCATATAGAGCGTCAAACCTAAATATTCCACCCCATTGATGGACCGACTATGTCAAAAAGGTACCAAATTATAGATGCAAAAATGGCAGAATTGTACGTGTCCAATTACAAAGGTGGAAAAATCCACACAATTCCCTCCTTATGGTGACTCACTTTATCATTCGCTCACCTCCTCCTACATGGTCGACGCAAACATTTTGAGTTCCAGTGAGCATAGTTTAATGTAATTTGTATGTTTCAGCAGTCATTATCCTGAAATGATCAGAACAACCATGTCATCCACTCTCGTTTCGTTTGATGTTGGCCCATAAGGTTGACAGAGGATCAAAGACGTCAACCAAACCCATTTGGCAGTGCTCCTCATTATCTAAACTTGCCCAGGCAAATGGTACTGCAATGGAAAGAACCGGCAATGAGTTGTTGTGGTTGACTGCTAGTTGAGTAAGATTAAGGATCCCATAGGTGGAGATAAATGGTTTCTGGGGCTTAATAGGTATACAAGAATTAAATAAGGCAAAAGAAGAGGGCATTAGCATCACATAAAGGAGAGAATAATTACACCTCAGGGTACAGATTATCACTGCTTTCATCAACTCTGTTCTGGTGGAATACTGCTGAACTATATTTAGCACAAATTTTAAGCTTGCGCAATTGCTCATATTTTAGCTGAACATCTAATTTTTTACTTTTGTTTACTTGTAGCCCAGCAAACTCCAATATCTCACTTTCAGAGGATTTCTGTATTCCACTTCTGCGCTGTCACCCAATGGTCGAGGTTTTTGAGTGCTCTGTGCACTTTCTCAAGCAAGGAATTCCAAAATTCCACAACCTTTTGACCATACACGTACATGTATGTGAGTCAGAGCTAACGTTTATTTAAAATGCTTTTGCATGTAAACTAGGGATGGCCTAAAAGCATCTATTTGTCTCTGGGAGACAGATGGGATAAGCAAAGCTGTTTATTTACAAGACACTATTTGAAATTTCCCAGAAGAGCTTCAACAGTGTTTGCAGGGCCGTGTGAAAGTGGATGTTTAAACATTTAATACATGTCACTTCCAAGACCTGCAGTCAAGGCCAAAAATAACATATTGTCATTGGAACAGCCAATGACAATAAATATAAACCATGCCTAGTTGGTTTAATTTGGGAAAACTCTAGGGATCACGATCAGTTTGAGAGAGGGTAAAAAGGTGGGAAACTAAGAACAAGAAAGCAAGCAAGAAAAGAAAAGACCAGAGTAACAGGACAGGAAGAAGATCCATCCAAAACCAGTACTTTTGGCTCTTGAGGACACACACCCAAGTCAATTACTACCCAGCCAGTCACTCACCACACATTAAACACACAAAACTCTACCTTGGTCACCCATAACTCTAGGCTTAAGATGTTCCAGTGCAGGAAAAGCCTTATTTACAGTAAAGCATAAGGATTTTTCTACTGAACTATAATGCAACTATGAAAGATTCAAGACCATCCGGCTTCCTCAGTGTCTTGTTTTTCCTATAGATCAACAATATGGAGGCCAATAGCACTTTGAAACGTTCCAGAAACTATAGCTGTCCAACTTTGGCAACCTCGGTTTACTGCGAGTGACAGGGTGTGGGCATGAATTCCTAGTGCAGTCTAGCACAGGTCAGGCAGCACATCTTTGTATGGTCAACAAAGGTATGCACTCTTTTATTCATTATGACTGAGAAAGGGTGTGTTTTATTAGTGGAAAACTGTGTAAGGGTCAATACTGATTAAACCACAGTGCTGCTGCATGTCTGATATTTATATTGTTAAGAACTCTCACCACCACAGGACAGTTTGCCATCCGTTTCAGAGAATGAATGGTTCACTGACCCCACCCACGCATTTACCCATAGTCCCCTGATCTGGCTATTCGACAATGATTGCTTTTAATCAACAGTACATCCATCAACGTGAGTCAGCTCTGGCCTGGAGCTCTCCTCAGGGAATTCTTCAGGCCGGCAGGAGTTGGGAAGGCTCCTTAATAAACCTAGCAGGAATGCATCAGCCGAGTGGAAAAGGGGGGGTCTGCAGAGGGGGGTTTGTCTCTGAACACAGCACTACATTGTTCTGCTACCTTTACATTCCATTCTCCACCTTTCCACTACAATCTCCTCCCTCTCCAAAGTCTGACACTTTAACTTTTCCCATTCTAAACCATGCACACACACCTGTTCCCACAATTCCTGGACCATGAAACAAGGAATGTACAAGAACCAAAAAAAATGCATGCGCAGGAGCTTGTCAACTGTAATGTGTAACCACTAAAATTAAGAAATTGTAACCCAGATGCCCTCTTTGAAACTTTGCTATCATTTGTTTTACTTGCCTGTATTTTTTCAAGTTGCTGCATGTGGCTAAATTGTGGAAATATGTTAAAGTGTTGAGGTTAGAGGACGTTTAAAACTGAATTATTCTAATCAAGTCCCAACATGCCAGTGCTCTCATTTCCACAGTCACAAAGCACTTTAGGACTGTCACATGGCTTATCTTGCTCTGGTGTGGTAGGGATAAGAACACAAGAGGAGAAAAAAAACAGGTGACTGCGACATACGCCTAATAAAAAGAGAAATTGTCACATCCTCAATGCAAGATTTAAAGCTGTCATTGAAACGTTCTGCCTAAAGCACAATAGGTTTGCAAAAGTCGTTGACGTCTGAACTTGTGTTTTAAAGAATGCTGGGGGTTATGGGAGTCAAACGCACAGTGAAGAAGAGCAAACAGGTTTCAAAGCACTTGAAATTTTAAGAGTGACAGCATGAACAAAATGGCTGATGAGCAACTTAAAATGTGTCAAATACAGTGTGTAGAAAGCATGCTATATTTTATAGAGGTATAAAGAACAAAAATGATCTCTCTCTCTATTTATATATATATATATATACACACACACACACACACACACATACATACATCTGTATATATAGGCAAACATTATTTCCTGTGTTCCTGTGGCTCAGTGGTAGAGCATAGCGTTAACAGCACAAAAGGTTGTGGGTTCAATTCCCAGGGAACACACATACTGATAAAATAATGTATAGCCTGAATACACTGTAAGTCACTTTGGATAAAAGTGTCTGCAAAATGCATAAAATGTAAAAAAAAATTCAGCAAGCAACTTAAAAAGTGAACAATATAGCGTTTGAAACGTATGCTACATTATATAAAAACGAGTAATAAGAGTCATTAAAGAAAAATAAAAAAAAATACTTTTTCTAATATTTCTTATAGTATTTCTTATATACAGTGCTGAAAAATAATCACAAGCCACACACACATATATGGTAAAGATAGACAAAATTCACAATAATAAAAAAACATTTTTGTAAAATAACACAGTAATTTATATAATGTTATACTACAACTGAATCTCAATCTATGTGGAAGTCTAGTCAATATTCAAATTTCTGACCCAAACCAGAAATCTTAAGTGACAACAGCTGCTGGACTCAGCTTGTGGAAACCAAACAAAGAAACGTATGTCTTACCTTGGCATGCATCGTTGATGGCTTCGAACCCGGGTCTGCACTGGCATTGGCTCACAGGTACCACCCATTCCCCATCCGTGGTGCAATAAATGCGAGGTTGGTCCTCGCTTACAGCATTTGAGACGCAACTTCCAGCCACCTCCCGTAGGGCTTGATTCTCTCCCCCTGCCACGGTCTCAGGGAACACTGCCAAGCTCTTCACTGTTGCTGGACATTTTTTATAGTAAACCCTGACAGAGTAGATGGCAACGCAGGCCCCAATGTCCTGGAAGGCCAAGTAGAAGCCCTTGCGAGAAAGACTATCCACTACTTTTGTCTCAATGTTCAACTTCATCTCCCCAAGGCTGGATATTTCATCCGGAGCAATGGTGGCAACTTTGCGGAACAGGCCTTTGCGGAAAGCAGTGCCAATGTCCGCGTCTGCCTCAGAGGCATACAAGTTAAAGGTCTCCTTGCAGATAAGCGAGTCTGCTTTGAAAGAGTTGCAATCACGGACTACAAATCGCAGCTCCACGAAGACCCGAGAGGCGGTGGGGTGGCGCTGGATGAATGTAGTACGAAGCCAGTTGTCTTGTTCTCGTTCCTCCACATTACATATATAATAGTTATACAACAGAGAGCCGTTCACAGCCCGCTGGCCTATCTCCCACTGCAACGTGAAATAAAAAAAATGGATGTTAGCAAGAAAGTCAAAACCAAGATTGTGGAAAAAAAATTGAAAGAAAAGATGCCAGCGAATGCTGAAGACAAAAATAACACGAAATGTCCTGACTGTGGAATTTTAAGTAGTAGTGAGGATGCTGGTCAATTACCCACCAACTTCTGGCAAGGAACAATGCAGCAGTCTTTCTGTTGCATGACTGATGTAATGTGCTGTAACATATCTGTTCACATGCAGTGTGCATGTGTGTTCTGAGCTCTTATTTCATGTGCACCGTGATATTAATTACAGGAGAGGTGCATTGTTTTCGTAGTGTGTGGCATGGCAGTAAAACGAATGCTTCCATATAAAAGGAACTTTGTGGTTTAAAGCATTGCATACATTTGAAAGATATTGAACTCTTTAAATAAACAGCAACTCATTAAGAATGCAGTTAACTTTCTATAAAGTTGAACATGCTGACACCTAGTTCACATTCTTAATTTATCAGCTTTTTCCATGAGTGTCTGAAGGAAAATGCTTTAGGTTTAATTACTTTGCGTGCATTTGCTTTTTCCACGTTTTAAGGAAACTTAACAAGTCTGTACATGCCATCCCAGATCATTCCCTGCTGGAAAACCCAGTAGCTCTTTTGGAACATGGTTTTAAAATACACTAGCTGATCTAACCTTGTCACCCAGCTATCATTCCTTAATTTCCAGCTTGAATACCCTAAGAAACTATGACCAGTAGCCTACGGTTCGTTTGCTTGTCCAAATTGGTCTACACCAGTTATAAACCAGCTACCATGCTATAAAGCACATCCTTTTGATTTCAAAACCAATTACGCTTCTAAATTCTTGTTAACATTTTAGCTTCAGCTCACGTCACAAAAACACCACATGCTCCAACCTTTAAAAGTTAATTACACCCTCGGTTTTACAGTCGCTAACACGGGGCTTTAAAATCGCACGTGACTACAAGTGTTCAGCAGGCAAAGTATGTGCAATCCTCTAAACTTCTCCAGGAACGTTTTGAGGGTTATGTCTGCATTAGGTTATACGTGTCCATTAAGTAAAAACCTGTTCATTCAAAAAAATTACAAACAAATGAAAAGAAATACAGCTCATAACTGAAGGTTCTTACAGTAGAAGCTACAGTAAACTCACCCCGTGCTCAACTGGCGATGTCAACCAACCCAACTCTGCTCCCGAAGCCACCATATCCAGCAGCACCTCTGTGACAATAACGCAAAAATATCATGTATTCAATATTTTTTGTCAGATACACAGCAGCAGTAATTGATAAAGCAACAATAAAGTAAATACATACACGAATACCTGGTTCCTACTAGAAACAAACGTGGAAATGATGTAGCCTATGCTGAAACTATTACTAATTCAAATAATAATAACTGAATAATTAAAAAAGTTCATAATAGAAAGACTCGTTGCAAAGTCCGGTCAGTAACCTATGTTTATTGTTTCACTCTTCGCTTATAAATTTACTTCACTAGAATATTACGTTCGCGTGAGATAGGCTATATATGCGACATGATATTTAGATATAAAACGGCCTATTAAAGACATATACTACATTTTAAACAATTTCAACAAATCGAGGTAGCCTATTCAAACTTACAATTAAATTGAACGCACAAACTTGCACCGGATCGACGAAACCAGTAGCTATTAAATATCACTTATTTCTCACACAGGTTGATTTAACACTATGCAAAACATTGCAACCATGTAAATGATTTCCATGGCGACGTTTAGTTTGATATCCACGCCACAATACAACGCTTTAAAATAGTTTAAACCTTGTGTGTGAGAACCTGTGAGAAGTTGAAAGTTTGAAAGAATAAATTCCACATACCTTCCTTTTTCTGAAGAGAAATGAATACAAAGTTCATAAATACATTGAGAAATAAAAACCGCTTAATCCGTCTGTAATCCATGTTGTGTTCGGAGTGGACAGAGATGTTGGCTGCTCCACGCTCAGTCCAGTTGCGCTCTCGACAGACTCATTGAGAAACGCCGAGCTTCATGAACCCCGCCCGCTGGAATGTGATCGACGTCTTTATGGGAAGGAGGTGGTCATGAGCATTGACATGTATGAGTTCCGTGCTGGGACCCCGCCCCTGGCCTTTCTTTCAGCGTGTAGCTTACCTGTCAAATTTACAGTAGGATATACCAATTGTTTTACTTTTGAGACAAATAGATGTAGCCTATCTCCCCTTTAAATGAGGGGTTTTGTCGTCAAAGATCCTGATTTTCTCAGCAGTAGCCTAACAATTAAAACCATACAACAAATGTTATAATTTTTACATTATATTTTGAACTGATATCCAATGCACTGTAGTAATAAACTATTAAAGTAGCCTAAATTTGGTCTTATAACATTTATTTTTCATTTATGTCATGTTTATTGTTTAAAAAAAGCAAAATCAGTGTTTTGTGTTCTCACTTTCAGTTCAAACGAAAAACATTTTCTTTTTGAAAAATTAGGGCGTATGAATGATGACAGACACTATATTTTTGGGTGAACTATGCTTTTAAAGTATGGCATGTTGTGCGACCAGGGTTATTACTTTTAACTAAAACTAAAACATAACCATTTTACTTGAATTAAAATTAAAAATAATAATTTGTAACTTATCTAAATAGGCTACTTTTTTTTCTTTTTGTGCTAAATATCTAAACCTAATATAAAATTTAGATCTTAAAAATTATGAAAACATAACAAAATGATCAATACATTAACTAAAATTAAAATGATAATGAATTTTTTTATAAAAAAACAATTTTCAAATATTAATTAAAATTATAATATTATAATATCAATCACATTAAAATACACAATGTTAAATTTATTTTATGTTTACTGATAAAAAAAATGTATAATCAAAGATGCCACTTGGTTGGAAAATGTATCAACAGTGAGCAAAACTGGTAAGAGCTTGAGTACAATACTTAAATCATGACAAAAGTGTCCCATAGCAACTCTTAGGAATTTAGGAGTCAAGCTCCCTGTGTTTGAGACCCCTACTTAACTGCTCCACTGACAGCCACACAGTGAAGTCACCAACAAAAAGTGCTCAAGTGAAAGGATTTATTTGACAGAGAGCATTTTACGACAGTCAGCCCACTTTCAGTTCAAAATTACTCAAACTTGTTTTTCAAACCATCTTTCTTACTGAAATGTACTACCAAAATGCTGAAAATTATGTGCAACCCCTGTTTGTTGAGTTCATTGCTCTTGCCAAAAAAAAATCCACTTTCCACACCTCTGACGACACCATACCCACAAAATCTTTCACACCAGGGGCTGCTCCCAACATTTCAGAGATTTTTTTGGTTAACAATGCCATCTCCTTAACTTTCCACACCACTATTCTCACCTCACACCCTTGTTTCACACATCCATATGAACTTAAGAGATGGATCTAAAAAAGATATGTATCATTAAAAAGTATCTACTCTTGCACAAACATCATTCTTGATAGATTTTACAACACATTTTGGAATTTAATTATTTGTATTAAATGTTAAGGCCTTTATGTGAATGATGACAGCAGTGTTCTTTTTTGTATTCTTTGTGAGTACATCATGTTCTTACATTAGAGCACTTTGAGAATAGAAAATTTAAAGCACTTGGACTATAGATACCAAGGTGGCAATAACATTGTAAATCTTGAAACTTAAGTCATGAATGGATGAAGAGTGGTTTGAAAGTATGGGGGAAGTTGTGAAGGCAGTGCTGTTAAGGACAGGTGGTAGTCCACTCAAACAGCAGGTCTTTTGTTACTTAGCCCATCAACATACAGCAGCAAGTGTTGCTCAAAGACGCATGTGTGAGCTAATGTATATCTCAGTCAATCACCTCTAAAATACTGGGGCTTCCTGCTCTTAAAGGGACAGTTCACCCAATAATGAAAAATCTGCAATCATTTACTCACCCTTGTATCATTTCAAACCTGTAGGACTTCCTTTCCTCTGGAGAAGACAAAAGAAGTTCATTTTTATGAACGAAAAACACTTTTTATGAAGAAGAATGGGGGTATGTAATTTGACACAATCTTAATTTTGGGGTTAATTATACCTTTAAAGTCTGGCTAATGTATAAATCATGGACAGGGTTATTACTGTTAACTAAAACTAAAATTATAAAAATTTTACTTGAAATAAAACAAATGTTACTAAAAAATAAAATATAAAACAAAATAATTTATTTCAGCTAGTTGACAAAGCAAAATTCATGTATTTTGTTTAGTTTAACTGATTAAAATACAACTAAAATACTGACAACAACTAAAAAAAACTGAAACATGAAATAAAATGACAAAATATTTTGCTCAAATATGTAATTTAATAATAACAATAATAAGTATAAGTAAGTAATAGTAAGTAATAATAAGTAGTTGTATATAAAAATGTCAAAAACAACAAAAATACTAAACATTATTGAAAATCCAAATAATAATAGAAAATCTTAATATAAAAAACTGATATGATGTAATAGTATATCAATCAGCTTAAATAACATGGGATATCTTAATAAATGGAAATGTTTAATGAATATTCCACTGAAACGGTCAATGAATATGGCTTTCAGTTTGTTGTGGTAATGATTGAATTGGTATTGACACACTGTGTGTAATCACATGATAAGAGTCATTAGTGTCAAAAGTTCAAGAAGATTTTTTTATTACGACACAAAGTGCTTGGTAGAATATTTACTTCGATCACGGTCAGAGTTCATTTTACTGTAAGATCACAGACTATGGGCCACAATTCTGAAAGACGCTCAGAGCAGAAGACCACACACAGCTGAGCCACATGAAGGGGCTTAAACAAGGGTTTCGCTTGGGAACCATCACCACAGAAAGTTTATGATGCGACTTCAGCGATAACATACGTAATCATAAAACAGTGCATTCGAATGAGGACAACTTCGTAGGGCACTAAACATTAGGTGTGGTCACGTTTGTGCTTAATGACAGACAGAATTAGGCAGAGAGAGAGATCAATGATAGTTTGTTTGGCTGAATTGGAGTGAGAGTCGTCACTAGTATCTATAGCTCACATACATTCAACACTTTAAATGTCGTTTCAGCATCTCGGTTGAGCTGCACTGTAGACTCTACCGTATGGGGTTGCAGATGGAGATAATAATGGGAATAGAGGAGATGCCACTGCGGCCCTAACCCTAAAATTACTGCAAGACTGTGTGGTCGGTAGAAAGAGACATAAAGAGAAATTCCACTCCACTGACCGATTTTCCAACGCTTCAGCATCTCTGAAATGCTGCCCGGTCTGTTGATTTAGATTAAGGGGGCTGGAGATGGGGTCTTCACTCTTTCCTTTGCATCACAACTTCTTCATGGATCATATGTTTATTTTCATTTGTATAGAGAGAGAGTCACAACTGTGTAATCAAGAAAATGAAATTATTATCACTACCACTTTGAGGAAATCAGGTTAAATTAAAGCAATAAACCATGAGAGATTGTGCATTACAGTGATTTTACACAAAACGGAGTGCCTCTTAACCATAAAACTCTCTTAACCATAAAATAAATCACCCAAACACACAGACTCGTGTGGCTTGCTTAAAAAAAATGGTGGTAACAGCACTACATAAACACCAGTGTTCAATAGAGAGCTGCATACAGTAAACAGTCCCTAGTGAGAAATACTAATACTAAAATGTATTTTAAATCATGCTAAGTATACTACAAATACATATGCATATTTGTGTGCTTTACAAAAATACCCTGCAATTGTACTTCTAGTATACTAAACTGGTATAGGCCTACTTAAAGTCTGCTAAAATGCAACAACTGATTTTGTACTTCATGCACTTTAATAGTGCGGAAGTAGGGCTGAAGTCCAACTAAAGATATGCGGAAGTATATTTGGTTGTACTAAAGTGGAACTATTGCAAGTATACTTCAGCTACACTTTAAATATCTTGCATTTAAAGACCGATATTATTCAATGATCATACAATCCTCATCAATAGGGATATTTAAACACATTTAGGCTTAATATTAAGAATTGTGCACATAATAGTACTACAAATTAAGTGTAATTATAATTTTATTTCATTTTTATGTCTCAAGCGATATGTCAGTACTATACTTAGTATGAAATAAATGTATTTTAAATATATTACTTTTTACTTGTGTTCACAAGTAAAATAACTTTTTTTTGCTTTTAGATTTAGTCATTTTGCAGACGCTTTTATCCAAAGTGACTTACAATTGGGGAATACATAAAGCGATTAATCTTGAAGAGGCAAACAGACAGAGGAAGTGCTCGTAACACCAAGTCTCAGACATTGATCAAATAAGTACAAGCTAGCAAGAGAAGGAGAGATAGATAAAGAGAAAGATGAAGATATAGAAAAAGTTGATGTAAAGTAGCAATTTGGTCATACACTGTAGATACACTAAAAATATTTTACAAAGCTGTACATAAAACAAATATTGGTCTGTTTAATTCAATTTGTTACTTGCCATTCATTTCCTTCCTGTTTCTATACACCATTTGTGTGTGTGTGTGTGTGTGTGTGTGTGTGTGTGTGTGTGTGTGTGTGTGTGTGTGTGTGTGTGTGTGTGTGTGTGTGTGTGTGTGTGTGTGTGTGTGTGTGTGTGTGTGTGTGTGTGTGTGTGTGTGTGTGTGTGTGTGTGTGTGTGTGTGTGTGTGTGTGTGTGTGTGTGTGTGTGTGTGTGTGTGTGTGTGTGTGTGTGTGTGTGTGTGTGTGTGTGTGTGTGTGTGTGTGTGTGTGTGTGTGTGTGTGTGTGTGTGTGTGTGTGTGTGTGTGTGTGTGTGTGTGTGTGTGTGTGTGTGTGTGTGTGTGTGTGTGTGTGTGTGTGTGTGTGTGTGTGTGTGTGTGTGTGTGTGTAATTTGCCCAAAAATTCTGTCATCATTTACTAACTTTTATGTCATCCTTAAGGGTTTTATTTTTCTTCTGTGGAACACAAAAGAAGGTTGTTGTTTTTTTACATATATATATATCAATGGTAACCAAAATTGTTTGGTTTTAAAATATGGTTTAGTTTGTAAAATATCTTCTATGTTTCACAGAAGAAAGTATGTCATGCTGGTTTGGAACGACATTAAGGTGAGTGAATGACCAAAGAATTTTCATTTTGGGGTGAACTATCCCTTTGATATAAAATGTGCTGTCACATATATAGTCATTTCCCAACTTTGAATCTTTCTTATCCAATCTGAATTGAGAGTCAGAAACAGTGTTGGGGAAAGTTACTTTTAAAAGTAATGCATTACAATATTGTGTTACTCCCGAAAAAAGTTACTAATTACGTTACTTTTGCGCTACTTTCGCGTTACTTTTTAAATATGAGCAGGGCTTGATTGTTTGTTTTTTATATAAGAAGTTCTATTTATAGCAAATGTAAAAGCCCTTTCACACCAAAAAGTGTAATGAATAAACCTCAGGCTGAAGGAAAGTAATTCACGTCTGTACAGTAGAACACAGGAGAAGATTCAACACTCTTCAGCAATTAAAAAGCAATCAAGCACAATTGTTAATGTAAAGTCATTTTTGCTTATTAGTATGGTTGAACTGGATCATCAAAGGTCAGCAGCAAACACATTGGTTAGTAAAATTAGATTAGATATATTTGTGTTGCTTAACATATTTAATTATTGCAGGTTTGCGTCATATTCTGAGTTTGCATTTCACTGTTTTAATTATTTTTAATGAATACTGAATCAGTTTTTTGCGAGTGGGATGAATTAATACACATTCACATTTAGTCTAGATTAGAACTACAGTAAGATCATGTTCACACAGCGCACTGTCAGGCAATAAATGGGAAAAAAGGTAACTGGCGTTTTTAAAAAGTAACTCAGATATTTTCTTGTAAATTAAAAAGTAATGCGTTACTTTACTAGTTACTTGAAAAAAGTAATATTATTACGTAATTTGCGTTACTTGTAATACGCTACCCCAACACTGGTCAGAAATATGCATTTTATATTTCACAATACAGGACAGTTACAGCAGATAGATAACCTGATGCAACATTCCTGTGGATTACAGCAATTTTTGCGCTTGGTATCCTAAATCTCATTTATAATTTCACTGACACACCCCGACACAAACGGACCAAAGAATCGAAACCGGCAGTGAAACGAGCAGCCACGGTTAGCCGGGCAATCATGTGATCATCAGACAACATAAAGCAGCGCATTTTCACTTGAATGAATAAATGCTCTCTGGGCACCAAGGGCCTTTGAGAACAACATTCCAATGCTCTGACTTGGAACACAACAAACCTCCTGTTTAATTAGATATGCTCAAAGATCAAGACACAAGACCAGCAGAAGGGATGTTCTAGATGTTCATTGGAGGTGAATGACCTTGTCACTTGAGAATTCATCCTCCAACAAAGTTATCTCTTCGAGGAAACTGTATGTGCGTGAGATGGAGTGATTGTGAATACAAATAGCGTTTACTTCACTCTGACAGAGTTGGCATAAATCACACCATGGCTTACTTACTGTATTAATGCCAGTCTTGTAGAATGGCCACCTGTTGATTCAGTGCTCACGACCCACCCAACATTGAGTGTGTTCAGTCATGCATCACATCAGATGAGCCTGGCAGCAGAAAGAGATAGAGCAGAAAATAATATGCACTGTGTGTTCTAACTGCGTGATTGAATTCTGAGCGAGTTTGTGTGCACTTGGGGCCGGCTAATGGGTTACAGCTTCACTGCTCTGTATTAAGTGAGCAGACGGCAATAAGGCACCTGTTCCAGCAGTCTGAGCCCCAGGAGGTTAACATTGGTTTATTGGGGTAGGCATTAGGAACGTCAGGCATGCCACCCCCCCCCACA
The DNA here is from genome assembly GCA_027422405.1 of Ptychobarbus kaznakovi. NCBI lineage: Eukaryota > Metazoa > Chordata > Actinopteri > Cypriniformes > Cyprinidae > Ptychobarbus > Ptychobarbus kaznakovi. The sequence goes on along the minus strand of CM049794.1, from coordinate 10,867,115 downwards.
CACACAACCAGCTGACTGGCCCTTTCTTCATCCCTCGCTCTACAAAGAGGCCACAGCCAAGAGAAAGTGGAAGGCAGCTGTGTAAATTACTGACGAAGGGGGAAACTCATAATGTAGTGGTATCACATAAGGAAAAGGAGGAAAGAGGAGGATCAAAGTGGAGATTAGTCAAAAACGAGATAAAAAAGGATCACAACAGATGGAAATGTGTTATTCGCTTGATAAGAATGAGGGACCCTAAATTTTGGAAGTAGCAGCTCAAGGATAATTTGTTGCACGGTTATGTGGGACATAGAAGTTTCATTATCAGTGGAAAGATAACAATCGAAACCAATGAGAGACTGTTTGGGTGTAGCAAAGAACAGTGTAGGGTGTCGTGCAAGAAGCTGAAACAAAAACTGCAATCCAGTTTTCTGGGATGCTTTTAAATGTCAGTGATATATAAATAAAAGATATACAGAAAGATAAAGAAAATGTAAAATCGTTTAAAAATCATGTAAATGTATTCACGTTGCTTTTATATGGCTTTGAAAATGTTTTATACCATTTTCAAGAAAGATTTAATTTAATGATTCTAAAAAATGGTCACGTGTATTAACCATCAAACAAAAAATTATTTTCTTATATGTACTACTGAGTCCATTAGTCAATCTTCTTCATTATTTAAACATAATAATAATAATTCTAAAGTAAAAACTATTTTTGTTTTACAAATATCTTGAATTATTCATTATATAAACAAAACCTTTAGGGAGTCACCCATGACATTCCCAAAAATGTTTATATATATATATATATATATATATATATATACAAACACATCATAATTGAAAAGGTGTATTAATTGTTTGAATGAACTGCATTTTAAATAAAGGTTAAAGTTGAATAAATCAATAAGTAGTTCCAAAAATAAATAAATAAACTGACCCTAAAACTGGTCCTAAGTAAATAAATTCACTGACCCAAAAAGTCAGATGACGTTGACAGCTGGGCAGGCTTGTGAAAGAAAGCTCCTCTATTTTGACAGGCAAATAGTGGTTTGGAATTGAAGGCTGCAAATCATTTCCTCATTTGCTGACAGATGTCACATCTTACACGCTGCTGTGAATCCGTGACCCATCATCTTCTCATGGGGGGCTTTAAGTGAGGTACGAGAACATGTCTGTCCTTGCTGGCCTGACTTAAACACCACCCTCAGAATGATTCACCAGATGACAGCAGCCCTCTTCAATTTAAGCACATTGGCACATGGTGACCATTTAAAGATGCAGACGCTCTCTTTCCCAACACCCTCCCATCAAGTACACACATAAATCCACAGGTGAACAAAACAAACACTGTTTACTACAACCATTAAACACTAATAAAGCACACTTCAATATTATTTAATGAATTAATACTCTATTAAATTATCTTGAATTAGTTTGAACAGTCCCACAGTGTCCACATTCAGACAGCTCTATTGTGAATATTGGTTATGATGATTCAGAACTCTGAATTAATTAAAAACATTTCAAATGTGTTTTACCAAATTCTCAATGAACATGATTATGCAGACTGTCAAATGTATGGAGCTGAAGAAAGCATGTCATATTACAGAAGCTGTCCCTTTCTCTTATGAGTGCTTTAGGCAATGGTACGGTACATGTGACGGTTAAATTGGTGCCAGTCCTGTAGCATTCCTATACTGCATCTCACTTCCTCTTTTCCATGCCCTATTTCTCTCTCTCAGCTCCGTCTGCTTGCTCTTACATGCCCCTAAAGTTCCACCTTAACCACAAATAAATCAGGTGTGTTGGTAGGGTGTGTGTGAGAGACTTCCAACAGGCAGGAACAACTTATGCAATCCGAAATGATGCATTGAAGTCCTACATATATGATTCTTTCAAGACCACACATGCCCACTGCACCCGAACAGCAAGTGTCATTTTAAAGAGGATCTCTATTTCTCATGTTATTTATTTCTTTTAATTTCTATTTAAAAATGTGTCCATGAACAGTTACTAATTTTAGTCAATGAACTGCTATGTCTCCATACATATCAGGGGCAGTTCCTCAAAGGAGGCAAGGGAGGCAGTGCCTCCTCAAAAAAATTGGAAGAGAAAAAAATCTGTGGTACAAAAACAATGCAAATATTACAAAATATGACATTAAAAAGTGTATAAATCACTAATTTTTCTAAAGAAACATTGTCCAACAGCAAAACCAGCTGGTAAAGTTAAAGCAGGAGTATGCGACTCTCTCGCCTCCCATGAGCCTATTGAGTTTTAACAGACCCTCTAAATCGAGAATGAATGGGGAAAAGTAACATAAGAGGAGGCAACGCCTTAATCACGATATGATTGGATTATGATTGATTATGATCAGCTGTGATTGATTCATGCACTAAATCCCACCTCTTGTGTTTGTGCACTTCCGCATTCATGAATTAGTCTAAATGAACAATATAATGGTGTTAATGGGAAAACTAATTAAAAAAAATTAAGTAAACAACTCACACACTTAGATATGAGTGAGTGTGTGTGTGTGTGTGTGTGTGTGTGTGTGTGTGTGTGTGTGTGTGTGTGTGTGTGTGTGTGTGTGTGTGTGTGTGTGTGTGTGTGTGTGTGTGTGTGTGTGTGTGTGTGTGTGTGTGTGTGTGTGTGTGTGTGTGTGTGTGTGTGTGTGTGTGTGTGTGTGTGTGTGTGTGTGTGTGTGTGTGTGTTCATTTTGTTCTCTGGTTGAGAAATGAGAAGATTTAAATAACCTGACATTTTGTATTATTTTTAACTGTTTTGGTCTGTTTGTTGTTGTCAAGACACCTGTTAATAATATAAAAATTAAACAATACCCAGCTATTGTAAATTTTCTTGCAAAAAGGTTGAAAAAAATAATAATAATGCTTGACAGTGTATGTCATGAAATGCACTCCCTTTAAGCTAGACATCCAGTCAGCTAAATACGCCTACACCAGTCTTACTGTCAAACGCTCTGATTAATAATACATCCTTGCTGGCACTGCATCTATCTTTTGTTTTTTCAACAAGTCAGAAAAAGCTTACTGTCTGGCTTGTGAATTTTCTTTTTTCAAACTTGGTGTAATCCAATGACTATAATGGATTAATTTCACAGGGCAACAGACATGCCCAAATGCTGCCTCACCCAAAACCCTGGGTTTGTCGAATCCCTGCATGTTTTAAACTAAACACAAACACCACACACACAGAACATTGTGTGATTTAGTTAAATTAATATTACAGGTTATGTTATATTAATTATGCAGCATAATTTGGATTTTGAAAATGGCTGCATTCACTTCCACTGTAAGCACATCACCGCAACCTCAGTTTTTGCGTTTTTCAAAGAAAACAAGGAACGAATCAAAAATTATTTTATGTGGTAATCAAGATTGCCACAAACTGAGCTTAACTTGCATTGAAACCAGAATCGCAAAACAAATCTCAGAAAGTGCAACCAGATTCCAGCCAGCACTGTACACTCTTGATCTGATCTTAGCTCTGCCCAAACTGACCCAAAGAGAGTGAGATATAATTATGTGCAAGGCCCGTCTTTACTTGTATCTGAGATTATATTTCAGCCTCAGAGCAGAGCAGATGATGTCACGGAGGAGGTAACACGTTCATATAGTTTAAGTCACCAGGTGAATCCTATCTCAGCAGCAATGACCTTTTCCAGTCTTTTGCTACGCAAAGAGCAAGCTGACCCTAGTGCTATCTGATCCAGCACTGAACACATCCTGGCCATTGTGTTGGGTATGAAAAGAAGAGCTGCATCAAATCCCAATGCTTTCTTCAGACTATTCTGCCAGCAAGTGAGACACAACAGCGTGGCTTCTGGACATACGTCATCTTTTAGAGCATTTCCGCGTGATCTTCAGTGAGGTCTCCTTTTTCCTATGACTAATTCGGAGATAAAAATGGAACACTGCCCATTCAAAAAGATTCATTTGAGTCTGCCCTAACTAAAAGGTCAGAAGGCTCTCATATTCACACTTTTTGTTGCTTTGTTTTGATTCAGCTATTCACAGTAAACTGTATTGAAGCTTGACACTTTAGTAGGCCAAAAAAAAGCCAGAAAAATAAAGCCGGTTTGAATTTGCCATCACGCAAGAGGCTCATATCAAATAAACACAGTATGTCATCGAAGTGAAGCGATTGTCTAAACGCAGCCTATATTTATGTTATCAAATGTCTAAGCATGATGTAAGAAGAGTGACATTAAGAGAGGAATACTGTAAAGAGAGGTTTAATCATCCAAAAGTGTCTTCAGAAGCTTTTCATGTCTGTAAGAGATATTTCAACTGAGAGCCTTTTGGAGGTCAAGACCACTGTAACTAACAAACACGAATATGAAAGGCGCTGTACTATGGGCCGACATGCCTTTTGGCCTATTTATATGTGTGCTGTATTTGTTTATCTGTGATGATACCTCTCCTGTCACTGAGAGGGTCCAGCTAATAACATTAAAACATTTGAAATGAATATAGTCATTGACTAAACCTTGACTAACTGCACATTATAACCGCACATTATCCAGTTACTACAGTGCTTATACAATAAATGAAACAAAACACACATATGGACATGAAATATTGAGTTAATATTGAAATATTCGAGTTTAAATTATTACTAATTAATTAATTAATTATAAGTAATTATAATTAAGTAATATAGTCTACACCAAACAACAGCCTCACAACAAGATCTGCAACAATATTACAATATTAAAGTTTATATTAACTATACGCAATCTCAGTTACTTTTTCCGTGGACTGTGTGTTAGTAGACATTTGAAGTGGATCAAAACCTTTCATCAAAGTTGTCCTTAAACCTAAAAAAACTAAATACGTTCTTGTCTTGGGACAACTTTGATGAACTTTTTTTGATCCACTTCAAATGTTGACAACTGTATTTAGTTAACATATTCATTAATGAAGCATCTTAGCAAAATCATTTTGAAAATATAATAATATTTTGCTTAAAATGTTCTTCCTAACTTCAGGCCTATTCTCATGTCATATATAACTGTGACGTTCTGCAAAACAACAAGTTTTAAAACACTTTTTTCTTACTGGTAAAAATTATAGATGGTCAAATCTGTTTTCTCTCAGGTACATTACGATGTAAGCTTCACAGTGAACATTACTACATCAATCTCGTCAACGTAGTCCATATCAACAACAAAATATATATCTTCTTGACTGCATATAGTGGGTATTTTGGGAAAATCCCAGGTATTTTGAGCAGTAGGATTATAAAAATATGCGCTAATATAAAATTGCTGCATAAATCTATCAGTACTTTTTTACTTAAGTAGGCCTACATAAAAAAATCGAGTAATTTTGTACTTTCACTCGAGTAAAATTGAAAAAGCTGTACTTTTAGTTTTACTGGAGTAATATTTTATAATACATATCTGTACTTTTACTCAAGTACTTGATTTGTGTACTTCGTCCACCACTGCTTTTGACTGAGTGCGTGAGAAAATGGACGAGATAGATGGAGATGGATGATGGATAGATGGATGATGGATGATGGATGGATGGATGGATGGATGATGGATGGATGGATGATGGATGATGGATGATGGATGGATGGATGGATGGATGATGGATGATAGATAGATGGATGGATGGATGATGGATGGATGATGATGGATGGTCTGGATTCTTCATAGCTGTCACACTTGTTGCTGTTGATTATTCTTTCTGTAGCTTGCCCAGCACTTTGAAGAACTTAAACAGCATGATATACAAATGCAATACAAAAACAAAAAGTGACTGCACATTTTCAATTCACGATTGTTCGCACATCTCTGTTCTACCTTTGTATTTAAGTTTATTACAAACTAGTGCTTTTTAATCATTATTTTTAACAACTGAAGCTGGTGCATATAAAAGGGAAGTGACTCTGTGGATCATAGCATAGTGGGGCATGCAACTTGAAAAGAATGTTTTGTTAAATCAATCAGCAGAGTTTTGTCTCACATCTGGACACGCTAATGTCATGATGACTGGTACAGTGTTTTATTATAAAATTATGTAAAATAACTGTTGCAGTGCTTCAAAACTAATAACTTTTCACCACAACAAGAATAGAACGTCTCCATGTTTTTGAGCAACTTTACATTCCTCTACAATCTGCGCATCAACTCCCACGCTGCATGTTGTCTCATTTGAAATATAATAAATACATGATTGCTAGGTTTAGGTTTTTTTCTAAGAACCAAAAGGAGTGAACTGTGCACGTAAATCTATTTCTGATGAAGAATGTATCAGCTCAGCAGCTTGTGAGATAATTCAGATTGCAAGGATGTTTAGCGTGCCCGAATGACTGGTGGAAAGTGGACACTTATCAGAAAAAGAAAAGCCAACCCCTGTATTTTCAGCATTCTTAACATTTTCCTTCTCTTTCTAATTTGGTCTTTTGGAGCCCAGTATGTGTGGTTCATACCCATAGAATTACAGAGAGCTGGAAAGATAAAGGACAGTACAAACACGTGTCTGGAAGAGACATTTTTGCAGTTCATCTCTGCACCTTCATACACACATATATCCCTACATGCACCATAAGTATAAAATAATAAAATAATTGATGTATAACTGGATAACTATAGTGGTCCTAAGCGAATACTTCTCATATTTTTGTACTCTAATTTTCATAAGTAAAGGCTTAGAGAGAAATGCAAAACAGATCTTTCTAAAGCGGTCTGATGTGTTTATAAAAATACCATCTAAGTATCTAAGTATCATATCACATGTACACGGCCGCCGACATATGGCCTCAATAAAGCAGTCAAAAACCCTCCCAGCAATTTGAATGAATTAGATATTTGCATGCCTGTTCTTGTTGCAATGTCCTCACTGTGGGTTTTTTTCTACATGGCCTACCAAACATCCTACTGTTACCTTTGCCGTCGGCCTGGTTTATAACTGGAGAGGAACAATATACATGTTTCTACTTTCCTTTTATTATTTTGGGCCCTCCAGATTCATATCCTGCACATGCATCACTGCTTTGCCGGGAGTGGGTGTCAATTAACATTCCTGGTTTTGGTCTGTCATGCCATTGTAAATCTTATATTCACCTCCTTTTTTCCATGAACACACCCCTCATCCTACCAGGATGAAAAGAAAGATGAGGAGAGCGATATGTCTTTGAGGGCTTTGGCATAACCTGTCTGCAACTTGCCCTTCGTTTTGTCTTTCAGATTTATAGGTAGTGCAAAGTTTACTAAATTTACTCGCAGCTAAATCTCGATCTCAAAGAACGTGGGATCTTTCATTTACAGTTCGAAATATGTATATATTCTGTGATTAAACCTGACATAAAAGCCACAGCTTTGGAGCAAGATAGTATTCCTGAATAACGCGTGCTGTGGTTAGGATGGAAAACATTTGGATCATTAGATAAATGAAGACTGTTTTCTCTGTGATGTGTCTCCCAGCTTCCAGATCAAGGATCATGCCAGCATTACCACAAACACTGCCCCTGGAACTTCCATGAATTCCCTGTGGAACATCATGCGGGTTTGTGAATTTGATTTTATACAGGATCAGGCAAATCAAACCAAGGACTGGTCAGAACACAAAATACCTCGCTCCCACTCACTCACGCACGCAGTTCGTTTTTGTGAAAAGTGGAGACATTCCATAGGCTTAATGTGTTTTAAACTGTATGTGCTATTGCCCTACACCAACCCTACACCAAAACCTAGCCCTCACAGGAAACTGCATTTCTACTTTCTCAAAAAAAAAGAAACTCACTCTTTATGATTTTTAAGTGTTTTGAAAAGTGGGGCCATGTCCTCATAAGTCACCTTCTCCTTGTAATACCTATGTTATACCCATGTTATTATACAAATGTATGTCCTCATTTGTCACAAAAACGTGTGCGCGCGCACACACACACCTAAATACATTGTGTCCACACACACAAATATTTATTCTTAAACGTTTATATTCATCTTGCATACAAGTATTGGTGAAAACTTTTCTAACTTTTTGGAAAGTAGCAAAACATTGAAATAATTGCATCTATAAAAGTAATGCCCATAAAGGGACAGTTCACTCAAAAATTAGTAATTGTCATCTTTCTCACACCGTCATGTCGCCATGTTCCAAACCTGTATGCATTTCTTTCTTATTCAGCGTGCGCGCACACACACACACACACACGTTCCCAATTACTTCTATTGTATGTACCAAAAAAAAGTGGGGTTTTTTTTGGTATGGATTTTTGGTTTTCCTATGTGTTTATTTAAAGCATTATAGTTCTCCTCAAGATTGAGAAGAATTAGCATTAATTTAGGGTTAGCATTATCAGATGTGCTTGACCTCAAGAAAAACACTAGATATAACGGTGGTCTTTTTCAGGTTCACTGTATAACAACACAAAAGACTGTAGTGAACTGTAAGCCAAAACTCATAATAAACCATTAGATGAAAATACAGAACGTTATCAGTATCACAATACTGCCATCAAGTGGCTGTTACAGACACTACCACAGCAGGTCACTGATCTTCAACTAAATGTTACACTTGGTTTCATGCGTTTCTAATTTCAAAGGCATTCTTAAAATGATCAAATATGTTAACCAACACCAGCGAGCAAAATTATATAAACTGTATATGACAGGCAAGTATAACAAGTGTAAAACTGACAGTGAATGGAAATCAGAGCAAAGCCAAAAAACAACAATTAATCAGCAACACAGAGAGTGAATGACCATTTAATGATCTGCAAAGGTGTTAACAAACAAAATGTATTTTACATCTTTAAATGTCCTCATAGAGGAACCGCAAAATACACTCAAAATGATGAAATAAGATAAATCAGACAAATTTTTAAGATAAGCTGTATCTGTTTACTCTTTCTTTTGGTATTTTAAATGTGTATATCAAAAATGTAAGTGCCTTCAAAATGACCATGAGAGAATTTGTAGTAACCCAATGAAACCGCAAAACTAAGACTCATGGTTTACTTTCTGCATCGGTTTTCTTTACATACTTTTGTTTTGTCTTACAAAACAAAATAAGGACCCTGACATAAAAAACAAAGACAGAGAAAAAAAAATGAAAATGATTATTTACAGCTTGGCTCAAGGAGACACCAATCAAGAAAGGAGACCAAAAAAGCCGGTCTCTATCATGTCTCCTGACAGATTTTTACAAATTGTCATTGTTTTTCTTTCTCTTTACAAAGTATATTTACCACTTGCATTGCACTGTTCTTGTCGGACATTCAGAGGTATGTTCAAAAAAACAAGAAAGAAACTGTGGAAAACAGAATTTAACACTTCGGGGGTCCTAAGGACAGTATCATCAGTTAAGAACGCCCCAATAGTTACCAACATGAAAATCAAAAAGGCAGAAATAGAGGTAGGGGACAAAAAGCATAAAACAAGGCAATGTAAAAGCAGGCCTTAAAGATCAAGTGACAAATACAAAGTCAAGTATCAAAATAAAACTTGATGAATCTCAATTCATTTAGTTTTCTCCATTTAAAAATGATGGCACAGGATTGATTTCAAAAACATCAACAAAACAAAAATCTGAAATTATACTCTTAAGTGGTAACTGAGTTCACGTTCACGGTTGATGGCAAGAGGCTGTCAATCTTGTTATGCTTGTCAACTGCTTTGAAAGTCTTTAAATATACATCATATTTACAACCAGGCTTTCGCCCGATTCACTTTGCAAGTATTGAGAGGAAAGCGAAAAAAGTATACATACAATCCCCAATCCAGGCATCAAGTGTAAACTGTACAACTCACAACGCTCCCACATTTTGTCCCTTTCGGAGATAACAAGGACTATACTGAGAGCAATTTCTACAAATAACATGGAAGTAACTTGTTTACTTATGATTGAACAGTAGCTGCTTACATTACATTATTATTAATTATTTTTAAGAAATGTGTCAAAGGAATTCAATTGAACTACTTTGATTAGATAACATTTTTAGTCTCTACCACAAAAATGGCTGGTGAATGAAGCATGTCCAAGTAATAAAGTAAAATTACAATTTCAATAACCAAATTTGTACAAACGTATTAATTTGTTTTATTTTCATAACATAGTGCAATGATTGGTCTGATTAGTCTTCAGAAAATAAATCTTAATCAATAAAAAGTTTCTTAACCCCATGTCCTAATAATCCCAAAGATCTTCAGTGTTTTAAAAACCATAGATACAAATCTCCAAAAGAAGAAAAAGAAAAGAAAAAAAATGATCAGAGAATTGATCGTTGTAAATGGCTCCAATTATCTGTGTACTATAAGGTGATACACAGTTAAATGGATGCAGCAATGAGTCAATGGATTAAAAGGATGGTGAAAGAACAACAAAAAAAGAGTGAATACATGGCCAAAAAGGAGTAAACTTGACTAACATTGAGGTGCTTTCCAGAGTACAAAAAACAAAAACAAAAAACTGTCAAGTCCCAAAGGCTGGTGTTGGCATGTTGGTGTGGGAAGCTGGGATTTCCCTCTTATACAGAAGCTATAACAATCATAAGATGAGGAGAGATACTGGAGATGCTATTGAGAAGGTCCGGAGCAAGATGAGACAAGTGGCTTTCAGAAAACTCGCAAGGAGGGAAAATCTGGACAACATAGGCTGGCTATAAGAAAGATGGAAGAAAAGTCTTTATTAGTGGAATGTACAATTTTAAGTCAGCAGATGGCTAAATTATTTATTTTCACATATGGAAGCATCTAATCTTTGATGAGTGGTTAGACATCAGCATCTTGCCAAGCTATTTTCTTCCAGGAAACTGTACTGCACATGATTATAACTGGCACTGTAATTTTCATTCTTGAGAGGACTAACCTGATTTGAGCCAGGGTTCGGGACATTGATAATTCCAGCAGCTTGTTTTGCTTGCAGGTAAGTGATGAAACCAGTTTTAAGAGCATGGGTCTGGTTGTGAACATCCTCTTGGTCCAGTCCACAAGGCAATGCCAACAGAAGGCAGTATTCATTTTCAGCCTAGAAAAAAAAAATCCTTTAAATTCCCAATACTGTCCTGACATTTAATTAGATTTTGTTTTGCTTAGTTTTGATAGATATGGATAAATTAGATTTAACGTGGTTTGAGAAGGGGCAATAAAAGTAGACAGGATGCTTACAGTCATACGTCTTGCAACTCCCTCAAGTTGTGAGGCCTCTAAGCGCATTCTCTGGGCAATGCGAAGAAAGGCACCTCCTTCTGGCGGTGGCAGTGAACGGTGAGCCAGAACATTGTTACCAGACACAAAATGCAGCTGTACTGCTGCATTGTCATTCTTAAGTGCCAGGTGACCTTGCCAAATAATTGGGTATTTCTGCTTAAAAGGAAGACAAAAACTCTTGTTACAACCTAAAAAAGTTTTCTATTGAATTTCTGATGGAATAAAAAAAAAAAAAAAAAAAGTTTACGAACCGTTAACAACTGCACCATATCAACGGACTGAAGTCCTGGGTGTTCGAGTTTAAAGTCTGATCGCATCTGAGAACTGGCTGCGGATGGCGGTGGCATCTGGTTAGGTCCTTGAGGTCCCTTCTGCATGGTGATAGGCAACTCCAATTTGGGTGTTACAGTTGAGGGGGAGCCAGCTTCACCCTGAACCCGTGATATGCGAGACAAATCCATGGAGCTTGGGTGTCGAATGTAAGAACAGTCAAGTTTTGACTCGCCAAAACTTCCCACAGACTCAATGGAGGAGACAGGGGGGACCTTGTGTCTCTGACCATGATCAATTTGTGAGACCTGATGAAGAATGATAACAAATAATAATAATAAAAAAAAAAACTTTAATGTCTAATGATTGTTAACTGTAATACACAAATTAGGATCGTAGAGCACAAAACAAACTCTCACCTGTGATGCAACTACTCCACGATTAGCCAAGTTAATTCCAATTACTGAATGACTTGGATACTGAGGATGGAAGCCACGCATTTCTCTATAGTATTCAGATATGGAGTTTGCATTTCCAGGATGAATCAACTGAACTCCTTGAGGAGATACCATCACAGAGCCAGTTGAGTGTCCTATTATCCTACTGTCAGAGTGAGGAGAGGGTGGCATCTTAAGCTGCATTGATTTTGGTGCATTCCTCACAGTCTGTGGAGCATTCTTTACCACAGGGGAGACTTTAGAAGAAGCAGATGATATGTGTGAAGGCGACTGCATTGCCTCTGGTGTTCGAGTTTGGCGACTTTCAACAACACCTGAATGGTCAGTCAAATGCTGGTGTACAAGTAGACGCACATCTCTGGTATACTGATCTAGACGCAATGCTCTGTGATGCAGACCTTTGAATTCGGGCTGCATTACTATGCTTTCTGGTTGTAACTGTGGTGCAGAAGCTCTACGTAGTCCTTGAGGGAGACTCAGCAGATCATCATTGCTTGTCCCAACAACTTGACCATCACCAGATGAACTTGCATGTGACTTCAGTACAACATCTCTGATCACTGCAGGCTGAGGAGTCGTGGAGCGCTGTGGAGGTGTAGATCGAGGTGATAATAGATTTTCTGAACGGATTCCATAACCTATTCCAGATAATGGAGTACTGGCTCTAATATCTCCTTGGGACAAATTACCTATAGGCACAGATTGGGTGACACTATGAGGGTGCATGATCACCGACTGCTCACCATGGTGTATATTTGACACATAATGAGACATAGGACCAGCTGGTCCCAAAACAACCGAGCTGGTAGGAGGAAAAACTTTTGGAAAGGGTGACGAGGAATGGCCTGATGCCCTTGGAGAATGTGAATCTTGTTGTGAGACCATCCTTTCATGTGCAGCACTTGGACTTAAGGTGTGATTGCCTGCCAAAGATGGGTGGTGTGGGCTTAAAACTGGTTTAACATTGAAGACCTGTGATGGTTTTATCTCAGCTTTCATTGAAACGGTTTCTGTTGCTCCATTTTTCTTAATATGCTGCTGCTGTGTAATTGACTGACAATACCTCAGAAGTTGAGGGTGGCTTGTAGATTGTTGGAAAGTTTTCACAGAACCTCCTTGTTGAGGAGTGTGGTAGGATGGTTCAGATTTTTCAGAACTTTCCTGATTAATTGAGGAAATAACAGGCTGTGCACTGAATGTTTGGCCAGCTAATACTACCCCTGTGTGTCCATAAACTGTAGGTGTCTGTGATCCTTTTGGGGTAGAGGGGCAAGATGGTGGTTCTTGTTTTATATGTGATTTTGTTACAGACTGCTGAAATTCTATATCCACGGCACTGGCTGATGGGATTGGACTTATTTTAGCAATGATCCGCTGTGGTCCCTCTGTCTTTTGTCCAGAATAACTCAAAACTACCACACCTTCGGATGTATTGACCCTCAAACCAGGACTTGACCCTGTGTTACAATGTGTGCTTTCGACAACAGGGCGCCCGACACTTCCGCCATCATCAGAGGGGTTAAGCCCATGATACCTGCTATTTTCATTCAAGTCTGTACGATACTTCTGCTTGGGTAAGGACATACCAGAGCTACGGTTGCTTAACGAGATGTGAGGAGTGTCCTCAAAATCAAAGGGCATAGGGATCCGACTAATGACTGAAGTAGCGGTGGAAGTTATGGCCAGTTTCTCCTTTAGGATCTGTGGTGACTCACATTGTTGCAGAGTAGGTGGCTGGGTTGGTGCTGTACGGGGTACAAGTTGACTTACAGGGCTAGATCTGTCTTCGGGTAGAGAAGTCTTTAAATGTAGCACAGCCTCAACTGAATTTTCATTATCAGACATCTGTGGATCTGCTAATGTGGTTGTGAACTTCATACTTGGGACAACATTGCTATTTGAAGCAGACACATACTTCGGTTCCATTAGAATCTTTCGCAGTGTGCTGGAGCTTGGGTCAATATCAGAGGCCTTTGTGTCAGGGGGCATGGGGGGATTTGCTGGGGGTCTCCCAACTCCTGGTATAGAAAGTGACCACACTAACTTGTGGTTTAGGTGGAATTCCTTTCTCCTCCGTTCTAGTGTTCCACTCAGGGGGCGTGAGAGGAGTCTTGGATGATGCAGGTGAATTCAGGCAAGTTGTAGGTGAAGTAAGGGCAGGTGCTACTGGTTCAGGAGATGACTTTTTTGTCCTTAAATGAGAAGGACTGTTATTCCCAGAGTGGAAGGCAGATTCTTGAGGTTCAGGCTGGTCAACAGCAGGCTGTTCTGCCTCTTTTGGTGTGTCACAAGTCACTGTAGCTTCATGTTTGCATGCAGCAGCAACAGTAACTACAGCTGCTGCAGCTGCTGATGTTGCTGCCTTAGGGTTGGCAGTTTGAATCTCTTCTGGGATGGATTCTGGAAGTTTGACAATAGTGGATTCAGGTTCCAGCACTGCATCCTCAGTGAGATCTAATTTTCTGTTAAAAGAAACCTTCCGTCCTCTGGATTTCTTTGGTGTTTTTGGTCGTGCTCTTCCTCCTTTTTTGGCTGCCTCTGATAATGGAGAATCTGTGAGTGAAGTATTTGTGTTACTTGTTTGAGAGGATTTAGAATCTGGAACCATGACACTACCTTGTTCAGATTCAACAATAGTCTTTGCAGTCAAGTCTGTCTTAGGTTCAATAACCTCACTTGATACTGGCAAAACAAGCGTCTCTGGTGTGGGAAGGAGGGCTGTGTATGTTGTTGGAGCAGAGATTTCATCTGCATCACCTGATATATCCTCAGCAGTAATGGAATCAATTGCAGCAGCCAGTTCAGTTTCACTTGCTGGATTGGCAGGCTTTTCTACTTCTGCATCATGTGTAGGTTGCACTATAACTGGTGATGTTAGGGTAGCTGGTTCAGCACGAGGCTCTTTGTAAGGTGCTGGCTGCTGTTCATCTGTAAGTCTTGAAATATTCTCCACTGCCCTTTCCAGTTCCATTTGACGGGCAAGCAAGGCAGCCACAGGATCAGTAGGAGGCTCCATTTCTGAAAGAGTCTCCTCCTTTTCTTCAGTACTGTGAACATCTTCATTTCTGTGGTAAATTGGGATGTTTGAGTCTTCTTTTACTATCTGTGTGGTTTTGGTTTTCAAAGACCCTTCCAAACTTACAGATTTGTTATCACCTGAATGAAGGGCATCCTTAACTGTATCAACAGTGAGATTAACAACATTGACAGACTTATCACCAGGCATCAAGTTGGTGTTCTGTGTAGACCTTGATGCCTTGACTTTCTTCTGATCTAATGCCTGTGTTTTTTCTACAGAAGTGATTTCTATATTGTTATCTGTTGATTTTTCTTCAGCAGGATGTGCAAGTCCCTTTTCTCTTTTAGATATGTTATGTTGCTTGGTCTCTTGAGACAATTGTCCAACTTGCATTGAAGTTTCATCTTTGGATTCATTCTGGTGATCTAGGGCAAGTGACACATCAACCTCTGCTGTGTCTGACTGAATGGGTTCTGGGCTACCCAAAACTTTGTCCAATTTCAATGTTTTTCTAATTTGCCCTGCTCTTATTGGTGAAGACTGACCCTTTTGGGATCGCGGAGAGCGCCAAGTCTCTGCTGTTTTAGATATTTCACCACTACTTGTTGACTCCTTATTGTCTGTATCTTCACTCTCAGAATTTTGTGTCTGATCTCCCTTAACTGGAGACATATCACCTCTTTTGCGAGTCTTGGGTGGACGACCTCTCTTGCTAGGTGTGGTTACCATATGCTGTGTTGCAGCCTCCTTATCGCTACAGCGCTTACGGGTTGAACGAGGAGGTTCTGCAATTTCTTTTCCTGGTTGTTGAGAAGCCTCATCCTCATGGGGGGTTGCATAGACAGATCGCACATTCCGTCGCTGCCGTGTTTTGCCATGGCTTGTGTTTGATTCAAGGCCCTGCTCTGAATCTGTTGCATGAACTGGAGATTTTGCTGAGTTTTTGGGGTCAGCAATGAGTTTTGTAGAGTCTCCTCTGGGAGATGAGGATCTTTTCAGCTTTTCTTTATCAATGCGTTCACTCTTTCGTGTAGCTGGTTTCTCATTGGCAACTTGAGGGATTGGTGTTGGTGAGAACGATTTTACCTTTTTACTCTTGGGTTGTTTACGTGGTGGCTGTCCCTGTTCAACCTCAGGTTCTGTTTCCGGCAGCTCCACATCCAGTGGGGATGCAATCTTGTGAAGAGAAGCATTAACAGGTTCTGTTTTTGTTCCTGAAAGCTCTGCGATCTCTTGAGGTTGACTGAGCTTTGAAGATGTTGCAGAAGATGCCTGAAAAGGATCACATTCTGGCTCAATATTATTTAGAGATGCACCAGGAGTTGGAAGTTTGACATCAATATCCTGTTCAACAGTTGGGTTTACAGCTCTTATTGTCTCGCTCAGCTTTTCATTAGGTTCTTTGACAGTTACATCTTCCTTTATCATTGGTTCAGTGGGCATACCACTCACTGTAACAGCGGTGTTCTCCTCCTTTAGGTTAATTAATGGCAGAGAATCTATTGGAGCATCTTCTAACTGCTCATTCACTATTTCTGGACCATCTTTGTTTGTTAATGTAGAGGGCAAAACTGGCTTGTCATGCTGCACAGAAGTTTCTGAGACTTTAGACAGAGACATTGGTGAGGTTGTAGCTGGAATATGACTAACTGTTAACTCTTGGTACATTTCTGATAAATTGGGGGAAGGCCCAAACTCTTCATCCAATGTCTTCTCCTCAGTTAGACAAAATATTTTTGAAACTGGCAGCTGTTGGTAATTATCTCTTTGCTGAAGTTCTAAGAAACGGCTATGAAAAAGTACTCTTGGTTCTTGAGAGAGGTCTGATCCTCCTGCTCCAGCTTGTTCCCCTTGGGAATCACTTGTAATCCTATCTCTACCAATTCTAACTTCAGGGTCATTATTTTTCCGCTCAAGGTGTTGAAGTCGCCTTGAGTCCTGTTCAAAGATAGAGCTACGAAGGAAGCGTGAAGCAAAGAGCTCTTGTCGTTCTTGTTCTTCAGGCTTGGCATCCTTTTTATCAAGCTTTCCATCAGAATCAGAGCGAATTTTCTTTTTTTTCATGTACCAAGAAGGAATAGGCCTTGGAGTGGGTTCAGACTTCTCTTTGTCTGTACTATTCCAAAAGCTTTTGAACTTAGAGTCA
Source organism: Ptychobarbus kaznakovi (assembly GCA_027422405.1). Taxonomy (NCBI): domain Eukaryota; kingdom Metazoa; phylum Chordata; class Actinopteri; order Cypriniformes; family Cyprinidae; genus Ptychobarbus; species Ptychobarbus kaznakovi. The sequence goes on along the minus strand of CM049794.1, from coordinate 10,850,050 downwards.
TGACCAAGGAAAGACCAATTTTCTTCCCTAGATGAGGACAGTGACTTAGCACGCTCAAGCAAAGCTTTGGTGTCTGGTGTTATGGTTTTATCCAATGCAAATTCATAGAACTTGTTCTTTTCTAGTGACTCAGAAGACTTCACATCTGAAAGCCTCTCTTCATGCTCTCTTTTGAAAGAGTTTGGCTTTAGTGAAAGGTGTCTGCTCTCACTATCTTCGTCAGAGTCTGACTGAACCTCCCCGGGTTCTAATTCACATTCAGGACGTTTTCGGATACTGTTCCATTTAACAATGCTGGTGGGGAAGCTCATTTCTCCTCTCAATGTGCCCTGCCTAATATTGCTCTCCCAACAGAACTCCTCTTCTGTGACAGATGTTTTCACTTTCAAAATCTCTGCATGCGATGAAGGCTCTTGGCACACTGCATTGCCAATATTGTATTTTGATACATCAAAATGCAAGCAATTTTTATTCATGGCAACAGGCGAATCAGGCTGTTTTTCCAGCATTTGTGATGCATCCTCAGCAAAGGGTGTCCCTGGAAGTGAAGCAAGTCTCCTTTCAGGTTCATCATTTATCGGTCTGAACCTCTGATAATCTCTCTGTCTTTTAGTGTCAAAATCAAATTCAAATGGTCCCGACCTCTTTCGCTTGCTGGGTGGTGAATCGCTAGTTACATCTTGAGGTGGGTTTCCTATCTCTTGCACAAGACTTTGATGCTCAAATTCCTCTGCATCAGTGCTGGGTGTGCTTTCAGTTTTATCAGATTTATCATACTCTAGCAATTGCTGCTGTAGGTGACGGTTCTGCTCCATTTGTTTTCTGCAACTCTGTGAGTGATCAATGTCTGAGAGCAAACTTTCTTTACTTTCAGAATCTCTTTCTAGCCTTGAGGAGAGTAGGTGGTAGCTAGTTAAGTGCTGCTGTTCTTGGTCTCTTGAAAATTCCATATCTACACTTCCATCATCAGAGACTGCAAGACTGAAACTTGGTTGACTTTGAGCTCCAACAGTACCTGTCTTTGGATCAAGGCTATCTAAGGGATCTGTTGCCTCCTCAGTTGGTTCCCCAAGTCGAGCCTGAAGGTCTAGACTGAGGCCTACTGACATTACAGTGTCTAGCTCTTCTTTTGTAGTACTAACAGTAACCCTCCTCTCTAGCTTCATTTTCTCTCTCTTATACGCTTCTTTTCGTTGCATCTTTTTATCATAATCAATGTCTTTCAGTAATGACTCATCAATAATTCTCCTTAACCTCACTTCATCCTCCTCCTGACTTATCTTCCTTAAATTGTCAGCCTTTCCAGAAGTTTCTTTAAAGCGCCTCTTCCTTGCAGCCAAACGGTCGGCATCCACAGAAGAGCTGGTGTCAAATGCAAAATCAGTTTTGAAGTATTTTTTGTTTTTCACTTTGCCCTCTTTATCCACAACCTCAACTTGACTAGCCAAGCCTTTCTCCTTGAGATGTTTTCCATGCTTAAATATATCTCTATCCTGAGTCTCTGTGCGGAAAGGCATACTCTTGTGATCAGCAGAGGGTGGGGTGGTTGGAGACCGAACAGGATCAATCCCAACCTTTGTTTTTTGTTTCTCACAGAGGATACTGTCTATTAACTTCCCTTCCTTCTCCTTTACTCTTGTCAGCTGGACAACACAAGGTGGCAGATCAAGTTTTCCTTTTCCAGAGTAGTCTTTGATCAATGATTTGCTGGATTTACCTCGCAGAGTTAAGATAGCCTCTGGGCTGGTGTCTCGGTCAAGCTCAACGTCTGGGTGTGATGATGGAACAGTAGGGGATGCAAGTTTCAATTTCCTCAGCTTTTTCTTCTCAGCCCTGTCCATGTCTCCTTTTTCCTTACGTCCAGCACGCCTGTCTTTTTCTCCTCCATTTCCACGCTCTGCCTCAAAAATTGATTTGTCTTTCTCAGATTTTTCACTCCTATTGTGCCTCTCCAAACTAATTTTATCTGGCTTTTCAAATCGTGGTGGTGAAAGTGAGCTGCAGCTGCCACTTCGCTCAGATGAGCGGCTGTAAATATGATGTTCAGAGTCACTGGGAGGACGTTCAGAAAGTGATGGGGAGGCAGCAGGACTAGCAGGACGATGTGGATGGGATGGGCTTTGATTGTGTTCAATTGTTCGTCGACCGTGGTCTCGTTCATGATCCGTTTCAAATCGCTCTCTTTCCCTTTCACGCTCTCTCTGCAAGTAGCTGTACTTCCGAATATCCTGCTCATATGGGTCTCTGTAATCCCTGTGTTCACGGGGGTCATCATAGTATCGTGGGTCATAATAATCTCCCTGATAAGGATCCCATTCTGAATAAAACTCTCGGCTTCTGGCAGGATACTTTCGACGTGGATCCTCAGTGTAGGAACCTGGGGTACGTACAGTCTCATAGTATGCCCGTTCAGCTGTGAACTCTTGATATTGTGGTCGGCGCTCATCTCTGCAAAAAAAAAAACAAAATTAATAAAAATGAAAGGATGATTCTACAAAATAAAAGAGGTTTTACCATACATCATCTCACCTTCGTTCATTTATGATTTCATATAAATCTCTTATGTCTTGTCCAGATGCCTGCATTGAATGGTAAAAAGCCATTTGGCTTTCCTGGTTGGCAAAGTCAACCTACAAAGACATTTAATTAACAGTGTTAGACAAACAAACAGTTGGTTTTTGTCAGTGGGACAATTCATATTATATTACAGACCTTTATTTTATTTCCTCCAATTTTCCAACCCTTTGTTTCCTTGACAGCGGCCTGTGCATACTCTATATTATTATACAAGATGAGGGCCATTCCTTTTAGTCGGTCGAACACAACCTAAATAAATAAATAAATTGTAATGTATAGAAATCAAGTGAACCTCAAAATGCAATGCATTTATTCTAAAGAAGAAAGAGAACAGAACAGAACAATAAATACATTTTAATAATGACATTTTTAATCATAGAGAAATGTTATATCACCTTTACAACATGTCCATAACGACAAAAGTGCCTTGTGAGATACTGTTCGGTAATACTGGAGGACAAGCCGTCCAACCATACACATGTTGTAGGCATACTTTTGCCAAAACCAAGCTGAAGGAAAGAAAAATTCACATTAAGTCAACCAATGTCCTGTGTAGTCTATAGGTTTTAATCCCAATGAGTGACATTTTTTTTTTGGGATAATTGTAAATACTTTTTTTTTTGGTATTAAATGAGGATTGGCTGTTAGCTATTATGTAACAAAAAAAACTCCAATAATAATTGATCTCATCCTCACCTTTAACCTGTTGTTGCCAAGGTATTCACCATCCATTTTCTTAATTGCTTTGCAGACACTTGCTATGTCACAATACTGGAGAAAGGCATATTGCGGGGAACCATTTACCTTTTTTATATCGATATCCTGGTAAAAACAGAATATGTACATAAATATGGAGTGTTAACACAGTGGCGTGGTTTTATAAATTTGCACAATTTTTAAAGCACACTTTCAAATGTCTACTTACAACAATCTCTCCAAAACGCTGAAATATGTTAAGAAGGTCATGATAAGTTGTGGTTTTCTCCAAATTTCCTATGAATAATGTCCTTGTAGCTTTGGGGTGAAACTCATCTATACGTTCATCCAAAGGTCGAAACTCATTCTCACTCTCTGTTTCTGTTGAGCAATAGATTAGAGAACAATGTTGGGTCAAATGCTGCTTCTAAACCTAATAACAAAAAAGATTCTGTACAAAATGAGAGGAACCTACCTGGGCCATGCCAAGCAGTGACATCAATTTGCATGCCAAAAAACAGCTTCCCTTTAGATGCACTTAGAGATTTTTCTTGGTCCTCTTGCTGGCGAAAGAACACTAATCCATATCGTTCCTCAGAGGCACCATGGATTTGAACTGAAGTGACTTTGCCATGTTTCTTAAATTCATGGAAAAGACCATCCTTCAGGCTTGTATCTAAAATTGATAGTGAGAGCATAATCACATTAATTTAGATGCTGTCTCGCCAAAGTGCGTTCCAAGATAATCCTAAAATTAGTTGAGCAATGTTTTTTGTTTTGCTGTTTGAAAAGTACATGTGTTCATTTTGACTTCATAAAAGCCTCACCCGTTGAGCGCACAGGGAGGTTCTGCACTTTGATACCAAAACTTTTGCGAGGTTCATCTTTGTCCAACGAAGGTAGGGGCTGAGCAGGAGGGGCAGGTACAGCTGCTGACTGAACAGATCTAGCTGGAGACCGATCACTGGAGCTGCTGCTGGAATCACTACTGTGAGAATAAAAACACAATCCTGCTTAGTATGTAGACTGTAACAGAAGGTGAACACTAACAAATACATAGTGCTATAAAAAAGCTGTAGTTTAGAACTTTGCAGAACAGAACGATTATCAATCAATAACAACATAGGCATCTAGTCTCATAAGATTTTTTTTGGTGAATGCTTCAAGGCAATTTACAAAACCGAACTACTAAACATTTAGTACATATAATAAAGATAATATATGTAACAGCTAATACAGTTTGTTCATGCAGTTTATTTTCCCACCTCAGGGAGGCACTATTGCAAAAAATAAATTCTGTCAGTATTGCAAAAAAGAAACAGTGCCTCTAAGTGACAGTGAAAGTATCTCTAGGTAATCTTATTTGGCAGCTGCAACTGAGTATTACAGAGGAAAAAAAAGATGGACATCTAAAACCAATTCCTCTACTCACACAGAAAGGACCTGCACCTGACATTCATTTGTATGAGGCTGTCTACTAAATCTACATAAATACTACACTGGTGTAAGGCTAGTCATTTTCAAGTTTCAATTAGTGAATTAATGCTTTATTTCTCTACATCTCCAAAAAGCCACTGATGTGCAAGCTACCAGATGACTGCATGAAAAGCTGAAATTTGTTCAAAATTTAAATCAGTGTATTTGAATAGAAATAGCCAAGTGCTTGGTTCTTTCTATTCAAATAAAGTCATTTGGTAGCTTGCACAATTGTAATATTAGAATAATAATTAAATAAACACATACACAAATCCACCTTTCTTTCATTAAGCTTATACATTTAAAATGCTACATATAAATATATTAACTGCCTAAAACTGACAATGAAATTACAGTGGATATTTCTTTCCTCAACGATTCAGCCATATACATGGCTTTCTTTTTGTCTGTTTACATCTTTGCACTGCCCTCTTTTCTCACTCGCTCTCACTCTCAGAAGTGCGGCTGATAGGGGCTGGCCTGTGGGAGTGGGCAGGGAGCCAGCAGTGGCTAGAAATTTCCAGTTCCAACTGGATCTCACGGGGGTGGGGGGAGTTCAAGTGGGCAGTGAGAAAATACACCAGCCGTTGTTTCTTAAAATTCCCCAACAGCATTTTCTCCTCAAGAAGCATACAATACAACTAACATATAGGAAAAAATATGCTTTATTTTTTTATGCACAATGGCCCTTATTTATAAAAGAACCAACTCTGCTTTAAAAAAAGGGGGAAAACGAAAAAGGCACCCTCAAGATTTCCTTGCAACAAACATAAAACAGCACTCGATCCCTATGCAAGCTAACTCTGTAGTCTTTATCTTTATTTGACCCTCTAACTCTAGCTCTCTCTATTCTAATTTTATTTTATCTAATCGGTCTTCTTATTTAAAAAAAACACACAAACATTTGACCCTCTATCAATTGCATATTTATTCTCTAACTGCTAGCTTTTCGTATAAAATTAACACTAAGTTTATTTTTTTCTATATACTCGTTTTCTTAAAAAAAAATAAAAATACAAAAAAGCCTTCCTACGTGTACTGCGTTAGGCTAACCAGGACTTGTAATAGCACTTGCATGTTGTTGCTCTTTTGTTGGTTTTGATTGCTTCTATAATGTCCTCATTTGTAAGTCGCTTTGGATAAAAGCGTCTGCTAAATGAGTAAATTAAATAATTAGTTTACAGCTAAATAACACAAGAACAGTTGTTAGGTGCATGCTCTAACAAAGAAAAGTTTACTTATACATATGAATTACTATGGTGCACCAAAAATAAAATCATCACGAGCAGAACATCACGAGCCTCTGGGTGATTATCTCTCAGCTAAATTTAGCCTTAGATATCAATAGAAAAACCATTCCATTTCTGACTAATTAACTTAGAGGTTACAACATTACGAATTGCTAACAGACATTTTTGGATTCAATCCCAGGGTTTTTGCTAATTTTTTGGAGTTTCCAACTACTTAAGTAGGAAATCAAGTAGGAAATCAACAGATCACTGGAGCTGTGCGAAGTCCCCTCGTGCTTCAAATGTGTCACCATCATCCCCATCCCAAAGAAACCCAACAGGCATGTGGCTCTAAAGTCTGTGGTCATGAAATAATTTGAAAGACTGGTTTTGGCTTATCTGATTATTTGGCTATGTACCACATCTCATTACAAGCGAAGGTCTGTGTTGATGTTCGAAAGCCGCAGGACCTTTGTCAACCACGCCCCAAAACGCATTTTGCACACAAATAATTCTGAAGCATCAGTCATTGATGGCTGACCCAATGCCTTAAGCCAGTGTCTAGCCTGTTCAGCATCACAGAGTGAAAGAACGCACCGTCAACTGGGTCAGTCAAGATCTCATGTTTTAAGGCCTGTTGTCACCAAGACACATGGTTTGCATGTGATGTCTTTTCAGACAAGCACAAAAGAAACAACAAATGTGCTGAATAATGAAAATGCAAGAATTCAGCATTACACAGGACTAGGGCTGCAACTAACGATTATTTTGATAATCGATTAGCTGGTCGATTATTCTTTCGATTAATCGGATTAAATACAATTATTTTATTTTATTGACCAAAAACACTATTACACATTCTGCTCAATATCCTTCAAACAAACTGAATGCTATGAAAACATACAGTGCTTAATTTATTAAACCACCTGTCATAAAGAGAAAAATATTTTAGGAATCTGTCAAACAGTTGTTTAAATATAAAAATGTTATTGTCATGTTTTGGTCAAATTACAAACAGAAACAACTAATTATTTATAAAAACAAAAATGGCCTCATAACAGCTTGCATTCTTGATGTACATTTTGACTGTAATTGGGTATCTGAAAAAACACTATAAAGTGCTCTGCCTTTCATAGATAACAGCAATAATTATATTATAGCATTAGAAATAGCCTACTACTGTTACTAAAGAGCTTTCGCATTTTGGAGGACTAACCAGTACAGAAAGCTAAAACATGATTTTGGTAATCACCAATGCTGTTAGTTTAGAGCAGCAGTGGCACAAACCTTACATAATCTGTTAAAAACCTTACATAAATGTGTTTTAATAAATTTGTTAAGCACTGTAATAGTGAATATAGTTTAAATCTCTATTAAAAATGTAAATAATAATAAAGATAATAAAGACTCTAATATCTAATAAAGATAATAAAGATTAGTGTAAACTAACAGGTGAGAAGAATGTTCTGCAGGAACACACGTTCACTTTGATCACAGTCAAGTCTCTATCTTCCTGCTGACGAAAGTTATTACAAAAAGAAAGTAAATTTTTGACATGCAATTCCCTTTTCTACCAGTAGGTGTAAAATGGAAGGTTGTGAAAAATTCCACTGTCCCCCTCTATTGATTGACACTGGTCTCATGTCTATAGGCCCTTTAACTAAAAAGCTATTACAAAAACACCGCCCAGTGAGCTATAGCAAAAAACGAAGAAAACATGCACTTTCCCCACGGTCCCTTACTGAAAGCTCCGCAGAAAACGAAGAGAACGTGCACTTTCCCCACGGTCCCTTACTGAAAGCTCCGCACAGAGCGAGCTCTCCCGGCTTGATACACATTGAGACGGCTTGTGCGGGCTAGTGCTTATTACATCGAGCGAAAACTATGAAAAAGAAGGCTGTGAAACATGATCAGCTTTGCCCTTTTGGCGGTCACACTGTTTAGATTTTTTTTGGGCAAGTCGATTTGGAGTTATTGCCGTTTATCGCTGAATGTGTCACGAATATCGAAAACAAAACCAACTTAACCCCGCTCTCTGTGTTCCGTCTGTCTGACGCACGTGCACGCGCCCGCCGCGCCGGTGTACCGACAAAACATGCTACCTATCAGATTGTGCTATCAATAATATATTTGCATTGTTTTAAAGGTAAGGGTAGGTGTGGACGGGTAGGTTTAGGGTAGGGTAGGTATGGACATTAAAAAAGCCTCAAACCACATGAATAAGATGCTGGTAGCACAATCTGATAGGTAGCATTTTTCGCTAATGCATTAACTGAAAGCTCAAAATAAAGAATTATCATGTTTTGGGCAGCTTGGATCACGTACTTCTCCCGCAGCATCTCATTCTGTTTCCTCCACTATTTTTAGATGCATTTTGTCCATAGAAATGCGTTATTCAGTGCTGTAATTTGAGCAACCGGCTGAAGTTGGACGTGCACTGTGGGCAGACCAGACTAATCGATAATGAGAATCGGTGTCGATGATTTTCATTATCGATAATAATCGATTTTATCGATTAGTTGTTGCAGCCCTACACAGGACAATGGTACACAATTTTCAATTTTTGCAAATCTGCCATTTATTAAACAACATTAAATACAAGAACAGAGAAACAAGAGAGCTGCTTTGGCATCCTGTTCGTGCTGTTTTGGAATTAATTTAAATTGTTTCACACACCAAACATCTGTCTTGGTGTGAAAAAAGCCTTTAGAGTTTCATGACTGTAACATTGAGGTTGTCATTAAGGAATAGTTCAGCTAAAAATACTGACAATTATATAGATGCCTTTCTCAACACTTGGACTATATAAGTATGATGTCATTGTTGTTAAAACTGGTTTACAATTACTTCCTCTAACTGGTAATGATTTACTGAGAAAGCACCTCTACTAGTACATTTCCATACTTCCTGGTTATAAAGAGTCAACAGCAGAGAGGTGCTGGCCAAGAAGTCTATCAATTTCAGTTTCACCCAGCTGTTTAACAATAACATGCAGGTGATTACCCAGGCTGTATTTATGCTGTCCATAAACACAAGTAAAAAAAGTGTCCAAGTAAAAAAATGAACCAAATATTAAAGAACTGGATTGCATTGATTAATAGATTTATACATCGACAAAAACAATAAGGCTTTCTGTCTTTGGATATGCTTAAAAGCTAAATGTTTAGAGTGTTAAAACTAACTAAATGCATTCCCTTTTATATGGTCATCTATAACGGTTTAAATATTTGTAAATATTTTACAAAGATAAAGTAATAATCCAAAGCCTGCTGGGGGCAATGCTTGACAAGAGTACATTTACATTTATGCATTTAGCAGATGCTTTTATCCAAAGCGACTTACAGTGCATTCAGGCTATACTAGGGCTGTGACGGTACAACCGCGTCACCGGCGGTGGTCGGTTTTTGTGTATTTGGTGCACGTGACGTGACGTCACACACACTCTAATGTTAATACACAAATTTCCGTTATAATTTCGGCGCGATTCAGCCATGGATAAAACCAAATATTACATCGCCGATCTGGGACATTTTGGATTCGTGCCGAACGAGAAAGGCGAACCAATCAATTTGTATGAAACCATTTGTAGCTTTGTGGCACAACACTTCTATCTCCAGAGCCATCCTGCAGTCACCCAGGTGTGTACATGTCCCAATATGCGGACTCAAAGTGCTCTACTTCAACAGCATAGCTGTGCAACTGGGTGTAAGCAGGTTAAACGGAATGAGCTTTTGCACTTCAAAAAATTTTAATTATAGGAATGCCTAATATGAAGTAAATTCGCAGCGCGTCAGTCATTTAGAATTATTGTGAGGCTTTTTTTCTTCATAAAAGTTTAATAATAATAATAATAGTTAAAAATAAGAATATAACAGGCCTACATTAATTTGAAATGCCAAATCAGGGCTCTAGGCTGATTCTTCCCACTGACTAACTTTCTCAGTTGCTCTCACAAGCACAACATTTTATGAATTTTTGCTACAACATGGCAATGCATGCTGATTAACTTATATTAGTTTATAGTTATATGGTAACTTCTTTTTCGTCAAGTATTATTTGTGATTTGAAATTCAATATAAAACTTCAGATGCTTTCACTTTCGCGATCCTGTAACCTACAAGAAAATCTAATTGTCTGTTTTGCTTGCATCTATTCACATTTTAAGTGGATTAATTAATGCACAACAACAATTACCATGACAGCTTGCATCATTTATTAACAAAAACGAATAAGATGAGGCATACATAAATACGGATTAATTTAGCAAACACTGAGGAATAAAAATAAACAAATAAAAGGAAGCCTTAACGTGTGCAAAGATGGAAAACCGAAACTAAACTGGCTGCCGGTGACCATGCTTGCATTTGAATATCAACATATTCACCTTCTCTGGTTTTAAGAAACTTTTTACATTATTTTAACGTGAAAACCAAATCCTCTGATCATTTCCTCAATATTCACATCATATTTGAACACGGCGAGTATAAACCAGGCTCTTCACCCGAACCGCTCGCACTGACAGCGCCTCCCTTTATGATCAGTGCATGAACATATAGGATTAGTCAACGAATCGTTCGGTTTGTAAAGAACGGTTCAAAGAATACACGCATCGTTACAGGGTATATGTGTATAAGCAACACCGGCGGTTGTTTGATTTCTAGTGCCACCGTTGGCTATACAATTTTTTCAGTAGGAGTAGTTATGGCTTACACACATATCCGCTCCAGGGCATCCCAATATGCGGACTCAAAGTGCTTAGCATATTGCAACTGGGTCAGGACGGAATGAGATAAAACAATATATGAAGTATTCACTTCATTTAACTTTTTCTAGTTTTGTTGGTTTACAGCACAGAATCAACGCTCAAATCTGTGTTGTTAATTTGAAAAGTGTTAAATGGACATAACCGGTGTGGTTGAGAGGTTTGATTGATTGAAGTACAACAAAATCAATGTACTCAATATATTATAACAAGTAAGGGGTTAAAGTTAAAGGGGTGGTTGACTTTTTTTCTAGGCTTGATTGTGTTTATGGGGTGCAATCTAACATGTGTTAATGCTTCGTTTGTTAAAAAACTTCTCTGATAAATGCGCTGATCATTTCCTGCTTTTATGAAGTCCCTCCCTCAGAAATAAACGATGGGCTCTGATTGGTTAGCTAGCCCAGTGAGTTGTGATTAGCTAAACCGCCTCTAGTTCTAAATGTCCCACCCCTCACCTCAGCAGCATGTGCTCCGGTTCTATTGTAAACAATGGCGTCGTCTATTTTGCTTATCAATTTGAGCCCGATTGAGATGCAGAGGATATTAGTGAAGAGGATTGTGCAGTTTGTAAATTATTTACTGACGACGAGTCATCTGCGGCCAGCTGTAAGTGCTGTTCCTCTACCGCTCGCTGCTCCGAACATATGCCGGGAGATTCAGACCTCACGCTCGCGGAGCAGTACTGGAGACATCTTCCAACTGAATGATAGCTAAGTTTTTTTTTTTTTTTTTTTTCCAAAAAGTTGTTAAAAAAGCACTGCTGTTATTGAGCTACTGCTTATGTTAGCTTTTAATATACAGTTTTATTCGGATTAAAACTTTAATACAGTACAGCAACTGCATGTTTAACGCTTGTCATAGCTATGTGAAAATAACTATGTATACACTAAACTGATGATCTGAATGAGAGCGGGGGGGGGGGGGGGTGCAGAGCGACGCGAGGAACAGGATTGAGAACCGCTGCTTTAGAACACTGACTACGTTTGCATGGACATCAATACTCCGATTTTAATATGATTAAGACAATACTCTGATTAAGAATCTACCATGTAAACAGAGATTTTTGATTACCTTAATCTGGCTAAAGTCATAATCTAAGTAAACAAATCGAATTAATTACGTGGAGTATTCCTATTTTAGTTGCATTATGGAAGTTTAGTATAGACATGTACTAGGGATGGCTCGATACCATAATTTTGGCTTCGGTACGATACCATAATGTAATACCTCGGTATCGATACTAAATCGATACCATAGGTGACAAATAACCAGCCTCAAAAAATAAGTGAACTGAACAAAATAAACAGTGATTGATCACCATATATATAGTTTTTATTAATCTTGGTTAATGTTAGGTATGTGTTTAATGCATAATGTTAACATACTAAACATGTATTAGTAGCCTACATTCATAATTTATAAATAATTATTGACCTACATTTATAGGTGCTGTAATAATGTTAATGCTGTTAATGAACTTTAACAAATGTTTCTTTAAAGTGTTATTCTAACAGTCAAAGTAGGGGTGGGCGATATGGCAAAAATATCAAATCACTATTTTTTTTTAGAAATATCACAATTTCACGATTTTATCACGATTCTTTTGTCATGTTGATTTTACTATTTTGTCTGAGAAGTGCAGCCAAAATAATTTCCCTATTATAAATTCAAGGTAACAAAATATAAAAAAATTAATGGTGGATATTTAGGCCTAAGTGGGCGAAGATAAAAATCATTGTCATAATTTTATCTTTGTTATTAAAAATAAGAACAAAGATACACATTACAAATACACATAATATACAAATAATATAAAATTTTCAGGTACAATAGGTGTATTTAGCAGGAGCATTCAAGAAATTGAATGAACAAATATAATAAATAAACAATGTATAGATTGATTCCTATTAAAGCAGCTGTATTATTTTTTCGGTCAAATGTTAGGAGTTATTTTTTCTCTTAGTGTTTTGTAGTGTTAGCCTTAAAGAACAAGAATTCTGTCATTTGTCTGTCGATTCTGTCATAGTGTTTTATATTTATACCATCATTTACTCACTCGAGTTTAGTTTTAAACCTGAATGAGTTTCTTTCTTCTGCTGAACATAAATGCTATTTTGAAGAATGTGGAAAACCAAACAGTTTGTCCACAGTGGCTTCCATAGTATTTTTCCTTCTATCAAAGTCAATGTGGACCAGCAACTGTTTGGTTACCCACGTTCTATAAAATAGCTTATTTTGTGTTCAGCACAAGAAAGAAATTAATACAGGTTTGGGACAACATGTGAGAGAGTAAATATAATGACAGAAATAACATTTTAGGGTGAACTATTCCTTTAATTACAGTCGGCGGCAAGTTTAGTGCTGTCCCTTTTTTAGCTAATACACAGGCACGCATCCATTTGTCTCTGCTTTTTACTTTCATTTCATTTTAGACACAACCAACTGTATACATAAACCTTGTGTGTTTTGACAGTATTGGCGCAAAAGATAGCTTAGTTGAGTTATCAGGCGCTGTTAGACAGGCTTTTTCATGCGCGCTCTTCAGGTGTAAGGGCTCAGAAAATGCGCACGTCTGACCACCGCATGAATGAAACGTTTAACCGGAAGGGCTTTAAAACACGCAAAACATGTACTTCAGTGATTGCGAATAAGTGCAGTGTCCCGTGAGAGTAACTCTACCACTGAGTTAACACTGAATGGATGTGGCGTTGTACAGTATACAGACGGCGGCGCCAGATCGTGGAGACATTTTTATCGTCCACGATCAAAAATCGTCAAACCGCACACCCCAAGTCAAAGTAATATTCAAAATCACGTTATTATTTCTCTCTCCCTCAGATTGTTTTCAGATTTCAGACTAGGATAGGCAAAGAAAAAGCTTTAAATATAAAGCTCTCTCTCTCGGCTGCTTCATGTTAGCGGTCAGCAATGTGGCAGAAACATTCCCTTCATATTATTGATACTAAAATTAATATAGTAAGACTGTTTTTGTTTCATTCAAATTAAATTAATATTTGTTTGAAATGCAAGTGCAAATATTATGTGACCAAAACATCACTGGTTCTAGCGTCACATGTTTGAGCTTTAGTGTGTATAGCATCACATCTTATGCATGTGCGTTTATGCGTATGTATGTGCGTTGATCAGTTTTGAATAAAACTTAAAATTATGAATTTATGATGCACTTACTAACCCGTCAATCTCTAATTCTCAGAAAAGATCAGGATGAGCAAGCGACAAATGCTTAGCCAGATTTGATGTCTTACCTCCTGTGGTCAGTTCGTTCACCTTTATCATCTGTTTTGTATGCAAAGTAATGCCATATTTCACTTCTACCGTTCTCTTTATTAATTTTTTTGAGCGCGTTAATAGTTGAATCAGTTTGATCCATCATGTTGTTCACTTGTTCTGTTGTCATATTTACCGGATGCGCAGCAATTTAAGAAGAACTGCCGCCTACAGGTGAACTTCGGAACAGCAGCATATGAAATACCGAATTATGCTAAATTATTATATCGTACCATTTGAAATAATAGATACTGGTAATTTTACAGTACCGGTATACCGTGCATCCCTAACATGTACACACCTTAATCAAACTATTAGCGTCGTGTAGGACTTTTCGCTGTATTTTGTGACAGGATACACACACGGCTTTGGTCAACCGTTTGACGGCAAATAAAAGAGCTTCATTACCACCGTCGTCTGTATGATGTACAAATAATTAACCTCCACTTGAAGCTTTCATAAAGTTAAAAATGAAACACCAAAAACTGTATATGGCATCATCAGGAAGACGTACTATATGTTGTTTTTACATGAAATTCTGGGTTGGACGTCGAATGGCGTTGCGTGATGACGTAATGACGTGTGCCATTAATCGATCTATGTACTATAACATGTAAAAAGGGAACATAAAAGGATTATTCTAAAAGCAACTCATGTAAACATCTTAATCATAAGGTCTTATTCAGAATAAGGTAAATTATTAGATTATAGAGGTCCATGTAAACGCAGTCACTGATTTTGAATCCATTAGAATCGTTACACTGCAAAAAAAAAATGCTTTTCTTACTTAGATTTTTTGTCTTGTTTCCAGACAAAATATCAAAAAATTCTTAAACCAAGAAGTATTTTCTAGACATGTAAAAATTATTGTCTTGATTTCAGAAAAAAACATTTCAAAATTAAGTGAGTTTTTGCTTGAAACAAGCAAAATAATCTTGTTTTCGGTTTGAAATAAGATTATTTTGCTTACCCCATTGGCAGATTCATGATTCATACAGTATGAATAGATTTTTACGTGCACCCCTAGTTTTCTTCCTCTTCTCTAAAGCAGCACAGTATGGCCTCGCCCCCTTCATTGCATGTTCCCGGGGGCGGGGTTTATCATGTCACTAACCCGGAATTATTTTGTTGTAGTCCCTTACCAGCCGTTCGCTGTAGGCCAGATGTTTTCAAACCTGTCCTGCAAGCACCCCTGCCCTATACATTTTGTATGTCTCCATTGTCAGACACACCCAATTCAGCTTGCAGTCTCTACTAACGAGCTAATGAGTTGAATCAGGTGTGTCTGAAAAGGAAGACATACAAAATGTGTAGGGAAGGGGTGCTTGCAGGACAGGTTTGAAAACCACTGCTGTAAGCAATACTATGCTAATTCTGTAAAAGACCATGTCTCCCTTTGCATTGAATTTGAGCTTCGTAACTTTGCAGATGTTGTTTATGCTCACACGGCTACATTACACACTAACAAAAGTTAAAAAGGTGAAATCGTATTATATGACCCCTTTAAAGGTTGGTCACCGTACACTAACAATCTTTACACTTTCAATCTGCCGAGCATGATCAGCTTTACAGGGGAAAAAAAAAGAGGAAAGATCTTGGTGGCCACATGTGAGAGAAAACTTTCCACACAGACAAAAGATGCATCTACTACTTACTGACTTGAAATGGGTGAATACCAATAAGAACTGTAATCAATTTAGTAGTAAGCTGATTAACACAACAATATTCTTCATTGTAAGTGGAAAAAACAAACATTTAAAAACATCTCTGGTTTCTTTTTATAGGTACTATAGCCTTTAGTGATGAATTAATACAAAAAGAGAAGGCAACAAGAATCTTAAAAACTGTAAAGGTTGACTGGGTGACAAGCAATGATGAACGACAACAAAAGTATGTTTACCATTACCAACTAACTAGCCTACTTAATTTGAAATCAGTATCTGTTTGTTATCAACCACTTAAAAACCTTGGGGATCACCAAGACCACCAAAAACAAAGCTATCACATGCCATTACATGAGCATGTGGATTGAGTCCAAAGATCAGCAATTTAGCAACTGAGAAGTATCCTACTATGTAGGATTTTATTATTTGAATGGACCGAAAGTTTGATGAGAAGATAAAGTACGATGTGACGTCAAAAAAAATTGTTGAGCCGTTTTGGTGGAAGTGACGAACTGCAAGCTTTGAATTCTTATATCTTCTAAATGATAATTTTGTCACTGTTTTGGAGCACACTGGCATACAGATAACCTTAAGACTAACATATTGAAACTAACACCCAAAAAACTTTAAGTACTAACAGCTGCACAAACATGTTCCAACAATAATGACGATCTGTGTGAGGGCGTTTTTGGTCAGTTGACAGGACAGCCACTTGGCCTTGGCCTGAAATTGCAAAAGTGACTTGTGGTTTTCTTGAAAGCTCTGTTATAATGTGCATCATATGCCATCATTTTCTAGCAAAAGTGTTTATAATTGTAATGACTATGTAACAAAATATTATCCTGTTTGTTTCAATTATTTTTCTAAAACACAAGATGATATTTTGAAGAATATGGGTAACAGTAGGGCTGCACGATTATGATAAAAATCATAATTGTCAATTATTCCCTTGAGACTGTAAATGCGATTATTAATAACGATTATTTTGAACAGGTTTATGCCACTTTTTGAAGCTGCATGCCATATTTTCATATACAATATATATTTAAAAAAGGCTGAAAACACTCTTCCTGAACTATTATTGCTTTTCTATAGCATTGAACCTTAAATGTCAAATATACATTGGTTTGGTTTCTTCTTTAAACAAAAAAAGGTAAAATTATGCTTGGTATAATAATGTTATATATATGCATGTATATAATGTTTTGGAAAATCCTCCGATACCACACAAAATTCTGGCATCGTTATTGGCGAGTTCTTGAACCCACGTTCCGATCCGATACCATGGTCTTACACGAGACCTATAATTATGCCTGCTAGCTTTGCTTAATGCTGCAAATCGGAAATCAACTCTTCTTCGCTGCTCAGAATGCAAACACAGGAAGTTGTGCTGTGTTGCCACAATTAACCACTAGTTAGAGCAGCGAAGATGTAATACAAACGTGCTGGCACATTGCCAGTAAATCACTCGCATATGTGACGAAATCTTCACCCTGGGCGACTAAATTAGGTTTAATACTAGCCACTGGCTAATAACTGCTCAGATTTTACTCGCCAGTGTGTGAGATGGAGGCTGTGTATAAGTTTAGCACAGATATATTTCATCAACTTTCATTAAGAGAGAGGGAGCGAGAGAGTCTGACATGTAGCGCGTCAGTTCTGTAAGGTGTGTAAACGATATTCTTTGTTGCATTTTCCTGTCAAAATAATGGAGTTTGTTTGGAATTCTTCAGCTTTTAAGAACTGCCGGGTTCTCCGGTAGTAAGCGGAGCTAATGCGCAAACGGCAATCTCATTGGCTGGCGCTCGCCTATTATCGTCCCTGTTTTGATTTCAGCAAAGCATTTCGAGCGAATGCAGATAACGTGATTAATATGCATGAAGCTCGTTAATCTTTAGTTCGTTTGATATTGTTCTTAGTAGAATTCATAGTATGATTATTATCTTATCAGTATTATTGATAGTCTTTCCCCATTTTTTACAGAAACACAGAATGACCAAAAAAGCACCACCACCAGTCCTAAGATCAGTTAAAATTACTAATGTGCATTCATAGATGGTTACAAGGGCTGCAACAAACGATTATTTTGATAATAGATTAATCTGATGATTATTAGAATGATCAAATCGACTAATCGTCGATTATTCCACTGGTTAATCAGTAGACTTTGATTGATTATTCAGCTTTTGCATTTAGTTAAAATAGTAAGTTATACATGAAGAGTTCAAATGCAAAAGTATTTTTTTTATTTGAATAAAGGCCTACAAATGTTGTTTTGCTTTTTAAGCTTTAAAGGTTTAAAACTAACTTTGAGTAAATGATGGTATAAATATAAAATACAATGACAGAATCGACAGACAGATGACAGAATTTGTATTCTTTAATGCCAAAACAACAAAAAGAAAAAAATAACTCGCTACTCTTGACTGAAAAAAAGTATAGTTACTTTAATAGGAATCAATCTTTAGTGTTTTTTTTTGTTTTTGTTCATTCAATTTCTTGAATGCTCCTCCTAAATATGCCTTTTGTACCTGAAAATTAAATACTGTTTGTTTTATTTGTATATTATGTGTATCTTTGTTCTTATTTTTTAATAACAAAGATAAAATAAGGACAAAGATTCTCATCTTGGTCCACTTTGGCCTAAATATCCACCATTCATTTTAATATTTTTTTACCTTGACAGGATTTGTCTTTATAATAGGGAAATTAGTTTGGCTGTACTGCTCAGACCAACATGACAAAGAATCGTGATAAAATCGTGAAATTTCCCCCAAAAAATCGTGATATGATATTTTTGCCATATCGCCCACCCCTAGCGTGAATGCAGTAATTAGTATACACTTGCTCTGACGGCAGCGGGTAGCCTTCCATTAACTAGCTAAGCTACTACTACTCCATACACTTCCAATACATCGATTAGCAATGGATTATAAATATTCTTAATTATTATGAAAATACCAGAGATAGCTTGAATAACACAGCTAAACTATACATTGTCGTAGTCGAGTGTTTATTGTATTTATTTTATCATTCAAAACATTTATATCTTCTGTTTACTCAGTTACAGCAATAGCAATGCCTGAGTTCGCTACTTCTGTGACTGGATCTGTGGATTTTCTGTGCAAGGGTTCCCTCTGGCGTCCAGTATGAATGAAAAAGACATCATCCCCCGGTTTCACAGACAAGGCTTGAGCCTAGTCCTAAACTAAAATGTAACTCTTAACTGTTTTAAATTAAATAAACTTACACTGACTGATCCTAAAATATATCAGTGCCTTTGTTTTGTTTCAAGATGCACCCCTTTTTTACTAAGCATGTTTATAAAAATTATTTTAAACTAATTAAACAATCCGAATCCTGGCTTAATCTAAGCCCTGTGTGAAACCGGGTGAATGGTTTAGACAATTTTTAATACAAATTTCATAAGTATCGTTTCAGGCACTGGTACCGTTTTAAAAGTATCGATTTGGCACCGGTATAAAAAAAAAAACGATAAGCAACCCTTAACGTTACAGGTCTGTCGATCTGGTTTTGTCCATTAAAGTGAACCTTTTCGACATGTTTAAGTGTTGTTGCTCAGCAATGGCATGGACACGATGTTGTCTGGGGGTTTGGCAAAAGGACGGCGGGCGGTGCTCGGAATGGGACCTGAAGGCGGTGACTGAGTAGTTCTGACATCACATTTTTACAAAAGTCACAAGGGCTCGTGAAAAAGCACAGCTACATTATGCAGGTTGTGTGCACTTTGCTGTGGATTGACTGTTTTGAAACATATATGGTAGTTACATATCCCCTAGACCTCTGTTATCATGAAAAAAGTCAGGAAATTTCAGTTTAGACAATATGGGACCTTTAAATGTACAGCAATCGATATGCTAAAGAGATGCACCAAAATGCCTTATGCACTTACCTGCCACTGCCGCTGCTGCTGGTGCTGCTGACAGAATCAGAGCTGGAGGAACGACTGCGGGATCCTGAGCCACTGCGGGAGCATGCAGGCCTCGCTGCTTGACTCGGCAGCCTCTGTGGTGATGGATTGTGTGATTGCGAAGAATGTGGTGAACGACTGCGACTGTGGTGGTATGTCCTTTCTCCTCGTCTGCCTCTTTCTTCTCTGTATAAATCCCGATGGACAACACTGGCGAGTGTGAAAGCTTCACGGGCACGGGGCTCATAGCGAGTCTCTGTAGTCTCAAAATGAGTAGGGCTCCGACTTCGTGAACCATAGTAGACAATGCCTCCCGGTGTTGAGCCGCCACTTCCTACTCCAGCAGCGCTGCTACTGCTTCCACCAGCACCACTGCTTCCTGCAACACTCCCTGCAACACCTACACTGGCCCCTGATGAGCCGCCTCCAATGCTGCCACTGGCAGAACTAGCACTCCCGCTAGCTCCACTGAGGGCCCGGTCCCTAGAGTCTCTGTAATAATCAGTCTCATAGTGACGTTGGCGATCGAAACTGCTGCTGTTGCTGCTGCTACGCTCATGGTGTCCATAGGCACTGTGATCGTAAGACCGCTCCCGACCCTCCGCAGCCCTGCATGACAAGGAAAGGGATGGAGGATGGCAAAGAAAAATGGAAAGAATGAAATGAATGTTATTTTCATCCCTGACAGGCATACGAGTCAAGTGACATGCGTTGAAGAGTGATTTAAACTAAACATAGACTGCAAGTGCATGTTGGAAAGATGCTGTCTTAGACTGTCTTTTATTGTAGCATTCAATACAAATACTGATACCAGGTCAGGACAACTTGGACTTTTTTTGTTTATTCATTTGGGATTTTGTTTTTGCAATTTACTATTTTTGCATATTTGAAATCAAACTGAATCCATACTGAAAACAAAGGGGAAGAAAATAATGCATGACAAAAGTCATGCATGCCATGGTCAGTCACATTCCAAGTTACACAGGGTACAGAAAAAAAAATATTCAGGAGATTCAAATGAATTTACAATGGCAATTTACAATTTTCTAGATAACTAAAATGAAAATGTATGCATAAAACTAACGTTTTTGTTGTTGTCTTTTTAGTGAGAAATTGCAATTACATTTAGAGAAAACTTAGAGATGAACAATTAGATAGTTATTTTCTTCTGTATTACCCTGAATATAATAAAGCAAATATGTTTTTTTAATTAAAATTCTAGACAACTTACTTCCCTTCTATGATAGAATGAGAGAATGCTTCTATGGTGCGTATTACTGCCTCATTTTGTGATTTAATTAACTAAAAGGAATGAGTTTTCATGAATACAATGAAGTCATTCTCAAAGAATAAAATCATAGCCACAGGTTATAAAAACTCATTAATTTAGAATAAAGGTCTTTTACAATAATAAGCTCCAACATAATTTTTTCTGGTCAAGCTGTAGAATAATAATTAATGTGGAGAGCGATTCGAAACCACGTTTTGTTTTGTTTTAAAGTAGGAACAAAATAAACCTAACAAAAAGGAATGAGTAAGGGACGCCATGACGCGCTAAACTCTATGCTAGCTTCACTTTAATAACCATTTTGAAACACTTGAAGACTTTCTGTTTCAATAGCCCTTTTCAAACTATTAAAGGTCCCATGAAATCAATCATTTTGGGTGTTAGTATCAATATGTTAGTCTTAAGGATATCTGTATGCCAGTGTGCTCCAAAACAGAGAAAAAATTATCTTTCAGAAGATATAAGCATTTAAAGCTTGCAGTTAGTCACTTCTGCCAAAACGGCTCAACAATGTTTTTCGACATCACATCGTACTTCATCTTCTCATCAAATTTTTTGTCCATTCAAATGCTGTCAAGAAATGCTGTTCACTATAAATAGTGAAGCTGTGGCTGAGATCGGGTCACATGTTCAGTGTTAGTATTTCCTATACAGTGAATGGCATGTAGTGCACAATGTAGGCGATAGGCAATGATTCAGACTGGGGCAAATGAGGTCTGGTTTCGCGTTGTCACGCCAACCGCACAGCTCACAGTCTAATCCGGACTTTGGCTCCGGTCCAGAGTAGAGATCGACCGATATATCGGTTTAGCGATATTTTTCCCGATATTTAAGCATTTTACCATAATCGGATATCGGTTTTGAAAAAAAAAACGATAACCGATATATTTTTTTATTTATTATTAGTCACATACACAATTATACAGAGTATAACTAGCAGTGAAATGTGTTCTCTGTATTTGACCCATCCAAGCACACACACCTGGAGCAGTGGGCACTGTTCACTCAGGAAACACGCTAAACTAGGGTGTCACAAGACCCGGTCCGGTACCAAGCACTAAAAAGATGAAAACCACGGTACCAAGCATTCTTTAAGTCCCGGTGGTAACCCGGTCGACCCGGTTCTTGCTGCGTGATCTGACAAGCGCTCTCTTCATTCTGACTGCCGACATGGAGGAAACACATCAAACTTAAAACACTTTAAAGACCGAACACACTAAATATATTAACATTTACTATAGAAACATTAATTTACTATAAATGCATCTAAAATAAATACATCTCTATCTAAATTAATTATTTATTATCTCCGCAAACTAAAATATGATCGCAGTTTGAGTATAGTTCTGTGTAAATGCATAGATAAACCGCGCTGTCAGCAGTTTTCATAATCTAGAATGACAAAAACATTTTAATAATTCTAATAAAACATGCCAGTTATTTAGAAATGCAATATCTAATGTTGTATTTTAGCTGAGTCAATGATTAATGTTGTATTTTAGCATAAATCTAATGTTGTATTTTAGCTGGAGTCAATGATCTAATGTTGTATTTTAGCTGGAGTCAATGATCTAATGTTGTATTTTAGCTGGAGTCAATGATCTAATGTTGTATTTTAGCTGGAGTCAATGATCTAATGTTATATTTTAGCTGGAGTCAATGATCTAATGTTGTATTTTAGCTGGAGTCAATGATCTAATGTTGTATTTTAGCTGGAGTCAATGATCTAATGTTGTATTTTAGCTGGAGTCAATGATCTAATGTTGTATTTTAGCTGGAGTCAATGATCTATAAGTTGTATTTTAGCTGGAGTCAATGATCTAATGTTGTATTTTAGCTGGAGTCAATGATCAATGTTGTATTTTAGTGGAGTCAATGATCTAATGTTGTATTTTAGCTGCAATGATCAATGTTGTATTTTATGGCTGATCAATGTTGTATTTTAGCGATTTTTTTTATTTTAGACAATCAATGTTGTATCGTACTAATGTTGTATTTTAGCATCTTCTAATGTTGTATTTTAGCATCAATGACTTTCTGTCCATTCAAATGCTCTGATCTAATGTTGTATTTTAGCTGGAGTCAATGATCTAATGTTGTATTTTAGCTGGAGTCAATGATCTAATGTTGTATTTTAGCTGGAGTCAATGATCTAATGTTGTATTTTAGCTGGAGTCAATGATCTAATGTTGTATTTTAGCTGGAGTCAATGATCTAATGTTGTATTTTAGCTGGAGTCAATGATCTAATGTTGTATTTTAGCTGGAGTCAATGATCATGTTATTTTAGCAGTCAATGTTAGTATTTCTGAGTCTGATAATGTTATATTTTAGCTGGAGTCAATGATCTATGGTATTTTAGCTGGATCAATGTCTAATGTGTATTTTAGCTGGAGTCAATGTCTAATGTTGTATTTTAGCTGGAGTCAATGATCTAATGTTGTATTTTAGCAGTCAATGATCTAATGTTGTATTTTAGCTGGAGTCAATGGGGCAAATGAGTTTACAGTCTATGGTTTCGCGTTGTCACGCAGGGCAACCGCGGCCGAAAGCTCACAGTCTAATTAACCTATAGAACCATTATTTCGCCAATAAACATCTAAACAATACATCTCTATCGAAATGAATTATTTATTATCTCCGCAAGCGATCGCAGTTGGAGTATAGTTCTGTGTAAATAGATAAACTTGTCAGCAGTTTTCATAATCTAGAATGACAAAAACATTTTAATAATTCTGATAAATCAATTAAGAAATGCAATAAAATACATGTTTTGTTTGTATAGCTTATTTCAATACTCCAGAGAATGTTATTAATTGAATTAACATTATCCAGGAATAATATCTTTAGCTATTAAACAGTTATAAACCTAAAACTGAGTTTAAAATTAAGTTGATATGACTCTTGTCCTTTATTTTCTCCATTTGCAGACATTCTTTTGCTTATAATTAGTGTTGCTGATGACAAATAAAAGGTTTATATTGTTGTAATTTGAAGATAACATTTTAATGAAAATGTTAATTCTACGTTTTTGTTGTTGTTAAGATGACTGAAAGGAGGAAAAACCAAAGCGAAGAATGGACTTCAGTTATTTATATACTTTATAACAGTAAATAAATATCGATTCGGTTATGGGTATAAACACTAATCGTTTTATAAAAAATCAATATCGTTTACCAGAGACGCAATGAGAGTGATTCATATATATAAACAATTTTAAAACTACACAGGTTTTTGGTAATCTGTTTTGTTTACTGAGAGTTTCATATTTAATCTAGGGGGTAATCTAGTAGACTATGGCTGTCAAATGCGGCTTTACCGAGCTCAAGTACGGCTCTGGCCCGAGCAGATATAAACAAAACGCTATTGGCTATTTTAAAAAGGGGGCAGTGCTGCTCGATATTTTCTGACCCGTCTTCCTGTTTTAGTTGAAATTACGTCACCACACCACAATGCTGTGCGTTTCAAAGCACTTCAGTGGACCTTTAAAACATAACTGAAATCATTCCACAACCTTTTTATGAGTCAAAAACCAACATATATTTTTTAATTGCTGAGGGAAAAAGCAGCAATTTTTATTAGAGCTGTCAAACGATTAATCGCATCTAAAATAAAGGTTTGTGTTTACATAATATATGTATATATCAAGTAGGGCTGAACGATTAATTGCATTTGCGATAATATCGCGATATGAAAAAACTAGATTTTTCTACCTCAGAGACTGCGATTACACGGTCATGTGACACCCGAGAGTAATGTATGACGATCCTATGACATCTAAGTATGGCGAGAGAAAGCATA
The DNA here is from genome assembly GCA_027422405.1 of Ptychobarbus kaznakovi. Classification (NCBI taxonomy): domain Eukaryota; kingdom Metazoa; phylum Chordata; class Actinopteri; order Cypriniformes; family Cyprinidae; genus Ptychobarbus; species Ptychobarbus kaznakovi. The sequence goes on along the minus strand of CM049794.1, from coordinate 10,825,339 downwards.
AGGAGATGTCTGCTCTCTTATAGCTCTCGCAGTGCTTTGATGACACACACCGATCGGTCAGGCAGTGCTGCTTCAAGTCAAACACATCTAAGCAGTCTTCAGAAGAAGCATTCAGTTGGCACGCTATGTTGCCAAGTCCGCAGTTTGCAGCGGGTTGTTTTCGTGTCAGCGGGTCTTTCATAACATGCGGAATTGAGACTCTACATGTAAACGATATCCTTTGTTGTTTTCCTGTCAAAATAACGGAGTTCCTTTGGAATTCTTCAGCTTTTAAGAACTGCCGGGTTCTCCTGTAGTGGGCGGAGCTAATGCGCAAACGGCAATCTCATTGGCCGGCGCTCACCTATTATTGTCCTGTTTAAATTTCAGCGAATCAATTCGAGCGAACGCAGACTACGTGGTTAATATTCATGAACCCAGCAGCTCAATAATCCTTAGTGCGATTTATTTGGTTATTAGTAGTAGAATTCGTGGTAGTTTGGTTATTATCAGTATTATTTGTAGGGTTTTTTTCTCCTTTTTTATAGAAACACTTAATGACAAACAATATCTTAAGCACCACCACCAGTCCTAAGTTCAGACAACATGACATATGCATTCATACATGGTTATTCTAATTACTAAAGTTCTATCATCATATAATGCTTAAATTGAATGCTAAATTATCATAATATTATATCATAATCTTTGACTGACTGATGCTAAGTGAGATACCATAAACATTGCATTTTACAAACATATATATATATATATTAGTATATCAGATCATTAATATTAATCTGGTGAGTAAACAAACAAAAAAATGACAAGCCAATGGAGATTCAATTTCCAAGGTGTCCATAAAGGGTTGATAATATTTACAATAATCAATTGAATTTGATAAATGTCTCTCACATTGTCCCACAGAAACATTAAAATAGTGTAGATTAGTGTACAATGTTTTATAATAATAATTTATTCTATTTAGTGACCATTTTATTAATTTAATACTGGGGGCATCCAAGTTATTTGACATTTTGAACCTTTTTTTTTAAAGTAACAATAGTTACTTTCCCTGGTAATTAGTTTATTTTATAATGATGTAACTATTTGTGAGAAGTAACTAGTAATATAACTAATTACTTTTTACAGTAACGTGCCCAACACTGCACACTATACAATGATTTATTGCTTGTCTTTGTTGAATAATACAGACACAGAGTATAAAGAGCTTTAAAAAAAAAAAAAAAAAACATATTAAATCGCAATCGCAATATTGGTAAAAAAAAATCGCAATTAGATTATTTTCCTACATCTTTCAGCGCTAATATCAAGACTGACATACAGCATATATTTTGAAAATATTTACATGTATATATTTATATAAATTATATCATATAAATATTTAATATACAAACGTACAATTTTTCTTAAATATATACATGCATGTGTGTGTATTTATATATACATAAATATGCACAGTACACACATATATTATGGAAACAAAATTTTTTTTTGGATGCGATTAATCGTTTAACAGCAATAATTTTTATATTTTAAAAATGATATACTGAAGAGTTCTGCTAATTTTATAGAACACGTAAAAGTTTTAAATCAGTCAATCTACCTGCCGGTTTTTCCATATCTTACAATGATAAATCTTTGGGTATTTAAACTTGCAAATTGCAAATAAAAATCGATTCATTTACTTTTTCAAACTTGAATAATCTTAAGTGTGCAACAGAAAATATTAATAACCAATAGCCTAACCTATGAGAGTATATTACAATATTACTACCACGGTTAAGAATTGTTCTTAGGCACGACAAGAAGCAGTGTACCTAAAGTCTGTTTAATCTTGCAACAGAGCAACCAACAGTAACATTTATTATTAATAATGATAAAAAATCTAAATAAACTAAGATTTCGCAAAGTTATACTGACCACTGACCATTAGTAACTGCATTGTTGCCAAGCAACATAGCAGATTTACACATTAATATATTAGCTATTTATAATACAAGTAAATGCTGTCATTTTTAATAACTAAAAGGTTTAAATAATACCTGACAAATTCCATTAAAAGCTTAAAATGCAGTTTCTCCAGAATAAGTATTTGTTAGTCCTGACATTGAGTGATAGGGAGCATGTTGCAACAAATATGACCAAGTTAATTTAAATAAGTTTGGCTTCCATTAGAAAAAGATGCTTTTGTTTAGTGAAGCCAGCTGTGTAACTTGACTGTGATCAACCTTTACAGTACATATAGTCCACTCCTGTAATTTCCACAAGAACTGACAAACAGTGGTGACATTGCATCACAACACTCCACAGCTCATATGCCATCTCCTTCATTTTCATAGAGCTGTTATGTGTTTGGCTGGCTTTGCTGTATTATTTAAAGTCATTTGAACCTTTTTTTCTTGATAAGCCTCAAACAATATTCAAATTATTCACGTAGGTAAAGCAGAGAGGCAAAAAGCCAGGGAGTGTGAAAAAGAGTGAGAATCAGGAAAGGGACAGCAAAGTGAGGTAAAAATCTGCAAATGCCAACAAGCTACTAAAAACAGCTCGTTTAAGAGCTACATCTGTTAGTGGGAGATGGAAAAAAGACAGGGGATCAAACTAGGGGTTAGAGAACAGCTAAAATACACAGGGCAGAACATACCAACCTTTTCAGACAGCGGTAACTCGACCTACAATTCCAAATACAATTTAGGGAGACAGAACTTTGTGAGCAAAAAAAAGGGGTTAAAAATGTAGAATGTCAAAATGGGAAGGAAAAAAAACTCTGAAGTAATCCTTATCTTTTGGGATCCAACTTAATAGTTCGGCCAAAAAGAATCCATGCATCTTAAAAAATAAGTCAATATCAATATGGGAAAAGCATCTGGAGGTAAAAGTCAGGAGGTAGAATGTCCAACTCAGTTCAGTGCAAAAAAATCCCCATCAGATCAACAACAGGCTGGAGAAAGAAGTCCAAAAATATAGATCCATAATGTTGTTCTTCATACAACATTACTTGTGTTCATTATTTTCAATAGTCCTTTGAAGTCAAAGGTCTCTGTAAATGTTTAAAAATATGACATTTTTTCTGCATGATGCCGCTGTCCTTTTAAATCCCACTTCAGTGCAATTAAAAAAAATGATTCAGTTATTTGGAATCTTATCCTCTTATCTGACATCCCAACAGAACAAGGTAGGTACCAATGTTCTAATCCCTGTGAATGGTAATAATCCAAGTCATCTCTGAAAAAATGGGAATTTGATCAATGTTTTACAAATCCCAGTGGAATCTTCATTGATGTTTGGAAAAAGATATCAATAATCCATTGGCTTTGGAAAGGTCCATTAAGAGAAACCGACTTTCTTCTTAATTGTAATGTATCCATCGTCTGCTGTAGTTCCAGATCCATTACGGGGCTTTGTAATAATCCAGTGGCATATTTCACATCCAAACCGAGATGTCTTTAGCCCCAAAATAGTAATACCTCCATGCCTTTACTGTGTGGATCCAAAAAACAGTTCTTTCTTCAGTATATTAGACCAAATGCTACTTTAAAACCATTTTTTTTCTTTGAGATTTAGGAGAAAAAAAAGCAAAAATGATTTTAAATGGTCTAGAATTAAGTAATGAATAAATAAAGAGATTTGCTCACTGTGTTTCTGTCACATTCTACCATGTTGATCAATGGCAGAAGTCTCCCATGTAAATAAAAGGCAAACCCTAACACCACAAATAATCCCGAAAAAAAGAGAAAAGAAACTGTAGTAATAGAATATCCTTGTCATTGGGTAGTATTAATCCAGTGTGATTAAGAATCCAGAGAATACCATCCAGAGCGCTCCAGATCATGGAATGGAAAGAGCTGATCCTAAACCACCCATTTCAATAATCCAATTAACAATCAATGGGTCTTAATTGATCAACACTGTAATTGTGTTACAATAACAGAACAAAAACACATGATGTAACCAATTAATCCACCTTGGTGCGGTACAGTACTCCAGAATAGGGCAATTCCAGGTAAGGCCGCGGTCACGGATTTGCTCTCGCTTCCAGAAATCCTGGAATATTTTGATATCCGAAACATGCCCTGGATTCTCTTCACAGCGATATCCAACTCTGAGAGAATCCCTATGCAGAGGCACGCTAATCTCTACATAATCATAATGAATTTTGGTGCATGTTCACAATGCTTTGACAAACTTCAAAACTGGTTCGCTTTACACGGTGAGCGATGACAGACCTCAACCATCAAAGCGTGATGCCCAAATTAATACCCTCCAGTGTGTTCTCGTAATGTCCCTCGTCACCCGCCCCCAAAACAATAAATCATCCCAATTAATGACGGAAATAACTGGGAGGGAGAGATGAGTTACAAGAAACGAATGGTCTCCCTGCCTTCAGAAAAACTATGTCCACTTACCCGTCTAGTCTGCGTTCAAAGCGTCCCTCTCTGCTGTGGAGTGACACAGGGGGCACATACACAGGGCCCCCTGCCCCCCTTGTGAACCCTGAAACATCCCGCCCACGAGTGGCTATGGACAGGCTATCATCCAGGCCTCGAGCTGCACTGGGAATAGTTCCTGGCTCATTGTAATCGGTGCGCAGGTCCCTGTCTCCCATCTTGTTGATAGAGTTATGAGCTTTCTGAGCACTCTTAATGTCCACAAAATCCACAAAAGCTGCCACTCCACCCTCCGATCCACGTTTCGGGAGCACCTTGACACTCTCCACACGTCCATACCTAAAAAAACAAAAAATAGCAGAAAAGTTATTTAATTGTAGCCAACACAAATGCATTGCATTGCATGATACTTGCAATCAATTATGCTGATATGAATAACCATCATAACCATTGCCAATCCGCAAAGGGCGGATTAGATGGTGAAAAAGCCTAAATGAAAATAAACCTGCATGCCAGTCATTTGTGCAATATGTAAATTAGGCTATTCAAATAAAAACAGCCTGCCTTCTGCATCATCACACAAAAATGTACCACTGTATGAGTAGCATCAACCATATGCCAGTAATATCTCCTTTCATTTCAATACATCCAATAGTTATGACAAGACCCCCAAAATCACATTTTGATGGCCTATTTCTGGTGCACCACCGAACTGCAAAATAGCATCTTGCTGCACAATATGTATATGCGAATGCCAGAATTCAATCAAATGTCATAATTCTGTCCAATCATTCAGGCTTGAAACGTAATTATGATGTTTTGATCTGCTCTATTTACCTCTTCTGGACATGTTTAATAAACATACATTACTTTTTACTGTACAATTTTTGAAATATGGTGCTTGTATAAGCCTCGTGTAAATATACTATACATGAATTTGCTGTCAATCATCAAACAAATAAACAAAGCAGGTGTGCATGGGGGTTAAAACAACACTTGGTAAGCAAAATATGAAAACATGTAATAAACAATAGGCATTAAAATGGGTGCTCTAGGTGAGCAGCTGTCTGACACACCAGTTCTCACACTCACTACACAATCTCCGTCGCCATTTTACAAACCTATTCACACTGCTTATTCATTCTCCTGTCCCCCATCTTCAATAAGTAACGTTACCTCAGCCGCACTGACCTGAGCTTTGACAGACACCTTACACAAATCACTTCGGGGTACATCAATATTTTACATTTATTTATATATCTGTATGTATTTCCTGTAACAACTATTTCGCCTTTAATATTCCGTCACAATTGAGCATGAGCGTGTTTTAATTTAGTTCCCATTCAAGGGGCGACCTTTATTACCACAATTCAAATCTAAATAGACCACAAAAGCCTGCCGTTGAGACAACAAAGCGGTTGGTCAAAAATGAATACATTATTTTCACGAATCTTATATGTAGGTTCTCTCATACTAGTGCCTGCCTCCCTGTGTGCTCGACTCGCCAAGTAATATCTAGCTATGCATTGTTATGTTAAACATCTCCAGCACAATACAACCAAACAAAAATAACATTATGATGAGTTCGATCACACCTGCATTTTTCAAAGACTATGTCTGTGTGTTTTGATTGTATTTTAACAAATATGTGACTGACAGACTATATGCATACGTGTGGGTGATGAACGTGGTCATTAAAGTCGTTATACAGCCTTTAGTCAAGTCAATACTGTATGTATAGAGCTTCTTACACTAACTTACGTTGTTGTAAGGGGATTTACAGAAAAACATGACGTTAATGTTTATAATAACTTCGTCGCATAGAGCTGGGCGATAATATAAGTTAGTTAACATTTTGCGACGATATAAACAATCATCTAGTTTAGACTTCAGATGCAACGTTAGTTTCGCTTTATCCTGTATGTTTGTAGCAAAAGCTTGGTATATTTAGATATCCAACCTTTTATAGAGATGTATGCGATAATACATTTGTTTTTGGGACGATATAAACAATCAAGCAACCAACTTTAAAGTCAGATGTATTGGTGTAATGCACGATATTGCGATGTCACAACTGAGGGAGCAATCTCGCCACGCTGTTTCAGATAAAGACAGATTCGCACCATTTAAGTTCAACAAACCGTGTTATTCCGATTTACTTACACCTTCCACCCAAAGCCACGTTGTAACTTGTAAAAACGATAGGCTGCCTCGCATTACCTGAATCCATACAGGTGAGAAATGAACATTAACACCCTCGGGTATTTGGGTGGTTTTTGACGCTAACGGTAACTTAGATGCTTTTTAACACTAAATATAATGCCTTGCTGCCATACTAAACAAAACAGCCCAATGAGCCCATGTATGTGAATATATTGACATCACAACCATACACGAACTTCTGGCTGACAATTTAACGTAAACGTCCTATTGGTGCAATAATGGGAACTGTCGCCACATGTTCATAGACTGACACAAATGATAATTATGCTGAATATTTTCGAACAGAAACTCGTCTTGAAAGTATCCCCACACTGCTATTGTTCGACTTCTCCTGGAAGCAGCCACGGTCACCGCTCGCCTGAAATTCATGACATCTGAGCCGAGCTCAAAACAACACCCACTGTAATGCTTTTAGTAGTACAGACAGCATTTAGCCCATTCAGCTCGCTCGCGGTATTTCTTCAACCACCAAGCAGCGTGACTACCTTTTTCTTGGTTGCAAATGAACGCAAGTTGAAGCCAGCAGTAGTAAAGCAGCTACAAGTAACGCGCTTGTATTCGACCCTCCGTGCTAATTAGCAACCTAGCGACGACTGCGACTCTCGAAAGCTAACTCACTAGCCAGCGTACGTTAAGTGAGCCAAAACAAGCCAACTCAATAGCAGCGTTGCTGCGAAAGTTGTGGCACACGTTTAAGGTAACGTTAACGTTACCGGTGCGCTGCTTTTGTTTTCCCCCAAACACTTGAACGAAGCACATTGCTGGATGTTGTCTCTCTCTCAGCAAATCGTCACTTACCGTTTGAAGTGCTCGATAATCTTTTCCTCTCGTACGTTTTCTGGTAAATTCCCCACCCATAAATGTCTGGTTTCCCGGACCATACTGCGTTTGGGTGTCCCCCGATCATACAGAAGATTTGACTGCGTTAAATCCGGCTGAATGTGTGTTACAGTGGGCGAGTAGTTCCTCTGACTCGACACTACGCTTGGACCCGCTTGCACTTGAAAGCTGTGTTGACTACGAAAGCCTCAACCTTGCTGTCGAGGAGCGCGCTCCGGTTCATGACGAGATCGCGCATATGCAATGAGCACTCGCAATACCACATGGATCAAATCATCGGACATGGCATGTTTTATTGTAAATCACTTTTAAGTGTTACAATGTGCAAATACGTTGGATTAATGCCCTGGTTTAGGTTGCAAGGTAAAAGTCCGACTTGGTTGCCTTTGCTTTAGTATGACATTTGTCATCCTGTTTGTAGAACATGACTTTAAAAATGCAAGTTAATCATAATCTTGGGGTGTAAATTTTATGAGACGTGTGGTTTACCGCAAACTCGTTATTCATGAGTCAGTGGCAGGACGGTGTTGACAGTATTGGCTTCAGTACTTTGTATACGTTTGCAAATCCATTTATTTTCCCAAAATCCAGGTGGGAACAATCTGTTTTATATACGACTCACAAGTCAAAACAAAAGACATAACGAGATCCTCTGTACTCGGGTGAACTAGTGCATTTAGTACAGCAATAATTTAGTCAACTGGATGATTCTCCCTAATGGTAGTTCGGTCTGTATTTGTGGGAGATTAGTTGACGGACATCTCCCAGTTTTAACAGCAACGACAAGAACGATGTATTTAACATGATTAATTAATGGAAAAGACAAGCATCGCGTAGAATGTAAGCTTAATAATTAACGACAGTACAGCCTGTTAACAATTAGTATCAAGTGTCCAAAATGTAAATAAAGGCGATGATTAATCACTTGCTTATTGTGGGAATTAAATGCTGCCTTGAAGAAACACCCAAGATAATGCCCAATCATGTAACGAATTCTTTATTAAAACAAACATTTGTTTTCCAACTATGCACGAGGCGTGTGATTTGGTTCACACGCATGCGCTAGAATGCGGCAAAACAGGGACCGCAATGGATGAATCGCGCGTGCGCGTTCACGCCCACAGAGTTTTGACAAAGAGCGATCACACACACAAACCCGCTGGGTAGCAGAACATTCTGGAACTTGTGCTGCTGAGGTGGAGCAGTTTATCAAGCTGGATCTTGAGCAAGCCACGTCTTCAGATTCAGTCTTGAGCTTTTACTGGAATTGCACGGACTTTCTGGATCTGTCTATATCCTTAATATTTATGGAATAGAACTAATAAAATGTAATTCTTTGACAGTTCTTTTGGGATTGGATTTAGGATTGGTTGCACGTTGGATGTACAAAAAACGCACTTTAGGCCTAAACAATGTTGTATGTTATACAATAAACGAATCCCCTGGATACTTGGACAACAATTGTTATTTTCTTGCTTTTAAACACAAGACGGTGTGGCAAACTTCTAAGGACGTGACGACATTTAATGCTTTACCAAATTGATTGGAATAATTGTAGATATAATGTATTTATTCGACTGATGAAACGACGGGATTGTAAACAAAAAAGCGACAGAATGTGGAATGCGTTTGAGAGAAATGTTTTGTCCTTGTATGTATGAGCGCTTTAAAACGTCCTGGAACAGCCTCACCATGGAGAATTAAACACGTTCAGATTGCATACCAGAGCGATTTACGCGTCACAAGCTCGATGTTCTTGAATGTCCAGTTGTTATTTTTGGCGCCAGTTATCGAACGAATGTTCTTTAAAATATGACGCCATTTTGAGCATAACCTAGTGTAGACAAAACCCAGCACAACAAAAGAAATGACAGCGCCGCGGCCATTTTGTTTCCAGTGGAGCTATTTAGGGGTTCAGGTTCAGTTTAACTTCTTTAGCGCCTGGCTGCTTCAAAGGAATTGACAGAACTGAATTGTTACAGGGCTAAAAAATGTTAAAAGACTATACGCAAGTATTTAGTGAGTGTAATGGCTAGTTTAACTGTTTTTGTTGTGCTAGTTGTCTTTATTATAATGCCTGGGTGACCCAGGCCAAATTTGTTACTGTTCCTATCCAAGTCATAGATAATCAAAATGAATATTGCTTGCTATATAAATAGGCCTATAGGTGTAGAGGAAATGTAATTCACCACATACATAAAGATATTGAATATCTATATTTATTATTATGGAAGGCATATGTTTTTTTCATGCAGTACTAAAATGGTAAGGGACTAAATCAGCGTGAAATATTTAGTAATTGAAAGGCACATTTCTCTTAAATACTTAAATGTAGATAGCTACTTTTTTCAGACAAACCACAGACCCTCATGGGATTGTGTTTACAACCTAGATTGTATTTTGCAGAGAGTATTTTGTGTGTGTGTGTGTATATATATATATATATATAGGTACATAAATATAGGTCAAGTTTGTTTTCATCCAAGCCTAGTCCAGTTTCCTTTCGAAATTCCTTAGTTCTCCCCGATTTCCAGGTCTTTTTAATGGGCCTTTAGGCACATGGGTGACATGCTGTGAAAAGACAGTATGTTATTACATTTTATGTACAAAATAGTGTCTATTGAATGCCTTGGGATCAGATGAAAAGATAAGCAAATGCAATCAATTATTAGTTCAAACCTGATATATGGCTTCCAAAAGGTCTTGAGAAGGAAACAGGCATGCAGCTTCACCAGTGAAGCAGATTAGAACATGGAGTACATCTGACCAGCTGCCCACTGTAATCAGTAACACAAAAAGCCCACCCAGTCGCACAACAACTGTATTGAGAATCTGCTGGCCAGGCGGATGATGTCGGTCCTCTGAAAGATTGATTACTCATAATTAAACTCAAATGATGGCCAGTTTTGCTATTAAATACATTTACAATACTGTTCAAATGTCAGGGTCAGTAAGTTAGATTTGTATTTTTGTGTGGTTGTTGTTTTTTTAATAAATTAATACTTATATTCAGCAAGGGTGGATTAATCTGTTTAAGTTATACAATAATCAATTATATAATTTCAAATAAATCCTGCGCTTTTAAATTCCAGTGAATAGAACTATATTTAAACCATTACATGTAGACATTTGATTGTCTTACCATTCATGTACACAACCAGCAGAGTGTAGCAGATTGTGAGTGGGGTCCAAAATCTCAGAGCCTCAGTGGTTGATAGAAAGTGTTGGTTTATGTTTGATATAGCAGAAATTCCAGATACACTAAAAGTTATAATTAGAGCACTGCAGAGCCAGGTTAATATAGAACTGCCAGTGGTTAATAGTCCAATGCAAAGTCCACAATAGCGCTGTGTACTATGTATTGGATACATTGTATTTACATGTCGCCATACACGGCTGCACCGGCTTGCCAAGAACCAGCTCAGTCCAACTGCAAGGAGCAGGCTTAGCCAGCCTTGCGGTGCCCCCTCATGGAGGAAATTAAGGCTGCAGGTTAATGCGCAGCCCAAGGAGAACTGGCACTGGACAAGCAGCAGTAACAATGGGTCAATTATTGAGTCCTAAACAACAAGAAACAGAACAATTTATCTAGAATGATACTGAGTTGTCATGCACAAATGTATTGAATGTCACAAATAAATTATGCTCATACTGATCCTCCTGTGATCCTCGCTGAAATGGCTCTAAGAGAGAACTCTAGGACTACTAGTGATGCAACGCGAGACCCCACAACTGAAAGAACCACTGTTAGGACCCAGAACTGAATTTTCTCTGTTAGTCCACCATTTAGTCTGTTCCGTCGTTTAATGTCTGTTTCAGGATCTGCGATACTTAAAAGAACAGACAAGTGAAATGTACAAAACATCAACACAAAAAACTGACGTATCTTATCATAAATAGTACATCGATTATATCAAATATTTATAATCTTCAGCCATACAACATGGGTTAAACAACATAGCACATCAATTTTACCTCTGTGCCTCAACAAACAAGTACATTTTTAAAAGGTTACGAAGAACCCAGATTCCGCAAGCACCCACAAGCCCTGTCATTAACATAAAACACAAGATTATACATATATATATAGAGAGAGAGAGAGAGAGAGAGCAAGATTATACCAAAATATCAATCTATATTTATAATAAATAATCTATTGTTATTAAAATGATGTCAGTGAATTAACTCCTTTATTATTGAATATCTGTGACAGAATGTTCTTTTCATGACTCACCTTGTAAAACACTATGTAAAGGAATAGCACTTGGTGTTAGCCAAATAGGAACACTTGGCAGAAACCGGGAAATGAAGGACAACATGCCTATGTAAGTGAGAAATTGTTTAATGCACCAATGATTTGTTAACATAGATACTACTCAAATTGGCCCACACACAGTCACACACACAAAACTAAATCTTAACAAATGAAAATCATCAATATTACTGACCTTATTTTGTTATTTTCAGTTGCGTTGTTTGCGAACATCACTCACGTATAACCTTTATCAAGTGCAGATATGAGAGTTGGAGGTTTGGTAGCAAAGTCTCAAAGGTCACTTATGCCTTGATCAGTTTTCACAACCGTATATGGTTTATTTCTCTACAGCCACAAAGTTGTAATATTAATGTATTACCATAATTATTTCTGAGGCCTGTTTCTGATTTAAAATTGTACAAATATTAGATAAAAAACAACAACAACAATTTCAGCCCTCTGCTGGCGATTGTTTTCATTTCCGTGTTCCAGATTTTATGAGGGGACTGAACTTTACACTGCATTCAAGAGCTTTGAACAGTCAACAGTTACCACCCATCCAGAGTAGTACATTAATATTACCGTTTGTTGCCCTACAATGTACTTTATGAGGAAAAATAGAAACATATATGGGATTACATAGTTAACAATTTATTGAGGAAATTGTAATTATGTTTTCTGATATTTATTACAGTAAACTGTAAATAATGTGTAAAAATTGCTATTTTTCACAAGCGAATATATATCTATATATTTTGTATTATTATTAAAATTTTTTATGCCGGTGGTGGTAGTGTCATGGATTGGGCCCATAATCGCTGCTTTCAGGTACAGTGTATAACAAGCAAAACATTTACCTAAATCTGCTAGCAGCAGGCATGGATTTGGCCCCTTCATCATGTCCTGCAGGGTCTACCACAAACACCTGGCTGGAAGCTGCATGGCGATACTGTGCAAGGGAAATAAAGATGGAACTAGAATGAAACCACAGAAGTGTTTAAAATACTTAAAGACTTAAATTCTAAGGTAATACTTAAATACTTATAATTGAAATTGAAAGTTAAAATTATGAAAGGATGGATTCATTCATTCAACTACTCTTGTGTGTGGTGCAGACAGTAAAAAGCATAAGGTCTTGTGCGGGTTTGTTTATCTTTGAATTCTGATGTATGGTTTTTTAATAGTCTTAGCTCATCTGAACATTGATTCGATGTTTGTTTGTTTTTTCAAGCAAAGATAATTATTTTCTGTAGTGTATATAATGGTGTCTCGTGTATATATATAAAAAATTACTATAAAATGTATTTACCAGAAATACCCAATGGTTCTTATTGACATTCAGGAAACAAATTATTGCATCATAGTCATCAAAGCCCACCTAAAATGTAAAAAAAAAAATAACATTTTGTTTGTAACTATATTTATAGAAGTTAAAGATCATTTTTACCTTTGAGAGGCTATTTCTCCAGACTTGATCTCTTTCACCATGAACTACAACACCCGCAGTGTAGCGATCAAGTATGTAAATCTTATTTCCCTGTTCACTGTTGTTCACCAACACTTGAAAATAGCATTGGATTGTCTAAGAACAAAAGATCAAACATAAATCATAGTTCACTCATCTACTGTTTATTGTCAACAATGGCTTAACATTGTAATCTTCATAAAAGATTTTATATTCATCTATTTTTACAGAATAATTTCCAGTAGTCTTAAGACCAAAGCATTACACAAAAAGTATGATTATTTTCTTACCTCCCCCACTAGCCATTTATGTGGCTGGAGTGTTTTCAGCTCTGAATGATGCAGGGTACAATACCTTTTTTTGACTGCAATGACTATCTCAAAGAGCTTGGATCTGCAAAGGGATATTTAAATATAATCTCAATGGTGGTTTGAGTTCATGTAAACAATGACATGATTGGGATTTGCAAAATACCTGGGCTGACGTGTCCTTTGAATGATCCTCAGATGTTTGTTTTGTCCTGCATTTTTTTTTGTTGTGGCACTGCTTCTGCTGGATCAAAATACTTAAGAGTGATGTTTTGCAGGTCTTTCAGATCTTTGTCCCATTGCTCCTCTTCCTGATCAATTGTCTTTTGCTTTGGAGGTGCATCTTGAGACAGGCTATCCATATTATACATCATCCGATGTTGTTTGTACCTTCCTTGCAGAGAGTTGAATTTTTTTTTTAGATTAAATCTGCAGGTCGCAGGAACCTTTCTTTGTAGTATGTGATTCTTCACGATTGAGAACCACTGTTCTACATGGCAATTTGTTTCTCGTGTTTTTATTTCTTTAATACTCTCTTTGGAGTATCTGCTCAGGTCCGCAAGCAGTATGCCACTCCAAAGGGGGAAATGCCCATGTATGTGCTCATGAGAACATTAATGATCCCTAGGCTGTAGAAATAATTTTTTACACTTCCTGGTTGTGTACACGATTGTCTTCTTCACTGCAATCCCTCATATTCTTCTGGCAGAGCATCATCTCCATGATAACATCATCATGGAGTCTTTTGCTTTTCCTGACTTCACTAGATATAACTCTTAAGACATCCATTGTAAGGCATTTGGAAATGTTGCCTGCCAAAATGTCATCTGGTGGTGTGTTTTTCAAGTACTCGTAGTAGTGCTGGCTTACTCCATTTGCTATTGCTGCTGCAATTTTTCCTCTTTTGGTGAATTTGGCATTTCTGAATTTAAATTATTCATCCTTGTGGGTCACATCACCAAATCGCACAACATGGATATCAATACTATTCTGGAATGAATGGTCACTTCAAATTTCTTTGGACCTGGTCTTGTTTTCCAGATTTCATTCATTCCTTTCCTTAGTTTCATTGTGCCCTTCAGTCACCTCAACTATTTCCTCAGCTTTCTCAACATTTTCCCTATCTTAGAATAAAAAAAAAAGTTTTGGTCAATCATTAACAGCATTTTCAAAACATGGCCTCAAAACTTACAACAGCAGCATGTTTCTTTATTTCAGTATGCTGATTATTAGATGCTCAGCAGCAGTGTATCAGAGCTTGTCCACCAAAACCAAACATATGTACATTCAATGCCATGTTAATATATGCTGGTTAAGTTTATTCAAAAAGTTATTATGAGTGACTTGAGTGTGTGTGTTTATACAAATAGTGTATGTATATTGTGTGTATACACTGCAAAGATAGTAGGTGCTGGGAATCAGGAGAGCTATATTCAGCATATGTGTGTGCGTGCGTGTGTACTGTATGTGTGTGCTATTTGTACATGTGCGTACTGTGTTTGTGTATGCATGCGTGAACTGTATGTGTGTGTATTGAATGTGTACGTGTTTGTAATGTCTGTGTGTCTGTGTGTGTGCGTGTACTGTGTGCGTGTACTGATTTGTGTTTTTGTGTGTGTTCTGTATGTATACTGTGTTGTACTGTATGCATGTACTGTATGTGTGTGTGTATGTGTGTGTGTGTGTGTGTGTGTACTGTTTGTGTTTTTGTGTGTGTTCTGTATATGTATACTGTGTTTGTACTGTATGCATTACTGTATATGTCCCGGTGGGGACTTAAACCTGAATACACACAGACTCATGGGGACTCGTGTCACGGTGGGGACCTAAATTGAGGTCCCCATGGGACAAAAGCTATAATCATACAGAATGAGTTTGAGAAAGTAAAATGCGAAAGTTTCCTGTAAGGGATAGGTTTAGGTTTGGTGTAGAGCTATAGAAAATACTTGTACAGTATAAAACCATTACACCTATGGAATGCCCCCACAATCACAAAACAAACGTGTGTGTGTGTGTACTCCATCCACGTCAGCCAGGCTCATTCACCTCCCAATCATAACGCACTCCTTCACCTGTTTAATCCCACACCTAGTCATCAGACCCTCATCAGTCAGCATTCACACCTCACACCAAGAGTCCGCGTTTAGCTCGAAATGCTATGCTATTACAGCTAGTTACCTACTTACCTTCTGTCTCATCTCCAGCGTGTTCCTCCCAGCTCTACTCCATCGTCTGTGTTCCCTAGTGATGGCGAGGCGAAGCTAAGCGTTCTGAACCAGTGAAGCTTTCAATCCAATTGTATCGGAAAAAGGTTCATTACTCGAAGCTTTTTATAGACTGTTCATGCTGTGGCCATCTTGTGGTCTTAAAATGAGCAACACCTTTCCAAAGTGCTGTGATTCATTACAGCTTTTGGTTTCACATCTGGTTCTACTACTGATTCCTTGTTTTAATTTATTGTATAAAAATAAAGGCCATTGTTAAAGTCATTCATTTGTGTTGGTGTACTGCCACAAAAATTATTCAAATTAATCAAACATAAACTCATGAATTAAATCTGTGATCTGTCAATGTTAACTCTGCCTCAGTCCTTAGATTGTTATTTCATGGGCAAAGTTAATTTGACCATAATATATAAATTAGGATAAAAAGAAAACAATGCTAACGCATTATAATGTAACATAATGTAAAGGAAACGGCGCTAAGGTTTGCTTCGTTTGAAGCAGATACTGAAGCTGTCACGTGGTTTTCAGGTGAATGAAGCTTCGCATGTCATAAATCACATGCTTTTGGCAAAACGAATCAAGCTCCGATACAGTGCTTCGATGTGAGATGTTTAATTTTTTTGATACAAGCTTCGAACCCTCTGTGTCGAACGTCACATCACTAGTGTTCCCTAGGATCTCCACGTGTGTGTCTCCAGCGTCCAGGAAAGTGAGGTGTGTGCTCCATTCCCCTTGTCCACGAGTTCCTGTGAAAACAAAAGAACATCTATCATACTACTGTGCTTGTTCACTGAACTTATTACTCACCTCCATCAGCTTCCCGCTGACTCCACCGATCACAATAAAACTAACCTGTTGTATTCTAACCATCTGTCGGAGTCTGCTTCCTTACAGAAGATCGGACCAAAACTGAAGGATACAGCAGGATGAGTCAACCCGGTCCATTCCAGGAACTCGTGGGCAATCTCCGGCGAGTTCTCCTCACCACCACAACAGCTCCATTATCTCCCGTCATAAACATCACCAACCCCATCTCTTCACCGTCAGTGGTTGCCAGTCCCCCCAGTGTTTTTTTAAATCTACTAAAATCTTTACCCCTTTCTCAAATCGAGCCATCTGTCCGTGTGATGTCACACGGACGGAGGCCCCTCCCATGATTGTTTCATTAACAGTAGGGTTTCAGCACAGACTGCACTGGTGTCTTACCTCAGACCCGCCCTGAGTGAGCTGTCATCAGTTGTTTCACCACCAGAGCAGATGTAGACAAGAATGACTCCTAGCGATTGAGGTGTTTTGTTGTTGGGTGTAATAATGACAGTGTTGGGGAGTAACTAGTTACATGTAACGGAATTACGTAATTTAATTACAAAATAAAAGTTATTGTAATTAGTTACAGTTACTAAGAAAAAATGTGTAATTAAATTACAGTTACTTATGAAAATGTTAAGGATTACAAAGAGGGTTACATCTGATTTTTCACACACTCCCACAAAGAGATTTAATTGATTTCTTTCACAAATTGCAGTGACTGCTTTAAAATATGAAACACCAATGTTTCAGAATTTTATAAAATGCTTATCTCATAACTCTTATACGTATTTCCTAAATGGGTTTATGGATATGCTTATTTTTTTTAAGATTAACAGTTTTTTTTAAGGCATTGTTAGATTCCAGTGTTTCCCGTCATAGGTATGCAAAGATTTGATTTTAAAATCAATATCATAGCTATTAAAATATTTCTTGTTATGATTTTTTATCTGTATTTAACCTCAGAATGATTTTAAAGTAAGTCTAATTTTATGGTGGCTGTGCTTCAAAGGGGACATCGGATGCCCATTTTTCACAAGTTGATATGATTCTTTAGGGTAATCTTGAAATAGTCTCAGTGGTCGTGTAAAACAACACAATTTTTACCTTGTCAAAAACAGCTCTGTTTACAGCGACTCATTTCGGTGCATATCTTTACATGCTAATGAGCTCTGCTTACCCCGCCCCTTAATTCTGGAAGAACAAAGGTGATTCGCAAATAATCATAAACATATAAAGTGTGAGACTTGCTTCTTCTGTAGGTGCAGCTGGATCATGAACAATGGGTACTGATCTATCCTTGAGTTTTAACTTTTTAACAAAACCTGCCTTGAATTGTCCCTCATTCAGAAAGCAGTCTGGAGTCAAATGATTTGCACAGCCAGACATAAACAAATTTAGTGAAAGTGAAGTGAAATGACGTGTGGCCAAGTATGGTGACCCATACTCAGAATTTGTGCTCTGCATTTAACCCATCCAAATGCACACACACACACACACACACACATATTGCTGCGACGCCTGGGGAGCACTTGGGCAACTTGCCTTGCTCAAGGGTCTTCCCTTAGTCGTGGAGTCTGGTGGCTGGTTATTCACTCCAAAATCAAAATGGCTTGATAATTGAGACTGTTTGGGTTTTTGGGGGATTCAAAAAATGAGTGCATTTTTATCATTGTAGGGTGATTGTGTTCACACACTTCTAAGACACATTTATATGCAAATGAAGATATTTTGCATCCAATGTCTCCTTTAAATTGTAATTATTATAATCTTAATTCAAGTGACTAAGGATTTCAAAAGTCTGATAGTAATCGGTGTTGAGCACTACTGTAAGGTTAACCCTGCCTGCTTTACATGTTTGCAAATGATTTACAGTTGAAAACATTAGAAATTAAAAGTAGTAATTAAAAAGTATTCAAATGTAATCAGTTACATTACTTTAATAAAGTAATTGAAAAGTTACACTACTTATTACATTTTAAATAGGGTAACTTGTAATCTGTAACCTATGACATTTCCAAAGTAACCTTCCCAACACTGAATAATGAACATAGCAATACGTTAATCATTACTCCAGTCATCTGAGCTGCTGAAGAGGATTACCTTGGGTTTTGACGGGAATACGCCCTTGATCTACCTAAATGCGTCTATGTTCACGCAAATCATTCGTGATCCAGCTTCATCTACAGAAGAAGTGAGTACAATATTTTTTTTATTAATCTTTGCAAATCGCCTTCCCTAATAATGTGCTAATTAGCTAGTTTCATGATGAATGCAGCTAAAGTAAACCATCCCTCAGTAAGTGCTCGGAAGAGAGGGGCGGAGTCAGCAGATCTCTTTCTCATTTAAAGGAGACACATTACGGCTTGCATTGAAAGAGCTGTTTTTGACAGGCTAAAATTATTATTTTTACTCTACCAATGAAAAACTTTAACCAAACGATGTTACAGACTTTTCATTAAGACCCTAAAGAATAATATCAACTTGTGGAAAATGGGCATTATATGACCCCTTTAAGGCTGGAATACACTACACGATTTTTGCAACGATTTTCCACAGATTTACATTCTGGAGAATTTGATGCTAGTTGCCAAAGATCAGAGCCAGTCTGCAGATTTGAGTTGACTGATTCAATGGAAAATAGATTAACTTAACTTAAAGTGACAACCATCAGTTAATATTAAAGTCTATTTAGGGAGTATTTACATAGATGTTCAATGTGGAAAAGCTTAAAGAGCACACCGAGCTTAAAGGGGTCCTATTATGCTTTTTCACTTTTTAAATTTTAGTCAGTGTGTATCTTTGGGCATAAAACGATCTACAAAGTTACAAATCTCAAAGTCCACTCCAAAGGGTGATATTTTTTTTTTTTTAATTCCTTTTCAAGAACTATAACGAACGGCTCGTTTGGACTACAAAGTTGTTTTCCTGTATTTGTGACATCACAAATTTTAAATCCCACCTACAGAAATTTGAATGGTTGGCAGGTGGGGAAAATGCTTGGTTGTTTTTATATCACTGTATTTCTGAAGAACACCGCCTGTTTTCAGAAAATTTTGATTGTCATTTTAATTTCATCTTGCATGTAATGTCTGATAAAGCAGCGTTTGTGAGCGGAGCTCTGTTTTGTATACAGCGTTACCGGGGAAACCTCGAGCTCTCCCGCTCCAACAGCGCCTCCTGCTGGCAGAGAATTAATCTGTATATATATATGCCGCCACAAATAGTGCAAGTCTGTGGGACTACGGTATAAATAAATTAAACTGTATATCAGTTTCACTGCAATTCATGTTATACTGTTATAATTAAAGAACAATAAATATAATACATATTACCGTTGCACTTATCTGTACATAGTCAATGCAGTTATTTTTAAGCTGTTGTTGACATCCCATCTAAAACATGATTTAGCCAAAAAAAAACAACAACAACAATGCTACCACTTTAATATGTCTTGCAATATCCGTGCTTGCAAAGGTTCTGCATGATCCTCTTGTTCAATATTATCGTGGTCTGAATTGATAAGCAATATAGCAATATTGACAAACTTGTTGCTTTAGCAAGGGGCGTGGCAGTACTGAAACACCTCTAAGCTGTTCGCCAATCACAACACACTGGGACAGCTAACCAATCACAGCACATTTCGTTTTTCGGAAGGCGGGCCTTCATCAAACCCGGAACTAATCGAAATTGTTTGTGTCAGGCTGGGGAGAAAGCTATTGTAATAATGTAAATTATCTGAAAAATAATGCGATTTTCGAACCACCAAGCATGAGAGCATGTCCTAGTACACCCCCAAAACAAAATCAAGACTTTTTAAAAGGGCATACTTGGACCCCTTTGAATGGAGCAGCAACTATTTGTTTTTATTTCATATAATATTTATTAAAGGTGCCATAGAATGCATTCATACAATATTTTAAATTTTTTTCTGATATCTACATAGAAGGTATGCGGTTTAGGTAAGGGCAAAAATTCTCCAGACACGGTTTTACGTGTGCATTTACAACCCTAGGATTTGTCCCCAGAATGAAATGGTCTGTTATTGGCTTATTTGGAAGGGTCATGAATAATAATGTTGAGCTCTGCTCTGATTAGCAGTTTCACAGTGCGGCTCAATGTTGAGCTCTGCTTTGATTGGCTGTTTCACAGTGCGGCTCATTTCAGTATCTCACAGGAAGGAAACACGGGGAGGAAAATATACATTTCAATACTTTCTCTTGCAGTTATATCGTTGGGTAATTATACTGTATATAAAATGCGGGCATCAGGGAGCCGCTATTAATATGCGAGGCTCTGAAACTGCTTTTAAATGCATGATCAACTTTTTAGTTTCACTTTCGAGATTCACAATCGCAATTGCTCTATTTATACTATGGAGCTGCAGTACTTACCACACATTTTACAAGATCAGATGCTTTTCAGTGGTGCTCAGGATCTGTAAATCATTCGCATCATCCTCAGTCATCTCTCCTTACTCTGTTTATGTGGTAAGTGAAATCATATGTACTGCAATGTAACAGGCTACTGCTAGCAAAAAGGTAACCATGTACCTTTAGTGGCTCGCATTATTTTATCAGAACGCGTTATTTTCTTTCCGTGCCTTTCTGAATACAGACACCAACCCATCCCTATGCAAATGTTGGGAGCGTAACTATTAGTGATCCCGACTGTAACGTCACAGTCGTTGTAATGTTCTGATTCGCCTTGTTTTCAGTGGTCTTTTTTATTCAGGAGTTTTACATTCTATGGAAGCTTTAAAATAACAGGATTTGGATAAATAAACAGTCTAGGTCATGTATTAAGTTCATAAATATTTTAATATGAACAACTATTATTAACAATATCTATGATTAATCAATATCTTATTGATGTCACGCTGAAGCTGTGTGATTTTCATAATAGTGTACCCTTTAAGTTCACCTTAAAATAATATGAAATTACAGCACTGTAAAATGACAGACCAGCATTAAACTGTCAATTTATAATAGTATGTATTGTGTTCTGTAGGATCTGCGCTATGTTGCTAAAACTATCTTTTGGATCCAATTAAATTATTTCCCACATCCAAGTTCCAGGTTATAAAATCCAAAAGTATGAACATTAATCTCTTAATGTTACAATAAGTAGTGAACCTTACCCAAAATAAAGGCTTAAACATCTAAAAAAAAAACACATTTAACGGGCTCCTGTTTTGGTGAAAGTTTTCAGACAGCTTTCAAAATGGCCGCTAGACAGTGTGAACACATGGAGACACATATCTCAGAGTGCAATGATCTGATTGGCTTGAAATTATAGGAGATATATAGTAACAAACATATCAATTGGTTAAGACATCAAGTAGGATAATACAATATTTTTTTTTTTATAATCTGATATCAAAAATGGAAGTGTGCTTAATGGGTATGTGAGCTTAATAGGTAAGTTTACCCCTGGTTAAGTTTAAGCTGGTTAATTTTATTATAAAAGTTGTCAGGAGTTTTTACATAGGCTGTACATAAATGTGAGTTGGTGTGTGTACACACATAACAACATGTACATAACACATTAAAAGGACATTAAAAACCTAAATATTAAGTGAAAATAAAGTAGCTTAAGCCAAGATGCTTAGTTAATTGAGTCAAATGGCTAAGCAATTGGGGGGGGGGGAATCAAGCTAATTACTGTTTATATTAGCTCTAAAACTGAGACATTCTCAAATAAAAATTATATTTACCAAAACTTCTGTCTGTTTGAAGCATCTGTCTTCGAACACCTCTCCTGTCCTCTGTCCAAACAGTTTGCAGCCACTTTGCCAATTTTGCATTTGGTGGATGGGAGTTGAAAATGTGCTCAGCTAGGGTGGACCAATGTGCCTTTCCTTTTCCCACACCATGTGTAGCAAATGTCTCTCAAGCAGGCGCGTTCCCGACAAGGCAGTCGAGCGTATGACGTAACGCCGCGAAACAGGGGCACCATTCACTGCAATTATACAGATTGGAACAGACAGGACAATGTGGAATATAACTCCGAATGTGTTTGTCTGAAAGAGGAATATCATACACGCATAGGATGCCTTGAGGGTGAGTAAATCTTTGGCTAATTTTCCTTTTTGGGTGAACTATCCCTTTAATATCAGAACACACCTCCATGTCACTGAAATCGACAGGATTTCCGAGCACGGAAAGCTTGCGGCATCCGTAAGAACGGGAAATGCATGTGTTAAGGTCGCAGTGTTTCATTGTATAGGATCCTGAAGCGTGTTTACGGCAGGATTCATTCCAACAGGTTGCATATTGGGCCCCGCTGCTAGCAACGAAGCGGCCCTTGGGCCGTCCCTTGAACCCTGAAGGCTGAAGCGCGCAGATTGTCTGAGGGGGCGTTCGGAGTGGTGGCTCGCTCCAATGCTGCTCAAGGCGTGTTCTGCGGCGAGACAGTCAATGTTTGAGCCTGGGGACTGCAGTGAGAGGGTTGGATACGCTTTAGCGGTCCAACCTAGTGGAGGGCACAGTCCCAGACGAACAGCAGAAGTGTCAGAAACTGCTGCTAGGGGCCTGATGATGAGAGGTTTTTGCCGTTGAGCTCAGGTCTAACCTTTTCCTAGGACCCCAATCCTTACGAGGGGGTGCCATAGGTGATGGCTCTTCTCGCGGGGCAACAGGGCGTTGGCGGTGTGAGGACGACAAGCGCGAGCGTGCCACCAGCGTCTGACGTCACTCTATTTCCCTGGGCCTGCGCAGAAACCGGCTGATTGCTGTTTCGCTGCCCTGAATTTCTCCACCACCGCGGTGACTGAATCTCCAAACAGTCCATCCTTGGAGATCAGGGCATCCATGTGAAAAGATTTGTCCTTTTCTTTTATGTCGGTGAGGTTGAGCCACAGGTGGCTCTCAACCATCACCATCCCTGTCATCGAATGGCCGACTGTTCTTTAATTTTATTCTTTAATAAAATGTTCACAATTTGGCTTAGCTTCAGCCCATTTATTTACATGAATGTGATATTTTCCAAGTAAAATAATTAGTAAAATTAGTTAGAAAAGAAATTGTACTTTTAGAATCAATGGTATCTTGTACAGTCAAGCCAACGTTATGCCAGTGTTACATAGCCTGCGTCCCTATGTGCATACTACGCAGGCTCTGAGCCTCTGACATCCATCCACACGTTCCAGCACAGTGGCTCTATCCTCCCTGCAGCAGATGGCGCTACTGTGTGACACTTTGGCTCACTAAACGGCTCTCTGACGCTGTAGAGGGAAAATGTGCGTTAGCGTGTGGACTGAGGGAAGCCCCTAGTTAGCCAAGAGTGGAAACATGGATGATGAGGAGGTCGCCGACAGCTGGGAAGAGGCCGCCGATAGTGGGGTAAATATGCGATAGCTGCGCCTTCCTTCTTGCTTCAACAAACTGTCTTTTCAATGTAGACAGCCTCGCGTGGAGCATTAGGCTGATTCATACCACCGGCCCCATGCTAGCGCGCTAGTCACGCCTGTATATTTAGAGTTGGGCGGTAGGCCGCAGTTAAAGGGAAACTGGTCCCAAATCAGATGTTGTGGTTTATCTTTTATTTTAAACAGTGGGAGTTTAGAGGCGATTTTGAAAATGGCATTTGGTGAAGCGACACGTTCGTGCGTCACGTAAAACAATTTTTGTTCTAGACAAATGATGTAACGTAATTAAATAAAACTGCCTGCTAACTAATGCTAGTTAAGTTAGCCGGGGCAACTTCTGATGAATAAAAAGGGGAAAATCTTTCTTTGCCACCGCGTAAGAAACCAAAGATGGCTGCCGAATGGGCAGAGACCCGTTGGATGTCGTAGATAAGGGACTAACGTTAGTCTTTTTGATATATGTAGAATTTGATAAGTTGATTTTTATGCGGAAATACGATGTCATAGCAGGGAATATCGAGGTGGGATAGTCTCCATTCAAACAGTCAACAGGCGGTTTTCACAAGTTTTCAATTTGTCTTGGGTTCTGTTGTAAATGATACCGTGGGACAATGTATTTGCAAATCCACATATCTTTATTTAGTAAAGTATTATTAGTTGTGATTTAGATGGACAATGGAAGGTTTGTCTCAAAAAGCTAGGTTCTTATAACTTTCGAATAGTTATACAGATGTGTGGATCGTGTGAGCGATACTATTGTTTTGTAGATGCATTTAAAATAATTGTTCACTCAACAGTTAAAATAAAGAGGGGGGGGGGGGGCTGTTGTTTACTGGCATTACTAACCTTTTTTCGTCAGTAGAGCAGACGAAATAGATAATGTGAGGCAAAATCCTCAGTCTCTTCACTTTCATTGCATTTTTTTCAGTAGAACGAGAGTGAATCCTCACTGTGCTTGTCATTCTGCCTAACATCTCTGGTTGTTTTCCATAGAAGAACGCAATTCATAGTTTCACAACAGATGTTTCTTTAAATATGCCATTGACAGAAAAAACGTTCATTAGTATTTCATGTAGCGTTTCTTTACTCTCATTTAAATAGAAAGAGAGCATGCAATATGTTGTCGTGTATCATGGCTGCTCTTTTAAAATGTGAGACTTTTTAAAGAAGTATGTCAGCATTTGTCTGGCAGTAAGGTCAACACCCCAGCCATTAGGTTCTGTAAACGCATCTTTCCCTCCATCTGAATGTTGGGAGTCTCTGTTTAGAAAAGCCTCATATTGTCTACCTACTCAAGCAGCACTCTGTAATTCGGTCCTGTCATTAATTTAGCCACTGCACTAAGGATATATAAATAACTTTGTGAAATTGAAAACTTGCTGCTGCTTCAGAGGCCCCTCCTTGAAGTCTGTCTGTACTGCTTTATGCTACATTCCTCCAGTGTTAATTTTTTTGTGTTTGACTTAGGAAATGGAAAGAAGACTAGAGGAAAAGCTTCGAATCAGTCAGAAAGAAAGGTATGTCTGGTCATCCTTGAGCCCATATTTTACTCCGTGTAGCTTGTTTTACTCTAATCGTTTTTTGATGCTCGTCCAGACTTTCAAGTGGCAGTTCGAGCCGTTCTCCGATGAGGACAGCGATCGTAATCCAGGATGACTCCCTCCCCGCAGCACCCCCACCTCAGATTCGTATTTTAAAGCGACCATCCAGTAATGGATCTTTAGGATCATCTGTGACGCAGACTCGACCCTCCCCACAAGTAAAATCGTTGGCTCAGCGAGAGGCAGAATACGCAGAGGCCAGGAAGAGAATCCTTGGCAGTGCTACTCCTGATGACACACCACAGGAGAGACCCAATTCAGACCGGTAAAATACTGACACGCTAAATAGAGAGAAACTCTCATGGTTCTGGAAGATAAAACAGATTTTTTTTTTTATAATGCATACAATTTTCCACACATTCCCACCATGAGCTCTGAGACTGAGCTATATAAACTTCTGTAGAAGGCCATAAGTGAGCATCAAAATAGCGTCAACAACTTCGATTTATATTGTGGATTATGGGAAGATCCTTGATATGTGTTTATTGCTACTATAGCTTACTACTATTAAATTGATCAAAAGAGACTGTAAATATTCGTATAATGTATCAAAAGATTTATATTTCAAATAAATGATATTCTTTTGAGCTTTCTATTCATCAAAGATGGGGAAAAAAGACGGTTTCCAGAAAAATATTAAGCAGCACAACTGTTTTCAACAATAAGATTAATAATGAAAAGAAATGTTTCTTAAGCACCTAATCAGCACTGGAGCAATGGTTGCTAAAAATGTAGCACTGCCATCACCGTAATTAATTACCATTCAAAATACACAAAATGTATATTTCATTATTACTATATTACAACAATATTGCAGTCTTTACTGTATTTTTGATCACATAAATGCAGCCTTGTGAGCACGAGATTTCTTTTGAAGGGGTCATCGGATGCAAAATTCACTTTACATGTTGTTTGAACATAAATGTGTGTCGGAAGTGTGTGTACACATCCACCGTATAATAATACAAATTCACCGTGTTTTTAAAAAAATCCCCTTCCTCAAATCAGGCTGTTTGAGATTCCTGTCAGAATGACGTAGTTCTGCACGGGCCGTTCCCACGATGACCCGTCCTGAGTGAGCTGAGAGCTGTCCGCCATTGTGTCGACTCCATTGCAGGGGAAGACAAGAATGTCTCCGATTAATGATTGAGGTGTTCTGTTGTTGGATATAATGAACATAGCAGTCGTCATTTACTCCCGACATCTGAGCCGCTGAAAACGCAGAGGATTAAGGTTACTTTCGTTTTTGAAGGGAATGCGCCGATCACCAATCTGCCTAAATGTGTCTGTTCGCGCGAATCATTCGTGATCCAGCTTCATCTACAGAAGTTAGTATACATTTTTTTTAATGAATCTTTGCAAATCACCTTTCCTAATAATGTGTTAGTTAGCCAGTTTCGCGGCTGAAATTTACAGTCTGCTCGTCACCCCACGGAAGAGAGGGGCGGGGTCAGCAGAGCTCATTAGCATTTAAAGCAACATGGACTAAAACTGCTTGCTGAAAACAGCAGATTTTGACAGGGTGGTTTTTACACTACCATTGAGACATTTTAACTAAAGTATGTTATAGACTTAATTAAGACCCTAAAAAATCATATCAACTGTTGGAAAATGGGCATCCGATGACCCCTTAAAGAACATTTTTAAATCTTACTGACCCCAACCTTTTGAACGGTAGTGTGTGTGTGTGTGTGTGTGTCTATTTTTTTTTTGTGGAAAAATATTTTCCTATTTCCCATAAGCTTTTTCTAAATCAGTAAAATATTTCACAGCCTTTCCATGGGATATAGTTAATTCACTCAAATAATTGTATACAATTTTCACATACTTTTAATCAGAGTTGATAAAGTTGTAATTTGTCTCAAAGCTGATTTGCTTTGTTCTAAAAAGGGTAATATTTTATGTATTTGAGGTCTGAGATGTGTGAATGGTTAATAGAGAGGGCAAACATTTTGCATTTTAGGTCAGCATTGCCATCTAATCAGCCAATATTTTCACAAATAGCCTGCATAGCAATTCGTCTTAGACAACATGGGATTTTGACCAAATATATTCAATCCTGTGGCTCAGTGGTAGAGCATTGCGTTAGCAGCGCAAAAGGTCGTGGGTTCAATTCCCAGGGAACACACATACTGATAAAAAAAAATTATAGCCTGAATGCACTGTAAGTCGCTTTGGATAAAAGCGTCTGCTAAATTTGTATCATTGTAGGGTGGTTGTGTCCACACACTAAGACACGTTTATATGCAAACCCCCCTTTAAGAAAACTTAAAGAAATCTGTCGAGACTTCCAGAACCAAGGCTGAAGCCATTTTGTTATTTACAAATGGCTGCTTTAAAATATTATGCCAAAATGCTTATTATATTTTTGATTGTACATTTGACATATTGTCTATCCTCAATCAGATCCCCACGTGGAA
This sequence comes from Ptychobarbus kaznakovi, assembly GCA_027422405.1. Taxonomy (NCBI): domain Eukaryota; kingdom Metazoa; phylum Chordata; class Actinopteri; order Cypriniformes; family Cyprinidae; genus Ptychobarbus; species Ptychobarbus kaznakovi. The sequence continues at coordinate 10,797,435 of CM049794.1, read as the reverse complement.
GCAGCCATACACTTTCAGAGGAAAACAGATCAGTAAACAATGTGGTTCGACAGCCAGCAGGTCCAGATGGTACACAAGGCTTTCACCACCAGCGCAGATAGGAATAGCAGCCTTTCCTGGGAGAACGGGAGAGGTGATAGTGGGTCTCCCAGAACACTGCTGAAATTCAAATCATTTTTATCAATATCTAGGATGTGGGATGTTTTTCAATTAAGTATAAAACCCTCTCGAATCCAGCACGGCATGTGTGGAATGTAACGGGGGAAAGAAACATGATCTCGAGGAGCGGATGGGGAACGTTCCCCGCTTTTACACTGTGATGAGGACCTCGCTTCCGGACACTGTTCACTGTGATGTCCAGACCCCAGCCCTCAAAATCAAAACGAAAACCGAGAGAAATGAAACCGAACTGCAGAACTATTGTCCCTTCCTCACGTAACTCGGCCATCACTGGCAGCCAGCCTGTCATGTCAAGCCCTCTGAAGAGACATTTGAAATGGAAGATAACAAGTGCTAGAACCGATGAAAGGATGGCATGAGGCACCAGCTTCCTTCAGCAATAATTCTAGAAGTATCACTAATTTTTCAGACCTCCCTTCCACACTTTTCTCTCAAGCTTTTGTATTGCTTGTGTTTGTCTTTTGTTTTAATTTTGGTTATTACTAGCTCAGTCTGCTAATTGCCATATGTTTTTAAATGGGTAAGAAACAGTGAGGGTATGTTGTGGAAACTCAAGCTGACTTTAAGTACTTTACGGTTATTTCTTTTTTTTTCTTATGTTGTTTTACTCATGGGTCTTCCCCTGACTGTCCTGATTTCTACATAAAGTAAAACGAATAAAAACAAAAACTAGTAGAGAATTAAATGAGTTCAGCAAATCAAATTTTTAAACAGTTTCTATGCCTTTTATATGATTTAAAAAGGTGTGAATTTTGGTGTGCATTCAGACCTGTGCATTTTAAGTGAAATCCAACGGAAAGAGGACTCGTGTAAATATTTGTTGTGCTGGGAAGAACCGAAGGGAGTGAAGCGGGGGGGGGGGGGTTGATTTAGCTGGCTCCCCTCGCCTCATTCCTTATTCAAATCTGCTGTTGGCCATTTGCTTTTCTTTCTTTTTTTACTTATGTAGGAACTCAGGTTGTGAGAATCTGAGCGAATGAATGAAGTTGTGTATCAGTGGATAGGGTTTTAACTGAATGATGGTGCAATGTAAAGCTAACAAGAAGTATGGCTTCAAGATCATTTGAAAAACACATCTATGACTGGATTACAGAATATCCTATAAGAGATTATTTAACGTTTATTAAAACCTAAGAGAAAAGTGTGTGTGCACCAGTGGCTTAACAACACAATTTTAACGGAGTGTTAAGTTGATCTAGTTGCTTTGGCTCTTGCAATACAGTGTCTACACATGAAGAGCCATACTACCTTCCTTGACTGTAACTCCCTGCTTTTTTATTTCCTTCCTAAACCTTCCTCGCCTGTACTATCCATAAGTGATATCTCTGCCTCCTGCAGTTTATGGAAAACCCTTTAATCTGATATGTCATTGTTCACCTATTGTGCTGTAACAAATCAGACCAGACAGGTTTGTCATGGCCTGCCTGAGAATACAGAAATCTGCCTGTAAATACTTTTCAAAATGCCCATTTAATAAAGACTTTTTAAATAATGTCTCTGGAGATCATTTTTCAAAATATTTATATGGGGGAATTATTACTTTAGCCTCTAATGGCATCCAACGGTTTGCAGGTGCATTATGCAAATTAGTCCTCTTCCGGTAGCAACTGTGTGAAAATAGGGCTGGGTGATATGGCAAAAAAATTGTCATGATAAAGTCTTTCATATCGGTAGATAATGATAAATGTTACCATACATTTTAAATCTTTATTTAAAATAAATGACAAAATTGTGTCTGCATTAAATACCAGCAAAACATTTATTTTGTTAATTTAGATTTGTTCATAAAATAATGTAAATGCATAATATATTACAATATAAAAAAACATTTTAAACAACATTGAGTTATTGAACATTACAGATTTTTGAACAATTTAAGTGTTTTTTTATTAGTTAGTAAAACTGAATTCTGAACAATTATCATTTTAAGCGGTGCATTAGTAGTTAGTATGCTACACTAAGAAGAGTCTGTAAAAACAGCACAATCTACTATGTTAATAAAATAAATTTCCATATTGATTTTTCTAATGTTTTTGTTTTTTTAATTGCATGTTGTATTTTGTGTTTTTGAGTTACAAAGGTTAATGGATAACAGATTTGTCCTGGAAAATTACTAGTAGCTTTTCTGTTTTTCTAGATATTTTTTCTTACAGTGTACTAACTGATCAACAATCGCAAGCACAAGCTACTAACAAGATGTATCATAAATAAACAATGATTACAATTATTAAATTGAGCAATTGCAAAGAACAGCTAACTTAAGGTGTTGTGTGTACTGCTAAACATCTTTGGTTTCCTCTTTTTGTGTAATTTAGCTGGAAAATGTGCCTTTTTATCGTTTGAATCACTAATAAAAAGCTGCTAAAAGGTGTCAAATAAGTTTTTTAATATTGCTCAGTTTGTTGCTAGGTGCTTTTGGAAGGAAATGTTGCTAGGGTAGTCTAAAAGCTGCTAAATTTAACAACAAATTCGCTAAGTTGGCAACACTGATTCATCGTGAACTCCAGTGGGCGGGGCTTATGATGAGGATGTTTAGTTGTTGATGTCTTGCTCTGGAGGCGGGGTTTATGCAAATTATTGTGCCCACGTGACGTCATATTGCACCTCAGATCTAAAACAAGACGTTTTTGGAGCTTGATTAAATAAATTTCCTTTATAATAAGGAGGAGCTATGAAACTTGCAGGATGTTTTAATGGTACAAAGACCTCTTATATGCAATAGATCAAGGCAAATTTGATTTCTCATGTCATGACCCCTTTAATAATATAATATGTATCATGATTATCCCACATTTCTGCCACAATACCATGGTGCAGACAGTTCGTATTACTACAGTGAATCCATGGACATGGTAAATGATAGAGATTTGAAGATTGAAAAGCCTTTTGACTGTATTGTTGCACAGTGTTTCTGCTGTTTGTCAGCGCTGTTTTAAATCACGAGTCATTTGTGTTCTTCGCGGAATTCAAATACTTCGCCCTGGATCTCACAATGCGGTTTAGTGCTCGTGTGACCGAGACTCATCAGTGAGTAAACGCATCTGCTCTGTTTGAACTTTGAGCCGAACGGATAAATGATCCATATGGTGCGGTTCAAACGAGTAGCGCCGCTTCGTTCCACTTTTGGTGTGTAAACATTATAGCGAACACTTATCGTTTTATCGCAGAAAATTACATCGTGATAATTATCGTTATTGCTTAATCGCCCAGCCCTATGTTAAAATTGTTAAAATTCAGCAGTCAGCATTAAATGAAAATTCTACCCTATTTAATAAATGCATGTTATTGATATTTTTGTGAACAATTTGTTTTATGAAAAAAATGTCAATGTTCTCCAAATAATTAGTTTGCATGAACCCAGCCACATTTCTTTAGATCGACTGCAAGCTCACATTAAGATCTGTCGATATTCAATTAACAACCGATAGATTAAACCAAGTCTCAGCTCGAATTTCTTTCTTTTTCAATAATCGGACTCGAAGAATATATCTGTTGCTACTTCCGTTTCATTGTGACTTTAATTAAGGGTCGAAGACGCCACAGAGAATGACGTCGGTAGCATGTATGCATTATCTTGTCAATACAACAACTTGGAAAAATCTTTTATGGTCCGCAAAATGAAAAAATAAAATACAAGTTTAGAAATACTCAGTATTTTGTATTTAGGTTAGTAACTGAATTAAGCACTTTTCAAGGCAATAGGCCCTTTTTTATTTATTTATTGTAAATATAATATTTCTTGGTAAATACATTACATATTCTGGGGAAATATGTTTCCACCCCTTTTCTAAATCAATCGGAACACCCTTTCAAAATACTAAGGTTTTTATTATTCATTTATGTTTTATATTAGAAACACCATCACTAACAGTCCATTGTTGCTGCATGATGAGTTTTGTTGCCATATATAATAGGCAGACAAGGACAACACCTGGTACGCATACCTCACTAGTGCACCGAGAGGTGGTATCAGATCTTTGGCAACCCTGGATATGTGCACTGGGAGAGTTGAAATTCTAAAGCAGGAGGTAGGTGTTAGCTAACACCGTCAACGGAGCACTGTGTTGGGAACAAGAGTTGGTTCAGGGGCGGCCATGAGTGTGTTTCTGCAAGCTGGACGTCCAGACGTTTGTACTGCTTTTTGGACTTTCGTTTTCCTCTGAGATTGCGAAGGCAGTTCAGGGCACCTCGGTCAATCAGAATCTGAGAAGAGAAATAACTTTGCAGTTACTGATATTTGCAGCATGTTTCAAATGCCATGCGGTAATATGTGTATTTGTCTTTACCTCAAGCATGTAGCATATGAAGAAGTTAAGTGCAGCTACAGCCACCAGCAATAGTTTATAGTTCATATCGTTGATGTCATAGAGATGCAGCAGTTGATGGATGATGGTATGACGGAAAAGAACCAGCCAGCTCATAAGTGCAAAGAAGACCAGCAGTGCACCTACAAACCAGACTAAGAGAAAACAAAACATAAAACATGTCAACATAAATATTAGACTACAGCCACAGTGAGTTATTTCCTTTAATAATCACTTTAAAAGTCCTTGCACACCGAGTCCGAAATTTTCGTATGTGTTTTTGTCATTCCTGTGTATTAATTCATTTGTAGTGAAAAAATTCGCTAAACCGTACTAAACGGAGTCTTCAAGCAGTGAGGATGATTTTGTTGTCCTCTTGCTTCTTAAAAAGAGAAAAAGAAAGGAAATATTGGTCCATCCAATCCTGTGATATATCCTATAGAGAGGAAGGAGAGTTCCCCTCCTTATAAAGGAGCAGCGGGATTATCACGGGCGATTCAAAGTTTACTTCAGGATGTCAGTGGCTCAGTTTGATGCTTTACAAGAAATACTAGAGCCACATATTAAAAAGAAGACCCCTAATGTCTGTGAACTCCGTGTGCAAGTATCTTTACAGTGCTTTGTGCTGCGAGACGAAGTGGATGAACTTGACAATCACCATTCTGGATTTTGGTGTTCGCTTGTACGGTGGCTCTGAATTGTCAAAACACCTCTCAAAATTCTTGCTACGGATATGAAAAAACGCAAAAAAAAAAAAATCGAACCCGATCCAAATTTTTTAAATGACGGACGAAAGTTTCAGAGGCAGAGTGTAAACGTGATTGACACAATGTGAGGTCGTATTTATTTTTCCACATGCGGAAATTTCGGACTCAGTGTACAAAGGCCTTAATTATAAAATGCTTATCAGGACTGAGAGATGAAAATTATAACAAGGGGAAATATAATAAGGGGAAACACATTTACATCTAAATGGTAAATAGTCAAGATAAAATGGAAAGCAAACCCCAAATTGACACTATGCTCAAATCATCTGGATTCAGTCAGATTTACGGAATATAAACTTTTTCAAGAACATATTTTGTACAATTTGTTCACTCCATTATTTTATGTTGCTTCATAAAAGCCTATATTTATAATAAAAGAGTATCGATAAATAGGTTTCTGTAAAACAAGTTCATGTTTGCTGTGTTAAACAGATCTAATTGTGCACAACAAGGTCAAAGGTTCAATTCTCACAATTGTAATAAAGTGGTTTTTTGTAAGGATATCCTTTGGTTATCACGATAGACATGATGATATACTGGAATCCTGATAAGGCAAATATGCTTGTGTCCTCCATGTTGGGCAAGTTTGCAGCCCCCGTCACAGTTGAATTTAGAGGCACATACCTGAAAAGTCACAGAGTTATAAAACAACAGTTGTATGAAGCTGCAAAGATTTTTTAATGTTACCTAAAATCTAGGTGTTCGTTGCTTACCAGTCTTGTGACACAGTGATAAGCAGGGCGGACACCTGGGCTAGGATCAGCAGCACAGTGTGCAGCAGTAAACTAGACAGGACTGGCAGAGACAGAAGACTGGCAGCGGGTCGCTGGGGATGGAGCTCATCGCTGGGACCTCCCCGTCCCATCACTATAGCCAAAACGGTCACCAAAACTAAATCAAAAAAGAGGAACTGCAAGTCTCCCAAGTTTGTTTTCTCCTACAATAGACAAAATAAGTCACATAATTAACAGTATTGTTAAAGTGCCCTAATTACATCATTGTATCTGTGGATATTGATTTTAGCTGATAAAAAGAATGTAACATGGACAGGCAAACACTCACAGTGTAGAGAATAAGTACAGAGGCAAACTGGATCAGACTGTACAAAGCCATGTACTTGAAAAGACTGAATGATGTCACCAGTGAACACCTGCCTTCCCTGTTTAAATATTCATTTCAAACAAATTAGACATTCGATTTTGTTATATAATATTAATATTAATAATCATCCCCATCATAATTTAATTATTGTTATAATAAATAAATATAAATACTAATAAAAACATTATTATACATATTATTCATAATATTATTACAAAAACGTGAGTAAATAATACAATATCCAATTAAAGACTACTATTAATTGTTTATTAAAATTAATAATCATTATTATTAATAACAAAAAAACAAAATTATTATCATCAATGCATATAAATGGCATTATATATTGATATTATATTATAATAACTTAAGTCAATAATACAATATCCAATTAAATAAATTTGTATTATTGTTATTGTTGATTAAAGCTAATAATAATAATAATCATTATTAATAATAACAATAATAATGATTGTGGTAATTATTATTATAAATGTATATAATATAATAATTTATAAATATATAATATAACAAAACAGCAATATAAATAGCTTAATTATATATTGATATTCTTATAATAACTTGGGTCAAGGATATAATTTTCAATAAATAATTTATTGTTATTATTATTCACAATAATAATAATCACAACAACAGTTTATCAAATGTAATTAACAACCACAAATTATAATAAATACAAATAAAATGCATATATATATGATAAAATACAGATATTGATCTTATTATAATACCTTAAGCCAAAAACAATATTTATCTATTCAATTTATGCATAAAATCCATGCATAGGAATGGTAAAAGTGTTATTTACTTGATGAGTAGAGGCACGCAGCTAATGTTGTTAGACTTGGATGTGAAAGGAGACGCCACAGAGGCCTCAGCCTCAGACAACGACACACCGACATCAGCAGCCCTCAATGCTCCACAGTCATTGGCTCCATCACCACACATGCCCACCCTGTAACTGCACACGGGTCAGGACATATGAGCGTTATATTCAGTGTCACAAAGTCCTGCTAACAAATTCACTGGTTATGCATTAATGATAATTTCTCAATCTACATTTCTGGCTGTCATTTCTACATATGACTCTCAAGCAATGTACAATACCACAAATACTGGACTCACTTGAGTTTCTGCAGTGCTTTTACCAGCTGGGTTTTCTGTTCTGGGGTCATGCGGGCGTACACTGTTCCCCTCATCAGAAGCTGGAACACAAAAACAATGAGCACTGTCAATCTCCAGAAAATGCATTTGTGCTCGGTCTAAAATTGGACTGGATCAATACTCCTAAAACTTAATCTAAGTCACCTTGGGCAGATGTTCAGGGAAATAATCACAAAGTGCCGCAAAGGATATTCCATTTATAGCCAAATGATAGCCGGCACTGTTCTGGTAGAGACCCTTATGGTACAGGAAGAGGGCATATTAATCTATTTGCAGTTCTGAATTAATAAAAACTCTTTATAAGACATTACTATGTGATGTGTCAGTGGTAACATCTGTAGAGCATTTAAAAGGTCAAATAGGCAAACCTGTGCTGGAATATCAATAGTCTCCTGAGTATTAATAGTGGCTACTTCACCATCTCCTTGATGAAACTGCAGTGAGGCCATTGAACTGGCAGTAGGGGGCGATGCATGAACAAAAATAACCTTCTCATGTGACAGCACCATTCCACATGAACGTGCTACATTCACAGCAGTGAGAATATTGTCACCTGATAGAACAGAAAAACAGCATGACCAATCATTTTCACTTGAACACTTTTTTAGTGTCTATAAAGACAGAGGCCAACAAAAACAATTAGGTGAATGTTTAGTGACAATTTAACTCAGCCAGAAGCAAATCATGGTTATAAATGTACACTATAAACTATTTTTAGATTACACTTGTTAGTTTTGGACATACCTGTAACCATAACAGCCCGTAATTGTGCCAGTTTAAGTGTGCGAATGACTTCTGCGCTCTCTGGCTTCACCTGGTTCTTCATTACTAACAGACCCAGGAAGTTCATGTCTTTCTCCACCTCCACCCTACAAGCAAACATTTACTGTGAGCGTCTATTTTGAAATATCTATTTATTATATAAATATTAAGTTAAATACACTATTGATCAAAAGTTTGGGGTCAGTAGGATTTTTTTAAACAAAATTAATACCTTTATTCAACAAGGATGCATTAAATAAATAATATTATTAATAAGTATGATTCATTAATTAATAACTAAATACACTACTGTTCAAAAGTTTGGGGCCAGTACAATTTTTTAGAGAAATTAATAGTTGTATTCAGCAAGGATGTATTAAATTAAATAAATGACAACAATAGCATTTATAATGTTAAAAAAGCTATTTCAAATAAATGTTTTTTACTATTTATTTATACTACAAAAAGTATAATGATTTCCACAAAAGCATTACGCAGCACAACTGTTTTCTACGTTAATGACACTGATATTAAGAAATGTTTCTTGAGAACCAAATCAGCATTTCTGAAAAATAATGTGACACTTAAGACTGAAGTAAAGGCTGCTTAAAATACAGATTTGCCATTACAGAAATAAATTACATTTTCAAATATATTAAAAGAGAAATTGTTTAAATAGTATTTTAAATACAAATTAAATTACAATTTAAACAGCAAAAATAATATTTCACAATGTTTTCACTGTATTTACGTTCAAATATATACAAACTTGGTGAGCATAGCAGACGTTTTTCAAAAACATTAACAAATCTTACCAACCCTAAATCTTTGAATGCTATTGTTTATTAAACCAAACAGCTGACCTTTCAACAGTGCTTAGGTCGGCCTCCTTAGTGAGGTTCTTGTAGGCAAAGCCAAGGACCCTGAAGCCCTGGCCTGCATACTCCCGGAGAATGGGTGAAAAATGAGAAGGCACTGTCACAAGGAGAGCACAAAGACAGAACAAAACTGAGTGCAAAAATAAATAGTCAGTGTTCCATATGCTCCTGCTCGTTCTTCTCAAGGTGATATAAGAACCAGGACAGTAAGAGTCATGTCCTCACCACTTTCTCTAAGGCAGAAGCTAGCAACCATTTCAGGTGCTCCTTTAAGGAATGCGACAGGAGAAGCTCCACCTGGACCAACGGTCACCACGCTCATCCTTTGCAAAGAAGAGGAAAACGGGAATCGCCGTATGATTGCCACTGGCTGACTGACCGACTGAAAAACACATAAGAGGACAGGAAAATCAGGATTAAAATGTTATCCTTATCCACCATCTGGGATGAAGATAGTTGAACCAAAAATTATCATCCACGCCGTTCCAAACCTGTAGAATTTATTTCTTCTGTAAAACACAAAATATTATTTGAAGAATGTTGGGGTCCAAAGAGCACTTGATAATTTAATATATATAATTTTTATATATATCTTCTTTTGTGTTTCACAGAAGAGATGAAGGCATTCAGGTTTGGAACAACATGAAGGTGAGTAAACTTTCAGTTGAATTCATATTCAAGGCTCAACATTTCAAATCATTTCCTTCTGTTGTCACACCCAGTGACCATTTTCTTGTTCTGTATATGAATCAACTTACATTTCCTTGTGACAGGAGCTCAGATGCAGGAGGTCTCATCACTGCTGATACTCTGTGTTTGCCAAATTCAGAATCAAGTCCCATCTCATTCTCTGGCTCTGTCAGTTCCTGTCATTTGCATGCAAGATGACATCAAAGTTGCCATAAAACCAATTAAATAAAACACAGATTCATATATCTGTCATATGTAAAAGACTTGAAGAAATGAGATGCAAATCGCTGAAATCATTTACTATTCATAATGTTGTTCCAAACCTGTATAACTTTATTTGTTCAGTGGAACCCAAAAGGAGAAGTTGGTTACATTTATGCTGTTTTTTGTCACCTTTGAAGTTTGACAGCCCTTGGTCACTGTTCACTTTCAATGTATTGAAAGGAGCTTCAGCTAAGTGTCTCATTCTGAACAGTTAGTTACCATTAATGTCCATTATATGGACAAAAAAAAAACTTATTGTCTTTTATGTTCCACAGAAAAAAAAAGTCATACAGGTTTGGAAGGACATGAAGGTGAATAGATAATGAAATAATTTACATTTTTGGCCGAACTATCTCTTTAGGAACATGAAACACTGTGAGAAACCAGCCATTACCCATCCAGTGGATTCTATCATTTTGAGCTCTAGTGGGTCTCCGAGTGCTTGGCCCCCCAGCAAAGCCAAAGAATGGCAGGAGGCAAGCGCAGAGAGCATCATTCCAGGAGGGAGAAAGAGAGGGTCAGGGACCAGCTCACTAAATACTGCTCCACTCACTTCCAGCACGCCCCATACATCCAGACCATCCTCTGTTAGAGTGCCAGTCTGAAACGATCACAGCATTCAGTCCGTTTTTAATAGCAATACATAGAACTTTGCCATCTCTTGTCACAACTCTTTCATAGAATCAAATGAAAATGAGACAATTTCACTCTTTTACTGTCTAACCTAACTTCAAAATGCATTAAAAACACTGTAATATCAACAGGAATTATAAACAAATGCCTTGAGCAGTTGCCGCTGACAAAATAAATATATATACACAATGTGATGATGTTTGACAGCAGCACATATAAGGAGTTCTCATGCACTTGAGCAAGACAGCAGCAGAGATGATAAGCATATGAAACGCAGAGATCTTATCAGTCGTGGCTAAACCGCTCTTGCACAATGTAGCCTTTAGCCTTTTCTTCACTTTGAAACCAACTGATGCTAGTTACAACAAGATGGCAATAATATGGTTAATAATGAAGGGATGAATTTAGAATAAATCAGTAAAAAGCTTTTGATCTCACTACATCCCAAGTGTCCATACAAAAATCTCTCTTTTTTGTTAAAAAATGTATAAACATTTTTGCTTTGGGGGGAAAAAAGCATTTGTTTTTTAATTAAATTGTACCTACCATAAAATACAAACTTCTTATTGAGTATAGTTTACAAAAAAAATTATAGTTATTATAAGCAAAGCAATCCAAGGTTAATCATCTAGTAGTCAATACACCTATCCATGTTAACTAGATGATGTGTAAAAGGAAGTGACATGGGGAGTTGTCACAAACTGGCCGTAAAGGAAATAAGTTGTCTATTGATCTAACCCAGGGCACTGATGATGTAATCATTACACAAACAGAAAGTCTGCACTGAGTAATAAAACCAAGTTTATTTGAACAGCCTGAAGCTTAGGCTTTGAATAGACAAATATAAGATTAAGCAAAGGCTTATTCTTAATATGCCTGAGTTTAACCATCCCTCCACAAGATCTGAATCATCAGCACAGCATTTTTAATGAAGCAATAAAACTCATTCCAACAAAGGATCTCCTGAAACCTTGTTCTCTCACCTTATCAAAACAGAAAAGTGATGTCTTGCCACAGATATTAATGCGAGGTGGGCTGATGCAGAACACCCCATGACGCTTCAGCCGATTCTGGGCGTAGATAGTGGCTGTGGTCATAGCAGCAGGAAGAGCAGGTGGAACTATTATTGTCACAATATCCAGAGACCGGATGACTAGCTCTTGCCAGGTTGTCTGATGATAGAAGAAGTGGATACACAGCGAAATTAAAAAGAATCTTGATGTGTAATTATTTATTAATAATTCAACAGTTTTTATTTCTGATGAAAGCATCTGAATGCAAATTGCTATAGTTAAAGAAACCTTGACTAACATTAGAGGGAAGAAAACTTAAAGGACTAAAATAAAGTAAGATATGAACTTAAAACTACTTACGTTGCTCTTTGAAAGTATTACAATGCTGTAAATAGTGCCGACCAGTGCTGAAATACAGACATTCATATCAATGAAGGCCCATATTCTGCATTATAAGACTAACAGAAACAAATGTCATTAGATCACATACATAAATGAAGCTTGCAAATAATCCAACTTACCCACAAGTCCTAGAAATAGTAGGAACTTCATAGCATCTTTGTAGAAGCGAAAGTCTAATGGCTGAGGGTAAAGGATAGAGCTAATAAGGTCTCCTTTGGCAGTAAAAAACCCTGAGGAACATAAACGAAAATAGTTTTCATGAGAAAACAACAAAAGAAAGCACAATTGAAAGTTATTTTATGGCTTCTCTGTCTTCTACATACTCTACCGGTCAAAAGTTTGGGGTCAGTACAATTTTTAAAAGTTTTTGAAAGAAGTCTTTAATGCTCACTGTGAAATAAATGTTATTATTATTATTGGTATTATTTGCTTTACTCTACTAAACTGTCTAAATGCTTCATCAGGACGCTTAAGTTATTCTGAGGTGCTAAAAGGACAACAAGAAATGTATGAAACGAGCATGTGCAGCTGCATTCATTTGATAAAAAATACAGTAAAAATAGTAATATTTGGTAATGTAAGGTAATGTAAAATACCTGGTTTTTATTTTTCATTTTTATATTTTAAAATGTAATTTATTCCTGTGATGCAAAGCTGAATTTTTAGCATCATTATGCCAGTCTTCAGTGTAACATTATCCTTCAGAGTTGGTTTTGGTGCTCAAGAAACATATCTTGGTTATTTTGATCAATACTGAAATCAGTAGTACTGCTTAATATGTTTGTGGAAACAGTAACACGTTGTTTTCAGGATTCTTTGATGACATTTGATGACTTTTGTAACATTATATCACTTTTGAGCAATTGATCACATCCTTGCACAACAAAAGTATTAATTTATCTTCAAAACAAAGACCAAACTTTTGAACAGTAGTGCATAATCAACCAAAAAAAGTCTTTCTTTATAAGTCACCTGTGCGTGTTACAACAGCAATGGCCCCATTCCCAGCAGACCCGCCTCCTTTAGCCTGGATGAGCTGTGTGCCACAAAACAAAGTGTGTCTGCGTTGAGACTCTGGACTGTAGGTGGCTTCAGACACAGACAATGGCGTCTTCATCACTGGTATACTCTCACCTGTCAGTGGGTACAGAACAAAAAGTGAGAACAGAAGAATGGAAAAGCATCTAAATGCATGTAGACTACCATGTACTGCAATGCACAATTTCAGAGGCGGTCTGTTTCCTCTCACCAGTCAGCATGCTTTCATTCACCATGCACTCCCCTGCCAGTAGGGCGGCATCACAGGGCAGAAGCAAACCCTCGGCTGGAATCACAATACAGTCCCCTGGAACCAGCTCTTCAGAGCTCACACGCTCCTCCTCTGAAAAAACAAACAAACATAGTTGCACAAAAAAACTAAGCAATATTGGAAATATTGTGCCCATTTCTGGCGTTTGATTAGCAGCTTTACCTCCCGTGTCTCTGCGCATGGTCACGTTCACTATCAACTGGGCCATGCGACGGAGAGTGGTGCTTTGCTGCAGAAACAAAAAACAATCCCATACTATTTCAATTCACAAGACAATAAATGAGCTCTGAAGACTTGACCATGCAAATAGTATCAGCATACCTTACGGATCTCATAAAGGGACACGCCGATTGAAATGAAGGATATGATTAAGATACAAGCAGCATAATAATAGTAGTTGTCTGACATCCACAGGATGATGCTGAACACCTGAAATATGTAGAACGGATTGAGAACCTGAAAAAAAAAATACAGATCAGATCAATATGTGAACCTTTCACAGAGCATTTCATTTACAAATCCAGTGAATGATGCCGTTTAATCATCACAGTGTTTATAATTGCAATATATATTGATTTTGCAGTGTTTTTAAATAATTAGAGAGTTAAAAAGTAATGAAGAACAGGTCTACCTCCTCAAAGAGAAGTTGTAAATAAGACTTCACAGGTACATCAATGATATTGGCTCCAAAAATCTGCTTTCTGTAGGACAAAGAATGTGTAAGATAAAAAAGCAGTTATGTTCATTGCTCATATAGGCATTAAAAGGGTACAGACCTTGTGCTTTGGTCTGCTTTACTCAGTCCTTGCTGTCGGCCATGCAGGTCAGCGCAGGTCCAGCCTTCATTGAGAATGCTGGAGACAGAAGATCATTTACTGCCTCACAATTTCAGACAGCTTTATAACCATAAAGAGAGGAAACCAACACATATATTAAGAAATACGAAACAGTACCTTGCTTTACAAAAGGCTCCTTTTCTGGCAATCCATATGTAGCGCATGCCTTCAAACACATAGTATCTGAGCAATGTTTTCTAGATGGAAGAAAAACAAGATACGATCAAGCAGATCGACTCAAAATGTACATTACACTGTCTGTTTTGACTGCCCTTATGTTACCTTTTCACTGTGTAGCTGCACGGTGTCTCTCCATTCATTCTCATCTGCTTCTCCTACTGCAAACTCCAAACTGGAACAAATTAAGAGTTCAATTAAAAGCTCTAAAACGTTACAGAATATTATCTAAATGTATCATTAATGTACAAACAAATACAGTAATGATTTTAATGATTTTTTTATTTAAATCAGAATAAATTAATTTGAGTATAACAAATACTACCACGACAGAAATACTTTTTAAATGACATATAATTATATATTACTAATTAAATACTATAGGCTTTTTCTTGCATTTACAGCAATGACAATTTAAGTGAGACAATGCCTAATCGTCATGAAAATAATGTCACAATGAAAACATTTTGTAATGGTATTAAAATGAATTAAAATGTGACTAAAATACTGTAAAATCACATTGTTACATTAAATTATTCACGCTAAAACAGTGACATTAAAAAAATGATACCTTTTTCTTTCAATTTTGGGGGTAAAATTAAATATTTGTATAAATCTAATTATAGCTCTATGTTATAGGTTTGCACCTTCACAACTTTTAGTAAAACAGTTACAAATTAGAAGTTAAAAATTATTTTAAAATGCAAAGAATGGGTTAACACAAGTAGCTGGTTCCTTTTCGAAAGAAACTTAAAGCACATAAATACAAAAAGGAGAAGCATGAGTAATAATTGTACTGCGGGGTCTCACCTGCCTTCCTCAACCTCCTCTGTAAGCACATCTACAACAAATTGCTGTCCATATCGGTCCTGTCATAAACAAATACAAAATATCCTTCCTTATTATGAAAAAGCTGCGCTTTACTGTATATTCTTCTCCCACTTGAAAAGATTTTAATAACCACTATTTAAAGTCTCAGTAAAACAAACGTTAATACCTTTAATAGTAAAACATCTGCCATTGAAATTGGACAGGATTTGCAGCGGGCCAGGATGCCGAGGCGAGGGCGCCAGTTGAAGAGCACTAACAGCAGGCCTAAAGAACATACCGCCCCAATGCGGCACAACCACACCTTCCAGCACACCCATTTGTACCCCTGAACATCCTGAGAAACAAATCACATGATAAAATTATCAGTTCTAGAATAACCAGAAATTGATTTGTATTTTTCCAACATAGTACCATATGTGAGATGGCACTGAGCTCCTTGGGTCTTGGATCCTTTATGAGGGGTTCTGTGTCTGGGGAGGTCGCCCCATCCAGCCCTGGACCACAGCTCCCTAAAAGACAAGATCCGTTTTTAGTCCTGTTGAGCAGTAGTTACTCAAGTGCACTAAGACATTAATGCAAACACACTTTATAACTTGTGTAGTGTGCACTCCCTTTGTGTAAATACAAGGATAGACCATCAATATAGGGCGTCAGTATGGTACAACATTGGCTGCAATGTTGAGATCAACACATCCACGTTGTAATTAACATGCTGGCAAATCGTCACTGTCTAGCTGTGAAAAATTTACGAAATGGCTACTTGCTTTTTTAACTTTTGAAGAAAGGTTTGAAAGAAGGTTATAAAAGGTGAAGGCAGAGAATCTTGTGAGTCTGGAGTTTTTCCTCTTTTTTCAGGTCATGTGTTTGCTTTGTGATGTTTCTACAAAACCAAAAATGCTGACTTTAGTTTCACTTTAAAAATACACTTCCTTCAAACAAAAGCGAGAAACCACAAAACAACAAACTTTTAGCACAAACAACTTGATTTTTTAACATTCCAAGATTGAATGGCGTTTAGATCACAACGATTTTAAGGCATACTGCTGACAACACTACAATATGCATATAAAACATTTATACAGGTGGCCTGAAGGATATTCATAAGAAATTAACTATTTTAGCAGTAGAAACTGGGCAATACAATGGAAACAAAATAGAATACCATGCTATTTAAATAATCTTTTATAGCAGGCTTATGATGCAGAGCTTGAAATACAGGTTCAGCCAGCTCAGAGAAGACAACAGACGAGGGGAAATAACCAGCAGTAAATGTGCTAGAAACATAATACCCCTTTTCATCTGACTTTGACTCAACATAATGTCAAATATGCCCTATTATCGTTTCAGACAGTTCCAACAAATAAAACGATTACTGTTCAAAAGTCTATGTGCTAAACAAATAGAGGTGTATTTTTCAAGAAAGGCAAACGATCTTACCACCCTTTTGTCTTTTTCCAGATGCAAGTTCCTTGCTAAACTTATAAAAAAAAATATTAACCACAAGACTTGTCTACGACATTATAGTTCCTTTTGGCTGAAATATCCACAGTAACACAGTAAACCTGAATGTGAGATAGGAAATGCAAACGTTCAGTTAAACCAAAACAGTAACGCGAAAACTCCGCCTGCATTCCTCTAGAAGCCTTGAGCTTCCATTTCCAGATTCCAGAATGCTGGTAAAATACTGACTCATTTCCGCGAATCGGTTCTTTTGAAGAGTTCCAAATAAAGAACCGGTTCAAATCGATTACTTTTATTTTTTGGTCAATTCGTAAATACGTCACCACACCGGCGAGGCTTTAAAACGTTTCAATTTAGCGATATGTATACGCGAATATATTTTTTATAAGGTTTGATACGTTTAATATAGTTTAATTTCATTCTAGTTTGTCTTTTTTAGCAGCAATGACTCACTACTTGAAAACAAAGATGACTTAGAACTTACAAATATTCATACTAACATATTTACATCAGTCGAAAAAAATAGTTTGGACGTTTTAATAAAGTGTTTGGAGCCCATTGTGTTATGAAAATCAAGCCTTTTTCGTATGGGTGTTGAATAAAAAAAACATATGTATGTTTTGTACCATTACTGCTATTCGCCTATTAAAAGTAACTTTTTGCTCCATCATGATCAATCAATTCTCATGAACAATTCGCTCACGAACAGAATTAACAGACGGGATATCCATACAGCTAGAGCATCACATGACCTCGGATTTACAGATTATATCTTATTAAAATCCTAATTAATCGAATTTTCTGACGACACACATTGAACAAATGATTAAAACAAAAGCAAAGCTGTCTGACAGACTATAGATGCAATGACAACTTCAGAGATTTCGACAGGAAAGCATGTTCTTCTCATGACACTAAACAGTCAGATCAACTGAACAAATGTATGACATCCAGTTGTATTCATTTATCGTGCGAAAGAAATGTACAGCTTGTAAATTATGGATTAAACTGCAGGCAAAAAGTCCTAAATTAACGGGAAACGACTGTTTCATGTGTTCAGCTCCAACATTAGTGACATTTCATTTGGTATAGACATGCACAGGCGAACTGCACTTACCCATACCTGGTGAATCCATCTTTAAACTATAACGAGAGTGCTAAAGCCCATACTTGCACTCTAGGACCATCATTTTTATTACACATTACCGCAGAAACTAACAGTTTGCGATTCTGATTGCGACGCCAGTCTTTCTTCCTTTACGATCTTTTTGTCATCTCACCCATTCAACACCGCCACCTAGAGGATATCGCGAGACTTCCCTTCTCTCAATCTAATTTATTCTGCAGAAGCATGCACTTCACTACAATAAAACATGTCTTTCTAACCTATGGTCTTTCTAACCTACGCAGCGAACACATTTAGTAAACAAATGACTGTGCTCTTAAACATGCAGATATTTGTATATGATTTTATAGCAAGTATAGTACATTACGTATACAGTACGAATCTACCACACAAAACAAATGTTACACTATTAAATGTTAAACATTATGCCATTTTTACAGGTTCCTGCATTTGCATATTCATGTACGGTATAACTACAATCAAGTTAAAATGGAAATTGAAATGCAGGTCCAGTTGTAGATTTACTGTTCATTAGAAGTAAATACAGGTCTCCACTATCAAATAATGTAAAAACTAAATACCCCATATTAGCGACCACTCCATGCTGAATTCACACATTTACACAATAATTTAAAGCATCAAGTACATGATATTTCCTGCATTAATAAATCAGACGGCAGACAATCTCTTTTCTTTGTAAGAGGCCATCATTTTCTTAATTTCTGCTATGGCTTTTCCAGGGTTGAGTCCCTAAACAGAAGAGAGGACAAAACAGATTCAATTAATACAGAAAAATTGTGAGACACTAAACATAAGCTATTGCACGCAAACATTTATTTAAAGGGACAGTCCACCCAAAAATTAAAACGAAACCGTTTTGGCTCCAATTGTAGGTTTTGTCCATACAACAGAAGTCAACGGGAACTGAAACTGTTTGGTTACCAATATCATTTAAAATATCTTCTTTAATGTTCCGCAGAAGAAAGCAAGTCATACAATTTTAAATGATGAGGGTGAGTAAATGACAGATTTTGGGGGGTGATCTGTCCCTTTAATTTTCAATAACAGAGTCTAATTCATCGAAGTAAAGCGTGGCTATGCAGTTTGATGGGGAAATGGCATACCTTGGGACATGTCTTTGTACAATTCATAATTGTGTGACAGCGGTAGAGGGAGAAAGGGTCCTGTAATTTGGACAGACGCTCTTCTGTAAATTCATCACGAGAGTCAATCATCCACCTATACGCCTGAGAATTGGGTACAAAACAGCAAAAATGTGAGGGCAAAGTTGTTAAACTCAATACTGATCCAGACTAACCAAGACTTAACTGGCAGATTTATTTTTGTAAAACCAATAAACAATGATAAATAGCTGTTTCTTGACCATATACAGGTGCATCTCAATAAATTAGAATGTCGTGGAAAAGTAATTCAACTCAAATTGTGAAACTCGTGTATTAAATACATTAAATGCACACAGATCGAAGTAGTTTAAGTCTTTGGTTCTTTTAATTGTGATGATTTAGGCTCACATTTAACAAAAACCCACCAATTCACCTCAACAAATTAGAATACTTCATAAGACCAATAAAAAAAAACATTTTTGTGAATTGTTGGTCTTCTGGAAAGTATGTTAATTTACTGTATATGTACTCAATACTTGGTAGGGGCTCCTTTTGCTTTAATTACTGCCTCAATTCGGCGTGGCATGGAGGTGATCAGTTTGTGGCACTGCTGAGGTGGTATGGAAGCCCAGGTTTCTTTGACAGTGGCCTTCAGCTCATCTGCATTTTTTGGTCTCTGTTTCTCATTTTCCTCTTGACAATACCCCATAGATTCTCTGGGGTTCAGGTCTGGTGAGTTTGCTGGCCAGTCAAGCACACCAACACCATGGTCATTTAACCAACTTTTGGTGCTTTTGGCAGTGTGGGCAGGTGCCAAATCCTGCTGGAAAATGAAATCAGCATCTTTAAAAAGCTGGTCAGCAGAAGGAAGCATGAAGTGCTCCAACATTTCTTGGTAAACGGGTGCAGTGACGTTGGTTTTCAAAAAACACAATGGACCAACACCAGCAGATGACATTGCACCCCAAATCATCACAGACTGTGGAAACTTAACACTGGACTTCAAGCAACTTGGGCTATGAGCTTCTCCACCCTTCCTCCAGACTCTAGGACCTTGGTTTCCAAATGAAATACAAAACTTGCTCTCATCTGAAAAGAGGACTTTGGACCACTGGGCAACAGTCCAGTTCTTCTTCTCCTTAGCCCAGGTAAGACGCCTCTGACGACAACTGTAGCCAAATTCCTTGACACGTCTGTGTGTGGTGGCTCTTGATGCCTTGACCCCAGCCTCAGTCCATTCCTTGTGAAGTTCACCCAAATTCTTGAATCGATTTTGCTTGACAATCCTCATAAGGCTGCAGTTCTCTCGGTTGGTTGTGCATCTTTTTCCTTCCACTCAACTTTCTGTTAACATGCTTGGATACAGCACTCTGTGAACAGCCAGCTTCTTTGGCAATGAATGTTTGTGGCTTATCCTCCTTGTGAAGGGTGTCAATGATTGTCTTCTGGACAACTGTCAGATCAGCAGTCTTCCCCATGATTGTGTAGCCTAGTGAACCAAACTGAGAGACCATTTTGAAGGCTCAGGAAACCTTTGCAGGTGTTTTGAGTTGATTAGCTGATTGGCATGTCACCATATTCTAATTTGTTGAGATAGTGAATTGGTGGGTTTTTGTTAAATGTGAGCCAAAATCATCACAATTAAAAGAACCAAAGACTTAAACTACTTCAGTCTGTGTGCATTTAATTTATTTAATACACAGTTTCACAATTTTAGTTGAATTACTGAAATAAATGAACTTTTCCACGACATTCTAATTTATTGAGATGCACCTGTAAGCAGTGTTATAAAGCGAAAAATAAATACCTGCATGAGCACAGCTGGACCAAGGTACTTGTCTCCATTCCACCAGTAACTAGGACAACTAGTGCTGCAGCATGCACACAGAATGCATTCATACAGGCCATCCTATGAGCATGTGTTTAAAAAAAATTGTTAGCAAAAATCACAATCACCCTTCACACTGAGAGAATCAGCATAATATTCAGCAGTGTCTCGAACCAGCTTTTGACGGTCCTCGACTGACTGGAGGTACTGCTCTTTTCCCTGCTTTGATTCGTCCTTCTTTTTCAAATAGGGCTCGATGGACTTGTACTGTGCATAAAAGTTGCTCATATCCTAAAAAAGAAATCGGAAATATGAGTGTAGGATAAGTTTGAAATTTTAGGTGTACTCTATTTGACAAATAAATACTCGTATTATCATATGTTGTTGCTGGGATTTTCAGTTTACTCACAGGGACAAGATCTTTCACAACATACATGTGAGGCAGGGGGTAAATCTTCGTCACTTTGCTGGTATTTGTATCTATTTTGTTCAGGCAGGCTAAAGTGTTGCCTCCGTTGATGTTCATAGCACATGAGCCACAGATACCTGTAAAATTATAGAAATTTCATAACATTCGGTCATAATGATGTCACATATTAAAAGAAGTTCACCCCAAAATTTTAATTAGCTAAAATGTAGATGAAGACGTAAATACAGTTTCACTGGACTCTGCAATGAATGGGGGCTGTCAGAATGAAAGTTATATACATCTTTTCACTTTAAAGGCGTTGATTGGTTGATTGATGGACTGGAGTCATGCTAATTACTTGTGGACTATTGTGTTCTTTTTAATAGGCTGTTTGGACTCTTATTCTGACGGCACCCATTCACTGCAGAGGAGTCCATTTTCAACAAATTTTCATTTTTGGGTTGACTTCTCTTTAACAGGACACAGAATTGATTTTATTTTGTGCTCAAAGGAGTAAATATATTTATTCTTAAATCCATTTTAGTTTTTTTTACCCTCTCTACATGAGCGTCTGAAGGTGAGTGTCGGGTCCATTTCATTTTTTATTTTGATGAGAGCATCAAGAGCCATTGGACCACATCTAGGATGAGAAAGTGTCATTAAAATGTTGTGATATTTAATTCTTCATAAACAATAGCATTTCGATATAGAAGACATGACAAATAAATTATGACATTTTATTTATTTATTAACTTACGGTTTCTTTAAGTAAAGCAAAAACAGTAAAGCAACTGTTATGACTACAACATAAATATGGGTGCTTACGTGTTCAAATCAATCTCGTAGGTTTGCATGCGGGGCTTGTCACCAGGTGTGTCAGGGTCCCATCTGTAAATCTGAAATTTCTTTATTTTTGGCTCGGGGGCAGGGGCAGCTGCTGTCTGGGCATATCGAACCAGCTGGGGTAGTGAGAGAAAAGTTCAGCATAAGACATGTGATGCTAAATTCTTAGTGTACAGACATTACATAAATCAAACAAATAGCATTCCTCCAACCTTAATATATATTCTGTAAAATTAAAACCAGATATATATATTATTTGCATGGCTTTATCAAGTAAGTAAATACATAAATATGCCAACGTCTTTTTATCCAAGGAGTCTTTGGTCTGAAAAAAACGAATCCACTGGAATTAGCGATTGCCTTTTCACAGCGCCACCTCTCGGTGTAATAGAGAAGTGTGCGGGAGTTATATCACCTTGTTACTCAACTCACATTGTTAAGCTATGTAACGTACAATTGAGTTCAAATAGCTCTATTACAAACTAGAATGTAAGTTTAATTAGACAAAAGGTACATTTATGTAATCTGATGAAGCCTACGTCTTTATACGCTGCGCCAGCGTTTAAGTAACATGACTAAACATGACGCTGGATCTGTAAGCTAACCAGCTCAGTCTAATGGACAAGTCACACTTGGTAAGTTTCCAAACGAGAACTTCCTTATAAATCACGAATGTCTCGCTCAGAATTCGTATAATCAACTTACCACCAACGTCCTACTGTTACGAAAAGCAACAGCGCTGCGAGTAAAAGAAAAGCACGCAGACATCTTCCACTTCTGTGTTGTTATGTAGGATGTCCTTTGTACGCGAGAGGCTTCAACAGTTTCAGATATGTAAGCTGCAATCTGCCCCTCCTCCTATTGCCAGCGGGGCGTGATTTTGTTCTCCGTCAATAAAGAGCGACACGAAGCTATGTAACTGTACTTAGGTTGTGGCGCCGCCATATTGGTCCGGGCAACTCTCCAGAAATTTCATATCGGTAACGTTACAGAAGAAAACATACTTGACTCGGCGGCAGTTTGGGGATCTACAGACCGTCGCACATTAATAAAAACAGATCTTGGGGTATTATTTTTCACAGGTAAGAATGAAAAGTTATTTCAGGATTTTTTGGTAATTATTAACATTATTTTGGCAGCTTAATTAGCCACCAGTGTCAGACGATTAATGCCTAGCGATATCGCTAGTTAGCTGTGAAAGCTGAGACTTTATAAGAAATCAAAGTATAAATGAATTCTTAAGTTTTAACTTATATTGTAGTTTATATCATAATGTAAATTGTGCTATGAGCACAATATGTAGGCTACAGTGAGCACTTTGACAAGACCGTGTCAGACTGTCAGGATTATGGAGCTATCTCTCTTTCATTTCACTAACGTTACTCATTTACAAAGAGTACGTTTATCATAACTAGATTATAAGGATTCGATATCTTGTCATAAAACTGTGGACTGATTTTATATTTTCCTTTTCAGCCAATTGCAAACAGGACAACACAAGCCTCAAAGAAATCTGAAGAAAGCCTGTTCTCTGCATTTCCAAGAGACTATACCTCCACAGCCTAATGTTGTATTTATGCTAGTTAAAGCCCAGAACAGCCCTGAATGAATGGCCAGAATGACCCTGATCATATTCAAACTTCTCTCACTCTCTCTCTCTGTCTCAATCTCTGCCAAGTTCAGAAATTATCTTTACCATTGTGGGGCAATATTTCAATATTTCCGGAATGCCGGAATGGACTTGTTTACTTTTGCATTGTTTACTTTTGTAATGGCAATTTTTTTATAACAATATTATGTAATATAATTACCTTATTAAGTGTTCTCTTTCATAGGTTCACTCGACGCTGCGTTTGGGAACGCCCCTGGGCGTGCCGATTGCATGAAACCCGTACAGAATCACGCCAATTCATTGGCTGATGGCGCGGAAACAGACCTCGATGTTCTCACGTCGTATCTTATACTGGCGAATGCGCCATCTGCTCCTCAGATTTCTCTGCCTTCATGAAGCGGCCATATTAGCCCTTCTTGTTGCGATTTCTTCTGACCCAATTTCGATCGATTTTTCTTGGATTCCTCTCCATTTGCACTTCGGCGACTGCCGTAGCGGTTCCTCACGGTGAAGTGCCATGGAATATCGTTGCTGCCAGCCACCGTGCGCTCGCAATAAAGTGTGTCAAGTGTATGGGTTTTTCGCATGTACGCGAGGCGGTTTATGGGGTGTCAAAATGTGAAAAAAAATGTGCTTTTGTGAAAACCTCCGTCTCAAAACCCTCCGCTCTAGGCTTAAGGTTTTTGAAAGGGAGTCATCCGTGTTTCCCCAGAAGCCTCTGTGGCCTTCCGTGAATCCGCGACCTTCCGTGAATCTGCGACCTGGGGTTTGGATGTGGAGCTCGAGGCAATGGAGGGCGAGCAGACGGGCCTCGCCCTATCTCTCCCTTTCTCACCTGAGTTCGCCGGTTGAAATCACGCACGATTACCTATATCCTAGCCCGGAGGCACGCAACACCGTTTCCTTGAGGCTAGATGACGTGTTATTCACAGCAGCCTCCGGCTCTGAGGATTTCAGGCCTGCTTTAACCGACTCTCTCCCGGGCTCCAAACCAGCCACTTTTCAGTCCGGTGCCTCGCTCTCCATCATCCTGAACAAGGACGCCAACGGCTTTCCTTCATGGTGGAGGACGTCGCTTCCTCCAAACCTTCACAACACCCCAACACAGGTATGTCTTCCACATCACAACACTCCGCTTCCTCTATCGCATTTCTTTCATGAATGGGAGTGTCTACCAGGGGTATCGCTTTGGGTTCTCCGCACAGTTTGGTCCGGCTACACACTTCAGTTTGACCGAAACCCTCTTGCTTCGACAGGGTTCACCTGACAGTAGTAAGCATCGCCTCGAAGGCTTCTGTGCTACAACAGGAACTGTCCTCCCTCCTACTAAAGGGAGCAATAGAGGAAGTACCTCAGTTGGACCTGAAACGAGGCTTTTTCAGCAGCTACTTCCTTTTACCAAAGAAGGACGGTGGTCTACGACCCATTCTGGACCTGTGTCATCTGAACCTCTCCCTTTTACAAAGGGAAGTTCAAGATGTTTACGTTGAAGACTATTATGTCCCAGATTCAAGTGGGAGACTGGTTTGTCACTGTCGACCTGAAGGATGCCTATTTTCACATTCAGGTCGTCCGGCGGTACAGGAAGTTCCTTCGGTTTGCTTTCGGAGGAAATGCTTACCAGTAAAAATATTATTCCCTTTGGCCTGGCCTTGGCCCGAGGACGTTCACAAAGTGCATGGATGCTGCTCTAGCCCCTTTAGGGCTCCCCCTTTGGGGCTCCAGGGCATTCGTGTACTCCATTACCTGGACGATTGGCTCATACTGGCCCACTCCAGGGAGTTAGTGAGTTATCACAGAGATATCATCCTCCACCACATTCATGCTCTTGGCCTCAGAACAAACACCAAAAAGAGTGTTCTCACACCTTCTCGACAAACTGTGTTTTTGGGGGTTCATTTGGATTCCGTTCAAATGCTGGCCCGTCTGGCTCCTGCCCGACAAACTGTGTTTTTCAACGCATGTATGGCCCGCTTCAAGGTTCAGGCCATTTGGATGTCCTGTGAGCACAATGCTGGCCCGTCTGGCTCCTGCCCGGATCTTCAGTTTCAACGCATGTATGGCCCGCTTCAAGCTAGGCCATCATGTCTCTGTGAGCACTTGTAACATGCTCCTAGGCCTCTTGGCCGCAGCCTCCCCTGTGCTACCTCTAGGATTGCTCCACATGCGGCCATTCCTTTGGTGGATGAGACTTTTGAGGATCCGCTCAACAGGACCAGCCACTCGCCTAATCAGGGTGCTGCGCAGTTGCTTTCACACCCTCTTAATATGGCGAGACCCCTCTTTTTACTTTTTCACTTTTCTCCGGAGTGGAGTCAGAATAGGTGCGATTCACCGTTGCCACATGTTTACGACGGACGTATCAATGACAGGCTGGGGCGCAGTCTTCGAAGACAAACCGGCGCACGGTGTTTGGACAGGAGAATTCCTCTCCTGGCACATAAACTGCCTGGAGCTCAGAGCCATCTTCCTGGCACTTATTCACTTTCTCCCCCTTCTCAGGAGGTGTCATGTGATAGTCAGGACGGACAACATGGCGGTGGTATCCCACATAAATCGCCAAGGGGGTTCACGGTCGTGCATCCTGAACAGGCTTGCGCGCTGTCTTTTCCTTTGGTCCCAGGACAAGTTCCTCTCCCTGAGAGCGGTTCACATTCCGGGAGTTTTGAATCTTGCAGCCCATTTTCTGGAACTCTTTGCATCACAGGAGTCGTCCCAATGCTCGCTTTGGTTCTCCCTGAGTTCCCCGGCACCTCTAGGCATAGACGCGTTCACCCATCCTTGGCCGAACGTGAGACTGTACGTGTTTCCGCAAGTCAAGCTAATTCCGGCAGTCCTGTGCAGGGTGAAGGAGAGCGGTGTCCGTCTCCTACTAGTAGCCCCGTTCTGGCCATCCCCGACGTGGTTCTCAGCGCTGATTCCTCTTCTGTATCGGACCCCCTTGGGAGATGCTGGGAGGAATGGCAGAGGATCCCCAAATCCAGGTGTGAAAAACTTGTTGCATCTTTCCCCAAAAGACTCATGGCTGTATTAAATCAAAAGGGTGCTTCTACTAAATACTGAGCAAAGGATCTGAATACTTAGGACCATGTGATATTTCAGTTTTTCTTTTTTAATAAATCTGCAAAAATGTCAACAAATCTGTGTTTTTCTGTCAATATGGGGTGCTGTGTGTACATTAATGAGGAAAAAAAATGAACTTAAATGATTTTAGCAAATGGCTGCAATATAACAAAGAGTGAAAAATTTAAGGGGGTCTGAATACTTTCCGTACCCACTGTACTTGTACTCATATACAAATATTAATACATCATTAAAACCCACCAATGTTGAACCCTGTGATGTGGTTCATTGTATCTTATTTACTTAACCTGTGTGAAAACATTACTGTTACACATGCTGTACAAAATTTTGCTGATCCAAAGCAAAATACTAAATGTGACACACAAAGGTATTCTGCAAAACTCATCACTT
This sequence comes from Ptychobarbus kaznakovi, assembly GCA_027422405.1. Taxonomy (NCBI): domain Eukaryota; kingdom Metazoa; phylum Chordata; class Actinopteri; order Cypriniformes; family Cyprinidae; genus Ptychobarbus; species Ptychobarbus kaznakovi. The sequence continues at coordinate 10,770,226 of CM049794.1, read as the reverse complement.
TAGAAGGGAAAACAGGGTAGAAAGCATTTTAAAACCTTTGACAGCATTTGAAGATAAACCGAACAGAGCACAATGACATAGTAGTCCATTGTCTTAGAAGCTCAGTCGCTTCACCGAGGCTACAACAGCAGAAAACTGGTCGTCATGTATTTAATCTAATGGAGTTCCCGAGATGCAAATCAATCTTGAGTGAGTTTTTCCTCTCTAGTTTGAGACATCAAGAATTACGGTTGAAGAAGCATTAAAACTTCCCTTCAAGGTAAAATAGGAATGGTGTTCATCTGTCTTTTCTCATTTCCACTTAGAGATCTGCAGTGACTCCTGGATCAAAAGCAATCTTATTCAGGCCTCAAGTGGAGAAGTCCACGTTTATCTGTCAAGTGAGTCCCACTTCTGCCAGAAGAGCTTCTAACAAATCCCTTTGACCTTATGAGTCAGTGTAGGGTATATTGAGGCAAATTGGAAAGGATTTTATTTAAATCTGTCATTTAAATGTCATTATCCTCAATCAAGTCAAACAATTCAGATGTTTCATTTCCCACCCTAAACAGAGCACATTTACAAGTTTAATGTCAATTACTGTAAATCAAAGTCAAATATATATGTCATGTGTTTGAAAAAATTATCTTATTCTCACCAAGGCTGCGTTTATTTGAAATTTTTACAAAAACAGAAATGTTATTAAAAGAACAGTTTTCAATTTTAATGTATTTTAAAATGTACTTTATTCTTGTGATGGCAAAGCTTAATTTCTCCAGTCGTTACTCCAGTCTTCATTGTCACATGATCCTTCAGAAATCATTTTAATATGCTGATTTGGTGATCTGTTTTATTATTATTGGTGTTTAAATACTAATAATAGTTCTTATTATTATCTAATAGTATTGCTTTAGCACCAAATCAGCATATTAGTATAATTTCTGAGGGATCATGTGACACTGAAGACTGGAGAAATTCAGCTTTGCCATCAAAGAACTAAACTGCAATTTAAAATATAAAAATAAAACATAGTTATTTTAAATTGTATTAATGTGTTATTGTGTTCACAATATTTCTATTTTACTGCCCTTTTAATCATATAAATTCAGTCTTGGTGGGCATAATGGTGATATATCTTTCAAAAACAATGAAACGCCTTGTCATATCAGTATAATATCAATATTTTATCATATCAAATCAAATGGTTTAAGAATCAAATGTTCTTAACTGAAAGTATATCAAAGTGTATCACTTCCTCGTACTCATTTTGTTTTTTACAGCATTAGAACTGTTTTAAACTCAGCAGTTATCACAGGCTCTGGTTGCTATACAACATTTAGTTTGAGTCCTTTTTAATCTTAAATTTCCCCTCAGAAACGTTTCCCCTCAGCATGAATGTTATGCGATTGTCCCAAGCACACCACCTTCAAGTCGTTGAGAAATGACACATCCCAAAACTAGGGGTCACTGTTGTGCTTCAATGGCACTTTTAATAAAACAGACATTTTATCTTCACAACAGCAATGCCTGGACATAAAGAGGAAGAGAAAATTGGGTCAGGGCTCTGTGTGCTGGCAGGCTGGTTGTTCTTGTTTGAGTTTGGAGTAGTTTAAAAGCAGACCAGGAAGGGCTATTGGACACAGTGTAGGGAAGACAAGACAAGTGCTAGCAGTTCTCTCACAATACGGATGACGTTCAAAACAGCAAAAAGAGCCCTGACCGCTCATTTCAACCTTCCCGCACTCTCCTTTATTTACAGATAAAATGAAAACATTCATTTATTTCACATAGTAACAAAGCTAATCGATCATATTTAGAGTGATCTCTTTTTCATCCATCCAAAAAGTTCACATATCAGCATTCAAAATTCTTTCCTCTTTATGTTTTTCTCTCTTTTTATACAGTTCACGACTCGTCTCTAAGAACCCCCTACTCCCATGTTTGCTTAAATCCCATAAAACAATATGTATAACTATTTACAAGAGCATTAATCTATAAACTATACCATCACAAAACCATAACTTACACCCTCCCACGTATCACCCCCTCCCACGTATCAGCCCCTCCCAAAAAGTTGTATGCTGATGAAAAAGCTAAAAAAGGTGTGGGGGGGACATGAATTGGGGGGAAACATAAACTGACTCCCAATGTCTCACAAAACCTTTTCTTGCATCCTCCCCCATTCTAAAAGTGCATGCCTAGATTCAGCAAATGAAAATAAAATGCCTATACAGAAAAAACCTTTCTAAACCATTCGCCGAACGTGGACACAGATCAGCATATTGTCAACGATGATCTTCTTTCCTCTTTTGGCAAATACTCGAGTGGTTTTTGAACGTCTAAAAGATGTAGGAACAATTAAAGTGGGTCTCTGAGGCAGCAGCTGGTAATGGAGCAGTTTTGGGGAAATTGCCGTTGAAGTCAGAGGTGGCGTGGGCTGGGATGACCATTGTGATAGAGCTTCTGCTTGATGTGCACCATGTTTCCGCTGGAGTCCTCCAGCTGCCGGAGCTGTGCGCGCCTACGGAGGTCTCGAAGGTTGCAGAACTGTGGCAACCACGACCAGGAAGGGGAATCTGTGAGTGGCACAGAGAAAAACGGTGGTCAAATGGCGGAGTTCCATACATTCCTAATGACTAAGCTAATGAGTTGAGTCAGGAAAAGGAAAAAATGTACAGCTTACAATGAACCAGCATGTCTACACAATGTGTTAATGGAAACAGCGTGAGGGTCCAGGCATAGAGACGGGGTAGAGGTGTAGTGAAACCGGTGAAACCACAGAGAGTTCCTCAGACAGCCCGCCCCTCACAACTAGCCCTGTTGGAAGTGTGTCAGTGTGTGTGCGAGGGAGGCGATGGGGGAGCGGGGGTTATTTATAGCATTCCATGGGTATGCCATCCACTAGGACTGTCGTGAAGGGTATACAGAGGAAGACGGTGAATAAGGGTTTTTTAAGCCTTATAGCTGGATCAAAAGAGAATGGAGGAAGAGTTCAGTGAAGAGCTGAATGTTAAAGGGATTCAGCAATAGAGAGTTTAAACAAAAGAAAGGTAGGGGATGTCAGTCGAAAGCAATATTTTTTAGCACTTTTATAGCAATATTAAAAAAGTAAATGTATAAAATATTGAATTAAAATATGAATATATATTTCCTGGACCACAAAGCCAGTCTTAAAGGATTAGTTCACTTTCAAATTAAAATGTCCTTATAATTTACTCACCCCCATGTCATCCAAGATGTTTATGTATTTATTTCTTCAGTCCAAAAGAAATTAAGGTTTTTGATGAAAACAATTTAGGATTTGTATCATTTAGTTAGCTCGAATGGACTCTAGCGAAACGATCTGTCATTTAAAAGAATAAAATAAATGAATATGCTTTATAAACACACAAATGCTTGCCTGTTCTGCGATGCGCGTCCAAGATTGCACGTAATACGTAATGACGTTGAAAAGGTAGCATGGGTATATTTGTAGCAATAGCCAAAAATAAATTTTATAGGTCAAAATAATAGATTTTTCTTTTATGCCAAAAATCATTAGGATCCATCACAAATATTTTGTAAATTTCCTACTGTAAATATATCAAAAGTACATTTTGATTAGAAATATGCATGGTTAAGAACTTAATTTGGACTAATTTAAAGGCGATTTTGTCAATATTTAGATTTTTTTGCACCCTCAGATTCCAGATTTTCAAATAGTTGTATCTCAGCCAAAAATTTTCCTGACAAATCATACACCAATTGAAATCATATTTATTCAGCTTTCAGATTAATTATAAATCTTGAACAAATTGACCCTTATGACTAATGACCATAATTGTGGTCCAAACAAAATATATATATTTATATATATATATATATATATTTTTTTTTATTACTACTGTTCTTTTCATTTTAGGTGCTTATTTGTTTGTTTAATTTCGTTTGAAAGCTGTCTTGGGTTGGTTGGGGAGAAACTGAAACTGTAAAAAAGGATTTTCTGTAACAAATAATTACATCCATTCTTAAAAATATGGATATACATATGCATTATATAAAATACATTAAAGTATTAATATATCAAACATTTTATTATTACAATGCAAATCAGTTAATGGATAAATTATTCATGAACTGAGCAGAAAATAATTATTAAAATGTAAATAAATATATAATAATATAAATATAATGTATAAAATATTGAATTATTAAAATTACATTATATAATTATTAAAATGTCAACAATATATAAAATATAAAACAGCTAAATGTATAAAATATTTTATTATTTAAATTATTACAGTACATAAATCAGTTATATCACTCCTGAGCTGAACAAAAGAGTAACAGCAAACAGTCAAAGCAATGAAATTGAATTCTTAAATAGGAAATCAGAGCTGCAATGTAAGGTATGTGCCTCAGTGCAGTGTATATGTATCGTGTGTGTGTGAGTATGACTGCACGCTTACACGTCTCGCCAACTTGCTTTCTCTATCCAGCTGCTCTTTGTCTATTTTTAGCGCTCGCACAGTGCAAGGGTGCAAGTCGCTGTGTGTGTGTGTGTGTGTGTGTGTGTGTGTGTGGGGGGTGGGTGCATGACAGCATCTCCCTCCCGCCTTCCTTTCCATCAACCTCACCTTCATTCCTTATCCTTGGTGAGGCTAAATGAGGCTGACCTGCCATCAACGTCACAATTTCACAGCTGTGGTGTGCTTAGAGGGGCATCCCCAGTATTTTTTCAATGGGTCATATCATATGGAAATACCATTTTGTATAGGATATAAAAAAATACATAAGGTTGTAATTTCCCTCATACTCTGAATCTAGATGTGAACTGAACTGAATATATTTTGAATTCGGTGGTTGAATTAAAGGGACAGTTCACCCAAAAATAAAAAATTCTGTCATCATTTACTCATCCTCATGTCATTCCAAACCAATACGATTTTGGCTCATCTTCGAAACACAAATCAAGATATTTTCTAATAAAACCTGAAATGTTTCTGTCCCTCCATAAAGATAGGTAACCAAAACTTAGAAGATCCAAAAAGGCCATAAAGAAATGGTAAAATTAACAAAATGAACTGAGTGGTTTAAAAGAGATATGATTGCTATATTTTATGAACATTTATTTATATTATGAACATTTAATTTAGGCGTTTATTCCCATATTAACACACATACATAGAGCTTTGTTGTTACCATATGTGATCTATGAGTATATTATGTTGATAAAGATTTTTTTGACTGCCTTTGTGACCTTTTTGGATTTTCTACATTTTGGTTAACTGGACTTTCTAGACACATAAACCTCTCAGGTTTCATTAAAATATCGTATTATGTGTTTTTTTGAAGATTAACCAAAGTCTTATGCGTTTGGAAGGACATGAGGGTGAGTTCAGTGAAATAATTTAGAGTTTAACTAACTATCCCTTCAGTATATTATATATTACACAATGATCTGAAATACTTGATTCTGGCTGGTCAGTAACTGCATTCTGCACTTTGATATTTTCCAATTTTCACCATTTTCCAACTCTGTATATCAGTCCACTCCTCCAGAACTAAAAGTGAATTTCATTTTCTCTCATATCACACCACAGACTCCCTCCTTCGAATTTCACTCAAACTCCTTTGCATTTCAGTTATTGCTTGCCTTATTGCTTTTGTACATTGTAATGGAACACATTTCAAATGTCATGCCCACATATTTATTTATGTGGTGAGTATTGTGGAGTATTGCTCATTATAGCCACTCATTGTCACTAAATAACCTCTGACCAACTAGCCATCCCCTGACACAGTGTTTAATTACTAAATAGTTAGTGGCCACATAATAACCTACTTTTTCAATATATTCTGTTCTTCCAAGCAGTTATTTTATCTGTCACTCTCCTTGACCTATAATAACCATCAAAAGTTCATGCGATGAACACAATAATCATATTCAAACTAAAAGTGTTCCCTTTTAAGGCACTATTTACATATTCCGCCACAGCTTATGCACCTCTTTGCCCTCAAAGGACCATGGACAACTGTTATAAACAGCTGCTGTGCTGCCTACGATTCAGTTACACTGAGTGAAAGCCTGCTGTTGATTTCTGCAGCCACAGTCTTAATACATTCACATGGGGGTGATAATAACAGGGCAGAAGGGGAACGCTGACAGCTGATGAAAATGAAAATTATAGGTGTGTAAATGTTTGGAAAAAAATATGTTTATTAACATAAAACCAATACAGTGGGACACATTTCAAAGATGGTTTTATAAATTTATGAGAAATTAATACTATACAAATCCAGGTATATATATATCAATCTAATCAATCTATATATATATATATATATATATCAATCTAACACAGACTGCTAATCATTTTGTGAGATTAGCTGATCTGTTACTGCATATTATAAACACCAGTGATATAATAAGTAAATGTACAATTTGAATTCTCATTCTTTTAATTTCAGTATTTTATTCTTTTGGATACAGCTAACATCACTGTAAAAAATTATGTTTTGAAGTCGCAAATAAAAAAAGTGTAAGTTTTACAAGAATATAATTTCTCAGCCTTTTACTTTACAATTATATTTTTTATTTATTTGTAATTAATTGAGAAATTTACCAGCAATTTCTAAACGTTAAAACTGTTTTGACATCAATTTTTTTCAGTGTACTTTAAATTAACTACAACATTTTTCATATTGTCATTAACATTAAGGCACTTATTCTTCACAGTAAAGTGTTTGACATCAATTCTTGAGTTTTTATTTTATTGTATTTTTTAATACAGTAACCAGTGTTAGTACCTGAATACATCCATTTAAATCCTGCACACAAAGCATGGCATTTATTGAGCAAGGAAACAACACTCAATGATGTTTAACCTCAAAATGATCATGCAAAACAAAATATAATGCAAACAAACATACAAATAGCATTACCTCTGTTCATAACATTAATAAATTGTCACGTGAGGAAAGAAAACTTGATTTTGATGCATTAAAAAAGATGAACACTCGCCTACTCTATATAAGCTAAAATGTAATGTTCTGTAACCAAGTCTTGGTCTGCATATGTTCCTACAAGCATATCCTTTGTCTTTTACATCTATCAACATAGATGCTTTCCATATACTCTTGGTTACAATGTTCTTCCCACTCACCATAATAGCGACTGGCTCTCCAGGCCCTCACAGCACAGTGCAAAGCCCCGTCCAGCCACAACAGCAGCCAGCTGATACAGAAGCCCAGCAACAGCCCCAGCATGAGGTCCATCTCCTGTTTGGTCACACTGTCACTCACAAAGTAATTCTCAGACGAGTCCACGAGCGAATGGTCTCCGTCATATGGAATTACGTAGTGAACATGATGCCTAGGGCAGAGAGGGGAGAACTGTGTTTAGAGGTTTACATTCAGCAACACAAAACAATAGACGGGAACATTAAATATAAAATGATAAAGAAAACAATAAATAAATAGATGACAGTGAGGATGTACAATATTATGTCAATTACACAAACGCTTGCTTTAATAATGCTCTCAGCAGGGTGGGAAAGCCAGCATTTCTATACAGTACTGATATTGTTTTGATCCAACTGAGCTCAGTCAAGCTGGGTTTGTTGTCTTGGAACATATAAATGCATTGAACATATGGTTTGGCACACAGCTGTTACAAATAATGCCATATTAAAAAAAAAATGTTGTACTGTGCTGTTTATGGAGGTCAATGCGGAAAATGCTCTTCTTACATTTCAACAGAATTATATGCAAAAGTGTCTTTGATAAGGGTCAAAGGACGTTATGCATTTGCAACTCTTCATCTGGTTTTATGCAAAAGAAAAATGACTGTACATGTTACCTAATTTCTTTATGTGTAGTACTATTTTATGTAAAGAAAATGGACTTATGTTGAGTTTGAACACAACTTACATGCAACCTTGATCCTTAGCAACATTACGCCTCAAACGTGAAATAAATGTATTAAGTTTTGCTTTACTGTTACATTTTAGTTGAAACAAATTACAAAAACTATTTTGAACTTCTCATTTATTTAGTTAAGAGGGAAAACTATAACCGTGGCAAATTTGGAGTAAAAGGTAGAAAAAAGTAATTTAGACATTAATTTGCATGTATTAAAAGGAATTGAGAGAACACTAGTTTTGCACATTAGATATTGATAGGCAGAAATGTATGATATGCAGATGTTAAAGGACTGTGTGAACAGATTAACACTTTGACCAAAGAATAATAATAAATGCTATCTCTTAGTGACAATGATCTGCACAAATCATGACAATATGCTTCCTTTGTTTATCTATAAATTGGCTTTATGTTTCATTTATGAACAAATAATTAACATGACAGTTTTATGTCATCCTTCTGCAAATATCAGGACACTCAAGTTTTCACTGACCATGACCCATTTATAATGCTCTTGGTCCTGAAATGTGACACAGAATACTCTATGTTTGGAAAGAAATGTGGCATACAAGAAATCATTAAGTTATTAACAGATCTTCACTGATAACAAAGTGTTAAAACATGCATTTCCAATTGAGAACAATTATGATATGACCTAATTTACTACCCTCAGATGTTCCTACATTAAAAACTCGCAATCAACAGATGTGGCTTGAACAGAAACTGTTGTGAAAATGATAACTAACAAGTCAAGCTAGCTACATAAAAAACAAATAGTAAGGATATTATGTATAGAAATGATGTGATGGTGAGTAATGATGTGTTTATAAAATATAAATAGGAGTATTTGTACATTTTTGTCCAACCCTTTTTGAACTACACTTTTTGGAAACTGTATATGCATTAACTCAACGCAGTCCTTGTGTATTAAAATCACATTGTATTTCAGTAATATCAACGTGATTTTGTGGCCAACTCACGCAACCACAAGAACAACATCTCTAGCTGTGCTTGGAGAAAAAAAATGACACCTTGATACGCAGAAAGAAAAAACACACAAGCAGAGAAATCAAGGAGAATTCTCCACAGAAACACCGACGCAAAGCAACAGTAGCTGCTCAGTATTGATAAACCATTCGAATTACGCCCAAATTATGACAGAAACCCCGCGAATACAAATATGAGGCCTTTAATGTAACAATCTCCGATTGGATAAATGAGATGAAATGGAAAAGACAGTGTTTCGGTTGATGGAGAATAGCTCAGGCCTAAGAGCTGTTAGTAATAGATGAGGAAACATGTCAATTTCTGGCTCGTGCTAGAATTCAATTCATTATTAACGCTTGGGTTTTTTACCTTCCACAGTTGCAATGACAGACGCGGTCTTCCCCTCGTAAATGCGGTAAGATGTAGTTGTGAAAGCGGTCCAGGAGTGCGTTCATGTCCATTAAACACGCTATCGCCTGCAAAGAACCATTCGAGTCAACCGGGACATGACAAGCAGTATTGGAACACAGCAACCGCTACATGACCTGGTACTGTGACCACTGCAGGGGAAAATACACATTACATGTCCACATCAGCCAGTAATAGACACAAGTACGGTTGTGCTGTCTTAATGAGATTTCTAAATGGACTTTCAGCGGTCCACGCTCTCGTTAACCACCGATTTCACTTTGAAAATTATAGAAATACATAATTATGAAGTGCTTAGGCAGGCGAAGGGTCTTACCATGACAACTGAAGCACCGAGGATCATAAAAATCATGGTGGTTGTGATCATATGCATCAAAACTTCCGAACTCGCCTTTCCTCTTCCCCAGTCTATTCAACAAATCCGGTTAAACTAAACACATGCCGTCCCGGGAGAAGACGCTCGTGGATGCGCCCTCGCCGCTACACCTGCCTCCTGAGCGCGCCAGATTGGGAAGCGTTCTTAAAGCGCATAGGGTTAGGATGAGCAGATCTCGCTATTCCAGTGTATGAGCCTACACGCGCATTCACACGGTCTTCACCCACATCCAGCGATACGTTCCCCAATGCTGCAGTTGAATCCGCCTCAGCCGTGCGGTTGGGAGGGAGCTGAGGAGAGCGTCCTAGTCTGATTACTGATGCTGCTTCCTCTCTCCTCCTTCGCGTTCCGACGCCGCTGGAAACGTCTTGCGAAAACGAGCGATGCCAAGATCAATCAGCTAGTTCGCTGATGTGTCTAGGAGTTGACATCTAGATTCGTTGTCGAGGCTTTATTTGTAGAAATGTGTAGTCGGCTTTACATATCTGCTGTGATCGCCACGCTGTATGTGGCAAGCCGTTTTAACATTCATTCCAAAATATGGAACTAATGCTTACATATATAATGTAGGGCAGTGCCGATCCTAGACTTCTGGGGGCCCTACGCAGAAGGGGGGGGGGGGGGGGGGATGAAAGAATGGATGCAACTAATTTGTCTCATTTGTCTGTTTCACTGTCTCAAATCGCACTCGCGGAAAAGCGCTCATCTCTTCTGCGGCTCCTTACGCTTTCAACTCGTTTTTTTTTTCTCGAGCAAGAGACTGTACGCCATTCATGTTACATGATTTGACTGGTTTTTACGTAGAGAGGGATTATTGTATTAAAATAAATGTAATTATTGTATTAAAATAAATGATCATTCATAGTTTCATAACCTCTGGCAAAACTCAAAAACGAAACTAAAATTAAAACATCTTTGGGAGCAAGGGGGGGCCCTGGTGTTTCGGGGACCCTACGCAGCTTGCGTATTCTGCGTATAGGGAGGATCGGCTCTGATGTAGGGTACAACGGGGCGCCCTTTTACCCCTGTAACCTATTATTCACACACACACACACACACACACACACACACACACACACACACACACACACACACACACACACACACACACACACACACACACACACACACGTTGGTTTTTATGGTTGACGGGAAGTGGTTATGGTTAAAATCTCTGTAGGCATAATGGTTTTTATACTGTACAAACCATATTTTCTATCGCCTTACAACAACCCTACACCTAAACCTACCCCTGAACCTATCCCTTCAGTGTCACATGATCCTTCAGAAATCATTGTAATATGCTAATTTGCTGCTCAAAAATATTTATTGTTGTTATCAATGCTGAAAACAGTTGTGCTGTATTATGTGCTGTATTATATTTATTGAAATTATAATTATAATATGAAATTATAATATTCTAATATATAGACTCTTTATTTATAACAATATATGTATGGTTATTAAATGAAAAATATATTTATTTTAAGTTCAACTGAAAAAAATCTGTTACCAATAGAATTTTAATAAATATACACTAGTGTCTGGTCAGCTATTCAACTGTTTAGTTGCATGCAGCTATAAATAATTATAGGAAAAATTACTTAAACTGAATCAAGTACCAGCAACAACTGGAGTTTAGTTGAGAAATATCAATAGCTGATTTCAGAATCATGCTGTGTCTGAATATGCCTACTTCCTTGTATGTGAAAACAGTATGTGAAAAGTAGTATGTTTGATTTCATCTGAAAAACAGTATGTGAAAAGGAAATGACCTTCTGCAGAAATCTCATAAAGCCACAGGAGAAGATTTATGAAGGGCAATGAAGCTATGCAACTAATAGAGTGGGGGAACTATAACGTCACTCTGTAGGCGGATCGGCTGTTAGCATGAAACTGGTTCCCTCGAAAAAAAACAATAGGATTTTTCAATAGACTTTTGGATTAATGCAAAAAATAAGCTCTGTCTTCAATCATAGTTCATGAAACTTACACGTTTTTTCCATCAAGATAATATAAAAAAAATAATATAACATTGATGAATTTTGAAGCCTAAATAAAAGCGTCAGAAGTTAAAAGCTAAACTTAGGCTGTAAACGAATTACTGCACCACGGTCGCTTGCCCATAAACCGCTTCATATAAACTGGAATAAATACAAAACTAGAGCCAAACTATAACTGAAATGAGACATTAGTAATAAATAGTATAGTGAATAAATGAAATAATCTTAACTAAAGGACATTTAAAGCAGTATATCAGTACGTTTCAAAATAATGTGCATTAAAAGTGAATAATTTTTATAAATATTTTAATAAAAAACGTGTCCCCACGTACTAATCAATACAATTCTAGTGCATTTATAATCTATTAAATAACAGCAGAGTGAATAAAGTACCATATTTCAGCTATCATTTTGTTAGGGTGGTTGCAATTTTTTTTTCTTTTATCCTTGCTTCTACAATCTATATGCTTTCCTTTCTAACAGCTTCATGTGGCCATAAACATTTAATTGTAACGTGTCTTTAAGCACTGTGCATAATTAAAGTTTCACTTTAACCACGTAAAGCCGGTAAATGTGGTGTTTTTACATGGAATAATCATATGAGTTCACCTTATGGTATGAACCCAGAGTCTCTGTGTCAGTAGGAAAGCGATAAAATTATCATCTTCCTTCCGAAGACTTGTGTTGCATTTCAGGGCAAAGCAAAAAAAACATTGTTGTATTACAAATTATACTACAACTGGAAAATACTATAAACTGATAAACTGTTCAGAGTGATGACGTTGAATGGCCCCGACAGCGCCTGTAGTCACATTTAGCAACTTGTTTGCAACAGTCTTTTTTCAGCAACGTAACAGCTTAAAAAATTGCGAGTGTGGCGCAACTGGACCCTATGGAAATCCCATTTAAAAAAAACTCTGGGACGATGGAACTGGAAGTGCTAAAATGCTAACTCGCTTCCGGGTTTTCGCCTACAGAGTTACATCATAGTTCCACCACTCTATAGGTCACGTGACAGTAACAGATGTAGTACGTCCAAATTGAGTGAAGTAATGAAGTAAGTTTCGAACCAAATATAGTAGATACTGGACAGTATGCAATTTTGGGTGCAAATCCGAGAACAGAAAGATACTAGCTAGTTTTAAGGAATAATGTTAAAATGGCTTGCCACACATTGTAGGTTTTGTTGATAAAGTAGGCTTCTTGAAGCCAGCATACGATCAGATTATTATTTCTTAATATCCATTTGGGTTTATATGCAGAATCTGCAATCACAGTGTTATACCCTGATATTTGATCCACGGCAGCCAGGAGTGTTTCATGCCCATCTCCTGGCGGTGCGTGAGCGTATGTGCGCGTGAGAGGGGTGGGGGAGAGACAGAAAGGGGGTTAGATGGGGAGTGGTAGAAGAGACTTGACTAATTCACCTTTCCCGTAAAAACACGGCTGGTCTTTTTCAATTAATGAAAAGCACTACATTTTATAGGACAGCCATCCCCCAAGGAGCGTGAGTTTTTCCCAACCCATCCTCACGCCCCCTCACGCGCTCTGCAGTTCATATTGCGCCATTTCGTTTAGCCCATACGATTGTTCAGCTTCTGTATCCCACCTAATGTTCCCGTTGATTGGCACGTTAATTGTGAAAGGACCTTGACCGAAAATACAAAGCACTGACTGACTTGGCAGGAATTCAAGCTTTAAGTCTTAACTCAATTTCCTACTTGATGCACTTCAGTATCTTTCCAGAGCGCGCGGTAATGCAGAACGATAACCAAAATGCAAGCAACTTCATTCTGTTGTACTACAACATGCTGTGACAAGTAAAAACGCATTATTAGTGACTTTTCAACAAGCTTTTCGTGCATGACATTACGCTATTTATGTTTGAACTATTATACACTAATTCAATATAGCTAATACTGATGAAATCTTTTATCTGTGAAGGTCACCAAGAACATGCCACGATGTCCCCCACATTCAGCAGCAACGGATTTCAGCACCCTGGAGAGCAGCACAGTGAAGATTTACTGACCACCATCAGACTCTCTCTCTCTCTCTCTCTCTCTCTCTCTCTCTCTCTCTCTCTCTCTCTCTCTCTCTCTCTCTCTCTCTCCATCTCATTCAAGCTGACACAATGTAAACTGAAATGGACCAATTTATCATGTACAATAATGTTAAGATTACTTTGAATATTTTTTGCAACTTGTTTCTTTGCAAACCTCATTACAAATATAAAAATAAATATACATGTGTATTTCTTATAAGTAAAAATAAATAAAAATAAATTAAATTAGCAAATATGTTTAAAAATATAAAATATGTTAAATATTATGAATTTTGTTTATTAAATAATAATAATAATAATAACATAATCATAATCAACAACAACAACAACAACAACAAAAAAATAATAATAATTACTATTATTATTATTATTATTATTATTATAAATAACCAATTAATATTTTTCTATTTATTAATTTGATAAATAAAATGTATTATATATTATATAATTAACTATTATAAGTATTTTAATAAATTGTATTTGTTTTTCCAGATACATTTCAAAGATAAATATCATAATACAAAAAAATAATAGATGCTACAGCTTTTCTTAGTGGAAAGTTTTCTTCTAATCTGTCATTTGCTCATTCTCGAGTTAAATTGCGTGATATAACAATATAAATATTGTTAAAATTATCAAAAAATATTTAAAAAAGCAGCAAACTAACTAATTTACACTATATGAGCACATATATTAATATGGAGTATTTTTATTGTAATGTTTTTTTATTATCACTGATGAAATGTAATCAAAATAGACCTATGTATCATAGCTGCTTATTAAGGTTATGCAAAAATAGGCTACTTTATATTAAAAATATATAATGATTATTGTATAATTCCGAAAATATGAATGTGAATTGATTATTTATTTGGGTTATGGAGTAATTTTATTCATGACGTTTTATTTTACACTAGTATGTTGGTTGTTGTTCTACGGTCGCTTGCTTCACGCTGCGGCTTATCCTTCGACGTCATTTCCGCTGCAGTTCACAGGTTGTTGTTAGTAAAAGTAGGTTGTACACATAACAGAAACAATGGTTGTACCACTTAAATTAATTACTGAATGAAATGTCATACAAACGTTATTTATATCACAGGCTACAGGAACGTCCTATTACAGTGAGCGGTAAAGGAAACCGTCATTTTAAAAGGACCAAAAATGCATCTTAACGACAATAACAAACGTTAGCAAACTTACCGGTGTTGTTGCATGGCAACTGTCAAAGCAGACAGACGGCTGTTTACTGCACGCTCAGTCACAAATTCAAACTCACAACCCACCAAAGAGGTATAGACTCATATTCATTTTATTATTTATTGAAATTAAATAGTAATTGTAATTCTCTCACGTGCGTCGTTATTTGCACTTTTGATTAATGTTTCATTTAACTTTTTTCGCCTCCTTGCATTAAAGGTTTTTAATATTTATGTCTTTCAGTATGATCAAGAGTTTGCCCAAAGATGTTCAAGCACAGCTGCGCTCTGGCGTTACCATTTTCTCATTGCAGCAATGTGTGGAGGAGCTCATATTGAACAGCATCGATGCTGGAGCTACATGTGTGGCTGTCAAAATAGACATAGAGGCCTGCAAGCTTCAGGTGATCGACAATGGCGCGGGAATGTGCCTGGAAGACATGGAAAGAGTGGGTCTGCGATACAACACAAGCAAATGCAGCTCACTGGAGGATCTGGAAAATCTCAGCTTTTATGGTTTCAGAGGGGAAGCGATTTCCAGTATAGTCTCTCTTGTAGAAATGATAGAAATATCATCTAGGACTAAGCTGTCGGTGAAAACATATGTTAAAACTTTTAAAGAAACAAATGCACTGGATATTGTTGAAGCTCAAACCGTCCGTCCCTCCGCAGGGACGACCGTGTCTGTCTACAATCTCTTCCACAACATGCCAGTTCGAAGAAAGAGAATGGACGCTGTTTTAGAAACCGAACGCATCCGTCAGAGAGTGGAGGCCATATCTCTGATGCACCCTTCTGTGTCATTTTCAGTGAAAAAAGAAAATTCTGCCCACATGATGGTGCAACTCTCCAAAACAAGCAGTACCTATTACAGGTTTGTGCAAATTCATGGCTTGAGTCGAGCTCAAAAGCTCGGAGAGGTCAATTACGTCCATGAGCAGTTTGAAATGACCGGTCATATCGGCCATGAGGGCCACTACAATAACAGCTTGCAGTTCCTGTTTGTAAATGGGAGGCTTCTTCTGAAGACACGCATTCATAAAACACTCAACTGCCTTTTGAAGAGAGCAAGCAGTGCTGCCAGACAAAACAACAGCCCGACTGCATATCCGTTGACATCGAGCCCCAAACAAAGGGGCGGATGTGATCTCCACGGCGTCTATGTGTTGAATATCAAATGCCATTACTCAGAGTATGACATATGCCTCGAACCAGCCAAGTCTTTGATAGAGTTCAAAGACTGGGATAATGTGCTCAACTGCATTGAAGAAGGTGTCAAAGCATTCCTTACTAAAGAAAACCTGGTGACAGAGTTTTCCATGAATGGCAGTGATGGTCCATCAAGTAGTCCAGTGAGGAATGCAAAGACTCCCGTGGCATTACAAAATCTCAGTGCTGAGGAAACACGTGAAGGGTGTGATGCATTGTCTGAGAAGAAGGATAATGCAAGTACTGCGGACATCTCTCGTGGTGTTCAAATGTTGGAGAAGGTGTCAACAAACACTGAAATCTTCTCCAGTGAAGAATCAGAAGCAGAAAAAGTGCTTCAGGCTGAATTTTCTTTGCGGACCATGTTTGCAGATGCTACAGAAATGAATAACAATTGCAAAGAAGATGAAAGTGCAGTTTGTTCAAATATAAGCCATAATGATTTGCCAGTTAAGAGCAATGTGACAGGAAACAAGAACCAAAAGATTTCAATTATAAATGGAAAAGAGGCAGAAGATAGTTTGAAAAAATTCTGCTTCCCAAATAAAATGTCTCCAAAAAAGAGGAAGTTGTCATTAAATGACAAACGTGGTTTTTATGGTACCAACTCAAAGACACCCAGAGCTGCGCCATGTTGTAAATTAGCTCTGTCTTTTGAAACGGGATCTCTTGACAAGTTCAAAAGGTTGTTTGGGAAGGGCACTGAGAAAAAACAACCAAGTATGGAAAAAACAAGCCTTTTAAATCCAGTGTCTTCTAGAAAATCCAATGACTGCTTTGTAGGAACTACTTGGTGTGTAGAAGATTTAGACAAGCCCTTATTGAGGAACATATCAGCTCATTCTCCAAATAGTACTAAATGTTCTGCTGAATCTTCATCTTGGAACAAGGCAGACAAACTGTCACTGGCTGCCAAATGTTCCTATTTAAAACATGACAAAAAGCCATTCAGCGAGGTCAGCAGAGATACAGACTTTCTTACTATGGAAAATTCATCTTTTCCAGTTGTGCAAGACTCACACTTTCAAGAAGAGTCCTGTGAATTAGAAAAAAGCTTCTTACAAGATGTTTTATTTGGATGCACTGGAACTGTTGATTCAGTTGTCCATGAAACTCCAGTCTTCACTCTAAATGAGCAGGACACAACAATACTTGACATTTCCTACGTTTTAGAGGACTCACATCTCTGCAACAAGAATGTGACTTCCTTTGTAGGAAGTGTGAACTGTGTTGATGAAGCCAGCGTAACCTCCCAGCATGATCCTCAGTGCAGCAACACAGGAAATGAAGGTCAGGCTACAAATGAATGTGTTGAAACAATCCCAATGTCCAGCAACTGGCTGGCTCATTATGACAGTTGGTTAGGAAAGTTGGTTTACATCAACCAAGTTACAGGGCTCAGCAAATACAACTCTCCTCCTGTGGAGGAGACTCAAGTGCCATGTACCACAGATGTCACTAACATGGCGGTCAGTGTTATTTCAAGAACAGGTGGGAGAAATTCAAGTGAGCCATTTTTGGATCACTAATGTAGAGATATTTATATTATAATCAGCTTCTCTTTGCACATAGGATTTGAGTATAGGTGTTATCCATTTCACACAGACAGTGTACTTCCCTTTCTGCCCAAGCCCAGAGCAGAAAGAGCCCTTAACTCAGGGATAGACAGCAGAGGTACAGCTCTAGACTGACATCAGGACTGATATCAGCTTTTTAGTGCACATTAAGTAATTGTTTTTCTTCTTACTCTTTTAAGAGAATGCCCAAGGTCCCGATTCGCTATCGACTTTATTCTCAGAATGGAGTAACCCAGTGTTCATACGGCCTCCAGAGGTAAAAAGACTACTAATTTAATAAGTGAAATCATTTAAAGATTTTTAATTAACCGTATTTAATACTGATTTGAATTAATGTTAGGCAGTTTTTGTTAAAAAGATTCAAATTAATTTGACTCACATATTCTATTCATTATTCTGAAAAGGTTGCTGTGGATGTAACCAGCGGTCAAGCTGAGGGTCTTGCTGTAAAAATCCACAATATTCTTTACCCCTACCGGTTTACCAAGAATATGATCCACACAATGAGAGTAAGTATTTTTACCCTTCCTTTTTGTGCTTTGAGGAACTGGCAAGGCTAGACACTTAAAATAGCAATGTCACAAAGCATAGCCTTTTTCTTATGTGGTGAAAATTAACCTATGATTGTATTTTTACTTCAGGTCATCAATCAAGTGGACAAGAAGTTCCTTGCTTGTTTGATAAACACAACAGACCAGGAAGCCTCTGAAAGCAGTACAAATGAAGGTGCTGCAGGCTGAAAATCATTACTCTGAATGATGTGATATTTCCTAAACATTTGTCATTGCTTCCACCTGCAGGAAATCTTCTAGTGTTGGTTGATCAACATGCTGCCCATGAAAGAGTTCGACTGGAGGGGTTGGTAACAGGTAAATGCTAATGATCTAAGGGTTAAACAGTACCATTCAAAAGTTTGGGACGATTATGATTTTCTAAGTATGAAATATAGAGTTTATACTGCAAAGTTTCATAAATTAAATAAAAATAACAGTAAAGACATTTATACCAACAATTTCTATTTAAAATAAATGCAGTCCTTTAAAAAATGTATCAAGGTTTTCACACAAATATGAATCAGCACAAATGTTTTCAACATTGATAATAAACAAAAATAGTTTTTTGAGCACCAAATCAGCATATTAGAGTGATTTCTGAAGGAACATGTGACATTGAAGACTAGGGGTGTGACGAGACACTTATCCCATGAGACGAGACATGAGACTGGGTTCACGAGAACGAGACGAGATGAGATTTTTAGACTTAAAAAGAATCCTCAATGATGACATATATAGGGAAAAATTTTCTTTTATTCAACTGAAAAACACAAAATGCAAAAATAAATCAACTTATACTTTATGAAATTTAAATTATTTTTTAATGAATTATATGCAGTAGGCTAACAAACAACATGTAAACTAGAGCTGCATGATTCTTTATAAATTGAGAATCACAGTTTTTTTTATAAATTGGAGATCACGATTCTCTCACAAAATAACGTAATTTAATAGTGGTTCTGAAAAAACTTTCATTGCTTAAGTCTTTAAAAAATATATATATTAATTTGAACAAAATAAAATAAAAAATTTAATGAAGGAGTCAGTGTCTCAGTTCATAAAGACTTGTTTCACTGTTGGAATCTCCTGAATGAATGATTCAATGTCAAATACATTTTTTTAAACGGGTTGTTGCCACCTCCTGATATAAGATGATAAGCGTTACAATACAAGGGTTAAAGTCCGCGTGAACTGGAAGTTTGCGACCGTTTTTACTTCCGTATTGTGACGTACTTCCGAGAGAAACAGAATATTGAATGAGGAAAATAGAGAGCATGGCTTGTTTTTTCTACTGGGAATTGATTGGATGTAGTAAAGTAGGTGTTTCATTCAAAAATGGACACTGACAGTTGGAGGGGCGTGGTTAAGGATGTCACGCTCATGACCCAGCCATCAAACTGATGTCATGAGAGAAGGCCCATCATTTTAGTGGGGAGGAGCATTTTCAGATTTGGATTAAAGATTATGAAGGCAAACAATTTTTTTTGTGGATTGACTTGCATGGATGAATTGTTCACCACAGAAATAGCAAAGTGCGCAAACAAAATAAATATAGTCAATTTTGATTTCACACGGACTTTAAGGTACTTTCGTTTTGATCGCTACTGTAGACAATAAGTGTTTATACCCAAACTATAAACTTGTATCCCAGTACTTCTGTTATTTAAATGTCTGTAACACAGAAATAATGATGTGTGGTTGAAAAGACTGTTTGTGTTGCTCTTTCTGGATCAGCAGCAGCATGAATGCAGATTTGAATGTCTTTAACACCTGTTTCACATCGCGAGTGTCAGTGGAGCTTGAGCAGCGCATGTTTTGTCGACGCCCATATCAGTGAATGACAGCATTCACATCGGAAGCGTGATGATGGCCGACCCTCTGATTCATCAACATGGGCAGCTACAAAACGTGCTTCTCACGCTCCACTGACACTCGCGATGTGAAACAGTCTTAATAGACATAGCTGAATCGTTGTCCTTCAGGAATAAGACCGCGTGGGTGTTTGAATCAAGATCGCAAGCGCAATTTTTAACAAATAATTGTTCAGCTCTAATGTAAAAAAAATGCTAAATATTTTGCGAGGATATCATCACGTTCTCATGAGACCAGTCGGATATCGTGAGATCTCGCGCCACGAGATCTCGTCACATCCCTATTGAAGACTGGAGTAACGATGCTGAAAATTCAGCTTTCCCATCATGCATTTAAACATATATAAAAAACAGAAAAGATAATATTTAATTATTACAATATATAATTAATTACGTTATAATATTATCTATGTTTTTTTCTGTTGCTGTCATTCAGTTGCACTTTGGAGCTTCTGTTAACAAAAACTAATTCCTCGTATGTGTAAACACACCTGGCAATAAAGCTCATTCTAATTCTGATTCTGATTATTATTTTACAAAAAATCCATAAGAGACTCCTTTCAAAAATGTTGAAAAATCTTACTGACCCTGAACTTATAGGAAGAGAAGAACAAAATAAATTCCAAGTAAAAGCATTAAAAAGGCTAATACACTTCAAGTGATATACGTAAGCATTCAATGTATTTTTCCCACACCCTGCTTGTTGTTTTATGTAGACTCCTATGAGGATGACCCAGACACTCCTGGAAAAAAGAGGCTGTGTTCTTCAAGTGTAACCCCACCCTTAGAGATTAATGTAACTGAAGAGGAATTGAGACTTCTGAGGTCAGTGCAGCTGTTTGAGTCAACATTCCTGTTTCCACCGTCATCTTCCCTCTGAAATTTACACGTGTGTTCAATTAGTTCTGCACCTTCGCCGAACAGTGCCATAAATCTTTCTTTTGTTCTTGAAGGTCTTGTCAGGCCTTCCTGAGGGGTCTTGCTTTAGATGTAAGCTTCCCAAAGAGTGAGTCACTGAATGTGTTTTTGGAGCGGCTTCCCACATGTTTCATAGAGAAAGAAAGCACAGAGCTCCACCGTGGAAGACGGTCGGTAATTAAAACCATTGCAGAGGTCAGACTTAGTTCTAATGTTTTTTTTTATTATTGATTTCAACTCAGTTTAGACTCTTAAGTGTATGTTTTATTTTGTAGGACTATCTGCGAGAACACATTGAGGTGAACAAGCATATCCACACATGATTTGTATCTAATCTGTGAACAGAATACTACAAATGGTCTGATTTTGGAGCTTGAAGGATATATTTATGACCAATTTTGTCCTTTGAATCATGTTTGCAGCTTCTCCGCTCAACAGGAAGAGTGAGAGGAACGCTGCCTCTGACAGTTCATAATGTGCTCGCCTCACAAGCTTGTCATGGTTGGTATTATACATTCACCACTGAGTTCAGATGAAATACATTCTATTTAGAAACTGTTACAGGGAACGCAGGAAATGTCTCATTTTTAAACATATGCAGGGATATTTATTTGCTATAGTTAGCATTTTCAAGATATTTATTATTATCTAACATTATTTATTTTAACAGGAGCAATTAAGTTCAATGACATTTTGAGTAAAGAGGAGTGCTGTAGTCTGGTGAGCTCGCTCTCCTCTTGTCAGCTTCCGTTCCAGTGTGCTCACGGAAGACCTTCAATCGTCCCTTTGGCTGATATTCACCACTTAGAAGAGCCACAGGTATGTTTCAACTAATCTGATTTTGTAAGTAAAGTGCACTTTTTTGTCAATTATTAACAGGTTTGAATATCATAAGTACTGATAAAGCATGATCAGCCATATAGCACACACACACACACACTAGTGTGGCCATACGTCCGGATTTTAAACCCCCTGTCCGGCGTCCAGCGCAGCCTCAAGCCGGACACTCATTTGTCCTCCTTTTTGGAGGTGCGCTGAATCTGCCTAAAAAAACCCAGCTCTAGAATCTTTATTGGGATGCAGCAGCATAGTGTCTAATGCCGTAAGATCTCTGGTCAAACAAATGATCGGCTGAAAGCGGTGTCAAATAAATACCTGATATATCATTGGTTAAAAACGTAAACAGGCCTCCACGTGCTGGCTACATCATATCATAACGTTAACATGCCGAAACGTCAGACATCATTTAATCTGGAATGGACAAAAGAGCACAAATTTATATAAAATAGCAGTAGAGATGCTTTCCGTGTTGCTGTGAAGTGTATTTGTGTATTTCTATTATTTCCAGAAATGTTATGTTTTCAGGCACTGTGCACTTTGCAAGACAGGTTCATCTCAGTGGTCAGTTTTTGAAACAGACATCACAATGTCTTGAATAAGTACAAATACTGTAAACAAACACTTTTTTTGCCTCTTCTGTTACTCACAGGTCTACATCGAGATATTTGGTAGATCAAATTGTCTGGCAATGAATAGAGAGTGTGCTATTTCAGAATCACTGTATCATGATACCATCGATATGATGGACAAAATTGTATCGAGTACACAGAGTCATGCACTTACCGCAAAACTTATACGATTTTTTTCATATATTTTCTTATGTTTTTTTTTGATAGTTTCATTTTTATATCCCCACAGGATCTTCCCAAACCAAATCTGAGGAAATTGAGAAGAATGTACAAGTCATGGCTGCTCTATGGAAAAGATCAATCTATTGCACAAAACAAAACATGAATTTACAAGCACTTTACGCTTTTGTATTAAATTATTTAATTAAAAAAAATAGTCTGCTTCTGTTATTTGCTGGATGGCTTTTATTATGTTTCACCCAACACTGCTCTGAGATAGAGTAGCCAATAATAAAGGACTATACTCGAGCTTGGAGTCCTCTCCTCCAATCGAATTGTTTCTTGCAAGGTTGTGGTCCAATCAACGTAAACGAAGGAGGGCGCTAAAATGGATGACGTTCCTCCACAGCTCATTGTTGAGCATTGCGATGATCGCTGGAAGGGGCGGCAGGAAGGTCTCGCGTAAACGATAACAAAGTATTACTATATAGGTGAGTTTTGCACATAAACTGACAAATTGTAACGTATTAAAACAGTCTCGGACTAAACGAATGATATATATTGATTCATTATATCAGTTTAAACCGAGTATTTTACTCCCAATTCAAAGATGGCCGAACAGCAGCACTGACGTATGAATTTGGCGCTTTCTGCATGAGATTAAAACGTCAATCTTCGTTATCTCTTAGAATATTTGAGGAATTGCAGCTTATTTTATGTTAACGTTAAATGTGTTGCTAATACAGAGTTAAAGAATTGAATATTTGATTGCTTGCGGCGATTACAGTGTATGGCCATGTGTATGGCACATGTTATAACGGAATCTGATCACATGTGCTATGTACAGTAAAGTCTCAACGCTATCATGTTTAGTAGATTTGCATAATTATGCTATATGCTCCATTTTTGACCTTTTTGGTCAATTTACATGTAAATACAGTCATGACAATGAAGTGCATCATCCATGACATGTGGTCTGTAAGTATTAACGTTAGGTCATGAAAAATCTGGAAATATCGGGGAGTTAAATTTTTTTGATGTAGATATAGTGGTGAAAGTTATTTAAAAAAAATCTAGAATTAAAATCTATAAACTCATGGTTATTTTCTATGCATTCTCTGTTAAGCTTGGTACATTTCTGCAGTAATGTTGTACTGTAATACTGTGGTGGCTGTATTTGGTTGGTTATATTGGCTTTCTCACTGCATCAGTGATGAACAGGATTCGGATCCACGTGTTGCCGTCCAGCAGAGGTCGAGTGACTCAAGCTGCTCGTGTTCAAGAACCTCAGGCCTGCTCTTACACCCAGAGACCCTGTTCACAGCCTCGTCTGGAGGGCATAGAGTTCTGCATTAAACACGTACTTGAAGATAAAAATGCTCCCTACAGGCAATGCAGCTATGTGTCTAACAAGAATGGAAAGCGCTGCCCCAATGCAGCCCCAAAACCAGAGAAAAAAGAGGGGTGAGGTGTTTGTTTACTCCCATGCTTACTACCTACTATAAATAATTGACCAATAATGTTGTTTTTCTTTTTCTTAGGGTATCGTTCTGTGCTGAACATGCACGCAGAAATGCTTTGGTTCAGCAAGCTCAAATGCGGAAGGCATCTGCTTCAGGACCTTCCCCTGAAGTCTTGCTGTCTCAGCTCAGTGGCTACAGTCGGCCGGAAACTGGAGCTCACAGTCAAGAGGGCCGTAGTGAAGCTAGTCGCATACTAGGTGAGATGTAACCTGCTTCTAATCATGTGCCATTAATTATTAACAGGCATGCTTTTGGCCTTGTAAACATTGAGAAATCACTTTAAAGTCTGGATGTGATGCAAGCAAACCTGTGCATGTGTGAACTGACCTCTACTGTTACAATTAATGTGTAAAGTATGTGTAAGTAGCAAAAGAACCAATTATGAATATTAATAAGTTCAAATTATTTATACGTTAGAAATTATTCAAAGGGAAATGCTTCTCTGAAACCGAATGCAGCTTATTCAATTATATACAACAAATGCAGTTTCCTGCTGTCTTAACTTGCATCAAAGGCTGATAACTAATAGTTTATGTAATAATTTTCTGTAATTTTTCCTTTTTGAATTTATATATATATAGAGAGAGTTACTAAAATAAGTCATGTTTTGTTTTATTTAGTATTTGATGGAACATTTAATAGATCTGAACATAACAATAAAATAAACTTCTATAAGAGACGCAATGTTGCGTGTGATTGTTATGGTGATGTATTCTATATTTATTTCCTTGTATAGATGAGGAGAGTTGGAGTGAAGAGGACCAGGATCCCGTTGTTTTGGATCAGACATGGAGAGGAGACCCCGACAGTGAAGATGAAAGTCTTGACAGTGACCACGAAGACCCTTTAAAGTGAGACATTCCGCAGTTTTATTTTACTTATCTGCTTTGTCAAATTTAGTTTTATTAATGTCATCGGAGATGTCAATTAATGAAGCGTGACATTCTACAGGCATGCGGGTGTGTACACAGCAGAGGAAGTGGCACTCATCACACGTGAAAAGCTAATCAGACTTCAGTCCCTCTACATTGACCAATTTAAACGTCTGCAACATTTACTTAAAGAAAAGAAACGACGCTACCTGCACAGCCGCAAAATTGAACATGAGACGGTTGGTAAGGGAGCTGCTGTCATACTTTGATTTCATGATATCACATATCCAGTCAACATATATATATACTCACTTCAACTTGTGTGCTGTGATACAAGGGAGCAGCCTGTTAACGGGTCCAGAGGGGCTGTCCACAAAGGAACGAGAGAACCTGAAAAAATTAAAGGCTCTACGACGTTATCGCCGTCGCTATGGTGTGGAGGCTTTGCTGCATCGCCAGCTCAGACAGAGAAGACAAGCGATTACTGAGGGAGGAACGTCACAGGTATGAATGGACTTTCTAATAACGGTATAGTTTTTTTTCTGTCTTAAGGCAATAGAAGATTTAAACACTGCCATATGAGACGGACCTAAATGTAGTTTTATTGGCTTTCCCATACTGTCTGTTTTCAGTCTGAGCATACTGTCATGATCTGTATTTTTTATTACTGTTATTTATGTTATTTTAATTATATTGTGTTTTATTTCTGCGCAGGCAATGCGTTTAGGCCAGAGATGTATTTCCTTTGTGGAAGGGACTCGCTGTTCAAATTCGTGTCTGCCAATGATGCGACACTGTGTGTCTCGTATCCTTTTGTGTCCGATATATCTTTAACTGTTCAGGTCTGTTTAGATTTTTATTTTATTTTTCACTCAATATTTTAGTACTATTGCCACTTCTATTACATATACACAAATTACACTACCGTTGAAACATTTGGGGTTGCAAGGTTTTTGATAGAAGTCTCATGTTCACCAAGGCTGCATTTATTTGATTAAAAATACAGTAATACAATGACATATACAATAAAAAAAGTTTTCATTTGAAAATGTAATTTATTCTTGTGATGCTAAAGCTTAATTTTCAACAGCCATTACTTTAGTCTTCAGTGGCACACGATCCTTCAGAATCATTCTTGTATGCTGATTAGCTGCTCAAGAAACATTTCTTCTTATCAATGTTTAAAACAGTTGTGCTGTCTCTACATTATGCATGCATATTTGCAGGATTCTATAATGAATATAAACGTAATTTAAATATGAATGTAACATTGTAAATGTCTTTGCGGTCACTTTTGATCAGTTAAATGCATCTTTGCTGAATGTGTTAATTTCTTATCTTTCTTTTTTAAACCTTACCAACCCCAAACTTTTAAATGGAAATATGCATATGTATTTAGTTATATGTTAAATATACATGTATTTTTCTTTGTTTATATGGGCATACATCTATATAGATGTATATATGCTCATGTAGCCCTGCATGAAGGCCCACAGCTTGCTGTAGCTGTTGGTTTCAAACAGCGGCTGATATAAAAGTCTTCTTATGGTTTGTTGACTTTCCCAGTGTTATCTAATGGGTGAAGTCGATTCAGTTCGAAGGAACAGTTCAAGTTTTACAGCTTTCCGTATCTTTGACATTTGAAAGTTATTTCAGTTATGCCAATGCTAGTTCTCTTAATCTCCTTGACTCTTCACAACAGACATTTATCAAGACAGTAGCCAAGTTTTATTCAAAATATGCCCTGGTCTGAAGGACGTTCCATGTGATCGGCCCGTGCACATGGGACAGTCAGAAGAGCCCCGCTGTCCTCTGCACCTGTCCCTGCCTCCACCCATGTACCAGCCTGAGCAGGAGTCTATTGCCCCGGAGCAGCTGGCGTCTGCGCCCACAGACATGTACCTCAGTGCTGCAGAGCTCCAGCCAACAGAAAATCTACCTCTGGAATTCAGTGATGTATGAATTGTGTTGGTTTTTCTCATTAAAACTAAAGCCGCTGTGTGCGGTTGCTTTCCTCATGTGTTTTGGCACATCCTTTCACACTAAGCTTCGTATTATCAGAACAATTATCTCCGCAATCTGCACTAAATTTGTTCACCAAAACACCTTGCTGCCTCCAGATTGCGAAGGTATCCATCAAGTATCTACATTCCTGCAAACAGTGCTGCTCAAACATGTCCCCTGCTGTGTAAATCATATCTCATAGCCTCACATGAATGAAAAACAAATTAATCTGGATGTTCAGCAGTCATCTTCCTTTAATTTTGTTTCTGACATTTTCTGTGTGCCCACAGTAAAACCTCTCATTTAAACTCGTTTTTGTAAACATCTAATTTTCCTGTTATGCTACAATCTATTTATGTGCTTTTCCATTACTTGTTCCCATTGCTTGCTTTCAAAAACACAAACAATATTGCTAATTTACCTATATTGTTGGATTTTGTTTGCTGGTTATTTAGCTGTTGAATGCAATGTTGACACATTTAGATGTTCTGTAAATGAATGGACTTTAGTTTGAAGAACTGTGCCATTAATTAGGTTTCATAAAAGAAGAGGTTAAATGGAAAAAACACGGAATCTCAAAATAATCCAATGGCCATTCGTATTATAGTTTGTATATTTTGTTTTGGATATAAATTAGATTTTTTTTTGCACATCATCAATGCACAAAGTTTCGGTTAGTTTCAGTTATCAGCCAATATTAGAGAAAAGTAGAGATTAGACATTTTGTCTTATTTAAATTACATTTACTGTAATTTTTAATTACAGTCAATTGTAACCTTTAGCAAATCTCAAAATGTCTATTGTTCATATTGCATATTGTAATGGAGTGATGTCTAAATTCACTTGTAGCATTTAAAACTATTTTAATGATTGTTTTTATTTTAAATTTGTGACAAAATAGCATTTTGAACTTTAATATCAGCAATTTCTTAATTATTGGCCATTAAAAAAATCCAGGTTTGTAATATTCTAGCTTCCATTAACACTGTTGTAATTGATGTCTGTTGATGTGCAGGATCTTGACGTTGAAGATGAGGGTTTGCAGTGTCCCCCGTCCCCCTTGCTATTCGACACAGCGCTTGCATTAGAAGACCAGACCATCAGAGAGATCGCCGAAGCCCCCATGGACATACTGACAGGGGTGGAGCATGGAGATCTGGACGGCTCTTCCCAAGATGCTGAGCTCTCGGAGAGAGACGAGGTGTCTGTGGAAGATCTGGTAATTATCACTGTTGCTTGTTGGATTCATTTAAAAATGCAAACAAAGCAGTATGTATGTTCCTTGCAATGGCATTTAAGCACCAGATCTACGGTCTTGTTTTTCAGGTTGAATCTGAAATGCTTGAAGCAGTTGGACAAGCAGTTCCCATGCAGAATTCATCAAAAGACTCTGACACGAAAACAACAGATGCCTTCTCCTGAGCACCTCGTGACCTGATTTTCTCAGCTGTCGTTCTGTTGATATTTCTAACAGTCCAGATATCTATTTAAAAGCCATATTTCCGGAAGTTTGCTTTTGATTGCTGAAACATTTTTAACCTAACATTCTCATTACTTAAAATAGCACAATAGCAAATGTTCTGATATAGACTGCAAGTGTCTTGTGAAATTAAAAGGACCGTTACATGCACAGTTGGAAGTTTGTCTTTTGTAAGGTAAAGATGAGGTACGTATTTCACTACAAAAAAGAATCTAATCCCCACCCCCCTTCTATCTAGTACATTTCTGGTTCCATATGATATTCATGACTCATATATGCACTTATAGCCCTGAATCAAGGCCCACAGCTTGCTGTAGCTGTTGGTTTCAAACAGCGGCTGATATAAAAGTCTTCTTATGGTTTGTTGACTTTGCAGTGTTATCTAATGGGTGAAGTCGATTCCGTTCGAAGGAACAGTTCAAGTTTTCCAGCTTTCCATATCTTTGACATTTGAAAGTTATTTCACGTTATGCCAATGCTAGTTCTCTTAATTTCCTTGACCCTTCACAATAGACATTTATCAAGACAGTAGCCAAGTTTATTCAAAATGTGCCCTGGTCTGAAGAACATTCTTTTTGATCGGCCCGTGCACATGGGACAGTCAGAAGAGCCCCGCTGTCCTCTGCACCTGTCCAGTTATATGCACAGTTCAAAGTTTGTGTTTTGCAAGGTAAAGATGAGGTACGTATTTCACTACAAAAAGTCTGTAAGCACCATTCCCACTTCTTCTATCCAGTATTTCTGGTTCTATATGATACTCATTACGCATACTGGGACTTGTTCACTAAAATAAACCTTTACAACTCATCTTGGTCTTGTTAATTATACATTTGCACTCATGAAAGGGGCTCCTCTGGGATAGTCCGGGTTCCCCCGGTCTTGGAAAACCTAGAAACATCAGGGAATTTATCTTCAGAGTAATGGAAATATTTATAGTGGATATACATGGTTCTAGTAATGAGCCGGTTGAACTTGATTGCAAACACTGTTTGATTTGTGAGCGATCTGTTCTTTGAGTCAGTTTTTTTTTTAATCAGGCAAAGGGCTTTACAAGAAAATGCAGCTGGTCTCAAGCTGATTTAATAAAGAATCCGTATCCAGTAAACAAATGACTGGACAACGAACTAGTCTTGATGTTGAACATTTACTAGTTGCTTTCCAAGCTGTAAAATTAAACCGGTAGTTGTCAAATACAAACCAGGCCAGGTTGAAAATGACATTGGTCTCTATGTGTAATAATTATTATCAAACAACTAGTTTTATATACTTAAAGTGGTAAAATGAAAAACACATGCTAAAGATTGGCCACAGAACATCAAATTGCATGTCAATTTTGACGGACAAAATAAAATAATGCGGAATCTGCTTAGTCACAAATCATGATTAATGAAATCACTGCAGATGCGTTACGTTAGCGAGGAAAAAACGCGGTGACAGCTTGGCTTAGTGAAATAAACTGCGTCAGTAAATAAAAATACTACTAAATAAGAAAAAGGTAGAAGGCAAGGCTATAAATGAAAACTTGTCTTAGAAAACGTTACGTGGAGCACAAGATAGGCCCTTTTACTAAAAGTGGGGCGGGCAACAAAATTTCAAGCCATGACATCACTTTTCCTGCGAGCGCTTTAACCTAAACACGGGAAGAGACGACGATAAAACCTCTAATCAGCGGCTGGGGAGACAGATAAACATGTCCACAAGCTGTGAATTCAAAAGTACAGTTCAGGGTATTTCTTAGCGATATTCATCGGGGATATTTTCACACCTTCCGAAGCAACACAAGGATCGCGAGGTAAAATATCCTTTTTTTTCAGCTATCGCGCGCACAGTTTGACGTTTACGTGTCGAAAGTGTGCTGATATTGCAAAATGCAGTGTATTATTGACGTAGAGGGGTTTGTTGTGGTATTAAATGTTGATGTGCGCGGTGTAAGATTGGAAAGGGGAATGTGGGGCATTAGCCATCCGGCTATCTGGGACACCGGTGGGGTTGTAGACTGAGGATGCTTGTCGTGATATCCTGCTTTGCTCAGAAATGCATCGCGCTTGGCTCTTTAAATCACTAATTCTGCCACAATTGACTTCTTTTGTGTTTGCTTCGTATATAAACATATATTTCATTCATGTATTTTTCATGGCAGTGCACATAAATGACAACAATCCAATCTTATCCTAAACCTTTGCATCAGTTTTCCCGGATCACTGTGTTTAATGTAGTTAAAGCTATAACCCTTCCTCTTTCTACAGCATAGCAAACGCGCAGCCTGTTTATAGTTACACACTTTGCAACCCACAACTTTTGTGTTTACTTGTGTGTGATGAGAATGCAGACTGCATTGTAAAATTGCTAATTTTTGCAGGGCATTCTGCTTGAGACCCTAAAACAGCAACTAATTCAAGAGTAATTGAGGGTAAACGCATGCCCCCAGCCCCTCCCCTTTAATATTTTACAGATGTTTTTCACATTTGCTAGTCCCATGTTCAAAACCATGTTAAGACTGGCTTACAACCTACAATTCTCCTACATTTAATGTTCAAGTTCCAAGGGCAGTGCAGTAGAGATATTTGGGTGATTTTTCATTTAGAGCAACTTCTTGTTTCTTAGATGATTTAAAAAAGCAAAGCATTGCTGTTTTAAAAAGTCATTTTTATTGCTCTTTATTTGTTTTTCCTAATTTATAAGGCTGTTGAAGTATATATATATATAAAGGGAAACTTATGCTTTGCACAAGTTTTTCACACATATTTGGAACATATGTGTTCAGTTTGTGTTTTTAAAACAAAGAGTCTCTGTTATTGCTGTCATTAAATGTATTTTAAAGTATTTTAGAGACGAATTGACTATTTCCTGAAAAAAAAAAAATTATTAGTATTATCAGTGATGGAAATGACAAGTGGCAGTAGCCATTACCAGACCGTTCCCCTTACGAAAATTACCCACGGTTTTGTTAAAAGCGTAGTAATGCGTTATATTTTATTTATTTATTTAGTTTTTGGATTTTGTTTAAACTCTGGTTAATTTGTGGTTACCATGGTTTAACTATAGTAACCCTGTTTTTTATTTATTTATTTGTAGTAAAACAATGGGTATTTTTTTTTTTGTAAGGGTCAGTTTTTGATAATTTTATGTCAGAAGCAGTCAATTAGTTTTTTGACTGCTAGTTAAAGTGTTGTTATCAAGTCCAAGATTTAAGGCCTGTTCACACCAAGGACGATAAAGATAATGATAAAGATGCAGTTCTAAAAATCGTTCTTAATATTAAAGAATAGCAGAGTCCACATCACAGCTGCCTATAACGATAAAGGGACAGAAAAACGATATCGTTGGAATCACTTAAAAAAAAATTTTTCCAGCTGATGAGCCATACAAACATTGACAACCAATCGGAATCCATCTTGCTATAACGAGCTGGAGAATTTAAAGCGGCAGACGAGTGTGCGCTTAGAATAAACAGATGATATTGTTCGCTGGTGTGGACGCAAATATAGTTATCGTTGTATTTACTGTTATCATTATCGCTCTTGGTGTGAACGGGCCTTTATCCATTACTTTATTTCTACATAAAGTGAAAAATCGCATCATTACAATCACACATTGTACTAAAATCTATTTAAAATTTGATTGACCATGATCAGATGTTCATCATGTACCAAAAGCTTAACATAATTTAAAGATTTCATGTAATCCAAAGTGCCTCTAACCGAAGAATCCACCCATTTTTTCTTACATAGTACTTTTGGAATTTTGATGCCCAGACAGACCTTTGCACGGCTGATGAAGTAAATAATCTCCCCAAAATAGCTGACAGCAATGGGAGGCGAGATAAACTCCAAATTGCTCGGTAAACCAAATGGCCACAGAGGACATTAGAGGCAGCAGGGGGCCTTTGTCCCTTGTTTGCTGATAGTCGTGGTCGTGTGGTAATTTTGCGAACTACTCCCACGATCACAACATTATCTTCGTGTGGCTTTTGATGTTTTTGCATGCCTGGCGGATATGCATTGTCCTTAATGGGAGTCAGATGACATAGGCAAGATCACATTATTAGAGATTCCAAGACACTTAGTGAGGAATTCAGAATCTTTTCCTTTGTGAGTTCACTCAAGTGATGGTATGAAACTGTTACCTTACCTCCAGTTTATCGAACTATATCTAAACAGTTTGTTTTTTGCATGTTTGTAAGATTATTAAAATGTATTCTTTGCCTATAGAACACACATATGCTTGTTTTGCCCAAGGCGGTTCGTGTGAAGCAGATTTTCTCGTTGGACATCTTCACTCTGCAATACAATTTCAGTCTCATGTCTGTCACCAAAACTAATTTGGATGCAAATTATTATATTTGAATTCTGATTAAAACTATTTCTAACACTATAGAATAGGAGTGACTCAAATGAATTTGCAAACATTTTTCACTTGAAACATTTCATTCATTATTTGCTTCCACAGAAATGACTTGACTCCCTACTAATAAATATAGCAAATTCTGCAGAAAGCCACAGACTCATGTTGAAGCTGTGTAGTTTGCATTCCTCTATGTAATCGCTGTGCCAAAATGCTCACGCAACTATTGTTCTCATATATATTTAAATAAGATGCTATCAGTCATAGTGCTGCATGACATTTCAACACGTTACGACTCCCACATGGCCCGAAGTTGTTACTCTGTTATGTTGTGGCTTGCGAACATTGCCGCTCGTTGTTTTTCCAGGTTGTGGCTCATGATGTTATTCCATGGATTGGAGCCCAGAATGGTTGGGGGAGATTGTGTTTGGCCACCTGATCCTGGTGCGCGGCAGAGACGCCGATCAGCTGCTATCACAAAGCAGAGCCACATGAGCCGCATACAAACAAAACTCCTGTGAAACATCTGATAAAGGAATGAAATCACACAGGGTGCTGTGGGAAAATTTAGAAGTTATATCTTGCAGATTTCGCACCCGGCTTTAATGTTTGTTGTTGAAAGGTTTATGTCACTTGATTTGTTACTCGGTGCAGCTTTAAGGCAAGACGTCCCAAGTGAATACGGTAAAGATGTTAACTAGTAGTCACCATACTACCCTTGTTGATTGAATACATTATTATTATTATTTGTATTACATTTAAATATGCCAATGATGAGGCATTAATTAATTAAATATAGAGTAATTTTGCATACATTTCCAGAACACTGGATAAAGTCAGTTCAACATTTTTTTGACAGATTGAAGTCAGGACCTTTTACAGAGGGGATTTTGTTTTGTATAACTATAAATTAAAAAATATGGTCAACAGCCAGGACATTTCTTTTTATAAAACCAGGCAAATGCTTTTTTTTAGCAACCCCCTAAAACAGAATATAGATAAGAGTAAAACTGTAAAGTTTGGTGTGTTTAAGTGCTGATGAATTAGAGATTTTGACTCCGTGCAAGAGAACCTTGTTAAAAGAAAAATAAATCAGCCGAAACCGGGGTTTATGCTGGTCAAGCTGGTGTTTAGCTGGTTAGTCTTCTGGTCTCCCTACCTGACCAGCTCAAGAAGTGGTCTAAAACCAGCTATGACCAGGCTTGAAGACCAGCTAAAACCAGCCAACCAGCTTAGGATGTTTCAGTTGTTTTATTCAGCAGGGAAAACGTCCTTTAACAATGTGTAATGTAATTGAAATCTGCATATGCAAATAGATGGGGTGCAATAAAATAAACACTTTTATTTTTGTATTTTGGATGTTTTCTTTCCACTAGTCTGTTATAAAAAGCCAAATAGCCCCAAATCTCAAAATAGTTGTTGCCTGTGGTGTCTTGCCTTAAGGAAGCACCTCAGAAAGTAGGGAAGTGAGCAGTTCCTTAAATTCAAATGTGAAACTCTAGAGTTTTTAGCTTGCACAGTTTCATTCGTGCTGCGCTTGGTCATCTAAACATGGCTCTTTGGACAATTAGGGCTTAGGCATGAAATTGGACCTTTGGCAGTGGCTGTTTGGCTCTGAGAGCCTCCATATAACCGGGCAGCCTGATTGGGGCCAGTAGTCATGCATTAGTGTGAGAAAATGGAAGCCGTCATTACAGCAGCATCTTTCTTGTCAACATAAAAGGCTAAAAAGTGTACTGATGGGCCAGCATTGGCACAATGCATGTTTAAACTCCCTCCAGACACGCAGGCTCTCGTTTTACCCATGCTGTGTAAGGACAGCAATGTCTGTTATCAGTTTTCCCTGCTGGCGTATTTCCCCCTCACCCTGCTCCCCGGCAAACAGTTACCATGGTTATGGATTGGGGGATCATATAAATGTTGAAAACTCATCAATTACTCTGGGATGCTGGAAAGATATGCTGTATACACAGCAGGGGAGTGGGCTGCCATCTCCCCAAGACATTACTACTGTTTTCACAAACACTGCAGAAATTTGGATGAGTGCAATCACTCTTGCAGCATTCTCTCCTTCCAGCCTTTGTTGCGTTTTTGAGGTGCATGGTGAGGTTTCTTGCAAATTCATACCTGTATTCAACACATTCATGTATATGCCTGTCTGACATGATGCTCATTTTCTCATTTAATAAAATGTCTTAAAATATCTGATAATTTGACTTTATGTAGGTAATTTAGGTTGTAAAATGTCATGTGGTGCAACTCACCAAAAAACAGGGATATTTATGAATTAATAATTAAAAAGAAAGAAAAACGTTTTACCCTTTCACATAATAATAAAAGAAAAACTTTGAGGATTAAGATGGATTTTGAGTATTATTATGTTTGGTCTCATCTCTTCAAGTTGTAAGAAAAATATATGATTTTATACTTAATGGTTACACCACTTGACGTTTTTAGTCATTAACAAATATTTAGTATTATTTATGTGGTATTATTTTTTATTAATATTTAGAATTTGCTTTATTTTTCAATTTAATTTTTTGCTAATTTAATACTTCCATTTCAACTTATTTTATTCGAATGAGTTGCCAACATTTCTGTTTTTATTTTTTAAATGTTATGCTTTTCATCTTATATTTATATATTTTTTTTAGTTTTAGCATCATTTCCATTAACAAATGAATTGTAGTAGTTTTTGTTAACAACATTGGTCATTAACTCATTTAATACCAGAAAATGGTATAAAGTTTTTTTGAGTTCAGATATTAAATTTAAATATGGCAAATATATATTTGCATGTTTTTTTCCTTTCTTTATTGTGGACATTCCTATATGTCATGACCCGTATGTGTTAATGTATATATTATTACAGTGGGTTTGTCAAGATTACCTTCCTGTATACTTGGGCAGTAACATTATCCTTTGCATTGAACAGTGGTGCTTGGAGAACCTATCAGCGGTGACCTAGTGAAAGCAATGCACCATTGCAAAACTATATGGATTTATTTTGCTTCACATTCACATTGCAGAGAAAAAAAAGCGAAGCAAACATTTGCTTTGGTTTCTCACAGTGCACCAGTTTTCAGCTGCAACAAACATTCAATTCATAGTTTTACTCGGCGGAAATATGCTTTGGAATGTGGCCTTAATCAATTCATGCAAACCAGGTCAATGGCACATCCTGTTTGGGGAGAGAGGGGATAAATGTCCACGATTTGGTTGGGCAGCAATGAGAGTCAAACAAACCTCATCATCAATGGTGTAGAGCGGGGCAGTTGTACTGCACCATACATTTGATATGGCAGGGGTCCCTTTTTTCTGGCACAAAGACGCTACAGTCATGGACCCCCTTTGAAAAGCCACACCACCACCCTGTTTGAAAGCCAGGAAAAATGGCCTCGCGTGCTTTCATTTCCCTTCTTTTTTTCTCTCCAAATGAAAGCGTTGGCGGTTTAGGCTCCTGTGACCTTTAGCCCGTTAATTACGCCAACTATTCCCTCGAGAGGCTTACCAAAGCTGATGTATGTTATGTTTATGTTAAATATGCATCCTGCCCTTCGACAGGGTCACTTCTTTTAAAACACCCACATTATCAATCTGGCTCATAAGAGCAGTCGGTTATCTTCGCAACCTTTTTTGGTCGATGGGCTCAGAGGATTAATGGCAGGATAGAAGTACATGCAGAACACATTAATGCGTCTCAAATATGGATAGCGTTTCTAGGTGGGCAGTGCAGCAGAACAAAAGAGGTTATCCATATTTCGCAATGTAAATACAATGAAAAACAACACTTAAAAATAAATCAATACAATCATTAATAAACGTTTTTGTGAGATGTGAAACAATGAGATGCTTTAATTTAGGCATCACAAATTCTTTGGCCAGCAAAATGAACGTTTTTATGTAGCACAGAGGGGTAACGGCAGGATGGAAGTGTCCGGGACATATTAATATGGTTTAAATATGGATTTTTAAGTAGACCATGGCCACATGCGGCAGACCAAAAGATGATATACATATTTCATAACGTGAATAACCTAATTTATTTATTTTTAAAAAGTCAACCAATATAATCATTTATTTTGAGGTTTTATTTTATTTCTTAAAAATATATATTTTTTAATAACCCTTAATAAAAGTCTTGTCAATGTTAAATCAATGTAGTGCTTTAAGGCATCACAGCTGTTTTTGGTTAACAGTTTACTTATTTTTGTACTGTAGAGGCCTAAAAAACTACACTATTAAAAAAATCTAGAAAATTAATGAGTAATTTTTAATGTTAAATCAATGTAAATATTTTAACTAGGGCTTCACAGCTTTTTTTTTTGGCTGACAGAAGTTACCTACTTATTTATATACTGCACGTGGACAAAAAAACTACACTTAAAAAGAAATTGATTAATAATGTCATTAATAAAAAATAATTAATAAAAATGATTTTGCTAATGTCAAATCAATAAACTGCTTTAAATTAGGCATTACAACCTTTTTGGTTGACCTAATCGAATTATGTACTACAGAGGACTGAAAAACTAAAATATAAAAAAAATCGATCAATAAAATCATTAATACAAGTTTTTGTTTAGGCACCACAACCTTTTCTGTCAGTCAGAATTTACTTCTGTATGTAGGGCAGAGGATTAATGGCGGGACGGATGTACGCGCAGAACACATTAATACGCTTAAATATAGATTCTTGCGTTTCTAAGTGGACTGCGGCCACATGCGGCACAACAAAAGAGGGAAGGTAAGGAGCTGAAATGGCTGCACGTCCCAGCTGGAA
Source organism: Ptychobarbus kaznakovi (assembly GCA_027422405.1). NCBI lineage: Eukaryota > Metazoa > Chordata > Actinopteri > Cypriniformes > Cyprinidae > Ptychobarbus > Ptychobarbus kaznakovi. Next base: position 10,732,523 of record CM049794.1, on the reverse strand, counting down.
CTTGCCGGAGGGCATTCGCTTTGAGCCACGACGCCTGGTGTCCAGATGTTTAGTGGCTGTGTCCATGTTCACTGGCTCTGCAGTCTGCTGAAAGCCAGGCTTCGCTGCACTTTACTGCAGTGCTGGCATGGGACACCGGCTCGGCCAGCGCAGCTCACATGCCAGTCTGTAAACCAAGCGTATAGCCCACTGTTTTATTATGCCGAGCTGTTTATTTTACAATGGAAGAACATTTTTCCAGGTTTGTTAAACGTGTGGCTTTTTTCCCCTTTGTTTATCAATGGAACCCGATCCCGACCCTCCCTCTTTTTTCCCAATACAGTAGCCAGGGTGACATTTAGTCAAGGTGGTAACCATGACTACAAGATTATTCCGCTTTGGCTTTACCAGATGTCCTTGTCCCGTAGAAACAGCGTTTACTCGTGTGTTTGTGACCTCCAAGTCAAATTTGCTTTGTCAGTGGGTTATTTTGTCTCAGCGTGTTTGTACAGTTCTTGCTTGTGTGGTGTATTTGAAATGCAGTGTTCATTGAATTGATGTGATTTCCATCTGGGAGGATAAATGCTGTTAGATAAGTCATTGTTTATTGCAAAAAGTCATGGTACTCATTTTTTTGTGTTTACCACTTCATAATTGTTGCTGTAATACAGAAGACGTGCTCCCCCGCGAGGCAGAAGGACCGGTCAGTTTAACACAGTGCCCCTCCTTCTCCCCCTCGGACTAGTGTCACATTTCTAAAAGGTGGATCAGCCCCTCCACCTCACATGGAGTTCAGTACATTACCGCCCATTAAGCTGTCTCACTCTCAAAGGGGGCTTTTTTGCCATGAGCCTGATTTATTCCTTTAATCTCGAGTCACCCAAATGCTTTGTCACTGACCAACTGCTGGCAAATGGAAGTGGACCAAACACTAGCAAATGTCTGTCGCGAGGATTTTTTTATTAGGGATGCGCCGGTATTAAAATTCACGCAGATACCAATAAGCTGATTTATTTTTCATCATATTTTTCATGTGGTAGTCATTTAAATATTATTATTATTATTGGTATTACTATCTAAAAGGAAAAACTAAAATCAATCATTAAAATCAATAGTAAATTTAAAAACAATGTTGTGTCTAAATTAAAGCATCACATTGAGTTTACATTAACAAAATTAATGATTTTTTTAAAAAGTATAGTTTTTTTATTTACATTAGAATAAATATTTCCATAAATATGTAAATAAATCTTATTTCATAAAGTCTGATAAAGAAAAAAAAATCAGATTTGTATTTATTATTATTATTATTATGCTAGTACTATCTAAAAGATAAACACTAAAATAAGTTATTAAAATCAATAGTACATTTCAAAACAATGTGCCTAAATTAAATGCCTAAATTAAAGCATCACATTGATTTGACATAACAAATTATTATTGATTGTATTAATTGATTCAAAAAAGTAGTTTTTATTTACATTGTTATAATACATTGTACATATATTTTCAATATATATTTATTCTGATATCTACAAAATGTTGTACAGTAAAATATCTTCGATTAGTATTTATAATTATTCATAATTTAGTGGCATTTTAGTATCTGTTGATTTTAAAACGTGTAGGTCTGTCTCTGTCTCTGTCTATCTACGATGATATAGAAACACCACAATAATATTGTACAATAGATACTACTAATAACGCAATAATACCATTTAATAATAATATATTGGCTGAGAATTGATAGATTCGAATTTAAAAAAATAAATAACTGATGTAGTCTAATATTATGCATCTTTTCAAATATTTTCTTATCAGTTCTTTCTGTTCTGTATCTGTGGAATATAATTCTGTTACCAGGAAATCTCAGTAACATCCCTCTCTCAAGCGTTTCATGGTCTCCCACACAGAATCCACGATTCCCTAATCAGCTCTATCAAATCACGATTTTGTTGTAGTTATGTAACATTTGTGAGCTCCAGATATTGCTCAGTCAGGCTCAATCAACAGTCTTGAAATGTAATTGCCTGCATTACTTCCTTTGAGATTTTCTAATTAGGCCAAATGTCCAGCTGTGTTTAAGGAGATGTAGTTCAGCAGAACTGTTACAAGCATGTTAATGTCACTTGGCACCTGGGGCTTACAGACGCTTTCAAGTGTGCTCCACTTTGCATGTCATTGCTGAGTAGTGAATTGGTAACACATTGGAAAGCCGAGACGACCTCCCAATAAGACTCTGCTCTGAATTCCTGACATTTAAGATCATGTCACAATACGCCTCATTATGGATCCGGATCATTGTATGTAATGCCGTAAGTCTATCCCTCATGGGTGTTTAGAGATGTGAAAGTGGAGTTTAAAGGATCACAATGGCCCTTTGTCCAGAAAGCTCTCACCCCTTGACTGTTGACTCCAGGACAACACGTGACCCCCTTGCATTTGGGTCATTTCATCCAATTTGGTCGTCTCATGTGAAGACGCTAACACTAGCTGAGGTGGAATTCCTCCTACAGGCATGCACATATGAATTGGTGTCTGTTAGGCGCATGATCTGAGGTTCATTCACAGTCAAGGACGAGCTTTTTCAGCCCTTTGGCCTTGTAGACCGGCCCTGTAGCCATAACTCTGAAATACTTAGATAAACTTTTAGTGCCTGCAAGAATTGTATTGTTCTTTGAGCAAAGGGATTGTTTTTTTTATTAGGGGAGCTTTACGAAAGTGTCAATCTCCTCTCACGTTACCAGTAAGTATATATATATATATGCACAGTTATAATTGAGCTAGAGCGGGCTATAGTCTTTTGGAAGTATACATGACAGAGTGTGTACTCGAGCTACATCATATTATCTAGGACGCTTAGTCACAGACACCCAGACTGGTACAATTTCAGTCGTACTAGTTTGACTTAAAGCTTTTTAAAATTAGAATTAGTTTTATTATGTACATAAACGCGATAGTTTCAAAATGTACTTGTCAGTGTGTAACAGTAAGTATTATTCCCTAGCTCTGGCTCGTGGACTGTCTGCGTGAAGTCATTTTCGTCAACATTACAGTTCGCTGATGTCCACACACGCCATCCGCATCCAGCTCAGGACTATTGTGCATGTGAATGATTTGAGCTCTCAATAAAAGCGGCCCACTATATGCATCTGTCCTTGCTCAGAGCCAAAGTAGTGTGCGAGACAAAGCAGAACATGGAAAATGAAGTACCTATACCTGAGCTTTTATAGATTGTCGCATATATGTCTTAAAGGAATAGTTCTCCCAAAAATAGAGAAAATAATATATTGCTGAATAAATGTGTTATTTTTGTTTTCTTTGCGCACAAAAAGTATTCTCATAACTTCATAAAATTAAGGTTGAACCAATGATGTCACATGGACTATTTTTACGATGTCCCTTCCACATTTCTGGGCCTTGAACGTGTCAGTTCCCTTGCAGTGTATGCAGGGTCTGAAAGCTCTCGGTTTTCATCAAAAATATCTTCATTTGTGTTCTGAAGATGAACAAAGGTCTTACGGGTTTGGAAAGACATGAGGGTGAGTAATTAATGACAGAATTGTAATATTTGGGTGAACTAACCCTTTAAGGATGCCCTGTATATTTAAGTTGGTGTTGGGTTTGTGTTAACATAAAAATGCTTTCAAAAACAGCTAGACCGAGCGCAACTGAATTGAAGTGAAAATCATTTTTAAATCAACGTTTTTATTTGCATAATTTGAGTTTAATTTTAGTTGTAGTAATTTTGTTAAATGTTTTGTCATTTTATTTGAATTTTAAATATTTCTATATAGCTTTACTTTATTTTTATTTCAAGTATGTATCTGGGACTTCTCTTTTTTTTCCCCTTAGACATTTACATCTTTGGCAGCAGTGTTATTTATCCAGGTCAGTTTTTGGTCATGCAGCTCCACACTGACTTCCACAGTACCTGCAGTTGCAATCCAATCAGTGCAAGTCTGATAAAGCAGTCTCAATCCTCTTAGAAAAGAAGCTCCTGCTCCTTGACAAGGGGCTGAGTTGCCTGCCTGGGTAACTCCATTTTCTCCCCTGCACTCGTTCGGATATCCGTCCTTGTCCTCATCTTTGTTCGGGGTGCCTTTTTGAAATCTAACCCCCTCTATTTTTATGGCCTCTCCAGCAGTTGTAGAGTTAATGTTTAGCTGCAGCCGTTGGAGGAGGGAGAGACACTCAGAGGAGAGGTGGGGGCTGGCCCACAGCTGTTGTAGTAGGCTGGGTCTATTGGGGTAGGATGCTTTCCTCACACTCTCTTGAACAATGGGAGGACATGGAGGCCACTGCAGACAGCAGAGACAGTTTCCTCACACTTGCCTAAGAACAGGCACTGTACTTTCAGAATAACGTGAGGAGGATTTCCAAAGATAAATGTAAAAAAATTGGTGTTTGTGGATCCTGCTCCTGTGTCTCATGTTTGCCTTGCATGGGCTGCACTGGGATGCTCTGACTGGAATTAAAGGTAATTTTATGCATAGCTGTTCGCAGCGCTGGTTTTTTAGCTACGACTGAATCCCGTCTGTATGTTTCTCGCTGTATTTCAGTGATTTGTGTTTGCAGGCACTTTGTCAGGAGTGTGTTTCATGATCAGATTTGGCTTAGCATGGAAGAACTACACATTTATCCCTTGGAAAACAGTTTCACAGCAGTCTATACAATATATTTTAGTACATTACCTTGCTGCATTAATGTTTTTGAAAGCTGTATGATGTTGCAGGTATAGGCCAGTTATGATTCCGTATGCTAATCAGTCAAAACGGTTTGCTTAAGCCGGTGTAGCGTGATGAAACGACCCATGCAAGTTTTCCTTGTCCTGCAAAACAGCTGATGCCATTTTTAAATGACTATTAAAAAGTCTATTACGCAATCTAGGTTAGAGAAGCATTTGCATGCTAAAATGTTAATAAGCACAAGTCTGTTTGCATTGGATCAGGGACAACATGGCTTACATCCTTCATTGTTTGGGTGTGAGTGATCACCTTATTTAACTCAAAGCCGCCTGTAATTAATTGAGAATTAGATTGGAGTTCATTCACAGTTAGTCGGCGAATCTAAATAGTCCTTGAAGGAGCTAGAGCTTTTGCACAGTCCTCTTTTAAGTGTGTTTAGGGTAGCTTATGCTGCAGTCAAGGCCGTGCAAATGTAGACAACGTACTTCATCCAGATAGGTGCACTGCCGCAAAGGACAACAATAGTGCATGAGTCTGCAGATGTCTGCGTGGTAACTTTGCTGAGAGCTACCGAGAAACGTGGTTTACATTTTATGTTTTGTGCAAAATGGAGGAGTAGAGAGTCCATAAACATTTTAGGGGGCCTTTGCTGTAACTGATGCGACAGCCCAAGCGAGTGGACGAATAATCTTTAAAGCATACGGAAGAAAACCTGCATTTTTTATATATATTTAATGCCACGTTCAGGAATAGAAGCTGCCTCGCCGTACTTCAGAGACTCCTTATCCCCGGAATAATTTACATCAAAGAGAAAAAATAATGCCTAAGGGACTTGATGGATGGTCTATATGTTTGTTTGCTTTGCCACAGAGTGCTTTTATTCATTATGACTCTCTTCACTGTGTTTGCAGTCTGTGTGTTTCCTCTATCTCCATGATTGATCATTTTATCAGCTCGTAAATCATGCAAAAATATCAATAATTGGGTTATGAAGGTGTCTGAGGGCTCTGTGTCCATTGTGCAGGGTGTGAATAATCAGAGACCGTCTCTGCAGATGCCGATTGGCTGCTTCTTAATAACTCCTCAAGTGTGGGGGATGGAGGCGGAGCTCCCAGCGCATTTTGGGATCCCATAGAGCCCTACTTCTGTTTGATTGCCTTCACACTGGCTTTATTCCACCCCTCCTAGCCATCCAAGGCCTCCCCCAACATCCACTTTCCCTTTTTTATCGACACTCTTTTAAATCCTAATTTGCATTATTCGTGATATCATTCGCAACTGTACGAAGTCACCCCTCCTAAAAATGCAAAATGACAAGCGAATCCATGGCAGCCGATTATCCATTCATGGTTTATTGGCGAGGCCAGTGAAAGAAACATGTATTTTTTTTGCACACCAACACAAAGGACTAAATTTAACGGTCTTATACTAAATGTCTTTCAAGAATAGGAACTGATTGTAGTATTAATTCCCAGAATCAAATGGTTTAATATTGCAGCCATCATTTTGTTTTTGTAATTGCTGAATTTATATAAATTACATTTATTAAAAGGCATCTGGTTGGGATTTTCTGCTAGTCTTGACTCCTTTCTATTGTACAGATAGGCCTCTAAATGAATGGCTGTGATTCACTGCATGATAGTTAAAAATAAATTTGACATTGTGTGCAATCTAAAAGTCCTGATTAAATAAACGTTCTCCTCTACATCATTTGATCAACCTCTCAAGAAGCTGTGTCCTCTACATTGTCAGATACATTGTCTTGTGTTTGATATATCCAGCAAAACAAGAGACTCTGGTGTCTGACTCCGCCATGTTTTGTCGGAGTCTTGTCTCAGAGCATAGCTTTGATTTCTAGTCTTAGTCACATTCTGTAGACTTCTTTCTTCTGGGCATCATACCAAGCCAGTGACTCAGAAGTATGTGAGAATATAAGTCCTACCTACATTAACAGTAGTCTCTTAGAAGCTTGGCCTCAATAAATGTACTGCTTTACAGACAAATGAGTTTGGGGCCCTGTTTTGGGTACGCCACAGTGCTTTATTGCTATGTTTACTATACAGCATATCAATGGATTAAGGGGCTTGCATTGTGCTTGAGCGCTGCCAAGAATCCTGTTGGCATGGGTGCATGTTTGCCTCTGTTTTTGCTTGTCGCTAAAACCGACTCACTATGCTATGGTATATACTAGAGCAGGGCTATAACCATCCTAGGATATTATGGTGGATATATCCACCCCCAGTGTTCAGAATAGTGGTTGATCAATGTGGATTTTTCTATGCATGATACTTAAAGGGACAATTCACCCAAAAATATAATTTACTCACCCTCATGTTGTTCCAAATCTGGATGACTTTTGTGTCACAAAAGGTAAATTTATGAAGCATATCCTGTCCAGGCTTTTCAATGTATAGTGCGGTCAATATTATGCTGCCATGCTTCAAATGAACAAAAGTTACATTTATTTATCGCTTTTAATACAGATCGTTTCAAAGCAGCTTCACATTAATAAACAGCAAAATAACAGTGTTAATTGTAAAATGAATCGGTTCTGAAACATTAAATTTCACGTTGAAAGCAGTTTTACAGAAGATAAAATTGTCATTATTTAGCTCAATTTCGATCAGTGTTGTTTCCATTCAGTTTAGTAACTGTCGATGTTGCAAAAAGCACTATAAAATCATAGAGGTGGTCCATGATTCATGCATTATAATAACCATTTTTTAAATAATCATTCGTTTGTGTTGCATCTTTTAAATGAATCAGTATATCAAATTCACAATAATCTCGATAATTTCTTCACGTTTCCGACTAATCCTGATCTGAAGTTCAACTCACTGATTCAGTGATCTGCTTGCAGTGGTTAACAGCTCACTGGAGGAGATTATTGTCAGTGAATAATGTATTTTTTTATTATTTATTTTTATTTGTACAGAAGCATCCTATGTAGGGCTGTGCAATTAATCGAATGCGATTCTCATGCGCATCTCGTCAGTAAAGTTCCGTGATTGGCAATAAATCTCCATGACCTGTTTTCAAATGGAGCGGCAGTTAATAACACAGAGCCGTAGTTCACTGACAAGTTAGGCAATTTCGCGTTCATAATCGAATGCGATTCATCTGCGATTATGAACGCAATATCGCGTAGCTTGTCAGTGAACTAAAGTAATGACGTCATGGCGATTTATTGCCAATCACGGAACCGGCTTTACTGACGAGATGCCCATGAGTATCGCATGTGATTAATTGCACAGCCCTAATCCTATGGCTTTAAAATACTTTGAATATAGTACGCAAGACTTTTATAGTGTTTTTTTATTTTATTTTGGTGCTTGACAGACCTAGTCCTCATTCACTTTCATTACACTGAAGTGTGCTTAAAGTAATGCAGCCTTTTTGCTCTTGAATAAAGAAAATGCAAGATGAGGATGAGTGATGACAGTTTTTGTTTTGTGTATTTAATAAACAAAAGATCCCTTTAAATATCTGGGTAGGTTGTCACGTGTGTCCAGCAAAGAGCAATATAACAGTCTGTATGCTGCAACCTTAAGTTTAGGGCCAGATGCAAACTGATGCTTATCTGCTTAGATCCTTACAAGAGCACAGAGGATTAGCCCTGTTCTATTGAACACAGTACTTCAGTTGTGTTTAAGAAATGATTTTACTGTAGTTCAGACCATTAGCCCTCGGGACGTCTGTTCTCAACATCATGGCTATAGTTCTATGATACAAGAGCATTACCGCAAATGATCGGAGTTCTTATCTGTTGTCTCAAACACAGGGAATGTTTCTAACAGCAATGTGACTAAATCATTTTTTTCCATCATTCCTGGTCTAAGAGACACCATGGACAAAATGTTTGGGTCAAACCTTGATAATTGAGTGCTGACTCAGTAGTGTGGTTAGACCATGTGTGGCAGTTCTTGACTGAATCTAAAAATAGTCTGTTTTAGTCTTGTCTAGATAGAAGGAAGCAGTTTAAACCGATTTAGACCTGAAGATGAATGCAGATTTATTTATTTACTTAAGTTTAAACCATTAGTTTAGTCAACCATCTTGATTCCGGGTTATTTAGTCCAAACATCTCTTAAGGAATGTTGGATGTTGTCTCTCTGGAGACTTCTGAGGAAGGGCGAAAAGTACAGTAGCGATAGAGGGGAATTTCTTGACTGACAGTTATATCATAAAGACTCCAAAATAGGCTTTTGAGGCTTTGTTTCACCAGAATCAGCTTACTCAACCCTACATTTTTTTTATCGCTTGCAAGTGAATCATAGATGAAAAGGAAAGATGATCGAGGCTGGTGGTGATCCTCTTGAGATTTTGCCCAGCCCTGGCCTCCAGCATTCGTAAAACGGTCAGGCATCAACAACATGGGGTAAAAATATAGAGACATCATGATACCGCTCTAGCTAATCCAGTATTGCAAATGTTGTGAAACCAATATGTCATCACTTACGCATAATATGCAGATTTAACTTCCTTGTAGCTCGAGATCATATCACACAACTCTTTTAGACGGACACACATGAGGACTCGAGCGTGACAGTGAAATCTAGAGGGATGTTTTATTTAGGTTTTTCTTTTCAGACAAGAAACAAGAGTGCTAACCTGGAATACCGGTTAAATCTTCTCCTCTAGCTATATTCACCCTACAGAGGAATATCGAATAAACTTGCTTTTTAAGGTATACAATTTCAAGCTTTTTGCCCAAGGCTTTGGATTTTCACTATATTCATTTCTTGGTGAGTTTTTTTTATGTTTTATTATTTAATTTAATTATTTAAATAGATAACTTGTATATTTATTCATTAAACATTTACTAAACATTTGGTACAATAGAAGTTAAATATTTTTAGAGGATTTGTAGATGGATTCAATTCTGAATTTTAATTTTGATCCATCACTTATGTTTCTATTTTTGTGTTGTAAGTCATTGTGGATAAAAGTGTCTTCTATATGAAAAATTTAAATGTTTCCGTTCCGCACGGCTTAATGTGTGACAGTTACACTACAAATACATCTTCCTCTATCGGAAGGCTATGCCTTGTGTCTTTGTGAAAAGAGTCTGTCATGTGAAAGGAGCCTCCTGGCACCGCAGGAACTACTAACTCTATAGTGTGGCCTGGAGCCTGTCAAATAGGGCCATCTTTACTGTTAAAACAGAGCCGTATTCTCTGACACACTGCACCCTGCCAACCCTCTAACCCCAATAGCCTTTGTATTCATTTACTTCCAGATATGGAGTTTCCATTTAAGCTATTCACTCGCAAAGAGTTAGACATCTATAGATAAGCTTGCTACATAAATGAGCACACAGAATGCTTAGAGGATCAATAATGAATAAGTCCCATGAACATATTGATTTTCAGATTCAGTTTTGCAGTGATAGTCCATCCGCTGATTACATCCGGTGTTTGTTTTGAAGGTCAAATTTATGGTATAGTGCAGTGGTGGGAATAGGTGGATGAAGATGACTGGAGGTTACTGTTGTGGTATAGTTACATCAACAAACCAGCCATCAAAATCAGGAGACACAGGAGAAGCATGTTTAAATTGTATTTTGGTATCATTGAGATTTTGAGTTGAAACAAAATGTTATCCAATATATGTTTGGTCACGCTGGTTTTTGGCTGATAAATGTTACTTTGTTAAAAATGTTACTAAAATTGGGTCATTTTTTTGTAATCTAAAAAAAGTTTTCATATTGGCCAGTATATTGGTTAATGGCTTTAATTTTTGATAATCGTGCTAACTCATCGAGATTAAAAGGCACACCGCTGGTGTGTTCTGTAACAACTCCAAGTACAGAAGAATGTTTGGAAAGTTGCTTTACAGGTTGTTTAACCAGTTGTTTACAATATGCAAACACAGGGGTTAAAACAAGCATGAATCTGAAACTGTGTGTGATTACTGCTTCATTAGCACACCAAAGGGAATCGCATTAATAATGTGTCTTCAAACAAGTTTCGCCAAACACTCCTCTCATCTTCAATCTCTTTCTTTTTGTTAGGTAGAGACAATGTCGGAAGAGGCCCAAAATAGAGTAGATGAGGACTTTGAGTCTGAGGAGGGTGATCTGGAGTCCTATCTAGAGGAAGAGAGTAGCAGTGAGCTTCTGGAGCGAGTGAGAGAACTTCAAGTAAGTGTCATATACTTTCACCAAGAATACAGTTTTGTTTACTTTTCTTCCTTGACTTACTGTTGAATCTGTTCTATTTTTGTATAGGCCGAGAACTCTGCCCTTTCATTAGCAAACGAGAGTCAAAGAGAAGCATATGAACGATGCTTGGACGAGGTGAGTTCCTTTCCAACCCTTCCTATGGAGATTTGCAATGTGTTTGCCTAATGTAGAAGCCAATTAGATAGTCAGAGGAAAAATAAAATAGTCCTGAAAGTATTTTGTTTAATTTGTGTTTATTTTTAGGTCGCCAACCATGTTGTGCAGGCTTTACTCAATCAAAAGGTAAACACTTTGTGGTTTTGCATCAGGAACATAGCTATACAAACTTCATTTGAACTACAAAGTCTAAAGAGTTATTTTATATTTAATTCATATTTCATTAGTATTATTTATTATAACTTATTGAATTGTGCAATTCTGGAATAATTTTAATATATAATTAAAAGGAATGAGACACGAGACTGGATTCACGACAACGAGACGAGACTTTTTTTTTTAAATCCTCAATGGCGAAATATATTGGGAAAAAGTATTTTATTCTACTGAAAAACACAAAATGCAAAAAATGTAGGTGCATTTTTAAATCAACTTATACTTTATGAAATTAAACTTATTTTTTAATGAATTATATGCAGTAGGCTAATAAACAACAAGTAAACTAGAGCTGCACGACTCTGGATAAATTGAGAATCACATTTTTTTTTTTTTTACAAAATAACGTAATTTACTAGTGGTTCTGAAAAAACTTTCATTGCTTAAGTCTTTTAATATTCATTTGAACAAAATAAAAAATCAACGGAGTCAGTGTCTTACTTCATAAAGACTTGTTTCACTGTTGGAATCTCCTGAATGAATGATTCAATGTCAAATAATTTTTTTAACGGGTTGTCGCCACCTCCTGGTGGAAGATAAGCTTTACAATACAATACAAGTTTTGATCGCTACTGTAGACAATAAGTGTTTATACCCAAACTATAAACTTGTATCCCAGTACTTCTGTTATTTAAATGTCTGTAACACAGAAATAATGATGTGTGGTTGAAAAGACTGTATGTGTTGCTCTTTCTGGATCAGCAGCAGCATGAATGCAGATTTGAATGTCTTTAACACCTGTTTCACATCGCGAGTGTCAGTGGAGCTTGAGCAGCGCATGTTTTGTCGACGCCCATATCAGTGAATGACAGTATTCACATCGGAAGCGTGATGATGGCCGACCCTCTGATTCATCAACATGGGCAGCTACAAAACGTGCTTCTCACGCTCCACTGACACTCGCGATGTTGTATTTAAAGCCCCGTTCACACCAAAAACGATAAATATAAAGATAACGATATTAGCATCCACACTAGCGAACGATATCGTCTGTTTATTCTAAGCGCACGTGCGTCTGCCGCTTTAAATTTTCGAGACCAGTCGGATCTCGCAAGACACATCGGATCTTGCCACATCCCTAATAATTAATACATTTTAATATGTTTAATATATAATGTTGGTTGTATATTTTATAAGTGGTGTACATATTCTAGTCATATATTTTTTAAATGTTTTTTTAAAAGCTGTGGATTCTTCTTTTAGGATCTCAGAGAGGAATGCATTAAGCTGAAAATGCGTGTGTTTGATTTGGAGAGGCAGAACAGAACACTGTGTGAACTCCTGCAGGAGAAACTGCACAGTCAATCATGTGTACATCAGCAGGTAAATGATTCAATCCTTCAACGTACAATGACAAATGTACAGCGCAGGTCCAATTTTAGTTTGAAGTTTGTTTTTTACAAAACATTCTTTAATGTCCACAGGGATGACCTATTAGGTTTGTTTGCAAAATGAAGAAAATGACTCCATTAACGTCTTCCTGTTTAATTTGACTGGGCTGCTTGGGCAAACATTTTTCCATTTAACTACAAGGAATTTGTGTGCACACAGGCAAAAAAAAAAATAAAAAAAATCCTTGTTGTGCATGCATAGTTGTGATGCATGAGGTGTTTCGCATAATCCAAAAATGTATTCATATAATAAGAAGCTTAAAGTTTACCTGATGTGTCTTATCAAAGCAGCCAGGACCCTGTCTGGAACATATCGGCGAGCTGCAGCACAGTGAATCTAGCAAACTGATTGAGACTCAGAGGAATGCACAGGCCAAGGTAAGAGCCGTACACAAAGTTTTTGTTGAATCGGTCTTGTATGATAACTTTACCGCATCCCTATGATTTGGTTCCACAGGGAAACAGCGAATGTGCACAAAATTGCATACCAGAAACCCAAGGCTCATCCACGTCCATGGAGGCCATGTCCCCATTCTTGAAGAAGAAAGCACACATTTTAGAGGTCCTCCGCAAGCTTGAAGAAACAGATCCGCTTCGGTGCCATCGTTCCTCTGGCATTCCATCGATCTGTGACTATAGCCAGGCTCTTGCCTCTAAGGAGGCTGTAATAGCCTGTAGAGACAATTCATCCAGGTGCAATGCACCCAAAGCACATTGTTCCCATTCCTGTCCAGATGTTTGCACACATCAGCATTTGAATGGAGGAGAGCACAGCAATGTAAAATGTGGTAGTTGTAGCACATGCCTGATGCTGTCCAATAAAGATTCAGTCAGCTTAGCCAAGAGTAGCCACAATTGTTGCACTTCAGCTCCCATTACCATTGATAACCTCAATCTGGCTCGGGCCGATTTCCAAGAGAACATGGAAATGCAGAGCCTCGTGAAGCCTGCCACAGGTACAAGTGAACTGTTTATAAATGGGACATTTGGAGATATGTCCATTCTTTCAGCAGAGCAAGGTCTTAACCCACCGAATGATCCCCACTCACTAGAAGTCCCTGAATTATACTCAAGACTGACCATTTCAGAAAGAGATCAGCCCAGAGGATCCGATCAAGTGTTGGTGGAAACAAGAGACAAGAATAGGTTATCTGACCTTCTGCTTGAATCTCAATCCAACAGGTCAAGTGGCAGCACCTGCAATGAAACTATTTGTGATGATAGCACAATTGGAGAGGCACTACTGGACTCGGACTTGAAGCACTTAAACTCTGTAGCGCTACAAAAACTCGAGAAGGAAGAGTTTACAACAAAAGAAGACACTGACTGTGTCTGTCGAGCCAACATAGTCACCTCAAAGCTGCCTACTCTCGGACTCAAAGACTATTTACAAAATGCACACTGTGAGATGGACAGCAATGAACCAGTCCACAAAGGTCTGTTATTTTCTCCTAATGAGAATCATACTGCCTCAAAAGTACTGGATGATATCTCCGTCCCTGTGAAAGACACCCCTTCCGATCTTCAGTCCATTAGATCGAAAGTTGCTGTCAGCTCGAATCAAGTTTCCTGCCTTAGAGAGGTCAAAGCCTCACCTTCCAAACTGCTCAAGTTCCTTAAGATACCCACTCTTGGAGAACGTACTGCAGTACCTGCTCCACCTCGTCTCAGTCCTCAGTTGACTCGTAGCTCGAAGATTCCTTGCCGGAGCAACAACTATGAGGTGCACAATTCCCCTGTAGCCACGAGAAAAGCCACCACGACAGAGAGGCAAAGACAGCTGCCCTCTTCTAAATCGGAGTCACACTCTGCTCCAACTTCTCCACCCCAGCCTGATGATGTCCCTGCACAATTGCCAAAGGATCTTGGCTGTGGTATCCCTAAAACAACTCGTGTAGCCAAGCCTACGCAAAGTTCTCACATTCAAAAGACCCCTCAGAAAATTCCACACTACGAAAATGTCTCTGACATCTCCAAAACATGTGGCACCGATGTATCCCAGCTGCTTGGAGAAGTGAGCTCATCTCTTCAAAATTCCAGCCCGGTTAATGAAGGTGCGACAGGAAAGCAGACAAAGTTTGATATAGAGCGACCAACGAGTCTAAAGCAGAAGGAAATCCCACCAGAGTCTGATTCTTCAGACCAAGAGGACAGCTCAGATAGCCCGGTGTGGCATAAGCAAGTCAATCATCGCAGTCTGCCTATTCAGTCGTCATCCCAGAAGGCTCAGAGTGGGATAAGCATGAGGTCCAGGAGCCAAGAGAAAAACGAAATGGTAGATAATGATTCACAAAGCTCAGAATCACCTTTTAAAAGGAACGATCCACCACCTGTTCCTAAGAAATCAGGGATTGGTAGACATTCAGGTGAATCAAGTCATTCTTTTAAAGAACGACTAGCTGCACTTGGCAAGTTGAGGAACCCAGACGAGTCCACAACTTGTCCTCCACTTGCAGAGAAGAAAGAAATTCAGTCCGCTGCAAGCACACCAACAAAAACCACAGATAAAAGCAAAATTGCTGACAGAAACTCTGATTGTAAGTCAGGAGAATATAGACTTCCTAAAAATACAGATTCCATTGACGATAAATCATACCATTTAGGTAATCTTGATGGTGCTGTTTCAAAACAACAAGCAGCCTTTCAGCATGTTGAGCAAGCTGTCAGGTCTCTTCCTTCTAGCACGTTAGTCTCCAAACTTGAACATGAATCCTCCAGAACATTCCTAACCAAGCAGGAGAGTCCAAAGTCTAAGATGCATCCACCATCTACCAACCTAGAGGCTGCACAGGCTTTGCGGAGCTATGCTAAGAGTACGGCACCTCATAGCCTTTTATATAATGGAAAAAATGTCGCTGGTTCCCATAGTGGCAGCCCTAATAAAATCCCCCTCAAATCCCCAACTAAAACTGTGCCACCCTCTATGAACCGAGATGGGAAACCTACTCAAGAATTTCAGAGGTACATGTCCAAATCTGAGGACAGGAGCCATCTCAGGGCAAATAAGAAGAAGAATTCTTCCTACGCAGAGAGTCTTCCTCCACCGCCACCAAGACCAGTAGAGAATGTTGAAGAAAAAAGGCACTCTGCCCCCAGTTCACAATCTTCTATAGAGCAGAAGGTCATGAAGGGCATTGAGGAAAATATGCTAAAACTGCACGAGCAAGATATAGGGCAAATGGTTGAGGTCAAGCAAAAGGCTTCCAATGGAATTGCCAGCTGGTTTGGTCTGAGAAAAAGCAAGCTTCCTGCTCTTAGCCGTAAACCAGAAACGTCAAAAGCGAAAGATGACAAGAGAGAATGGAAACTCAATATATCATCAGTGGGCAAGGATTCCAAGGGGGCTGCGAAGAAGAGCGAGAGCCTAAACATTTCCATGCTGATTGAGAAGGCAGAGGGCTTGCATAAAGCTCTTGAAGAAGAGCGGGCTTATGTGAATGGAGTGGCCTTGGACCGACAAGGAAAGGGACATTCCTGCGAGGTGGTTATGGACCAAGCCCAAGGCCAGCTGTCTGTGATGTACAGAGGAGTGCCATCTGACAACTTCATGCAGCAACTGCTTAACCGGTGAGAACAAAGCAACTTATACAATGGTTTATTTTTATATTTGTTTTATAGAAAGATGGCACAAGTACATATTTCAAACACGATAAAAAAAGTAGTTTGGAACATTTGATTTGACTCAATGCCATTAAATGTAATTTTTAAAATAATATTTTCAGTCATATTCTCACCTATTTTTTTTCCAAGACACATTCTTTTAGTGTATAAATCAACCCACAATAAAGCTACAAGTCAAAGGCTAAATTAATTACTTAAATCCTTAATTCCTTAATCTTCAAGTGAATAGTTGTAGTGCAGGTTTGCAGGTGTTGAAAGTTAATTGAAATTACTGATGAATGAGTAAGGTGAGAAAATGTGCTTTGAGACTTAATTGGAATTTGACTTGATCAGCTGGGAATTCGCATTATCATAGTGGCTGGGCTTCTGAACATGGTTTAGTAAATTAGAGGAAAAGTTTAAACAAAATGTAAGAATGTACTTGCATTCCACCAAAAGTTTTTTTTTGGTGGTAGATCTCAAAAATAATTAAAAAAGCTCCAAATAGGATGATATAGTTATAAAAGTAGTCCAAAGCCATACGCTTGGTCTCTGAGGAACATGCCAAAATATACTAATATACTGTAGACAAACAATTAACAGTATTTTCAAATCAATTTTATTGACATTCTTCCATAAGGGTTGATGGGAAGGACACTAGTGGCATCAGCATGGCACATCGACGCCTCTCGTTTGACTGTAAATCCAGACCTGTATTCAGTCACCAGAGCGCTGGCATTGCTGGTCAGACAAGAAGCAGTGATGACATGGAAAAGGTAAAAAGTGCAATTCATGGCTATAATGCACATTGTTGTTTTGAAAGTTCTAAATAGAACTTTTAATGTTTTTTTTCACAGGTTTCTGCGTTACTGAGTAAAGACGTCACATCGGATGAGAACCTGGCTGAGACGATTCATCATGAACACTTTGCAGGCAAGGCATGATAACAATGCATGACGTTATGGTTTTCAATGTTTCCAGAGGCAGGAATTTCAATTGGTAAGCATGTAGCAACAAAAACGGGTTTTAACCTGTCAATGATGATGAATAATCTAGGTGCGTCTGAATTTCTGTGGCTCCCGTATGGGAGTCATCCAGCAGCAGCTGTATGGCAAACATTATCTTTGTTTAGGGTGTGATCCTGTGTTATATATGTGAAAATGTGTCCATGTGTAATTTAAATAAGATTAAGAATAAAATAATATAGAAATATAAGAATTTGAATTTAAAAAGTAATTTAATTATAATGAAAAGTAATATTATTTTATTAAGCACAATCATTCATATATTTTAAATAATAAAATATTAATCATATTTTCTATTCAAATTGCTCTCTTTTAGGATCTGGAATCTCCACACACACCCTTGACAGTGGCATTGGCACCTTCCCTCTTCCTGACTATAGTGCAAATGCTGGTTGCAAAAGCATCACCAAAGGGAAGGCCTATGGGGAGAGTGACCCTTCTCATCTCCAGGGAAAACATGGCTCAGGGATGAAAATGTCCCACAAGGCCTGGACATTGGAGAGAGAGTTGTCATCTTTAGAAGAGGATTATATGGGGGGTCAGGATATGGATCATCACACTGGCACTTTGGAAAACAAGATCCCATCTACCCAGATTGCAAACATCGTTCATGATGGTATATAATACTGTTTAGCTGTCACTTAAGTTTAATCAGTGAGTTTTCAATGTAGAATAAGTGTACATTAATTAAGAGAAGGTAGTTCCAGATGGTGTTTTTTTCTTTATTTCTCAGCTTTGATGTATTTATTTATATATTTCAGGCACTGATATCTGTGGAGCACCTATGAAATTAGCCCCCACAAAGAACTGGACTTTCCCAAACCTCAAAGCATCTGCAGAGCCGTCTGAGGTTTATCTTGGCGTTGGAGACGGAGTGGAGCCAGTGAGTCATAAAACTTCATTTAAGAGGGTGAGATCACTTTAGATCCTAGTGTCACCCAACAAGACAATTACAATGTTTTTTCTTTATTAAAACTATTTATATACACTACCATTCAAAAGCTTGGAGTTGGTAATGTTTTCTCTCTTTTGGGGGGCATTTTTTGCCTTAAAGTGAAATATTATTGCAATTTAAAATGACAGTTTTCTATTTGACTATATTTGAAAATGTAATTTATTCATGTTATGGCAAAGCAGAATTTTCAGCAGCCATTGTCCCGTTCTTCAGTGTCACATGATCCGTTAGAAATCATTCTAATATTCTGATTTTATGCTCAAGAAACATTTATTCGATTATCAACTATTTTTGTGGAACTGGGATACATTTTATTCATTCTTTGATGAAAGTTAAAAAGAACAGCATTTATAAAAAAAGACATTACTGTCACTTTAGATCAGTTTAGTGCCTCCCCATAATACTATAAAAGTATTATTTTACAAAAAAATCTTAATGGCCCTAACCTTTTTAACTTTACCATGTGTTATTTCTGTTAGTGTACACATGGTAAAGTTCAGCAGCATGTTTACTTTCTTGCATTTAGATTACCTTTGCCATCTAAAGTTCACTGCAAGTTAATCTTTAAAATGAGTAACAATAACAGTTAATGTAATTTAGTTTTTAACACTGTACATTTTAATGTTGTTTGGCCTAAATTCACTTCTAGCACTTGTAATTTATTTATAGAAAATACAAATAACATTTTAAAGCCATAATTCATTGGTTGTCAGCCATAACAGGTAACACAGCAGTTAGAATTCTAATAGACCTTTTAATAGCTACATGCAGACTGTAATAAAGTATTATGATTAATTAAATGATTAAAGTATTATTATTGTGTTGTCATGTAGTGTTCAGTCTCTCTCCTGTTTTCCCTGCAGCGCAACAAGACTAGTGATACAGTAGCCAGCCGCGAGGGAGACCCGAGAAGTCTTCCTCAACCCGGTCAGGCACGTAGAGGCAAAAGCCGCATTCCCGCTAACCCAGACATGGTGAGGGACACTGGTTTGGAGTTGGTGAGAGAGAGACCTGACGACGGCCTGTCTCCAAGCCATCCCCAGGTCCTGGAGACCCCCGAGTCCCTGAGCGATTCCCTCTATGACAGCCTGTCCTCGTGTGGTAGTCAAGGCTGAAGTGTTTTCAAAAGGAACTGAATGATAACCAGGTACAACCTTTTTGTAACCCCCAATTCTCGTGACACTTCAGATATTTTTCAAAGGTGGATACTTACGGGATAACCCTTTTTTTTGGACCGAAAAAAATCCCACGCCACACGTTGCCCACGAACTTCCCACGTTTCTATCCTGATGGTTGGAAGAAAGACTTTTAAAGCGCAGCGCGTTTGTGGTGGTGTCATTTTAGCCCATTATATCAACTCTATCATCTCATTCGTGTTCTCTGTTTCAAGTGGTAGCAAAAGTAGTGACGTTCAACTTATATTATCCATAAATTACGTTTCAAGGACAAATCTGAGCTCATCGCGACAGTCTTCCAGTTTTCAATCTCACAGAATGTTCTGGTTCTCATGCAACATCAGTGCACACACTCTTTGGTAACATTTGTGTAAAGTTATGGAAAGTGAATGTTAATATATGTGATTTTCAGTTAATTTAAAATGCATATTTCATGAAAAGAAAAAAGAAACACGCATCAGCCGTAGACTTTTGATTCATTGTGTTTAAAGAAAAAAAAACTTGTAGCAGCAACCTACAGTAAGTGCGATCCATATAAGACCGAGCTACAGTGTTCTTCGGTGAATTATTATTTACGTTTATTTATTATAATTTTTTAATAGTGTGGTAAGACAAGACCACCTTTTATTGGTTACTCCTTTTAAGTTTTGTTCAAACATGTTCTGTGCCTGACTTTGTGTACGTGTCTCGCTGTGCGTCTCTAGGTTAGTTTGTTCTCCGGATCTGGCCATGACTTGGTTTTTGTGTATGTTACCTTTGTTTTGCAACGGTTTAAAGAAACTTGTGACTCGTGACCTAATTTTGAACTGTGTATTGTTGATCACCCTGCTTACAAACTTAAACCCAGGATTTTTTTTTTATCCCAGTTTGGCTCTGACTAGACATGAGAAAAATCATAAAATCATTCCATGCGAATTTTGAAAAGGTGGCTGACGATTTCTTAATGTTGACGTAATAATGCTGACTCTGCCTTACGCATCTTTCCACAGCTGTTAGAAATTAGTCTCCTGTGGGCCAGGTTTCATGTTGATTACTCAGCAAAAGTGTTTTTTTTTTGGGGGGGGTCAGTATTCCTGATTTCTTTTTTCTTCAGCCTAAAGAATTTTGGTGCAATTCAAGTCAAGATGCATTGCATGCGTTTGACGATGCTAATCCTGCAAAATGGATTACAGGCAAAAAAACTCTTCATTTTCAAGTGGTTGCTCAAAATGCCATTGGTTAGTAGATTAATAGTTCAACCCGAATCCTTTCTAATCTGTGCTGACCTCAATAGCTGTTTTTTTTTTTACAAAACGACCACAACAAAAGACTAATTAGAAACATTCCCAAGCATATATGCTCTGTCATCCAACAGTCTTTCCAACTTTTGTAGAGATAAAATAACTTTGTAGTCATCCTCAATCTTATACGCATGTCATTCTTAATTTGTCACAAAATCTTTGGTTTTATTTTTTATAAGTAGTTTGTGTTCCTATCGTAGTTCCCTAATTTGCCTGCCGTTATTTACTTTGTTGTAATTTTCAGGAATATTTTATATTAGTTTGGTATGTTTACAAAAGAATTTATGATGAAGTTGTTAATATATCTGTAAAATGTTTATATAAGGTGCTATCTGATTTTTGTTCTCACTGTCCTGCAAAAGCCATAAATGTGTTTTCATCCTTTCTAAGCAATCGCCATCATTCATGCAACTCAATAAAACCTTTTTAAGTATGTTTGTGTGGTGTATTTATTACAGAAACTGTGACGTCTTCATATAAACGTAGATGGATTCTGCTGCCCCTAGTGGCCAGAACAAGGATGTACAAGTTGCCTGTCAGATGATTGAAACGATTTAATATATATGATGCACCTATTTGGTATCAAGCAGCTTCAAAATGAATATTATTTTAGCCCAAAGAATCCAAGTGCTTGTTTTGTGGTGGTTCATCATTAAGAAGTGGATGTGTCTTGAATTTGAATGTTATTTACATGCTGTTTGAATTTTGTGCAGCTATGTATAAGGTTATTACTATTATTAATAATAGCTTACAGTGGCTCAATAAGACAATACGCAGACCAAATTGACAATGTTCCCAAGAAAAATGTATTGTTGCAAATACAAAAGTCAAAAATGTGGCGCAACAAATCTTTTCAGGGCATTTTTTTTAAACAAAAGACAATAATCTGCCCCTTTTCTTATAAAACATGGGCATTTTGGATATTCGTGCTACAGTAAAAACAACTTATAAAAACATGATCATGTTTAAATAATATAAGATGAAGTATAGAGGTGGAGCGAGTGGTCTGCGTCGACAGACAGTATCATACAAAGACGGACAATTCAAGTTCAACCAAATATACACATAGATGACAGTACAAGTAATTGTCTGCATAAATACAGCAGAGAGAAAGACAATTACTGAACAAGATAAATCTCTTTGGTTCATTCTGTGGTGTTAATTCTGCTCCTCGCGTATCATAAAACCCCATCATGTACACTTGAAGCAGACATAAGGCCACTTTAAGATTAAATACAGGAAGTGTCAAGATAAGCATGTAGTTGTAATTCACATAAAACGGTGTTAAAAACAGGTATTTTATGTCATTCCGTGTTAACACCTCAGCGTTTAAACAAGGCCTTGTGTAAAGTAATGAGACTAATCAGAAACAAGGATGAATGGGGGCTTGGTGTCACATTTGCATTTATGGAAAATCTATGCATAGCATGTTGGATAGGATGATGTGTATTCCTGTGGCTTTTTCACCTCAATCTGGAATACATTAAAAACACTAGTTTTTCTTTAAAGTATGAACATGAATGTTGAAGATTAAAAAGTGAGGTTGAGTTCAGGTAGGACTTTGCATAGAAAGACTGGCCTGAAAGTTTGTGCTTTGTTATTTGCTGAGCTGTATAACATAATAGCAAGTTATGGATGGCCTGCCCTCTGAACCGTTTTAATCTCCCAAATAATGTCATTTTAAATGTAAAAAAGGCTAATAACAAAAAAATAGAAAAGTAAAAAAGGAATTTTAAAATCTGTAAATTATTGCAAAATTCAAGCTCGATGACTGAGACAAAGCTGGCTTCTGTTCTGTTTCTCAAACCTTGCAGCAGAACCGCATACACTTTGTGCCGAGCAGAATTATGAGCTTTCGTGTTTGTTTTCAGGTCAGAAGGCGGAGTCTCCTGTCACATGGGCCGCTCGTGTGTGATTGGCAGTCAGTGCTACACATGGAGGTTTGCCCTGGTCTGGTGGTGTAGGGATTATGGACCCCTGAGTTGTTCGAGTCTGCTGTAGACATCATCAGCCTGACTTAACTCTTCAAATACTGGGATGAGGTGAAGCAGCTCAGCGTCCTCTGAATCATCAAACCAGGACAGTACAGGAACCTGTTAAAGGCACAGGGGTTATTTATTACACGCCACTACTTTACTGGCTTAAAGTAATATAGTCAGTAATCTGCTGGGTTTATGTATTTTAAAAGCATGAAGATCATTTTAGATGGTGATGCACCAATCATTTGTTACATATACTGTAGGGTCCAACAGTCTGCAATGAAAATAATTAAAATATAATTTTAATCAGACATTGTAAAATTTGTCATAATTTCAAATGTTCAGCTTTTAAACATTTGTTAATATAGACATGACATTTGATAGACTATATATTATTTATAGAATTTTTGTAATCATTTATTTATTTTTTGAAAGTTTTTATGCTCAGTGCTGCTATTTATGTTCAATAATGTCAAATATTATTAAATTACAAATAACTTTTCTATTTAAATTTATTTAAAAATGTTTGACATCACATCCTGTAATGGCAATGCCAAATTTACAGCAGCCATTACGAAACAAGAACAACATTTATTTGAAACAGACATATTTTGTAACATTGTCTTTACTGTCAAAAATTTCAGTTCCCAAACTTTTGAATGGCAGTATATACATATACTGTAGATGAGACTTTTGGAAACCACTGTAGATATGTCAAATACAGCAAAAATAAACAGTTAAAGGTTTAGTTCACCCAAAAATAAAAATTCTGTCATTAATTACTCACCCTCATGTCTTTCCAAACCCGTAAGACCTTCGTTTATCTTCGAAACCCAAATCAAGATGTTTTTGATGAAATCCGAGAGCTTTCTGACCCTGCATAGACAGCATCGCAACTGACACGTTCAAGGCCCAGAAATGTAGTAAGGACATCTTTAAAATAGTCCATGTGACATCAGTGACTCAACCGTAATGTTATGAAGCTACGAGAATACTTTTTTTGTGAGCAAAGAAAACTAAAATGAACAACTTTATTCAACAATTTCTTCTCTTCAGTGTCAGTCTTCATGCATCGTGGTACTGTCATGAGCAGAGACTGTCATGGAAGAGAAGAATTGTTGAATAAAGCCTGTTTTTAGTCTCGTAGCCTTATAAATATTAAGGTTGAACCACTGATGTTACTTGGACTATTTTAACGATGTCCTTACTAACTTTCTGGGCCTATGCAGGGTCAGAAAGCACTCGGATTTCATTAAAAGTATCTTAATTTGTGTTCCAAAGATGAACAAGGGTCTTACAAGTTTGGAACAGCATGGCACTAACTAATAACAGAATTTTCATTTTGGGTGAACTAACCCTTTAAATAGCAAGAGGGAACATCTAAAAGGCAGGCTTTAATAAAAAAAAAGCTAAATAGCGGCAGGAAAGTGAAACCCACAGCATTCTCGGGGTGGAAGATGTAGGAGGCAGGGGAGTTGTCCAGGATCAGGGTTTTGTGGAGCTCACGGCCGAGGCGACTCAGGTCTTTAACATAGCAGCCTTGATAGAAGACGCAAGATTCACGGAAGAGGCGTGTGCGGAAAACACCACGCTGATCCAGCAGGTCAGTCACAGGGTCTGCATACTAACACAGCCATGAATGAGGACAAGGAGGGATGGGTTAAGGAAACTGTTACTGGAGAAGAAAATAAATCTAACACTACAGGAGCATAGCTCTATAACACTAACTGACCAGCACTAGTGAGGAATGTCTATTTCCCCAATCTCCTAATGAAATTTGGTAAATGTTTGAATACCTTAGCAAGGCTGGCAGTGAACAGAACACATTCAAACAGTTCTCCCATCCTCTGGAGAAACTCATCCACGTATGGCCTCTTCAACACATACACCTAAAACACAGATGGGTTCGTTGTTGTTTATGTGACTAATGATTATAATTCACCATTCAAATGTAGAGTCTTTAGAGTTGCAACATTCTGTAAATAAAGTGAATCACAAAATGCTCTGTAGGTCCATCTAGTGTTGTTGGTCGTAGCCTCCTCCTGAAACAAGTAATCAAGAATAGGCCGTACTAGTGGAAACTAACCTATCCTGGATTACTTGAACCAGGCTGAGGCCAAATGCAGATTTTCTGTGAAAAGTTGACGAGAACCATAAAGATTTTAATGCAAATTTAACCTCCTCGTTTTAGAAACGATATTAAAAAAATATTATGGTTGTACTGCTTGTTGTTGTGTTCATCTCAGAATATTTTTTTTTAGTTAAATAAATGAATTGATGTGTTGTGATGTCACAATCTGAAGTGTTGTTCTCACATCAGTCCAGCAGATGGCGCTCATCATTCACTTTTAAATATACAACATCTCCACTCTCTCCTCAGGCCCAAGTCCTGCACAATTCAAGTCAGTGCGCACTGGCAGGGGACATACACAAACATTTATCAGATCTCACCTGGTGTGTGGTCCCCTCAATCTCCACAGGCACAATGAAATCTGCATTGCTTATTGGCTACAAAAACACAATGCGGATACGGTTAAAAACACCAGTGGAGTGATAAACTGTTATTAACGCAGCTGTTTGCATGCAAATAATTGTTATTTACATACAACAATTACTGCACAGCTAATATGTCATATATGCACCTATTCTTAGTTAAACAGTATGAAGCTCCTTAAAATGACAAATTTACAATATCAATCAGTGTTAATAACCTGGGTGTACCTTAAAGGAGCTATGCACCAGTGTTTCATCCAGATCTATGACCACACAGACCTTCCCCTGGTCCTGAGAGGTCACTGCTGGCAGTAGACACTCTCCTGGTATCTACAGATAAGACGTAACAGATCAATATTTAGTATTTCCTAATCATGTGGGCTTTTAACTAGTCAAACGACAAAAAAATAATAATACAGAAAAAAAATACATTGCATTGCCCCTTCATTGTCTGAACAGTGCATTTAATTTTACACATCCAGATTATAATACATAATTTTATATGGGAGATTATTATTTTTAGTAGCCACACACACACTTAAACTAACAATATTAAAATGGGTATTTTATATAAAAAATATATTTTTTTTACATGACATACTGCCAAGTATGGTGACCCATACTTGGAATTTGTGCTCTGCAATTAACCCATCCAAAGTGCACGCACACACACATTAATATATGTATGCAATATTTTTGATTGATAAAACAATTAGATAATGTACAGTTATTTACTTTTTTTGCGAAATGACAATTTAACGATGGGCAGTAACTTCTAGTTAATCCTTAAAATGTTTCTTTATTTGTTTCATGTTTCAATGATACAAAATAAACTAGAACAAAAAAAGTGACAGTGTTGATTAATGGTTACTATAATACTTTGGCAATGGTCCCATTGTCCTCAGGCGCAAGCAAGGCATCATGGGTAGGTGATGTTGGCAGTTGGTCATCTTGAGCTCGAAGGCAACAGATGAGCTTTTTGAAGATATTCCTACTCCCAGGTTTCTGAGGCGAGCTTTTATTCACGTGATCTGTTTGAACACAATAAAGCATTTTTTTCAAATGCAGAATTTGAAATAGTACCGCTGATAATTGTATTGCAGAAACATAGCATAAAAAGGCTCATGTTGCGTGGTTTATAAACAATCCCACTTGAATCCCACTAAGTGCTACTGGCAAACCCCACCCAGAACGCATTAGCAAATGTTAATAAATATTTTCAAATGAACCACTTTAGTCTCCAATAGATGACAAAACAGAAACTTAAATTCACGTTTGCCAGTCAGCTAGATACATCTGCATCAAATGCACCACTGAGGCTTGACAGAGCTCTTAAATAATTCAGAGCACTGGAATGAATTGTATGTTTTCGACAGTAAATACGGCGCAGATCAACATCAAAATGACCAAATGCTCAGCCGCCCCTCTCCGGAGATGGCACACGTTGCAAAGAAACAGAAAATCTGTTTTAAATGAGACTGCTGGCCATGGCTGGTATATGTTATATAATCTCAGAGGGCGGGAAAGCCCACACATTTCAGCTGTACCTTCGGAGCAAAACATACACACACACTCTAACACACTCACACACAGCTCCTGCCATTTCATCACAGGAGAGTCTGGCAGAAACAAGACCAAGAAGTCTTGTAGCCACAGAAATAAGAGCTATGTTTTGTAACACGGCATCTGTAGCGGGCTTTGTGGTGCATTACCGAGGGGGCTTCTTGCATATTTAGGCGTCTTCTGCATACTTTTCCTTGCAAATATCTGCATGTAAGTGAAACATGATTTTGTTCAGACATGCCTGTTGAGATTCCCAAGAAGAAGAAAAATGTCCAAAAAAAATAACTGCGCCATGCAATCATTAGAATCTATTTTGTATTGCTATGGTGATGTAACTTCAGTACTACTAATGATTTTTTTTCTCAGCTAAAGGAATTGACCGTGATGATGAGCAGGGGCTGATCCCAGGCATCTTTCCCCCTCTCGTTTCCTATGGGAGCTTATGTAGCCATAGGAATCATCTTATGTAACATACGAGCAGCATGTACAGCAGAGGGAGGATGAGAGAAAATGGCCTCCTTTACATCATTTACTCTGTGCTGTATTTGCCCATCTGTACACTCGCTGATAACACCCTGCTTAACAAAAAGACTCAGCAAATGGAGTACAAGGAAAATCTATCCATGAATTCAAATGCACTTTCTTGAAAACATTTTCACATGAGGATGGAGCGATACTGCCGAGCATTTAGAGCGGACTGGAAAGGGTGTTTTGTTAAGGACCGTCAAATGTTCTGCTAGAAGCTTTTAAGTGGTCAGGGTTTCTAGCTATTACACTTCTGCTCAGACCTAATCTAATGAGATTGTGTGTGTGTGTGTGTGCTTTTTAATCAATTTACCAAAAACAGTTTAACTGCTGAATAAAAGAAACCTTATCATTTTATCCTCAGTGAATTGTCTTGTATTTTCCTGGATTATAAAGATCTCCAAGGTGAATTAAATGGCAAGCACGGATTTGAGTTTCAAGGGATTGTGTGTAACTGGAGTCTAAGGCATCTGTTAAGAAAACAAGGTCTTATTATTATTTTTTCTCAGTTGTGTTGCATGTATCTAATAGGTGAAGATCAGAAAACACTGGTTTAACTGCGGCAATGTTTTCCTAGACAATATGTCTTAGATTTGCTCAAACCAGTTTTACACATATCGTAGTATCAATACATATGGAAGCTATTTTTCAGGCATTCAGATTGCTGAGCAGAGCACTAATCTAAACAATTCTAATGCATTCAAGTATCTCAAAATTGTGTATCTGATTAAAAAAAAATATTCTTAGAATGAAAATTCACTGAGCTCTTGAAGCACACATATAGTGACTTAATAGTGATCAACACACCTGATGTATATTTTTTTTATTTGATGATTTTCAGATTATCTGCTACCTGAGTGCATATTTTGTGTTTTCAAATATTGAATATATAACTGCAATTTTCTGTATGTCTCATTTGCTATCTTTAATTTGATTTATGTACTGTATATATTGGCAGTCTGTTAGCCTTATCTCTACATATCAGCTTCAGTATCAGTTGCTGAAAAACATCCATTCTGGATAACCTTTACATTTAAACTAAACATTGCTTTTATTGCCTTTCTTTATGAATTGCATTTTGATGTTATGATGTACAATAAACTAAACCACAGCTGGATACCGATGGATATTCAGCTAATGACAAAATGAGACATAACGGTCTACATTATACATTTCTAAAATTGAATCCTTGATTTGAATACCAATTTATTCAACAAACTCATTTAATCTAATTCCACAAGGTTCTATAGCAAAAATATACAAAACTTTACATAAACATGGCAAATGTTCTTAGTATCTGCTTTAGGGGTCAATGACGTGACTTGTACAGATCTATTAAATTACTCAAAAACACTAAGAAATGCAGTTCATATAAAAATGACTTGAATATGGCTTCTATGATATTTTCAGATGCTGAATTAACATTACTTTGATATTTTATTGTGAAGGTTAAGATCAAAAATGTCTACATAGTGTAGCTGTCTGGAGAAAATACAAAAATAAAATAATTTCATTAAAATGAATAAATTCTTGAAAAAAGAATTGGTATTCTTTCTTAAAAATAACATTAATACTATTTGAAAAACTGCTGACAGACAAATCAAAGTCAGTGTGGCGTAACAAGCAGGAAGCCATTTTGTTGTCATGATACAGAGGACCTATCTAGACCCTGACAAGTGTGAATTATAGCCATTTATTTTGTTAAAAAATACATTATATAGGTATTTTATATTTCTATATTTTCTAGCTTTTTTATATTTATGACTGAAAAGTTCATTATATTTTTACCTTGAAAAACATCTTTGAACATGTTTATGAATTGAGTACACTCACATGATACGTGAAAATAAATTATTGCAGTGCTTTTTACTGGATTACACCACTTTCAGAGTTACTGAGTCGGTATATTTGCATAAAACGTTATAAAATAAATGATTTTCAAACCTTCATAAATACAAAGTTTATGTTGTAGAAGCTAATCAGCACATATGTTTAAACTAAACTTTAAATTGAGTTAACCTTTTAACATTTGTATCTTACATACATATATTCACATCCCAAACACCATAATTTCTGAGTGTCTTTGCTGTTATAACCACAAACAAAAAACCTGCACACTGCACACTGTATGCCAGCGAGTACACACTGAGTTCAAGGGGTCTTCAAGGAAATTGTGCAGACTTGGCTTGGATATTTTCCCAACATTATGGCTGCTCGTAATTCACTAATCCAGAGATCGTAAACATCTAAAATAATACCCTAATTGACATCAGTGAAGTGCGGTCATAATAGAACGACCGGTGTTTGTTTATTTTTTGCGTCAGATCTATAATAAGCGCACAGCTCTGCGCATATTAACAAGAGTCGCGATAAACACTGGCACGAACTGCGCGTCAAAACAGCGAGCAGATAGACTCGCCCGCCAGGTAGTACGTTAAGGGGTTACAAAATGGTTACTATGTAATTTCCCGCATAACACCGTGGCCTTTCCTCGTTAAACGTCTAGATAAGGCCTTCATTAACCGTTAAGGTTTGCGCGTGTAATCGTAGCGTCGCGCGGCAGATGGAGGGCGTGTGCTGAGGGGTGTGTTGTGCATTCCAGCGCGGCACCTTGCGCTCTCCATTAGGCCGATGTTTTTCTACATTTCAACTCGACGTTTTGTGTAGTTTTGCTTCGGTAGGAGTGTGAGATGTTCTAGTATAGTTAAGTCGATTAAACAGAAAATGTTTTTGCAAAACAATCTGCATAAGGTTAAACCAACATGTCATTCAAATGATCCATTAACCAAACGATGAAACGACGTCGACAAAAGAGGAAACAACATGCAACGCGAATGAACTTGGTCGGATATGTTTCAATAATGTCCAAACATCAGAATCACATCTATTGTTTAAGGAACAATACAGAAATAATAACGTTACATGACTAAAATAAATACTTTATTAACATACACTAAGGAGCCCAAATAAAAAAAAAAAAAACATATTACGTTACAGAGAAAAACATATAAACGTTTTCTACACGTCGTCTGAAAGTCTAAAAAAAACATTACGTAAACATTCAGCAATGCCTTACTGCAACGCATGTTCATGTTAAAATAAGTTACACATGTATTTTTCTTTATTAAACCATATACAAAACTGAGCAGATTTACATTTCGCCGTACGGAACGGAATTCGTTAAGTTCCAACGGTTTGAACTGAACGAATTCCGCTTGAGACCGTGAGATGTCCATCAGCTCGATATGACAAATAACTGTCACACAGCGCGAGCGTCGCGACGCGATAACGCCAGACAGAGAATATGTTGGCAGAAAGAGTTGACAGCGCTAAAACATCGCCGTTTGGCATGTGACAGTGCGTTGCCTACCTGTTTTCGAAGACAACCGAGAATCCTCTCTCTGCACTTGAGTGATGATAGAACTTTCCATCTAACAAACGCACAGCCCTCAACGTCCAACCAACCTTTTCCGGCGACAAACAGTCGGTCCGCATTTAGTGGCATTAAAAGCTAGCGAGGCTTGAAATTAATAATTTCCGTTCGCGCAAAAATATCTCAAACCTACGGCGACAAAATATTTTGATATTTATTTATTCCCGCCTTCTATTCTCTTCCACATGGGAGGGGCATGACACTTTATTTTGTTTTCTCCTATCTGCTATTTTCTAGGCTTCGCGTCTCGGTTTACTTTATCGCTTGTATATTTATCCATAGCCCGCTCGAGTCTAGGTAAAGCCCTCACTTTTTCTCCAACAACATGGAGAATCCAGGCGAAAGAAGAAAAACAACCGAGGACATGGGGCAAGGGCGGTTTCAAGTTCCCCTTACTACAGATAAACAACCCCGTGGTTGGGCTCTATCCAAAATAGTATTGTAAAAAAAGACACGACCAATTCACTCAGAAGTCAAATTTAAGAAGATAAGACGCGAAAGTAGACGATAATTGACAATTTTTATGTTTTCCCCCGTATTGTTTTGCTTTGGACGGACTCTCAGGGGCGCCTTGAAACAGCTGGGCGTTTCGGATTGGATCTCCAGGAAGTGGGAGTAGTTGAAGCATTCTTCTGTTCTGCACACTCCACACCGAAAACATTCCACTGCTGGTTTTGTCGCAAATCAGTAGTCAGAAGCGGACATATTAAATCTAAATTTCAATGGCGGAATGCTAATTTAATAATGAGGAAATTGCAAAGGAAATGAGTAATGCGATTGAACGGGTAATATCTGAAAAAAGATCTGTTTTTAAAAATGCATCACACATGATCCACCTAATCATTTTTCTACCGATCCTCCTCAACATTATTGTAGTTGTGATGATGATAAAGTGTATTAATTAAGTCTATATATATTGATCAATTCAAAATATCTGTGTGTGTTATCATTGCAGAATTCGAGTAACCTGCAGATTATGTGTAAAAAAAAGTCCAAAAACAGTCCAAAATTATAAGACAATGATTCATAAATTGGCATCTTAGTGTGCTCGTTAACAAATAAATAAACTAGAGCACAATCAAGTTATTAAATTATTATTCAAAGTCGTTTATGTATATTTATTGAGTGCTAAATGTATATGCATAATTTCTGAATTATGAAAACTTGTATAATGCCTTCCACAACCCAGGTGTTAATTTAATGATTTAATTAATTATTGTATAGCATCCAATTTGTTTGCAAACAGTGAGAAATGAAAGCTGTGCTCCATTCTATTTTTCTACATTCTGTGTTTCTATCCATTTGTTTTCTTTTAATCATAGGAACAAAGAGGATAGTAAATGTAAGTGATAAAAGGATAACAGGCATGGTTTTTACGAGTCTGAGGTCTGAGTAGCTACTGGCCAGAACTCCTATGTTGAAGATCTATTCCTGACTATTCCCAAATGGGACCAATTCTATACCACAAAACCAAGACATAAACACGAATGGTACCACTGTTTACATTCCTAGTTTTAGAAATGTGGAAGTTGTGCAGATGTCAGATATGTGACAAAAATAAGTGCAAGCGGTAAGTTTTTTTTTTTTTGGGGAAACTCTGCAGCGGAAGGCATGGAATCACAAAAAAGCCATTTTGTTTACAATGCATTATAATATCAAACCATACTATTTCAAACATTTAAAAAAAGAATATAATAAAAATTTAAATATGCTTTTACGGTAAAATAATAAACTCTGCTTCATAAATCGCAACAACATTTGCTTTTTTATAACTACAATTTTCAGCCAGTGTAATGAAAGCTTTGGTCACACTTTAGTTTGGGGACTCATTGTCATATAACTATTAACTATGACTTTTCCCTCTATAAAATCGTAATTTGCTGCTAATTTTTATTAATAGTTATTAAGGTATTGCTGAGTTAAGTTTAGATACGGGGTATGATTAAGGGATCTAAACTATGGTCATGCAGAATAAGGCTTCAATATGTGCTTTATAATTACTAATAAACAGCCAATATTCTAATATGCCAATAAGCATGCTTATAAGTTAATAGTAAGAACTCCCTGCAAACTATAGTGTTACCAATCTTTTGTTAACCCTTATGCGGTCTTCATTTTGGGTTGTGCACTCATGGTCCTTTGGGGTCTCTAGAGACCCCAGGCAACAAAAAATAATTTTGTAACCAATGTATTTCTCTGTGTTTTATTTTGCAAAAAACATTGTCTTCTGTACAGTCTGTAAATATGTACTGTCCATATGTAAATAGTTATTTTCACAAGTTTTTTTTTTTTTGCACTGTCTGAACTGTAAGAATTTCACTCACCAAGCAAAATCACCACAAAAGTAAATTGGTGACACTTGCATGTGTGATGTGACAATAAAAGTGATTTGATTTGATTTGATTTGAAATCCTCCAAAAACTACACAGATGTGGAGTAAAAACATTAATAAACAGAGTAAAATTACATTTGCCATGCACTCAAAAAGTTCTAAACTATTTTTTTGGACACCATACAAAGCACACCACGACATTCAAAATTACATTTTGTTGCCTGGGGTCTATAGACCCCAAAAACCATAAGTGTGACTAAGTGTGACAAAGGGGCAACCCAATTGCTGTGTTTTTATAAGGTTACAATTCTGGATTGGTGCCTTGAACAAGGAGGGAGCAAAATTAGAACCTGTTCCTAAAAAAAATCTGTAATATTGTAAAGTATTATTATAATTTAAAGTAACTGTTAATGTTAAATCTTAATATATTTTAAGAATGTATTCCTGATGATTCCATTACTTCAGAAATCATTCTAATATGCTGATTTGATGCTCAAGAAACATTTCTTATTGTTATAAATGCGGAAAAAAGCCATGATACACTACTAAATAAACATAAAAAAACAATGCTGTTTACTTTCTATTTTCCAAAGAGTCCTAAAAAATGTGTCATGATTTCCACAAAAACATTAAGTAGAAAAAAACTTTTTTTAACATTGATACTAATAAGAACATTTAACACTGAATTCTGGAGTAATGAAGTATTTCAGGAATAAATGACATTTTAAAATATATATAAAATGGGAAACAGTTATTTAAAATTGTAATAATAGTTAACAGTATTACTGTTTTTCTATATTTTTGACCAAATAAATGCAGCCTTGGAGAGCATACGAGACCTTTTTCAAAAACATTAAAACATTTTAATTTATAAAACATTTGAAGGGTAGTGCATTAAAATGCAGTAACTACTGCTACTAATAATTATAAAGAAAATATAATATACAATTTATATTATATTTGTTTTAGTATAATAATATAAATAACTAATAATACAGGTCAATATAGTAACACTTGTCTTGCATTAAATATAATAACTGTAAATAAAATATTTGTAAAATGATGTATGTAAAACAGTCTATCGAATCGCAACATATGAACATGGCCTTTTTCAGTGCTGAAATCCTGAGATATCTTAAAGATTCATTCAGTCTTCAGGCTATTTGTACATATCAATAATCAGTGAACAGGATATAAGCTACTTAATCTTGCCAAGAGTCCCCCACCCTCAGTGATTTACGGTCCATGCACTCAATGACCCGAACCCATATGCTCAACTAGAGCTATGCCCAGATTGACCAAATCTGAGGTTTCTGTAAGGCTCAGACTCAAGTCTGGAGCCATGTGATTTGCAGGAAGGGGAAGGAGACCCCCTCCCACAATCACTCTCTCTCTCTCCCCCCCAAACCTGCCCCTGAGTGGCCCCTGCCAGGCTCTGTTTCCAGGAAAGGGGCCTAGTGGACAGGCGCAGGGGCCTGCGTCAGGGAGAGCCTGGCTCATTGAGAAAAACAAAAACAGAGAGGGGAGGTGGGAAGACTCTCCCTTACATAACAGTCTCTAGCAGTAAAAAAAAAACCTCTCTCTCTCTCTCTCTCTCTCTCTCTCTCTCTCTCTCTCTCTCTCTCTCTCTCTCTCTCTCTCTCTCTCTCTCTCTCTCTACCACCACCGTACTTGAAACCCGTCTGTCTGCTCTTTACACAATGCCACACCCTATAGTAGGGCTCTGCTAGAACTTCAGCATTTGGGACGGTTTTATGTATTGGACAGAAAAGAGACTCTTACATATTTTAATACTTTAAAGATTGCCAGCTGGATGCTCATTAGATGCATTGAGCGTGCGAGTGACATGCATGTGTCAAGCTTACAAAAATGATTGCTGCTGGGCATGAATTTTAAGGTGAACACAAATAATATCTGGAGGTAAACTGTATTTTGCAAAGCATACGTGTAAAGAACATGTAGTGATATTTATTAGGGTCTTAGAGTTCAGAGGCACATATGCTCATTCCAGCAGTCTGTGATTCTTGACGCTTTACTGTCTCCTTGTGGTTACTCTAGGCATAAATGAAAAAGTGAAAAATAGTACACCATTTATTGTGAAATGATTTACAAACTAGTTCTATGAGCAGTTTTACGTGTTTTCAATATGTATATTTAGTCATTTAAAAGACGTTTTAATTAAAAAAATCTTGCAAATGCCAAATCATACCAAGCAATTTGTCATAATAGCCAATGATATTCACAGTCCACAATGCCAAGTGCAAATTAAAAAAGTGCAGAAGTATAATGCAAAAAATATCATAATTTCTAAGTGTACATTTAATTTACTTATCAACAATTATACCAACTCTAAATAGTTCTTGACCATCTCCATTTAAACAGGATGTGATCTGCTTTGTATGTTCCCAAACAGGAACTGAACCAGACAAAACTGCCAACAACAAGAACTATACAATGAACCAAGGAAATAGCCATTGTCAACTTAATATCTCAGTAAGACCACAGTGATGTAGAGGATTCTAATATTCACGTTCATACAACCCAAATTCTGAAAATGTTGGGACGTTTTTTTAAATTTGAATAAAATGAAAACTAAAATACTTTCAAGACTGCCAATATTTTATTCATAACAGAACACAGATAACATACAATTTTTAAACTGAGAAATTTTACAATTGTATTCACAAAACAAGCTCCTTTCAAATGTGATGCCTGCTACAGGTCTCAAAATAGTTGGGACGGGGCATGTTTACCATGGTGTAGCATCTCCTCTTCTTTTCAAAGCAGTTTGAAGACGTCTTCACTGTAAAAAGTGATTAGTTGACTAAATTTATAAAAATGAGGAAACCTGTTGCCTTAAAATTAAGTAAATAATAATCCAAAAGAATCTTTCACATTTTTTATTTATTATTATTTAATTTTAAGGCAACAGGTTTCCTCAATTTTTTTTTAAATTTAGTCAACTAATCACTTTTTACAGTGATCAAGTTTATGAGTTTCCCATTCTTGCCTGATATAGGTTTCCAGCTGCTGAAGAGTTCGTGGTAGTCTTGTTCTATATAGGTGAAAGATCTGGACTGCAGGCAGGCCAATTCAGCACCCGAACTCTTCTACTACGAAGCCATGCTGTTGTAATGGCTGAAGTATGTGGTTTTGCATTGTCCTGCTGAAATACACAAGGCCTTCCTTGAAATACACGTCGTCTGGAGGGGAGCATATGTTGCTCTAAAACCTTTAAATACCTTTCAGCATTCACTGTGCCTTCCAAAACATGCAAGCTGCCCATACCGTATGCACGTATGCACCCCCATACCAACAGAGATGCTGGCTTTTGAACTGAACGCTGATGATACGCTGGAAGGTCTCCCTCCTCTTTAGCCCGGAGGACACGGTGTCTGTGATTTCCAACAAGAATGTCAAATTTGGACTCGTCTGACCATAGAACACTTTTCCACTTTGAAACAGTCAATTTTAAATGAGCCTTGGCCCACAGGACAACACGGCGCTTTTGGACCATGTTCACACATGGCTTCTTTTTTGCATGATAGAGCTTTAGTTGGCATCTGCAGATGGCACGGTGGATTGTATTTACCGACAGTGGTTTCTGGAAGTATTCCTGGGCCCATTTAGTAATGTCAAAGACAGAGTCATGCCGATGAGTAATGCAGTGTCCTCTAAGGGCCCGAAGACCACGGGCATCCAACAAAGGTCTTTGGCCTTGTGCCTTACACACAGAGATTTATTCAGTTTCTCTGAATCTTTTGATGATGTTATGCACTGTAGATGATGATATTTGCAAAGCCTTTGCAATTTGATGTTTAGGAACGTTGTTTTTAAAGTATTCCACAATCTTTTTTATGCACTCTTTCACAGATTGGAGAGCCTCTGCCCATCTTTACTTCTGATAGACTCTGCCTCTCTAAGACATCGCTTTTATAGCTAATCATGTTACAGACCTGATGTCAATTAATTTAATTAGTTGCTAGATGTACTCCCAGCTGAATCTTTTCAAAATGTCTTACTTTTTCAGCCCTTTGTTGCCCCCGTAGACCTGTAGCAGGCATCAAATTTGAAATGAGCTCATTTAGTGGATAAAAGTGTACAATTTCTCAGTTTAAACATTTGTTATGTTCTCTGTTTTATTGTAAATAAAATATTGATTCATGTGATTTGAAAGTCTTTTAGTTTTCAATTTATTTATATTTAAAAAACGTCCCAACATTTCCGGAATTCGGGTGTAAATCATTCTAATGTGCTGATTTGGTGCTCAGATATGATCGACGTCAATTAATGGCTCTTATTATTATCTGTTTTGGAAACAATTTTTGATGCTTGATATTTTTGAGGAAACTTATTTTTTTCAGGATTTTTTGATGAATAGGAAGTTCAAAAGAACAGCATATTTGAAATCTTTTGTAACATTATAAATGTCTTTACTGTCACTTTTGATAGGCTAATGCATCCTTGCTGAATGAAAGTATTACTTTTTACAATGTGTTTACTGAATTTACTACAAATATTTTCAGCATTGATAATAATAAGAATTGTGCATATCTTGAGCAGTAAATCAGCATGTTATGATTTCTGAAAGACCGTGTGACACTGAAGACTGCTGAAAATTCAGCTTTACAATCACAGAAATAAATTATATTTTACAATATATTAAAAATAGAAGATAGTTTTTTATTGTAATAGTATTTTATAATATTACTGTTTAATGTTACTGAAAGAGACTTCCTTCAAAAACTTTTTTAAAATCTTAATTAGTTCAGCCTTTGACCAGTAGTGTGATTTTGCTGTTTGTTTAGCAAGATGATAATATAAAGATATCTTTATGTTGTAATCCACCAGATTATGATCAATAGCCTATGTAACAGGAATGTCTAAGTAAAATGTTAAGGTGTAAAAGGTATACTTTGTACCCCAGAAACTGAGTAAAAATACAAGTCAGGTAATGAAGTTTAATGTTTCTAAAATAATTAAGTATATTGAACTACAGTTACTTACAGTACATACTGTACATCACACCCCTTCATCCAAAACGCAAACAGGGCGTTTTTTTTTAAACACATGGATAGGAACATCACAGTAGTTCTTAACATGACTTTATGGAGAATATTTACTCTAAAATTGATTCTGAGAATGCACAATGACATGCGCTTTCATTTATAATAATAATAAATCTGCCTGATTGATACTTCTACAATCTGAAACGTGTTTCAAATGTCAGGAAAGATTAAATGTTAATAGTCTTCACAACATAAGTATTTTGAGTAATTTAAAAGGTAATGTTGATTTCATGCATTGATTATGAATAGCATAAATGCAGAATAACAGTTTCATATAATATAATGTGTAATATATTATTTCAATATAATGTAACAGCATTTAACAGCACTCAGTGTTTTTTTTTTACTTTAAGCAGTTACTTTAATTTCCACAGGATGAATGTAATTATGATCAGTCAACGAACAAGGATAATTCTGAACACATTAGCAGCTTATATTTTAACATCCAATAAACACACAATATAATTCAATAACAAAACAAATTAATCCAAAAAGCCAGTTATTAATAATTCATAGCAAAATAAAATGTATATCTTGACTTAAACTATTACCAAAGCATGCTCAAAAATGATCACCACAAAACTAGAGCTCAATTATATACACAAAGTCAATAGGACACATTAGCCTAATTTCATGAGGCAAATGTGTATTTTAATAAAAGTTTATTCTCAAATACAGAAAATACATGTATCGGTCCTTCCATTTTTCATAGCAATTTCAAAATTATAGTTTCTAATAATATAATTTCTCTCATAGCATTTCTCTTATGTTTAAATTAACTCACTTTGAATGACTTTTTATATTAAAGATGTCATTGGAGAAACTTCAGTGTCATCAAGGAATAAGATGCTCTATTACGCTGACTAACATTTGACTAAAGTAGGCTGCAGAGGTAACAGGGTGAACTGAATTCTTAAAAGTAATAAAATAATAATATGCAAGCTATATACAATTATGACATAAATGGGGTTCTTAAAAACGCTTCAATGTGCAAACAGGTCACATCTGGACGGATTAATTATCCTATGAACTCGCAGTTAATACGATTCCTTAATCATACGTTTTCACTGCATTTTTGCATTTAATGATGAGATCTCAAATAGAAGTGCTATATATAGTTCTGTATGTTATAGTTTTTACAAAATTACCACGCTAAATCATTTTGCTGGCTCGTCATATTTGGAAATAACATTTCGCAGGCAGCTCAAACCCTGTCAAAAGCAACCCACCCAAAATGTGAATACATTTATATATTATGGCACTCCAAACAACTACATAATTTACATTACCCTATTATTATGAAAACAATATTTCCCCTCACCAATTCCTCATATACACAGACATTTCTCTTAATTATCAACACTCAAAAACCTGATGAAAGTGACAAAGTGTCTAAAATTATTCAAATGGAACTTTATGGGGCTCAAATGGAAATCTATGACATTATGAAGGCAAACGTAATGAAAAATATTATGTCATATTTGCGCATTGCAACATTACAGAAGGTTTTGTGGCTTGAGGTTTTGTACATTTACAAACATGTCCGAATGCACTTGTTTATCCCAGTCTGGGAAGCAAGCAAAGATCATCCTTGCAACACTTTAGGAATATATACATGCTATTCTTACTCATAAAGACTTGAGGAGATGTCTTAGAACTCCTCATGTACGTTACGGGCATAGTCCATGAGTTTGCTGCCGGTGAAGTACTCGCTGTATTTAAGGATCTCCTCTAGTTCCAGGTTGTGGTTTTGGTTCTCATCTGCCACAGCAATCATCTGCTTGGCTTCATTCAGGGCGTTGTACTCATTCATAGGGTCCATGTATTCCTGTGGGACAGAAGGAATATCAGCAAGGGACAGATATACATTCAAATTAGATGTCATAAAAGTGTTATTATCCTTTAACAGCACTGATAAAAGAGGACTAACCTCCAGCTCTTCCATGGTTACAATCATATCATGGTTAGCATCAATGACTTCTTCAAACTCCTTCTTCCTTTCACGAACCCAGTCGTCATCGATGTCTTGGGCCTGCTGATTCTCCACAGTTCCCATAGGGAGGGAGATAAATTCAGCAAGAGTCAACTTTCCATCCCCATCTTGATCTGTTTAGGAAACATATAGGGTTCGCTTATAGTTAAGAATCACAATGAATTTGTGTTGACATTTCTTTATAGGCATAAATATAAGATTACCAAGATCTCGGACGATCTCCTTGACCATGTATCTCAGCATGCCTCTGCTGTGCTCTGGGTGAAGGAACGAGAGGAACTCCTCTTCATTTAGCAGCTGGTCAGCTGGAGGGTTATCTGCCTGAAACCAGCGGTCCTTCAAGCTCTCCAGAACCTCCTGAGCTGTAGTGAGGCCATATTTGATTCATATCATTAGAAATGGCTTTGTTATGAGTACTAGACCATATTTGACAAATGCTTCTTCTACATTACAACTTACTTTCTTCATCCACTTTTAGTTCTTCATTGTTTTTTATCTTCTCGGCCACTTCTTTTTCATTGAAACCTTTACTGGCCAAAAACTTCACACGGTATTCATCCCAAGTTACATGTCCTGAGAGAGCGCAATTTGAGAAAGTGTTATGAAATCCTAATGGCAGATGTCAAAAACAATATACATATGATTTTGCTCTAGTAAAACACAGGAAACACTAATAACTACAAATCACGTTTAAACTTACCAGAAATCTGATTCAACATATCTCTACTTGACATATAATTTCATTATGGCATGGGTCTAAATTACAACATCCACTTACCATCTGCATCAGGGTCTACGGCACGAAAACTGAGCTTGTTTTCTTTAACGGCCTCCTGAAAATGTTCTTCGGTCTTCTCCATGATCCAGCGCTGCATTTCTTTCGCACTGACACTCCTGTCTTTATTAATATCCACCCTAGAAACAGAAACTAAAGGTTTGACTAGACAGTTAAAAACTGCAGTTTTTTCAAATATATTTTTGGCATCAACAGATTAAAGTCATCGGACATTTGCTTAATGCATATGCTTGATTGTTTTTAAAGTTAGCATGAAATGTAAATTCACTCTGTGTTCTAAATGCATCTTAATTTGAACAATATATATATATATATATATGTTATATATATTTTTTACATATATACATATATATTTTTTTTATTTAATTATTTATTTAGCTTGTAATTTAATCAAATATCATAAGTCAATCTTCCGACAAAGATACCAGACTGTATGCAGGACTTCACTCATTTTGTCTTCTTAAACCCTGTTCCCTTTGACTGTAAGCTTGCTCAGATGTATGTCACAATACGGACAAAAAAAGATCTGTCACTACTTCCGTTTCATCACAGCTTAATATAATTGCTCACTGCTCATTGGGTTAAACTAGAAATGCCTTTAGAATGACACGCAAGCACATCATGAGAAAATCGCACTGTTTCCACAGCTGTACACATACTTGGTGAAGATATCAATAAGTTTCTTCCTGTTCCTTCGGGGCTCTGAGTCCTCCTCAAACTCCTCCATCTCCTTCCCCAGAAACACCTCCTGATGA
This sequence comes from Ptychobarbus kaznakovi, assembly GCA_027422405.1. NCBI lineage: Eukaryota > Metazoa > Chordata > Actinopteri > Cypriniformes > Cyprinidae > Ptychobarbus > Ptychobarbus kaznakovi. Next base: position 10,690,936 of record CM049794.1, on the reverse strand, counting down.
AAGTCTTTATTGAGGTGACCGTCCATTTCCATCTTCACACCGTTCAGATGGTCAGGTGGAAGGATCTCATTGTCCTCTTTGCTGTTGGGGTGTTTGTCTTTTAACGCTGATATATTTGCTGGCCTGGCCTGAACATTCAAAGCCAGCATCACAAATACTGCCAAAGTTGAGGCGCACAAGCGGCCAGGCTGAGGTCTTCTCCGGTTAGACATGGTTTTACTACTTGAGCGTCACAAACAGATGTACGAGCACTGCAAAGAGAATAAAATCACATTAAAACACAAATAATAAGCAGACCTCAACATATTCAAATAAGACTGTGCAGTTTGCTACTGAAAATAATTTTACTGTAAACCTCAAATCAAATTAACGTTAGATCAAATACAAAGACTTCTTTAGGTCGTGATGGACTGACAGATTTATACAAATTCATGTATTAGTTTGAGCTCAATGTTACTCAGTACTGAATACGAACGAATCAGCACGTAATATTTGACAACACCTGTCTGAACGAATAAAGATGCAGCTTGTAAAAGGAAATAAATAACAAGCTACCTACCTGTAACGTTACGTTTGAACGGTCCTTTCCAAAAATGAAATATCAGATGAATGAAGAGAAGCCAGTGGCCTGCTGTATTGAAAGCACCTTGAGCCACTGTTCCTGTAAGTTACACGTCGCCACTCGAGACCAAACGCTGGTCACTGGAGCAGGTAATGGCCGTGAACGGGACGTCTTCCCTCTCTGGACTCAGATAACACACAAACTCATACAGGACAGACCGATAACCGCAAGAGTCCACACAGACTGACACCAGAAAGCCGTTCAGGAAAGAAACATTGCTACGTTGTCAGAATTGCATTTCTTCTTCTTGTGCAATATGAGGTGAGGGATAACGCGGATAACGCACACATCGCCATCTACTGTAACAGCAGACCAATGCATAAGAAATATGCACTGATATGTGTTGACTGTTTACCTTTCATATCAGTTTTTTTTCTCGGACCATCTGTGCTGAAACTCTTGCTTGTTTAGGTTTTGAAGAATGTTGTCTCAAACTCGCATTAGGTTCTTGGGGGCATCTTGAAGAGAAAATACATACAAGTTTCATTATGAACATGATGTGCTTGAGGGTTCATGATGTGTCACATACTACCATTTCTGAATCTGATACAAAGATGAAATGATGGTGGCTTATAAAACCCGAGGTTAATCAGTTCCGTGTTTTGCTATTTTTCTGTGTGATGGAGAAGTAGTCTACATGCACACAAGTGTGCTACCTTTGCCCAAAGCAGATCCTCAAGCAGGTGTGTAATGGTTGGTACTTGGTAGACAATGATATGTATATTTCTGTCATTTAAATCCCACTGCATATCAGCTTATGCAGTTTTGGATGCTGTTTTATTTTATATTCTGCAAATTGGAAAAGAACAAATAGATAAAATAGTTACAATGCTCACCAAGGCAGTATTCATTTGATTAAAAGAGTAAAACAAAACAATAATATTGTGAAATATTAGTACAATTTTAAATAATCTCAGACAAGTGTTTTCAAGTGATGTGATGTAATGGATGTTTGACTAGCTGACTGATCTGGTTCTTTTAGAGAAGATCTGAGCATTTACAGTATATTCATTTATTATGAGTCGAATATGAAATACCTCCATGTGCATGTACACATACTGAGAGTGTTAGAAACATATTCCAGTACAACCCCCCCCCCCCCCCTATTGTACTTACCCCAAACTTGTAAAGTTTAAGTAGTGTATCATGGTTTGCATAAAAATTTCAAGCAGCAAAAATAGTTTTCAGCATTGATAATAATAGCAAATGTTTCTTGAGCAGCAAATTAGCATATTAGAATGATTTCTGTAGGATCATGTGACACTGAAGACTGGAGTAATGATGCTGAAAATTCAGCTTTGCCATCACAGAAGTAAATTACATGTTAAAATAGAAAACAGTTATTTTAAACTATATTAATAGTTCACAATATTGTTGTTTTACTGTATTATAATGCAGTAAATCAACAATAAAATGTAATAAAATAAAAATTAAGTGAAATTTGAATATTGATTTAGTATACATCACATTTGCATATTAAATTAATATACGTAAAAACTGACAGACTGACAAGAAATGCAAGATTACTGCAGCTTTATTTCCAGCCACCAGAGGGGGGAAGAGCATCAAGGCATGTAGGATATCTCAGTATTGTTGCTCTACTCTACTGTGAGACAGTGCTGTACAAAGTTACACAAATCTACATTATGTAATTTGTCACTTAGATTATTAGGATCATGCATTTTACACGAATGTGTAACAGCAAGAACAATAATCGATTAATGACAAGGTTATATTGTAATAATAGTATTAGGATCACTACAACGACTCTTACCCTTAATGCAATGTTTTGCAAGTTGTTGTATATAGTAGAAAAATATTGTTTGTACTATGGAATATGTTTCTGACACATGCAAATGGATGATTAACTCCACATAAATTCATATAAACATTCAGCTCTTCTCTAAAAGACCCAGATATCTAGTCAGCTGGTCAAACACGACTTTCTAGTGCCTTAAAGTAGTTATTTCTGAGTTGTTTGAATGATCTGACTAAATGTCACATGTACAGGGCTACTGCAAAGTAGGACACTACACACACACACACACACACACACACACACACACACACACACACACACACACACACACACACACACACACACACACACACACACACACACACACACACACACACACACACACACACACACACACACACACACACACACACACACACACACACACACACACACACACACACAGATTTACACCTACACACATGAACACGCATTCCCAAGAGTCTGCCTGCCAAAGAGCTCTCCCTCAAGACTTAAGTATTTCATTAGTGAGATAAAACAGGGCTGAGCCCACTGAGGTTGCCAGTTTCACTGATGAGGAAAGGAGAAGCAGGGGAATCAGAAAGAGAGAGAGACAGAGAGGGAGCTGTGATAAACTCTGCTGCGAGCCCTCCTGTATGCAGAGTGAGAGAGTGCAGGAGCAACAGCATAAGATCTGGAGAGGGTGAAAACACAACGGTGAGCAAGACCTACCACAAAGTCCACACAGATCGCGCAGTTTGAGGTGAGTGTGCATGTGTTTTTGTCACCCTGCAGAACTGGGCTGATGCATTTGGGTGCAATTGTCCCGTCAAGTGCTTCTCTGCTTTGAAGTTGGCCGTGGGGGACTGATTTTTCCCTGCAAGGAAAAAAAGTAGGAGAAGGCCAAAGGCTACGAAAACTGGAGTGTTTCCAACTTCCAATTCCCTCAGGACGTTTTTTTCCCACCTCGGCATCAAGAAGGAACCACATGTGAAGACTGATGGGACAAGAGCTCAGCATTGCTTACCAGAGAATCGGTTCAGATGCATCACCGCAAAGACTCCCCATCCCAGTAGGAGTGAGACGGAGGTAAAGAACCAGAGAGAAAGTGAAAGGGAATCTGAGTAATTTCCATCCACTTCCCCTTTCCCACATTGGGACCTTCTTCAGTTGCCCTCTGCTCCCCCCCCCGTGGGGCAGGAAGCGTGAAAAATCTCACTAATGGGTTTATCTGCTGTCAGCTCAGCGACGACCTGTCATTTCCCAGGACCACTCCACACTTGACACATTTCATAGTCGAGTAAGCTTTGCTTTGTTTTTGCCTAAAGAGCCCTTGCTTCACACTGTTGGCTGTTGAGAAGATCAAGACCAGGCTGAGGTATCAGGTGGAGCGGACAAGTCCCTTAATTACTTTGCCTGCCTATTACATTATTTTTCTTCCAGTGAGGTCAAGCGTGTGGGACGTCTCGCTGTTCTTTTGTATTTCTCCAAGTCGAGAACATCTTCTGCTTTCTGAACCGACTACGATCTCCTGGCTGGTGGGCTGAAGATGCGTTTCTGGCTGCTAGCTGTGGTGACGGCAGTGCTCTGGAGCCAGTGCATCCTTCTAGGGTGGGCTGAGGACAGGAAGATGCGTAAGAGGCCGAAGGAGCCCGCTCCGCAGCACACCGAAGCATTCAACACCACTCTTTCCAACAGTGAGGAGCTGGATGGCAGTACGAAGGTATACATCATATATGTCATATGATAGTTTCTTATTGCTTTTCTTATATTTTTAAGATATGTTCATTTCCCAGCTATGCACATGGATCTGCTTATGATTCCACATCAGAAGTCAAATTATTGTTTTATGTAAGATCACTGATATAATTTTTTGGGGGAAATTGTCCCTTTAGGGCTACAACAGCTTGATACTGAGACAGCATCTCAAAAGTGTACATTGGTACCTTATATATCCATAAAATGTGTTTATTATTACCTTAAGAGTACATGTTACTATCTTAAAGTACTAATATGCCAACAGTGTATTTTTCAAAGTATGGCCCATGGGACAAGCTAAAAGTACAATGTTTGCACTTTCTCAGGGTATGTCTGTGTTTTGGATAACGGTTGATTAAAAACAAGTCTTACAATGTGTCTTCTTCAGTTTACTAAGAAACGTTTGATATTGTAGTAATCAGTCAGTCTCAAGGCTGTGAAAACACAGACAGCTGATGCCACTGTTACTATGTTCTACATGTCTTGGGGCTCTGTTTTATTGAGAACCTCACCCTAACTGGGTGCTAACATTGAATGAAAAATTATAGAAGACATGAAACAACACATTGGTTATATACACTACCAAAAGTTTGCGGTTAGTAAGATTTGTTTTAATTATCATTATTAAATAAATCAAATGTGATAGTAAAGACATTTATAATGTTACAGAAGATTTTTATTTCAAATCAATGCTGTTTTTTAAACTTTCTATAAATTCAAGAATCCTGAAAAAAGTAAATTCAGTGTTTCCCCAAAAAATATAAAGCAGAACAACTTTTTTAAACATAATAATAATAAATGTTTCTTGAGCACAAAATCAGCATATTAGAATGATTTCTGAAGGATCATGTGACACTGAAGACTGGAGTATGCTAAAAAAATTCAGCTTTGCCATCACATTAATAAATTACATTTTAAAATAGTTATGTAAATGGTATTTATGTTAGTTAGTATACTGCTTTATTGTATTTTTAATCAAAGAAATGCAGCATTGGTGAACATAATTTTTATTTTACTATTCTATTAAAAAAATTACTGACCCCAACTTTTGAATGGTAATGTATGTGTATATATAATTATATTATTTATTTATAGTTAGTACGCTAATGCACACTAAGCAGTCCTGTAGCTCAACAGGATTCACAGGCAATGCACAGAATAATAAATTATATCCCTTAAACGAACTTTATGTTATTTAGATAGAAACATCTGCCAAATGTGTAAATGTAATTCATTTTAGCAACCAATCATTCCTCACAGTGTGTCAAAATCACCCTGTAACAGCCAGGCAGAGAAAATACCTCAGAATGATGTGTTTTAAATGCTCTGTTAAATATGTCAGCACACTCATCAGAAAGCAAAGCCGACTGCATTTGGCACCCACAGTTGTCTCTCCTCATACTTTGTAAATGTGCCAGAGCAGAAGTCGCCTGCTGCTTTGCAAACTTTGACTATTTAAACAAGCTTAGATCGAGCTCATCCAAAGCCCATGATGGAGAAGTTACAACCATTTCTGATTAGCTTGGAACAGACTCAAACATGTATGTTTCTTGGGAATTAGACAGGTCTAATTCTCCAGAACAGAATGAGATTCAGAATGATAAATAGAGCGGTTTTCAGGCTCCAATGCGTGAAATAGATGATTGAAGCGTGAGATATGTGAAGAATGCACATTCAGGAGGTCTGATCAGAGCATCGATTAGTCTTCTCAGTAGGTGTTCTCTACCAGAACTTGTTTGTTATTTGAGACTTGTGGTGTCAGTAGGTTACGGATGATGAGAACGGTAAACAGGGACTCTTTTGGATTTGCTTTTGCGTATAAAATAAATAAATACAGAATTACCATTCATTTCTATGTACATAAACCTTGGAAAATATCATATCGTGTTGTCTGTAGCTGAATTATCGTGCATATGTGCGTTGATATTTTCTGGCTCCAACAACATATTACTATTCCAACTCTGTATTTGTTTATTGCGCCTGTATTGTTTAGATATCAGGGTTTCCATTGGAAAATTAGCTCCTGTCTCAGCCCACCCATAGAGTTGGCATTCTCAAATAACTCCCAGCTACCCCTGTGCCAACCACTCTTACTATAACTGCTTCAGTGAACTTGCTGACAAGGGTTGTTGTCTTATTGAGTTTTTACACATCACTGAGATTGTGACAGTCTGGTTGTGTTATATCTCCATACTGTGTTTATTTTGACATTCATATGAAGGAATTTTCAAAAAGGGACTGCCAAAATGCATGTATATGTGAATATATACACATATATACTTTAAATATTTTTGGGGACGTTTTAAATCAGAGAACAATTACAAGAACTTACTATTTCAGGCTTATACAATCCCATTTTGTGTTTATCTCAATGTTGCTTGCAATGTTCAATGCTTGCAAAAGGAAACCCTGCCTCATTTGGTGTCAGTGAGACTTTTTTCCATTAAATTGATTAAATGGGACAGTAAAAAAAAGCCTGTTGACCTTTTGAGTCAAACTCTTGATGTTGTATCTTCATTGCATCCCAGGTGTGTCCTTCGCTACCTCCTCTTCCTCATCTTCTTCTTCCTCCCGTCATGGCCCAGCACAGGCAGGCTGCCATGATGTAATTCCTGGGAAGGTTAAGTGGGGAGATATTTAAAGACCCTTGGCAGAGCTCTTTCCCAGCCCATTGATTCTGTCATTCACAGGCCAGGCTGACTCCGCTGTGTCTGGGACATCCGATAGGGGCGGTGCGTCCCCCTGAAAAAACTGGGGCAGCAGGCCGCATAAGCCCCTCACAAAGCCTTACAGAAAGGGTCCTGAAAGAGGACACCTCGAGAAGGATTAGTCACCCCGCCCCTTTGCTTACGTTCTTTTCATCTTGTCCCATACAATCAGAGAGTAATGACATAATCACTCTAAAACACAGTGTTTTGCCAGATTTGTCACTGCCAGAAAGCATCACCCGGGATGGGGACCCTGTGAGACATTCATAGGGATGGAGATCATCTTTACAGGTATAGTTGGGTTTTGTAGGATCCATATGCTACTTAATGTCCAGCTACCAATATAATAAATCCCAATATCAGTCTTTTACTCTGTGCTTATAGTCCTGTAGATGTCACTGCGTTCTGCATTTTTCATTTACATTTATTAATTTAGCAGGGTGTGATGAAGGCTTCATTTAAAATCAATGTGGCCAGTATAGTCTGATTCACGAACAAACAACACTGCTTGTTTTTTTATTTAGAAAGAAGCGCAGAAGTGCAACCAGTGTAATTTGATTCACAAACAAATGGATCTTATAAGCAGGTTCATTTATTGAAGCAAAACATACAGCACAACCAGTGTAATTTGATTCACAAACAAATGGCATTAACGAGCCCTTCTATTTAGCGAATCAAAACATAGCACAACCAATGATATTCGCCCTCATGAGCGAACAACTCTTATGAGCTGGTTCATTTTAGCAACTTAAAACATACAGAGCAATGCAACCAGTGTAGTTCAATTCATGAAAAGAAAAGACTCTTATGAGCCGGTTCTTTGTAGTGAATCAAAACATTCTGCGTGACCAGTGTAGTTCAATCTCTTGAGCCAACTTATTTAATTGTTATTCGAAAAGATGAGTTACCTGTTAACATCAGACTAAAGCGGTGCCCTGTCTAATTTACAAAATTAACTAAGATGCGTTTTTTTTCATATGACTGAAATGTAGGCTAATGAATCAGAATCAAATGATATAAATCAGCACTTGAACAGTGGCCACTAGGACATTCACATTAGGACACAGAGTACAGGGAACAGAGGAACAGCATGTACTCTGTAAAATAGTTTCGTGTAAAGCGCTATACAAATAATCTTGAATTGAATTGAATGTACAGACATTAAATGGCTAACAAATAACTCAAATAAAAAACCTGCCCTAAACCGAAATAAAAATTTTCACTCTCTAAGACAAACTTTTCCAATAACACTTCATGTGAACATAATAAAATAACGATACAACATAACGTGTAGGTGTTTATCTGAAGTATTTCTCAGCTGTCCATTTGACCTACCACAGATAACAAGGGAAATGAGCACCAGTGCAAACTAGCTCAACATTATAATTTGCACACAAAGCAGGTGTGATGCTGCAATCAGACTCTCTTCAACTCTTTGACTTTTTTATGGCGAGAGGAGGGCAGGATAATTCCTCAGTAGATCTCATAATAAGTCTTGGTGCTCTCTCTCCCCTCACATGTCTTCACTAGCCAGGAATGCACACTTGATATACATACATAAATATCTAAACAATGTTTACCCTGCTACGATGGCATGGAACAGCGAGAGTTATTAAAACAACACGGAGCCTCATTACCTCGCCTACATGTTAGTTTTGTGAAGTTACGAGTGTATTCTGACACATACATGTTGTTGTGCTTGGTACGAGTGAAGATGGAGAGTAAATTGGATTCAGACGTCTTTGATGTCACTGTTTAATGACCTGTGGGCCTATAATGGGCGCATTTCCAGCGTTCCCCCCCTGAGTAATAACAAAGCGGTTAACTGCCTGTTTCACTGCTCACGCAAGAATGTGATGAAAGGAGCTTTATGGTAACTGCCAAACAAATATTCAATGTACATGTGAAAGAAAAACTATCTGTCGACCGTTTGGAGTGTATTAGTTATCAGACCTTGTCCACAGGGAAGGAATTACAGAATAACGAGTCCTCGGTAATGAAATATACAGCGGTGCCGAGTCTGTTACCTGTTAAATGATGGCCTTTGAAGCTTTCTGCTGCTTGATATCCAGCCAAATAATCAATTTCTCTTTTCGTATCTCCATGTTCTGACTTCCAAAGCAGTAATGACTTGGTACCAAAAGAAACCATAATTGCAGGTAAGAATCTGAGGTGTGGTGTGAATACGTCCATATAATAAAACCCATAAATCTGTGTACCGACCTATAAAGCTGTGTTTGGGAACATACCATCATCGCATTTTGTTCTCTCGCATACCACATGGGACTAAGGAAAGTGGAATATTCTTGTACAGCCATATTTCTGGTGTCTTTTATGAGTCAGAGTATATACGAGAAATGGTGGGGGAATAGGGAAATAATAGGTGTGTGACATGGAGGATGCACGCAAACCTGTCTATTTGTTGATATGGTAAAGGGGGTCATACATCTATCCATTTACCAAAGGCATGGGCATGGGTCAGAAATCCTGCATCTCACTGCAGACACAGTGCTGGATGCACCTGAGAACAAAAGTGCACACTAGACAGTCTTGATACACCGCTTCTAGATCAACGAACCTTCCCAACTTATGAGAAACACCATGACAGTCACTGTTTCTCACTTTAAAGCACCTGTATAGTGTTTACTGCCAACTATTTCTCATGCGTTTGTATTGCGTGCTTTATTTATTTTTCAATGTCAACGAGTGTTATTTTTACGGCAACGGCTATTGCATCTTTGTAGCGTTGACAACAGTCCTGAGGAATGTGTTTTAAACATGTTATTGTAAGTATTTTTAATTGTCATATTTCCAATATTGACATTTGAATTTGGGGCTGAATACATTTACAAAGTTTTACATTTAGACAGAAATAGACCTAATGGTTGGGTATTTTTAGCTGCATACTTGTCAGTGTGTTACTGTAATGTCTGGTAAATTTTGGACATGAGGTGCAAAGATCAACAAACAGAAGCAGTTTCTTCATAAAATGTCACTAAACCTCATGGCTGTGTTAGAACAGACCCAGTTTGTAAAGTCTGGACTATATACTTGTCACTGGGTTAATGTCATGTAAAAACATGTTGTGTCATTTCGTACCTTCAGACTGTGTAATGAAATGGATATACAGCCTAGATGAGGTTACAAGGTTTTTCACAATCAAACACTGCTGCATAATTGTTGATTGTGGCCTCAAGGCTGATTTTTATGGCCGTTTGTGTTTGCTGTGGCGCGCTGCCACAAAAATAGTCTCTGACGTTTTTCTCTGAAAATAAACAGATTTTTTGTTTCTTTTCTCTGAATACACAGTGAGCACTAAGAATTGTGGAGAAATGTTGCATTGTTAATCACGCTAATTATTTGAACACAGCTCAAAACTAAAAATAAATGTTGGAATTTCGATATTCCATTATTACCTAAATAATGTTTTAAGACTATTAAATTAATCATTGAAACTAATTACTGCAATGCTTTTTCAGCAATCATCAGAAAATACTCTTATTATACACTAATAGGTGCACTACATTTAATTTAATTGCTCAGGCACTTTGTTCTGGCAAACCCCAAAAAATTTAATTGTAGTTGGAAAACAACCATTTACAATTAAACAGAAGTTTGACATGCTACATAAGTAAATTACTTTGTAATTACAGGTTCCTGCTCGCACTTGTAGAAGAGTTTGCAGATACCTTTTAGACCTTTAGAAGTTAGAGGCTGTTCATGATGTGGACAAAACAGGAAAAAAAACTTTTGTCTCTTTTTGTTTTCCACAGCTGAAAAGAAGGGATGGAACAACATGAGGTTAAGTAAATAACACAATTTAAATTTTTGGGCGAACCTTTTGACCAATTAAGCTGCAGGATCTATATTGTGTTCATCTATTTATGTGAAAATAGCTTTGTGTTTGCTTAGTGGGGCTATTGTAAAGTCTCACAAGTCTCTTTTTCTCAGCTTTCTCTCTGACTCTCATCGAAACTCTTTGCTAGACTTTTTTTTTACTCAGTCTCTAATGGAGCATTTGGCAGCTTTGCTACACAAAGCTCTGCTGTTTTAACAGCCCTAAACAAACTCATCAGAGAAAAATCTACTCCAGTGGTATGCTGAGATAATAACAGCTTGCCATGATCTGTCATGATCTGAAATACTTCAGCGTATAGGGCTTTTCATACAAGCCATGCTACCGCTGTCAACCGAATCGACTGTGTACACAGCGCCCTGAAATATTGGAAAGTTTATCGCAATGAGCAAACCGCTGCACATTCCGTATCAGCCCGAAGTCTCTGTGAAAATGTTCCTTTGTATCCAAAAAACATTTCAGAGAACTTTAACTGTATGTCCATACTTATAGAATCCTTGCTTTCTGACAGTAAGAGAATGGTTTATACCTTTTAAGTAAAGAACATGAGGGAACATGATGAAATGAGATTGCGTGGATATAGATGTGTCTCCACAAAACTTCGATGACATTTCCAAGCAGCAACTTCAGGCAAGTTAATCCTTGTCTTGACAGAGTTATGGATCCTCCCCGTACACCAACTGATCCGACTCTGATCATTTGAAGTGTTAATGGAAGTTCCTCATATATTTTGAAGTGAAGGTGAAGGTGAAGGTGTTGACTTGTCCATCTTGTGGAAACTGGTTATAACTCTCTTGCCGAGGCCAAAAGAGAGTACATTCCCCTTAAACTTAAAGTTAGCTTCTGTGCTAGCATCTGTGGCTTATACTTCTATTTGGCACAGGAAATTAAAAAAACTCAATGGAGCTGCCAAAGTCGACATTGATCCTTAATAGAACCGTGTTGAATCAACAGTATTCAGAGGACTTCATGACCTGAGCGTTTGTTCTTTTTGGTAATATTAGAATCCTGTGGATCATTTTTTGGCATGACTATAGCCTGCTCTGGGCTGCTTTGACACACTGATGATACAGTCTGTATTTATAAAGCATTCCATAAAAGACAATGGAAAAGAAACAAATCACGTCTTCTCCCAGTGTTTGGGGAAGATCTGAGGGATTGCCTTCTGCTGTAACAGTATCTGTGCAAATCTGTCTGTCTTTTGGCTGTCTCCGGGCTCCTAATTCACAACAATAACACTCCGACATCCAACATGCAAGAGGCTTGTGTGCTAGTTAAGTTGTTTATTTTGTCTCCTGTCACAAGAATAGAGGGAGAGGGAAAAAATTACACCCAAGCCAAAATATGAGCTTGTCCCATTCCAGTATGTATAAGAAAAACAAGGGGTTACTTTGTTGCAGCTTAACAAGAGGCAGGTCTTTCTGTGAAGAGATGCAGCATGTTAGTTTAACAGATAAGTGATCCAGGTCTCTGTGCCAAACCTAAACAAATTCCATTTCAGACAGCTCACCTCTACAACTTGTCTCTATCTTTGTTTCTATCTCGACCGCAGTCACTTGAAGTTGAGGGAAGGGCTCAAGGAGATTCAATTCATATTTGTGGTTACTGGGATTTATAAAACCTCACGTTTCATCTAAGCGAAAACATCGTCAGCTCTTCGGCATTGTTAGTGGTTAGTTGACCAAGTAATAATTATGTTTAAATAAATATTTATATTTCATATTTTTATAATTATTTCATATTTAGTTAAACTTGTGAGTACTGTCAAAATGTTATTCAGTTGAACGTCAAAATATGTAGAGCACGTTTCGACATTTTTAAATAAAAAAGGACACTTTTTTTCTTAGCTTTGGAAATTGATAGATTAACTTTAATGCACAAACTAGGATTGAAATCTTAATGATGGGTGAGATATGGACTCGTTTTAATAGTCTAAATGAATTTTTATGGATCATTGTATGATTTTTACTTTAGAAATGTATCTGAGTAACAGCAGATTACTTCATTGGTACTTTGTAGGGGTGTGATGTACAGGAGTAATCTTTCATCACACCCCTGCAAAAAAGTGTGTTCTTTCAACTAGACAGCCATCTTAAACCATTTTTATATAAAATTCTGAAAGCTAATATTGAGAAAGTAGCTCAAATTGTAGAACCACCAAAAAAATGGGAGATGTCATTGGTTTGGCTGATCATTGCTGAAGTCATTCCAGCGTGGGATTTAGAGGGTTCAAACTGTTGCCAAATAGAATGAGTTATATCATAGATTGCATATTTGATAACCTCTCAGAAATGAACTTCAGGCTCTGAGAGCTTATTGAATAGAAGAAGCAAGCAATGTTTCCACTGAAAGCCACTGTATGTGTTTAAAGAGTTGCAAAAATGAACCCACAGTATAATGCAATGTCTCGGGCCTCTCATTTTTAGGTGAACTGTAATGTTGTGCTCATGGAAACTTGTTGAGAGAGATCAATTTAGAAAGGCTGTTTATTTTTCACAGACCCTGCTGGGTAAAATTGACGTAGCACCTGAGAGAACTACTGAGAAGGAGTAATTAAGCAAAGAGTAAAGTCCTCATGAGAAAATTTGACTGACTGTGTTTGGCATGAGGTAGTGCTTCATGCCACACAAAAGACCCATTCCTTTACTGCTGTGCTGTAACCTGCCTTGATGTCTGGCACCATTTAATAGCATCTTTAGACATAATTTTCCTGAGAGGGTTTGTAAGCAGAAATGGCGACTCATTGGATTTTGTTACGTAGCTACAATGCACCGCACTCAATGCCAACGAGAGAATGATCTCTGGATTAAATATCTGATAAATCACACAGTTAGAACTTCTCCCAGTGACTCATCAAATATAAAAATGGGAGTAGCATACCTTTTTTTATGCATCCGCCATGACGTGTACACTAACCAAACCTAATATTATGCCAGTTTTTTCATGTGTGCATCATATCCGGAATGCTTCAAGTTATACAGAAATATGAAGAAAAAAAAAAAAACAACAACAACAACATGCATGTCATCAATTTCTGTGTTTTTATTCAGCAGGAGAGTGAGAACCAGAGAGTGGACTCTCGTGGATCATGGATGGATTTTGTGAACAGATCTGTGGGCAGCTTTCCCGGAAAATGCCGAAAGCGAAAACGACCACTGGTGCGGAAAATCTTTACAATCACATATTATTAAATGTCAAACACATAACCAACAGTAGCACATGAGACAGCGCTGAAATTGTGGCAAGGAGAGGAATTTTCATTCACCCGGAATGTACAGAACAATTCTTATAAATCAAGAACAAATGTGGAATTTAAGAATGTCTTAAGTTAAAGGAATAGTTCACAGAAAAATGTAATAATTCAGGCCATATAAGATATAGTTGAGTTTGTTTCTTCATCAAAATAGATTTGGAGAACAAAAACATTTAACATCACATGCTCACCAATGGATGCTCTGCAGTGAATGGGTGCCGTCAGATTGAGAGTCTAAACAGCTGATAAAAACATCACAACAATCCACAAGTAATCCACACGACTGTAGTCCATCAATCAATATTTTGTGAAGAGAAAACTGTGTTTGTAAGAAACAAATCATCAAGGCATTTTTGTTTTTCCATAAACCATCACTTCTGACCCAAATAGAGTTCATAGTCCATAATAATTCTTCCTCCAGTGATAAAGTTAATATCCTGCTAACCTTTCATGTCAAAATCCATATACATATTTGTTTAGATCTGTTTTGGACTGTTTTTGTTTGTAAACAGTGCTTGATCTGTGCACACTTCTCTCCTGATTCAGACGAGACAACTTTTTCACTAAAGACAGCTATATTATGGATAGAGGACTTCATTTTAGTCAGAAGAAACTGTTAAAGATCAATTTGTTGATTACAAACACAGCTTATCACTTCAGTGGAGTGGTGTGGAATACATGTGTTTTTTTGTGATGTTTTTATCAGCTGTTTTAACTCTCATTCTGACGGCACCCATTTACTGCATTGGAGCATCATTAGGTGAGCAAGTGATTTCTCCAAATCTGTTTTTGATGAAGAAAAAACTCACCTTCATCTTGGATGGCGTGAGTGTGAGTCAATTTTCAGCAAATTATGATTTTTGTTAATTATTACTTTAAGGATTTTTTTCCAGTCATGATGTGCCAACTTTTTTCTTAAACATATAGCTATCCTGGCCAAGCACCTACTACAGTGATGTTTTTCGGCAATGTGCATGTATTTTAGTACATTTAGCCTACACTTGCTTACCACCATTGCTTACTGTACAAGTCATTTTGTGATGGCTAATTAATAAAATAGGTAGCTAGAGACACATGTAAAACTTCAGGTGCAAAATATGAACTAAAAAGCACCATGGCATATATACTGCACTTCATATATACTGAACTTTTAATGTATAATTTATCTCTCCCAGAGAATTGGTAAAATATTGCATCACACATATCACATTTCAAGTTGTAACACATCATTACAAAAAGTAAGATGCTCTGTTGAGCATTCGAAGAAATTTGAGTCTTGATTAAATTGATTTGAAATTCTATAACAGTTATATTTCTTATATCAGCCTGGTCCCCCGGGCCCTCCTGGACCTCCAGGGCCTCAAGGACCCCCAGGATCCCCTGGGGCAGAGGTCACTCAAGAGGTCCTGCTGCGAGAGTTCAAAGAAATGATCAAAGGTGAGGACGCGCAATCCCAGTGATGGACATTTCCTATCATCATCAAGGTGCTATCATGAAGATGGGCTGGACATTTTGAGAGATACAGTGATGAAGTGTCTTTAAGTGCATACAGTGATGTGTCTACTTGTGATCTGCTTGAACAGAGGCCACAGAGAGGCGAGCAGCAGTGGACAGGCCCAACGAACCCAGTCAGCTGCCCACGGCTCTGATTACTCTAGAGAGTATGACCTCCTACAGGAGAATCGAGGAAGCCTTCCACTGCAAACTCAAAGGCCCTGTCGTTGTGGACAAAAAGACTCTGGCTGAACTGCAGAACTTTCAGACAGTAAGTGCAGACAGTAAATATACCTGTCTTATATCATAATGGAATATTTATCCATCATAATGAATCTAATTGATCCTAACTTTATATTACACAAAACCAAAGCAAAACAAAAAAACATATCTTTGGTGACATATTTCATTTTATTTATATTTGCATAATACTTCTGACAAATGTATCTTTAATTACACATTGTTATATGAAATACAAATCAGTTTCTACACTGATTTAAATGCCATAGTTAATTGTTTGATTAAAAAAGAAGTTACTATTATATTCTCAGTAATTATGTTGGGAATCGGAAAACAGTGCTGTATGTGTATGATTAAACGTTTAAAAAAATGTAACTGATGCAATGATATTGGCTTTTATTGATGGATATTTTGTCTCAAGTCTCAGCGAGATTTTTAGCCTTTTTGCTTTGACAAACAATGCAAATAGCTTTATACTACGGGGCAGTTGAATGCTTGAATCTGATTGGCTGACTAACGTTCTAAGGTGTATAATTATTTTCAGGGAAACGCATGGTGAACGTAGTTCCAGGCAGCTCTTAACCGCATTACATGACCATATCACTCCACCAAATGATTTCAGTTATTTCACAGGTCCTTACAGCATACAACAGCAAAATAGCCAAAACCCACAACGACACTGGAAAAACAAATAAATATAGTAAACATTTCCTTTTTATGATGTATGGAAAGCCCATCCTCTATTTCTCCCGCTCTCTCCCTTACAGATGCACACACATACAATTCGGACACAGAAACATGCGCGTTAATGTTTCTAGCGTTACTCTGATGACTTTTATCAGTAGAATAGTTAGCAACTTAAAAGCTACATGACATTTCTCACAAGCGAGGTAACAACAGCGCTGTTCTGTAAGAAAATGAACTTCAAGTTGCCGAGTCGTTACTGCATCACCACCTCGGGTGTGCATAATTGTCGAATAATTTAACGGCCCGTCGTCAATTATTCCTTACTTGACCAGTGACCCTCTTAATTTTCAGCAGTCTTTAATCATCCATTTTACATTGATGCCTTTATGTTATTGTTAAGCTATTGTTGTTAAAAGTTATTGTGTTTATAGCTTCTGGTCAAATAATACAATCAGTTACAATTAGGTCTATATCTAGACTTGTATACTTGTGCTGCATGTTAAGTACATTATTGTTAACAGCCCAGCAAAAACGAAGCAAACACTGCCTATAAAACTGGTTAACAGTAAATTGACATTAATGCTAATTCAAATGAGCAGTCCAGCCTTTTAGAAACACAGTCATTTACTGTAAATGATACAGCTTCCAAAGCGAACATGTGATCGTCTCGTTGCGGCAGTGGGATCGGCTTTTGCCCGAATGTAATACATTTCAGTCTGTTGCAAATCATTTTATATTGGCTTATTTTGTCTTGGTTCCATTTGGCTTCTTCATGGTGACAGTTTTACACAATATTAAACACCATTTCGAAACGCTTCCAACCTGTGTGTGTGTTCAAAGTGAAGTGTGTAATTTCTCCATCATCAAACAGAATTACAAAATCAATTGGCCAGTCAGACAGACACTGTAATCTGCTTTAGAGACACAGCTGTATTAAGGCCACCTGTGATTGTAACCTCCTGATTGACTCTTGACATGAAGATTAGTGACAAGACATTGGATTGGGCGAATGTTTACTCAGCCAATCAAGAAGGTCCTAATCCACCCTCCTCCTAAAAAATATATCCTTTTTCAAATGTGCCACATTGCTGTCTTGGTGGTGTACAAAAGGTACTCTGTCTGAGGTTTTGGACGAGTGAGTGGTGTGTATAAAAATAGACACCATTTGAAACAGTGCGCTGTTTCAAGGAAGAGCTTTACCCTGTGGCATTCTGATCAGCCAAGGACACACACCGAAAATACATGTTTTAGCCGCGTCTTTTAGTCACGGAAAAAACTGCGACTGATTAATGTGGACAAGATTTAATCTAAGCTCCTATGAGCAATTTAATTCTGCTGATCACTGAGGATGATTCTTACTTTCCGTATTAAAGAAATGATGATCATATAATCTTTCAAATCTGTCAAATGGATGAAATAACTGTTGTAAATGTCAATGCAAAGCTTTATTCATCCAATATACAAATAGATGTAATACAATTACGCTCTTCTCACGTATCTGTTGGGATCTGACATGTATATGAAAGGCATTCATTGTATGTGTTCAAAGCTGACAGCACAAAAATGTTTAGCACACTAATCGCAGGACTCATTATAAAAGCGTCTGAGTCTGGAACTCTTGGTGGCTTCTGGAGGCGTAATGCAGAATAATGTGGTCTGGCATGGCTGCAGCGTGCCGTTATGATCAAAAACAGAATCGAAGGATTCTTGGCAGATATCTACATATTTCTAACCATTTAATGGTTATGTGCTCCCAAACTGAGCCCTAAAACTGGTATATTTTCAAAAGCTCTATGCAGAATGCTTGATTTGCATGTGTGTTTATTAGTGTGTGGAGAGCAAGAATTCTGCTGAAAAACCTATTCTTGAGATGCTTGGAATGCTCAGCAATTTACAAAGTATGATTTTCAGATAGAGTGAAGGGTGTTGATCAATGGTTATTAGGTGTGTTCATTTTAGGCCCTCTATAATTCTCACCTGTTTCATACCTTCAGCCTCCCGCCAAAGGTGCCTTCCTCAGAGGGACGGGGATGGATCAGTCCACTGGCCGATTTACAGCTCCTGTAACTGGAATTTATCAGTTCTCTGCCAATGTTCATATTGGTAAGGAAAGGCTGAAGGGTTCACCTCACCAGTAACACATTTTCTGTCTTTTGTCATTTTTTGTTTTCTTACACTTTTTTCAGTCTTAGACATGAGGTTTGGAGGTATGATAATGATTAGCGGAATCAAACCCATGTTCAAAAAATGTAATGCATGAATGAACTGCAAAAATGTACACAATTTACAGTCAAAATAGTAATAGAATATATTATTATTAATAATAACATATATGTAATTATGTTATTATATTATTTCATTAGAAAAGAGAGTATATATAAAAACAGTATTACTATCTAAAATGTCTTTTTCAGTATATTTTAAAATGAAATGTATTCCTGTCACAGCAAAGCTGAATTTGCAACATCATTACTCCAGTCTTCTGTCTCACATGATCTTTCAGAAATCATTCTAATATGCTGATTTATTTGTTTATTTTTTATTATCAGTGTTGAAAACTGTTGTGCTGCTTAATAGTTTTGTGGATTTTACATTTTATTTCAGGATTCTTTGATAATTAGAAAGTTCAAAAGAACAGTTTACTTGGAAAACACAACATGTTTGTAACATTATAAATGTCTTTACTGTCACTTCAGATCAATTTAATGCATCCTTACTAAAAAATATTAATTAAAAAATGCTTACTGACTCCAAACCTTTGAATGTGATGGATATGTAGATTTCTTTATAAAAAAATGCTTTGGATAAAATTGTCTGCCAAATACAGTAGAGAGATTCATTGAAAATTCAGTTTCTCTGCTAGAAAAACAAATGCATGGAGTACAAATTAATATTTCAATGTCAACTCTATCAGGAGAGGCCATCATGTAATGGATGTGTTTCAGACTTGGCACTTTCTCAACAGATGGATTGCATTCCCCTGTAACTTACATTCCAACCGTGCTGCATTTGTTTGCTGAGATTGAGGGTGTCTTGCACAATCTTGCATGTTTAAAAAGCGAACAAATTTGTGCCATACTTGAAAGCGCACAACCATACTTTTTTTTGTTGTTTTTGTTGGTTGATGCTCTAAAGAGGGGGTACAGTGATCCTTCATCCGTCCTTTCAGAGGCAATGCTTATGTGGAGTTACACTCAAATAAGCCCCAGGGACTCTGAATGCAAAACTCTTCTAAGCTGTGGCGCCGCCATGCAGCTCCGGGAAAAGGAATTGGCTCTTTGCAGTAGACTGTGGCAGAAAATCAACATCCCCAAACAAATTCACAAATCCACTGCAGACTTATAGAACAGACCGATATTTAGACGCGACTGGAGGTCAAACATGACTGGCTGCGGCATCGTGTGCTCCACATACAAAGCTCTGTCAAACAACATTTCAACAGTCTTTACTCTTCATACAACAGTTTGTAGTGCATGTCTGAAAAGTATTCTCAGAAAATATAATTTTTTGTACTTTGTGTACTTTCCTGCAGACCACACTGAGGTGAAGAAAAGTAAGAACCAGCTGAGAGCCAGAGACAATGTCCGAGTTTTGATCTGCATTGAATCACTCTGCCACAGATATACGTAAGTTTGCTTTATCTCACATTAAAGGGATAGTTCACCCAAAAATATAAATTATTTCATAATTTATTAAGCCTCATGTCATTCCAAAACTGTATGAAGTTCTTTCTTCTGTGAAACATAAAAGGAACATTTTATGCCATTGCAAACAAGCTTAAAGGGATAGTTCACCCAAAATGATATTCTACATTTACTCACCCTCATGTTGTTCAAAACCTTCTGTATATAAGTTTCTGTCTTCTATTGAACAAAGAAACATACATTTTGAAGAATTTGGTAACCAAACAGTTTCTGGTCTCCACTGACTTCCATAGTATTTTTTTCCATACTATGGAGGTCAATGGCTACCAGCAGCTATTAAAATGTTTGGGTGAACTATCTCTTTAAATAGATACAAAACTATCATAAAAGTAAACAGGGTTCATACAACTACATTATACTATTTTACAAGTCTATGGAACACATAAGGGGAAATTGTGATGGAAAATAAAATTGGGGGGGGGGGGTAAATGTAATGCTTTTACGTTCCCCAGAAACTGTGTTCACTTGCAAAGATAATATGAGGCGTGATGAAAAACTATATTTCAGTGCTTTTGTGAGCAAATGCAAAGTTTCTCAGGGATCGCAAACATTTTGCGAGCAAGGCAAGGCAAGGCAAGTTTATTTATATAGCACATTTCATACACAGTGGTAATTCAAAGTGCTTTACATAAAAGGAAGTGAAATAGACATTAAAAAAAGTTTTTTTGCAAACGCAAAAGCTTTCAAATACATTTGTCCTCCCATCTCATATTTTTTTCTCCAACAATGTCCCTTTAGAGGCTCCGGACAAGTCCTATAAAGTCATACAATAGATTTGTGTGTTAAGCAGACTAAAATTTTAATTATTATTTACTGAAAACCTCTTGAGAGAAGTAGTGATGTTTGATTCATGAATGAATCATACAAACTCTATAATTAAAGTGCTAGAATTTTTGTGTGTTTCCAACTGGCCACACAGAGCTTCTTGTGATTTTCGTTGATTTCAGGTCTTTCTGTCAGACTTAGTGTCAGTTCTGTTAGCAGAACCATCCAGGAGAAAATCCAACACCAGCAATTTTGCTAGAAAAGTTATTATGATTACATTATGTATAATTTACCCTCAAGTAGTCTATTTATTAACATTTGATTTTGGACCCGTTGTCCGCACAGACCACATCCACATCAATATAAATTCATGACTCAGACTCTAAGGAATACATCGCTTATGATGAAAATTAGTATTTTTCTTGAGCTCCTTTTTACATTCAGAGCATGTGGTTTTTATTTCAGTGGCTTAAGCGTGTGAGTGCATGTCATACAAATCCTCTTTCACAAATCAAACAAAAATTAACTTACTTAAAAGAAAAGAGAAAAACAAACTACTAGGGGTACGTGAGGTGGGGAAGGGGGAATGGGGGTGGCAGATCAGCCTGGAAGTCTCTTCCAGTGTTTGCTGGTTGTTAGTGCTCTTTTGCTCAGTCAGTAACGCATGGGCTGTAAAGCATGTTGTCTGTTCTAGCTTGTGTGGAGCCAGCAAGGCATTTCCTGTGTTAAAGTGCAGCAGGCCTTTAAAAAATGTCCTCTCACCTTCAGTCTGGTCCTTGTCACCTTAGTAACCTTTACCGCCACCTTTGACTCGTGGGCTCCCTGTTGGTCTTACCAACAGTACTGAAGGGTAGTTTCTCAAATGTATTGCTGCAAAGTGCTAATAGAGACCTTTAAAGGGAAATTATTCATTTTTAGGAATGTACTTTTATGTATAACAAAACAAAGTGATCTTTCTTTGAATAACCTTAACGCTGTGCCATGATTTCATGAAGTAAAAATACATTATAATGGAATTATTTTACAGTTATACTACTTTATATTTAGCTGAAATTAAATTAAATGAATTCGAATTAAATTGAATTGAACTGAACTGAATTGAGTAGAGGGGTCTAACCAATGCTTTGCTTCACATAACTTCTATGCAACGTAACATATCACTAAGAATCTAATCTCTACTGATGGTATTGATTTTGTATTGACTTGTGAATTTTATACAAATCAATATTTGTTCACTTAAAATATTTTCTGTACCACAATAGATCCTTGGAAATGATTGTTGGCCTTGAGAGTAACAGCAAGATATTTACAGTATCTGTCCATGGACTGCTGGAACTTCAGGTAAGAATTAGTTAAACACACTCCACTCAGTTTAATGCAGTTTTACTTTTATGTAGCTGTATCCTTATCATACAAATCTGGTGTTTCTGCTGCTGTTAAGATAAAAGCAAAAACAAAACGCTAGTTAAAATCTCAACCTAAAATGAGAAGCTTGTCATTTGTTTGAATGTTTCTGTTCTCATTTTAAGTAATTCATCAGTGCATGTTTTTTTATTTTAAAATAGAGTTAACTTAGTCCGTAGTGGATAATGTTAACCAACATCTAAATAGCTATATTTGTAAACATTACATTTAGTCTGGATCAATTCTGGTATGAAGAACACAGTTTTCATCATCCAAAAGATCTCGCTGAATAGCCCGTTTCTTAAAGGGGTCATGAACTGAGAAATCAAAACTAGTCTGCCAAAACTACAAGTTGTGTTATGTACCAGTCTATGATGTAATAGTGTGGATAAACACCGCCTCTGCAGAAGTAGATCCACGCTTGCCTCCACATCACTGCCTGTTTAGCTCCGCCCTCCGAGAGCTGCAAACGCAGGTCTACACAGAAACCAAATGATAAACTTTATTTGATGAACTTCATTTTTAATAAAGTCCCAAACCACGTCAGTAAGAACTTGGTCCTTTGTTCACTTCATTGTACCACGGATTTGTTTTGCAAACAAGGCATAATTCGATTTCCAGAATGAATGAAACTAAAAGACGGTGCTGTGTTGACTAAGTGTGATTAACTGTTTTCATTACGTGATCACTATTGCTTTGTCTTCTTCCAGATCGTTTGATATGTACAGAGTATTTATGATTTTTTAACCTAAATAACAGCAGCGTCCATCTGTGAAGAATTTAGGCTGGTGAACATTCACAGATATTAGCCAATCATAGCAGTGGGCGTTTACTTCTGAGTCTACAGTCCGCCACAACTCAAACAGAGCGTTCTTATGAGGGGGTTAAATCAGGACAGAAAATATACTATTACTTCTAAATTATTATGTTTTTTTATGTATAAATCTTGATAATATTATAAGTGGACCCCAGAGAACAGTACAAAAATACATTTTTAAAAACTGTCAGTTCATGACCCCTTTAAATACATCAAATTAAATAAAATGTGTCTTTAAATAATGTGATGTTTTCTTTCTCACAGGCCGGGCAGTACACCTCCATTTTCGTGGACAATGCAGCTGCAGCATCGATCACAATACAGAATGGTTCAGATTTCATGGGCATGCTGTTGGGGGTATAGCCTTGTTTTACAGCCAGACTATATCTGGCAGGCCACATAAGACTGCATAGCTCCTCTTTGGACTATCATCCAGCACCATATATCCTCGTGAGAAAAAATGTGACTGCTACAAAGCTCTCGGCTTGCTCATGGACGAGAAATGGACATATTAAAACCCACAAAGCAGAGACAGTTGGATGCAAAACTGAAAGACTTTACTGAGGACAGTCGTTCCACATCTGCCTCTCTCATGTGCCGTCTAGTGAGGTTTTTACCTCTTCAGAAAGATCAGTTCTCACTGTTTCCCCTCACCGCGTCCTATTTTGTGATTTATAGATGTATACAAAGAGATTTTTGTATTTTGACATTGTGTTGTTTTGTCCTTCCTCCTAATTAATAGTGTTTATACAGAATGTTTATATACACAGTTGGTTTTCTATGGTGAGAGGTTTTCTACAATACGAGAGCTAAATTATTTTGGATTTATCTTGAAGGAATATTTCACCCCAGAATGATTTTTTACATTTTATTTCTCACCCTCAGGCCATCCAAGATGGGTTTATTTTTCATTGAAACATTTGTAGAAATGTAGCATTACATCACTTGCAATGGTTCAGTGAATGGGTGCCATCAGAATGAGAGTCCAAACAGCTGATTATTGCTAATGGTACATTTCTCAAAATCTAATTCAATGAAGAATCACTCATCTTGGATTGCCTGAGGGTGAGAATTTTTTTTTTAAATTTTCTAATTTTTGTGTGAACTATTCCTTTAAGGATTTTGAGATCCTTTGGAGGAGTTACACAAAAAGCTCACCTCCTCTTGTGCATATGCCTGTATTATTAAATATAACAAGCTAGTTTTATTTACTATGCAGCTCAGAAAAGCATGTTGTAGTGACTTAATTATTGATAAAAGAACAGATTTTCCATTATACTCGGCCAAAAGAAGGAAACAGCCAAATACAAGAAAAGAAACAAGATGAATGACTCATAGACTCTGTCTATTTTTACGTCCAACAGCTAACAGTCCCAAACAATAGCGTTTATCAAGGAGTGTGTGTGAATGTGTGTTTGGAAAGCTACTGCCATGATCGATTAGACATGTTAGAGTCCTGCTGAGTTCTCATTTTGTTTACTGCAATGCCAAATACGTCATCTGAACGCTATGTTTTTCACGTCTCCATGGAAGTTTATTCTTGCTTTCTTTCAAATGTGTTGCTTTTCTTCCTTTTCCCCCAAACGTTGTCTTTGTTATTAACTTCAGTAAATACAGAAATTAAAATGCACATATATATTACCATATGTACAATTTTCCATACAAATTATTTATGTTTAAATGTATCTGCCAATTAAAACAGATTCATTTTTTAATTGCTTCTAGCCTTCCAGTAGATCTCAATACAAGTGAAAATAGTGTAAGCAAACCTATTTAAACATACAGTATTTGCTTGTATTGTGGTGTAATGGAATTAAAACTTTATTCAATAAATGTAAAATGTATCTATTCACCTGGGCATGCTTGCGGTTGACTCGAAATGACTTTATGAGCTTTGAAATCTTGCTAACGTTCGTAATTCTATGCTCGATAAAGAAGGCAGGACGTACTCCCGGTGCTGCACGATGAAGCTCATGGAAAATATTCTTTGGTGCGGTAGTGTGGAAAATACTTCTTTGCATCATTTGCATTGTAAATAATCCAGGATACCTCAAATACGTTGGCAAAGAAGAGCGCGTCTGACAGACTTATGGTGGTACAGTATGCCACCTGTGCACACCAGAGACCCATTTATGAAATCCAATCATTTAAGTGTCATTTAGATTGTCACATGAAAAAACAGATAAATTATGTTTTTTTCCTACAAGACCTGTGGTTTCGCAGAAGCCGCTGCGCCTTCAAGCCTCATCTTCAGTCAATAGGCCTTTTTGTTTTTCCTTTCTACTTACACTCTCAGAAAAGATGGTACAAAAGTAGTTATCTGACGTGTACATATTAGTACCTAAAAGGTACTATTAGTACCTTGAAAAGGTACCCCCCCCCCCCAAGTAGCTTTTGTAGCTTTTTTCTTAGAGTTTTTGAGAACCAAAATAGTGATCTGGAAGTCCTGAACGATCTGAAGGATGCTGTTACTTCTCTGATGAAGTTCTTTCATTATAAGCCAATACCACAGCTTTATAACACAAAGCATTGTGGTTACATTATCAGTCGTCTGTTAAACCGTCTGCTGCAGTGTTATTTTAGTATTATTTAAACTATCATAGTTTTTATTCATATTTTGAGTGGGCTTATTATTATATTTTCAGTTCTAATTTTAGTTATGCTGTTACATGCTTTTGTAATTTGTTTTAGTTTTTTTCTAAATAGTTTTAATTTATTTTTATTTCAGTTGTAGTTTCTGTTTTATTTCAGTTAGTAATTTTAGAACTTAAACTTATTTTAATTAGTTGCAAAGGCAATACAAATTTTGGCACAAATTTACAATAAGGTTTCATTTGCTAACCACATTAGTTAACATGAACTAACGATGAAAAATACTTCTGTAGCATTTATTAATCTTAGCGAATGTTAATCTTAACATTTACTAATACGTTTGAGATCAAAAGTTCTGTTTACATCAGTTAATGCACTATGAACTAACATGACCATGGACATTTTAAAGGAGATGCCCCTTTATACACTGCGTAATATAAGTCTCAGGTGTCCCCAGAATGTGAAGTTTTTGCTCAAAAACCACACAGATCATGTATGATATTATTTTGAAAATGCCTATTTTAATGGAAGCACATTCACGCTGTTTTTGTGCATGTCTCTTTAAATGCAAATGAGCTGCTGCTCCCCCCCCCCCTTTTTTAGAATAGGGCTATGCCTTTACAGCTTGTTCCTCAGATACTCTTCTAAAAAAGACATGTTTGGTTTTATCTATCGTACTGAAATTGTGCATTTTAAAGTTTAAACTTCTGATATGAGGTTTCTTGAGCACACACCTCTGAAGCACATGCATCGAAAGCGGCGGCCACACGGCATGTGAGTTCTAAACTAAGTTCTCTTTCATGTCTTATTGCACTTAAACGGTCAAATACAAACAAGTTTATATTAAAATCACACAAGTTACAAAAACAGTCGGTTTTCTTTTAACATTTTCTGGGTTGGTAGACGCACCGGTGACCTGATTATAGCAGCTAAACAGGAAAAAGCTTTCTAGTTACTCGAAGTAACTAACAAAAACTAATATATACTGTTCAAATATATTTATCTTTGTTAGTTAATGCATTAACATGTTAATGAATAAGACCTTAGTGTTAAAGTTTTTAGTTCACAATTTTCCTCAAACATTTATATTTTATTTTTAGTTATAAAAGAACAAAACATTTATATTTTATAACTAAGAAAGTTTTTTTTTAGTTTTAGTGTAGGTTAATGAAAACAACATTGTTCTGTTGTAACAGTTTAATGACACTTAGTTCTGAGTACATGACTGGATTTTGTACGAGTTTACTATGCACCGTGTATGTTGGTAATTGATTTAACTACAGATTTTCCATAATGCTTGGCCAACAAAATAGAAAATCCAGCAAATAAGTGATGATGATTCAGTACATTTTTGTGTCCAGGTCTGTAACAGTTTTGCAACAGCTTGACTAAATTAAGCCCTTATTATGTGAGAAATGTACACATAAAAGACTCCCAACACTTGTGACAATTTTGCACCACTTTTCTTTGCACTTAGGGATAATAATTGAAACCTGAAAGCTAGTTGTGTCTGCAGGTAATCTCTTTCAGCTGTTATCATTATCAGCATGGACCCGCACAGTAGCCGCAGCACATCTGAACCATCCCCACATTCACTTCAATACAGTCCCTACACAGAAACAGACTGTATTTTGCATTAATCTGTATTTGGAGGATACATTTCAATGACTTCCCCTGCCATTATGATCAGATAAACATCAGTTCACAATGTGCTCGAAACAAAAGAATGAGCTCTAAAAGTCAATAAGATAAGATGATATTTGGAAAAGTGTCTAATAATTAATGTTGCTGTTTGGGTGATCCCCATTTAAATGAGGCTTTCCTATTATGTTTAAATATAATAGAACACATCAATAAAAACCCATGTTAGGCCTTCACGTTTTATACTGCAGCTTTTTGAACAAGGCTGTTTAATATATGTGAGTTATGTTCTAGACAAGATTTCTAGACATGACTTTTTCAGTCAAATGTTTGAAAACATAGACAGCTAAACTCCTTCACAATTTAGTTGTAGATTTATACTGTGGTTATTGGAACATGTGGTTTTAAAAACTAACTATGCTTTGCCTGGCATACAACTCTTGGCTGAAGGGCTGCATGGCCATTTTCTTGAAATAACATTAATTGGAGCACAGAAACATGTGGTTAAGGGCACTAATGTTGCCGTGCACTTTTAAAGGGAACTAATCAAGTCTTTTAACTCTTTTATAAGCTGTTAGACTCGACTGAGAAGAAACAGTGGAAATGCGAGTGTACCACAAAACTGAATACAAACAATAGACAAGATGTCCCAGTGATTTTTATTACGGATCATAACAGATATCAGCTTCTTTCTTTTTGTTAAATAAGGCGCACAAAAGTTCCTTGAAAACCTTTTTCAGTTACATTTTTACTACTTTGGAAATACCTTTTTATGTGTGTTTTATTACATATTTTTCTATTACATAATATTATACATTTAGGACTGCAACTATTTTTTTTTACATAAACCAGTTAAATAATTATATCAAAATGATTTATTTACATTTTCTGCCCTACAGTTATTTCTACCACACTGAATGATCGTGATTTTTTTTGTTCAAATCAAAAGCCAGTGAAGAGTGTGAGATACAAATGATTTAGTAATTTTATTGCAAAAATGTCATATAATTCCCACCGCTGTCAAACAATACATCAATACTGTGTATATAAACTATCAAACACAATTTATCAATTGAGATTTGATAGAAATTTTCAGGTGAATAAAAAAGTTATTTGGTGAGGCATGTGTTCACTGATAGACACTGTTAGAAGACAAATATGACTTAATTAAAAAACATATTTTGGGAATTTTATAGCCATAAAATAACTGCAACATTGACCAACATCATTCATTAACTGTTCTGTTTAAATCTTCGTCTTTGGATTCAGTGGTTTTGTATTAATGTGTAATTTGGCAGCGGCCCTTAGCTTCCTTTTATAAAATAAAAAATGTTTAGGTCTTTCACAGAGGACTTAGTTCTTGCATATTGCCATTAATCATTCTCAAATAGTAGGAGGACTATCACTGCAAAGGCTTTGTCTTTTTGTTGTTATGTTGTTGTTTTAAACATGTTTCATGGCAGCTATGTGAGCATGCATCAACTCATTCACCATCCCATGTAGAGCGCTCGGAGCCTGCCAAGGCAGTTGCGAAACCACCTTGCACCACAAACTCTCTGACAGGAATTTCCCATTGCCCCATTATCAGCATCAGACAAGCTGAGTGATCCCAATTACCTCTTGCCCAAATGCTAAGAGCAACTTTTTTTTCCAGAGAGGAGAGTGAACGTTTATGAATGGTTTCATTGTGAATGTGAAGTTTCCTTGTTCACTGAGCACTGTATAAACAATCACAGCGTATGGCTGTAGCCTATATGTTTTAATTAATAGATTCCTCATCCTCAACAAGAGGACAGGCAGGAAGATAACAGCACAGACGCGCAGGGATTGACTCCAGAGATAAAACGAGGCACCGTTAGATGCTTAACAGTCTTCCTATTCACAAATCTATGTCCTTCATTGTTGCACTGTAAAAAACTAAAATGTTCCTTTATAAGATAATGCAGCAGCTTCAAATCTATTGAGAAGATTTCAAATATAGGCCTTTAAAAAATATTTTGACTTTTAATATATATTAAAGTTCTGACTTAAATAATATTACACTACACTGTTCAAAAGTTTGTACTTTTGGGACAATTGTACTTACTGTTTGCACAATGTGTACCTACTAAAGCATTTGCAATTTGCTCAAATCAATAAGAAATTACAATCTGATATGAACAAGAAGCTAATTGTTCAGAGATCTGAACTTGTTGTTTCGAGAAAAAAAAATCGTTCGAGAATTGAGCCACAGCAATTGAGAAAAACTGTAAATATAATAGAATTTTCAGAGATTTTTGTATTAAAGTATATCTTAGATATACTGGGAAGATTGCTCTTTACTAACACTAAGAAAAAACATACAACCTTAGTTCAAAATATGAAATATTATTTAAAGTAATACGCACTGTAAATCTTTTTTGTAGTTTTTACAAAATAATTTTGGCAGCTGTGGTTGCCAGAATAATTTTGAAAAAAATACAGAAAAACTGTAAACACATTTACAGAACAAATTGTAAAATGTACAGTATAAAACTGTAATTTACAAACAAAGAAATTTGAATGTAAACCGGTAAATTTAACACAATGCTATTAAAATCTGTTATGTAAATGTAGCATACTGACATCCACCATAAGAATGCAGGTGGTAAAAGAGAAAGCCACATGAAGAATCAAAGCTCATCACAAGTAGCTTCGTCACAAGCAGAAGTATAGACTAATATATAGAAGGTGCATAGAGTCATTCATGCAAACACAAAACACTGTCATGGTAACACACATGATACTTAAATAATGCAATAAACTTTCATTAAACAACAGAAGATGCAACATAAAACCCAAATGTACATAACTAATAACAAAACTATTAAAATACATGATTTTTTAAACAAAATACTTTCAAATGTGGAGTGTCATGCAGGGAATTCTGGGAATGTCAGTTTACAGTTTTTGACTGTAAATTATAAACTGATTTGTTATTTTTTACTTAAAAAACATACAATTAACAGCATTTTACTGTAAAATTACATGAAATGTCTGTTTTTCCCTGTATATAGTACGGAACTTACTGTTAACCTATTAACAGTTTTTTTCCTGTAACATTTTTACTAAATTGTACAGTTAAAATTATACTTATTTTTTACAGTGCAGGCACCTTTCACAACATAACTGTAATTAATATGTAGGCTATTTAAATAGTCTTTTTCATAAAACTACTATAAAAGAGCAAAACAAATAAAAAAAGTTAGGAATATGACAAGCCATTGTTTAAGGAAAGTGTTAAGGAAATGATAACATTATAATGACCTGATAACATACAAATTGTAATGGCTGTATACGGTTACTGCATATAAGACACATGTGATAACTTATGAACTTGCTCTAAGAACATCATTTTTGGTAAAACCTACTTTCGTAATATAGCTGAACCACCAAGTCCCAGTGTGGTTTCATTGTTCACTTCTTTCCCCAACAGCTATTACCCATAGTGTTTTTTTTTTTTTTTTTTTTGACGGATTGAATTCACAAAAAATATTTAAGATAGTTGTGAAACCAACTCCCCAGAGAAAACAATAATTTGTGCTTGTACTGACTCCAAATCTTATTGTTAAGATATATTGTAGCCCGTGTGAGTACTAGCCCCAGCATTTACTACACTACTACAGCATCTGTACCACATGACCAAGCCCTGAAGTGAGACACACAAAGTGTTTCTGGACATTATACAAGACCATAGCAGTGGACGTTTGGAATGAGCCATAGTTCTCTACTATTGCTCCAAATTTCCTATTTGTCAGCATTTCCAAACAAGGCCACCTGTAGAGAGCAGAGCAGACAGAGAGACTCTCTCCCTGGGCGACGCTGAGTCCCTGTATATTATGTTTTGTGCATGCTTCAGATTTTTTCATGGCAACCCGAGTTACTCTAAACAGCTCTGCGCAGCCCCAGCCCCACTGATACCAGTCGCCACCAAACACACTGATCACCATAGCAGCGGCTCGATCCTGTCTCGTTTCGGTCTATTGGGTGAAAGATTGGATGAGGTCAAAGAAAACTGCCCAAAACTGTCTAAGACATTTTCCCGGGATATTTCAAGTTGCACATTGTGCAATTTGGCAGAAAAGCATTCTTTTTATTTTTTATCGCCATTGGCATTATTATTTAGTTATTATTAGTCCCCACCTGGCAACATTGTTTCTTTCTTTTCTTTTATCCCACTCTCTTTTTAACACCACTTGTATTTGTGGTGTTCTGGATTATAAATGAGCCTGACAAGTCTCTCCTAGCTTACATTCAATGTGCAGCACTGTAAAGCTTTGGAATGAGCAAAGTACACATACTGTGAGCAACGACTGATTTTCCTATAAATTGTGACCGGGAGCTATTGCTCAGACAAGGAGGCTCCGGGAAGACACTGAAGGCCTTGCCAGGAATGAGAACGATGCTCCTGTCTCTGTCTATTCCTCTGTCTCATTTTGCATGCAAAGAGAGATAGAGAGAAAAAGAGAGAGAGAGAGAGGATAGAAAGGTGTGCCTACCGTTATGGGCTGTGAAAACTGCCTGATTTCCAGCATCATTAAAACCAGATGGTAAGTATTTATTAACATTTTGATATTGCTGCTAATCACAAAAGGCAACTTGATTTGTGTTCTACATTTTAATTTAATTTAATTTAATTTAAGCAATGGTTGTATCACAAGTTACAATAACACCAGTAACATTTTTAATTGATATGAAAATGAATTATGAACTTCCCACATTGCCATGAATAGCATCTAAAAAACAAACTAAGACTAAAATGTAAACATTATATACTTAATTTATTATAATTTTTTTTTAATCTGTCACAAACATTAACAATGTTACACTAATAACACACGTGTAATACCAGTGTAAACAAATACATTTTAAGGTAGATTCAAGGGAAACTGACCATGTGCACATTTCAACAGGCAACCTTAGAAGTACCTTTCCATAACTTTTATGTTGATAATAATAAGAATAATAAAAACAAATCATGAAATAATTGGTAAATGTTCTTTTAAAATTATATTTATTATCAAATATTTATTTTAACACATTACACTTTGTTGGACTAATCCTGACTAATGCTAAAATAAATAAAACGAGGAAAAAAATACACATTGTCCTCATAGTAATACCTATGCCATACCCATGTCATTACACTAATTTGTGTCCTGACACACTACACACACACACACACACACACACACACACACACACACACACACTATGCTTATATAATATACTGTACAAACCGTATGTGCTATTGCCCTACACCTACCCTACACCTAAACTTAGCCCTTCCTCACTCATAAATACACTGAAAATGTCCTCATTCACCTTCTCCTTGTGTCATAAACACACACACACACACACACACACACACACACACACACACACACACACACACACACACACACACACACACACACACACACACACACACACACACACACACACACACACACACACACACACACACACACACACACACACACACACACACACACACACACACACACACACACACACACACACACACACGCACACGCACACGCACACACACACACACACACACACACACACACACACACACACACACACACACACACATATGGTAAAAATATAAAATATATAAAACTAATTTACAAAGCATCAAACCATTTAAAAAAAAATAGAGTGTTTTTGAACATTTGATTACTTGCTCCTTAAAGTGTGTCGATTTTGTAAATTTGATAGTTTACCCAACGCTGCTCTATTACCAAAGATATTCACTTTAATGACATTTAATTATTCCTGTTAAAAATATCGAAATTAGGGATGTTTCAAAACAAGTTTTTCATTAAGCGTTATTCATCATGTCATAATGCTGTTGAATTGTGAAAACATGTTACATTCTTTGTTTTAGAGTGCAGTGTGATTTTACATAAGCAAATACAAATCATCTTATATTTACATAGTTATACAACCACAATTCCAGCTGGCATTCATCTCCATTTTCATAATCTCTCCGACTCCAAAACTGCAAACTAACACCCTGAGGAAAGACTCGTGAAGATATATTATGAATCACATAGCGGCATCATTAGGTTAATTACCCCACAAACGCACAGCGGCTGGGCATGTTCACTTCAGAACGGCGACTGCGAGACGTGATGACACAGGCTGTCTTTGAGAGCGTACTCATAATTGCTCCATCTCTGACACGCATCTGTCAATGACACACTGCTCATGTTAATGCCTTTCTGTCCGCAAAAACTGAGGGGGAAGGGGGATTTTGGTACTTCGGGGTTGGACAGGTTGCCCCTCGGAGACCGTGGGAGGCCCGAATTGGAGCCATTAGTTTAGATTGGTATCGTGTTAATGGTTGACCAGACTCCGAAACCCAAACTGGAAAATCGTAAGAGGCTGAAGAATGCAGATCTCCCCGAATCAATGTCACAATTAGAGACAATTGCACATACAGATTTGAGTCAGGCATCCAGACACAATATGCCTGCTGGAACGTGGCCCTTCTCATACTGTCCCATCTAGCTTTGGTCATCGACATTGTTTCATATACGCTGTTTAACAACTGTGAGAGACGTTCCACTTAAATAACATCCAGTGAAACATTCATTATGTGGAATGGTCCGGCTGTAACTTCCCACAGACCTCCAGTGTCCAAGAGCAGCCATCAGTCATGCTCTCTGCTCAGCGCCACTGTGCTGGGCCGTTATGAGAAACATGTCAAGCATCTGTGATGAGGAGACAGGGATAGAACTAATAGCACTAATCAGAGTAAATCTGCCCCTATTATCTCAGCTCTGAGTGATAAGACAAGTGGAGGGGCTGTGGTTCCCCGCGACAGACTGATGGAAAAATGCAATGCTGAACTTGCCTGGATGATGGAGTAAACAAATTTCTGCTCAAAAATGATCACATTGTTAACATAAGACCTGTACTTCAATGACTCCCGAAGGTAAAATACGGTTGGTTACCTGTGATTGTTAACTAAAAGGGCTAGTTCACCTAAAAATGAAAATTAGCCTATGATTTACACATCCTCAAGGCAAATGTATATGGACGAATCCAAGTTAAAAACATGTTCTGGCAAAAGCTATAACGCAGCGTTCAACATTCCAAAAAAAGTCCAATAAAGCGCATCCATCCATAATAAAACGTGCCTCACACGGCTCCGGGGGGTGGGGGGTGGTGTGAATAAAGGCCTCCGGTAGCGAATTGATGCGTTTTTGTAAGAAAAATGTCAAACGTTAAAAACAGTTTTCTCTGACTTCCGCTAACTGTCATAAATGCAAGCCGTTCCAGGCAGTTGATGTAGGACGTACAGTATGTGACGTACATAAGATGAGCATTTGTGGTAAAAAGTATATGCATTTTATTTATTTTTTATTATTAAGAAAATGACAGATTGTTTGGCTAGATAAGCCCCTTATTTCTCAGCTGGGATCATGTAGAGCCCTTTGAAGCTGCATTGAAACTGCAATTTGGACCTTCAACCCATTGGCACATCTGCTTGGATATATTTTTAAATATAATTTATTCCTGTGATGGCAAAGCTGAATTTTCATTAGCCATTTCTCCAGTCTTCAGCATCACATGATCTTTCAGAAATCAGGGGCCTGTACCATGAAGCCGGATTTGCTGGCTAGCCAGGTTAGCCAAGTTTAGCTTGCACAAATCCTGGTTTTTAGGTACCATGAAAGTGGCTTGGGTTTTAGCTGCGTTCATTGCCAAAGTAACTTACACTGCACAGCTAACCTGGTCCGTGGCAGGTTAGGTTCTGGTTTAGAGATCTCAAACTGAAATTGGACAAATCAGATGTGAGCAAAGTGACACATGTCTGACACAAGCAAGTTACTCCCCCAGTTTCGCTTCCTACAAATTAAAGGTCACTAAAAATGTTTAAATGTTATATGTGTGTGTGTGCGCGCGCGCACATTTTTGTGACATATGAGGCAACTTTGTATAATGACATGGGTATGACATAGGTATTACAAGGAGAAGGTGAATTATGAGGACATTACCCCATTTTTCAAAACGCTTATAAATCATACAGTGTGAGTTTTTCTTTTGAAAAAGTAAAAATACACAAAGATTCCTGTGAGGGCTAAGTTTAAGTGTAGGACAATAGCACATACAGTTTGTACAGTATAAAAATCTACTATGGGATGTCCCCACTTTTCACAATAATGTCTTATTTTTATATCATATTTCCCTGTTTTTTTTGGAGCAATATTTTTTCAAGATACTTTCTGCTTTCAAACGACACTGACATTTACAACCAGCGATCACGTATAAGACATTAACTCAGCTTTTCCTTTGAAATAGTTGATTATGAGTTCCAGGTTACTCCAGAGAGAAGAAGGAGTAACACAGGAGTGAGATGGAGACAGCCAGAAGGAGAAAAATCTGAAATATTGCTTGTCTGGTTCATAAAGTTCAATGTCAACAATCCAAATGGATTTCTCATTCTCCCGTTGGTGATGGTATGTGGTGTGGTTTGACACGGCTTTGTGCAGCCCCCGTACACACAAACTCCCCCTTCGGCCTCTCAGTCAGCCACCGCGCCATCACTCAATCCGCTCCTTGTTATAGAGCTCATAAATGTCAAAAATATCAGAGCCATTACAGCAATACCTCCATTTATGCTCGTTTTAGGAAAGCGATCTTCTGCTGGGTGATGATGGGGTGTCTGCCGGGTCATTTGGATGGAGAGTCACTCAGCTTCCTCTGTCGAATGCCTCTCAGCCCCTGCCGCGATGAGGCCTGTGTCTTGCATGAAAGATAAAGGGATGAAAATGAAATATATTCGACCACATAACTGTCAAACTCATAATTTGAAAACCTTTTAACTTTGGCATACCATTGCCGGCTGGCCACATTTCCTCAACATACCGGAGTAGATTTTCAGTCACAGAGTTGAAGGTGAGATCACAGTCAGGTGAGAATTTATTGAGGCTGTGGCTTAGTTCTCCATTTGTACCAACTTTGCAGCTCATAATGTGGCCGTCCTCTCCACATGGTTGCAATAATCAGAGGGCTTTCCTCAAAATCCAGTGCAAAGCGTTAAATGAATTGCCTGTGATAATTCTATTAACATAGCTTCGATTCTGATATTATGGGGAAAAGGGCCATCAAGCTGCAATATCACATGTTTTTTATGAGTATTTTTATATGTATGTTTATTTTTCTGGTGCAAGGTGTTGTATGAAGTGCCTGTCATAATTCTGTTTAGATAGCTTGAATTTCGTATTAATTTTAGGAATACAGGGTAATTATTTAGTATGAAAAGTATGAATACACTGAAAAAGATTGGTGTAGAAACAATTTTCACTCAAAAATTGTTAGTAAAGTTCACAAATAGTTACAAAGAAACAGTGAGTAACACATTGAATTAAACATTACATTTTGAATTAGAAAAACATAAAACACTAGTAAACAATGTTTACAATGTACATCTCCTTTTTTTTTTTTACAGAAAAGTTTTTATCTTTATTTTTACATGTACGTTTATTTTTCTGACTGCATTTATGCTTTTAAGGAAAGAAAAAAAACTGCAGATACTCTAGCTGCTAAATAATATCACTTGGGGGAAAAAAAGAACATTTGTGGACATTATTTTCCCAATGTGGGACAGGTTTACAATCTCATGCTGGTAGAATATATTCCTGAAATAAACTTTCCAGGCTCTGGGAGTGAAAACAACTCCTTTTCTTTAGTGAGTGCTACTGGCCTCAGCCTGATATTCATCAGCTGGGATAACCTCTGACCTCTTGAATCATGTGATGCTGAGTGCTGGGGATCCTGCTGTAGCCAGACAGTCTGACTGTGTAGGAGAATCTCTTTCTCTTTTCCCCTCTATCTCCCCTCAACGCCCGCTTCCTCCCCCATCCTGTGGTTAGGCTCAACAATATCACTATGTGTTTGCTTTGTAAATATTCTTTCACACCACCCTCTCTTAAAATACTTCAGCACAAAAAAGAAAACTGTCATACTGAGAGTTGGGTGGACTCATTTAGTACCATTTTTCACCATATAAAACTGCTAAAAAAGCATCTATTCCAGCCCTGTTCCTTTGCTATCATGGGCCAGTCTTCCGAATTTAAAATATCCATATTTAAAACTTTATAAAACGTAATCCCATGATTCCGTTAACTGACTTGTGTGCATTCAGAGTGTTTTTCCAGCAGATGACGCAGGACGTAGGCATAGTGTAAGCTGTGGTGAGAATATGCTAGTCTCACGAGAACCCAATTTTGTTTACAGCAAACAGGGCTGTGCAGAGACCTTTGGAGGGGCAGGTGCTCAAAGTATAGAAGGGGCACATGGAACGTGGCTTTTAATAGGGCTGTGCTCCTTGCTGATATGTGTATCGAAATGGATACTTCTGTATTGATACAGCAGCAAATGCCATGACGCAGGTTTGAAAAAGAAACACAGAACAGAAAAGACCATTTTAAGTTTAATGTTAAAGACATTTTTTGCACCTCATAATTACTCTGGAACGATATTATTATTATTATTGATGATGTTGTTGTTGTTATTAAGTTTACAGGGTATGGTGGTTTTGCTGTTGTAAACACTAAGGTTGTTGTTGTTGTAGAAAAAAATATTCCTGTCTTATTTCAAATAGAATTCTATTCTAATCCTGTTCTGAATTTATACATTTTTTGAATGATAATGATTATAAAAACAGGATTGATAAGTATAATTCGGAGGACTAGAAAATCAGTATAAGCCTGCTTTACCAGTGTTGTGATAATTATTTTTACTTTAAAAAAATGTATTAAAAAAAAATAATTATTTTTGCCTACGTCCTACATAATCCGCTGAAACGCCATTCTCTTGTGACATGTTTAGCGGGAGCTAGAGATTAATTTTTTACGTTTTAAATACAGTGTGGAATAAATATTATTTGATCCCCTGTTGATTTTGTACGTTTGCCCACTGACAAAGAAAAGATCAGTTTATAATTTTAATGGTAGGTTTATTTGAACAGTGAGAGACAGAATAACAATAAAAAAATCCATAAAAACGCATTTAAAAAAAGTTATAAATTGATTTGCATTTTAATGAGTGAAATAAGTATTTGACCCCTTTGCAAAACATGACTTAGTACTTGGTGGTAAAACCCTTGTTGGCAATCACAGAGGGCAGACGTTTCTTGTAGTTGGCCACCAGGTTTGCACACATCTCAGGAGGGATTTTGTCCCACTCCTCTTTGCAGATCCTCTCCAAGTCATTAAGGCAAGGCCACTCCAGGACCTTAATGTGCTTCTTCTTGAGCCACTCCTTTGTTGCCTTGGCCGTGTGTTTTGGGTCATTGTCATGCTGGAATACCCATCCACGACTCATTTTCAGTGCCCTGGCCCTGACGGTACATGGCCCCGTCCATCGTCCCTTTGATGCAGTGCAGTTGTCCTGTCCCCTTAGCAGAAAAACACCCCCAAAGCATGTTTCCACCTCAATGTTTGACGGTGGGGATGGTGTTCTTGGGGTCATAGACAGCATTCCTCCTCCTCCAAACACGGCGAGTTGAGTTGATGCCAAAGAGCTGGATTTTGGTCTCATCTAACCACAACACTTTCACCCAGTTCTCCTATGAATCATTCAGATGTTCATTGGCAAACTTCAGACGGGCCCGGACATGTGCTTTCTTGAGCAGGGGGACCTTGCGGGCGCTGCAGGATTTTAGTCTTTCACGGCGTAGTGTGTTACCAATTTTCTTGGTGACTATGGTCCCAGGTTGCCTTGAGATCATTGACAAGATCCTCCCGTGTAGTTCTGGGCCGATTCCTCACCGTTCTCATGATCATTGAATCTCCACGAGGTAAGATCTTGTATGGAGCCCCAGTCCGAGGATGATTGACAGTTCTTTTGTCTTTCGCAGCAACTGTTGTCACCTTTATTTCCCTTTAAGAGAGTGCTCCTAATCTCAGCTCCTTACCTGTATAAAAGACACCTGGGAGCCAGAAATCTTGCTGACTGATAGGGGATCAAATAATTATTTCACTCATTAAAATGCAAATCAATTTATAACTTTTTTGAAATGCGTTTTTCTGGATTTTTTTTTGTTTGTTATTCTGTCTATAAAACTACTGTTGCTAGTTACTTTGTCTATTTTTGCTCCACCGACAAAAACAGATCCAAACAAAACTGCAGCAGAGCATGTCTCCGAACAAGTAGCAGTGCTACGAATCGGTTGAATCAACGATTCAATAACTCAGTCATAAAGACTGAATGAACTGTTTTGACTGACTCATAAAGTCACTCGGCGCCACCTATTGGCATAAGAGGGAATTTTGTATAATTTCATTATAGCTTGTAACATTATAAAATGATATTCAGCCAAATTTCTGGTACATATCGACCTCTTTGACCATATTCCGAATAAGGAAAAAATTACAATGCAGTCAAAGATATGAGAAACAAAAATAATTAGGTATTTTGTTCATTTGTCAAGAGAAAGACTCATCTTTACTGCGCTGTAACAAAAGTTCATCATACCTCCTTTTGCAAATACTAGTAATCTCTAAATCCTGACGAGACTTAATTTTTTGAGCCACTTTTGCTGCACCAGATCCATCATTATCTCCATTCTGAATAACAACTGCGGTTGCGATACTGTTAATTGTATTATGTAGCACACACAGAACAAACTCTGAAGCATTCCACATATATTAGTCATATTACAGTACTTGCTGCTGAGAGCTGGGCTGTTTGGAGTAGAGCATGAGACAACATGTTTGGCTGTCGAGCCCTGTTGTGGATAGCAGTGCTGGTGTAATTAGTGCTCGGTGATATAATAGTACACAGTCACGCCCCCCAGCTCCTCACAAAGCCTTTCAGAGCAAGAACAAGCGGAGCATTGGCAATATGACATTGAGGTCTCAGCCTGGCCAAAGAGCCTGGACGCCCCATGATGGCTGGCCATTGACCAGCGGCCCATATGAACCCACAAGTGGCTCCCAGCTGTAGCGGGGCCTAAAAAGACATGCTGTGCTTAACTTGCTTCAGCCCACTTGCTTGTCGGAGAACATGTGTGAGGTACGAAGGAACAGGTTTGTCTTTGATGAGAGAGTTTGTTTTTGGTTCTCAGTGAGGAGAGAGAGGTGGCGTAGTCTGGACGCTGACGTAGCCTGTGGGACAGCCGAGACCGTGTGGGGGGTACAGCTTGCCAGGCAGCTGGGAGCTCCTGGGCTGGGACGACTGCCTGTGGATTTAGCTCTCTGTGGACATGTCTAGATACTGTGTCTTTATTTCCAATGGCCAACCCGCTGGACAAGAGGCCTGTACTGTGTGTGCTCTCAGAAATGAATGCTGCTCTGTTAGAACTTTTCCAAAGCCATGCCAACTGTCCTCTGCCTGTGTGATGTCTGTAAAGCTGACCTAACACACATAGTTTAATGTACCAATTAGGGGCGTGATGACATTTCGAAAATGGATTTGGTAAAAGAGATGCAAAAATTTTTACGCAGTGTTGCTGCGTGAAAATGTTCCTTCATTATTACCTATGAGGGTGGCATTATTTACAGACATGCTTCTTCAAGACATTTTTCAAGACTATGTTTCTTTGAAAAACAATAATTAGTTTTTCACCAACACAAAGGTCTGCAGGACTGGGGATCGTTACATATTACCTACACAATTAAATTTGCTTTCAATTCATAAACTCCCAAATTGATTCCATACGGTTCTATTTGAATTCTTTTGGGTAAATTTCTTCTTTTAGATAACTATCATAAAAGTTATAAAGTGCAGTGTTAGAAAAGTCTCATTTGGAGTAGCACTGTGTGTTTTTGATTCACCAAAAAGAACCGGCTCATATGAGTCATTTGATTCGAATCGGAATACTCTGGTTGGGTTGTGTGTTTTTGCTTCACTAAAAAGTGCCAGCTCATAAGAATCTTTCGTTCAGGAAATCAGGCTACATGGTTGCTGTATGTTTTTGATTAATTAGAAAGAACCGATTCATAAGAGCAATTTGATTCGGGATTTGGACAATAAGTTACTATGTCCTGCAGACAGAAATGTTGAGAGAGATAAGTAGTTTGAAAAACGGATGGATATATGGTTGCAATTTATGCTGTTTCAGTAAAAATAACCGGCTCATGAGTCATTTGTTTAAAAAAATCGTCTACACTGGTCACGCGGTTCATTCACCAACAAGAAGCATTTGTTTTGGGAATCACACAAGATTATTTTCTAGTCATTATTTCATGCTACATGGTCTTTTATTGCATCATAGCGAAATTACATTCACAAGTCAGGTAAGATATTACTTCCTTTGCAATTGGCTTGAAACATATAAAAGCGACAGGGAAAAGGGTATAGAGCAAAAGGAAAAATCATTCAAATGAACATCGTAATCAATCGGGAAATTTCTCCAGACTTTACTGAAAGCACATAACCCCAGGTGGGAAAGCGTGCACCTTTTTCGTTGCATTTTTTCTTGATAGGATAGTTGAGATATGACAGGAAATGTCAGTGCTGCCCAAGGCTATCGCCTGCATCGACTAATTTTGTACTTAATATACATAATATAATATAGGGATGGGATTAATCACACCAATACAACCATTTATAATAAAATAACACCCATCTTAGTGCCTTTGAAGGTCCATCCCCAATGACCACACAACGAATCACATAAGAGTGGAGAAGAAAGTCCAGGCGTTCAAGGCCCACAACCTGATTAAGTCCACAAAGTGTGCCCGAGGTTGGAGTCAGACAAAATAAGTATCAAGTGAGCGTGCTGCTAATTATGCCTTGACTATTACCTGGACTGACAGCAAGAGAATGGGAGGAGAGGGGGTGGGTCCGGAACATTCAGTCAAGCAGAAAGTTCCCAAACGCTGAGGTTAACACAGGTCAAGTGATTTGGCGCCTCGGGTGTATTAAAGCTATTTACAAGAGGCAGAGGGATTTATGGTGCTTTTACACAGTCTGTTCTTTTATATGACCTGGCACTAGGTGATCATGCTTTCTGACCTACTCAATCATTATTTCGACCCAATAAAAATCTTTCTTTTCATATGTATTTAGGCTGTGTTTTAGAAGCTATAAGTGTTACTCTACAGGCACCATAATCTCAGTCAGTCAGACTGTCTTTTTTCATAATGACCCTATAAATAACACAAGCACACATATGTTTTACTGTTGTTATTCAGCAGGGTCAAAATGTTATTGAATATGAAACACAGAAGTGTTATGATAAAGAAATCTTGTGCAATATGTTCTGCACTAATCAAATAAGAACATTTGTAACTGATCATGTGACTCTTTGCACAGACAGTCAGATGTTCTTGCTTCTACTGAAGCTCAAGATGTTCAAATCTTGCTGGAGAACATTATCAGTTTTTACACAAACTGGTGGTGTTAATGCAGCTCAAATGCTGCTGTCATTAAAGGAAAAGAGAGACAACCCAAATAATAAGACATTCTGAAATGTATGTATATTTAATTCAGCTTTTAACTCTTGTTTTGATTAAAGGGAGAAAACAAAACACAACTGATGCAGGTCAAAAAAATCAATCTAATGCAACAACAATTAAAATATAGCACAGTGGAAACACAATAAATACAGCCTTTACACCCTCATGTCATCCCTCACCACTTTCTTTCTTCAGATGAATACAAAGTGTTTTAGAAAAAAAAATCTGTATTTCTGCATATAATGCATGTGTCCAAAGATGAAGCTTCAAAAACTACGCAAAGTGAAAATGACAACCCTGTTACCGATAAGTGTGTGTAAGAAAAATACAAATGCTAATTAGTAATAATAATAATGATAATAAGAACAAGAATACGTTTATTTTATTTTTATAGCACCTTTCTAAAAAAAACTTAGCAAGGATCAGCAAGGATACAGATGTGTCAGTCTTGTGTCCCCATTTTCCTGTGTTTCCCTCCCTCTTATGTCCATATATGGTTTTTCCTGTTTCCTGTTCCCATTATGTTCATCGATTATGATTCCTCCCAGCTGTGTTTGATTTCTACCCCACCTGTTTCTGTTCTCTTTGATTAGTTTCCCAGTATCGGTCTTTGTCAGGTGACGTCACACTCACGAGAATCAAAGTGCATTTTGGGTATCGCCGCCATTTGTTAGGTATCAATGCCGAGGTGTTCTGTAGTTGGAGAATTTTCTTTTTCTTTTGCTTCAAAATGGTACGTTCTTGTTGTGTTAAAGTCTGCAATAGTTAATTGCATGATAGAAAAGGTTAAAACCTCACCACGAAGAACGATATTTTAGGTCTCACACTTGAAAAAAAGACTAGACAACAAGAGGCCATCGCCGCGTCGGATGGCCTGGGTTTCAGCGGTGATACGTAAAATCATCATATTTGCCAACATATCTCCGTTTATGTTGGTATACCCTCGATATTTTCATAAAGGTAAGTAAAAGATTTTTAAATGTGCTTATTTCTGATTTCTGAGTTGCCAAAATTATAATCATGTTATTTAGGGTTATCAATGCTATTAACCAACCAGGGAGCGGGTGAGCTCTTGCAATCGTTTTATGCATAGGTGTAAAGAGTTAATTTATTTCACTAATGTTAGTCTTGAGGGTTGTATAATACTTCTCTAAAATACATTTCTAATGTTTCTTGATGTGACTAAACAGTAAGTGGGAGCAGTTAAGAAAAAATAAACGTTGCAGCCTGCTGAGACTGAACCAGGCTACTCAGCTACACACTGAAGGCCGGAGAGATGCTCAGCTACACACTGAAGACCGGAGGAGATGCTCAGCTACACACTGAAGACCGGAGGAGATGCTCAGCTACACACTGAAGAGGAGATGCTCAGCTA
The DNA here is from genome assembly GCA_027422405.1 of Ptychobarbus kaznakovi. Lineage (NCBI taxonomy): Eukaryota > Metazoa > Chordata > Actinopteri > Cypriniformes > Cyprinidae > Ptychobarbus > Ptychobarbus kaznakovi. The sequence goes on along the minus strand of CM049794.1, from coordinate 10,646,821 downwards.
CACACTGAAGACTCAGCTACACACTGAAGAGGAGATGCTCAGCTACACACTGAAGAGGAGATGCTCAGAAGGCTACACACTGAAGGCCACACACTGACACACTGGAGGAGATGCTCAGCTACACACTGAAGGTAGATGCTCAGCTACACACTGAAGGAGATGCTCAGCTACACACTGAAGGCTGGAGGAGATGCTCAGCTACACACTGAAGGCTCGCTACACACTGAGGAGATGCTCAGCTACACACTGAGGAGATGCTCAGGAGATGCTCAGCTACACACTGAAGGCCGGAGAGATGCTCAGCTACACACTGAAGGCCGGAGGAGATGCTCAGCTACACACTGAAGGCCGGAGGAGATGCTCAGCTACACACTGAAGGCGGAGGAGATGCTCAGCTACACACTGAAGGCCGGAGGAGATGCTCAGCTACACACTGAAGGCCGGAGGAGATGCTCAGCTACACACTGAAGGCTGGAGGAGATGCTCAGCTACACACTGAAGGCCGGAGGAGATGCTCAGCTACACACTGAAGGCAGGAGGAGATGGTCAGCTACACACTGAAGGCTGGAGATGCTCAGCTACACACTGAAGGCTGGAGGAGATGCTCAGCTACACACTGAAGGCTGGAGGAGATGCTCAGCTCAGAAGGCTACACACTGAAGGCGGAGGAGATGCTCAGCTACACACTGAATGCTCAGCTACACACTGAAGGCCGGAGGAGATGCTCAGCTACACACTGAAGGCCGGAGGAGATGCTCAGCTACACACTGAAGGCTGGAGGAGATGCTCAGCTACACACTGAAGGCCGGAGGAGATGGTCAGCTACACACTGCAGCTACACACTGAAGGCTGGAGGAGATGCTCAGCTACACACTGAAGGTCGGAGGAGATGCTCAGCTACACACTGAAGAGGAGATGCTCAGCTACACACTGAAGGCTGGAGGAGATGCTCAGCTACACACTGAAGGTCGGAGGAGATGCTCAGCTACACACTGAAGGCGGAGGAGATGCTCAGCTACACACTGAAGGCTGGAGGAGATGCTCAGCTACACACTGAAGGCCGGAGGAGATGCTCAGCTACACACTGAGAAGATGGTCAGCTACACACTGAAGGCTGGAGGAGATGCTCAGCTACACACTGAGAAGATGGTCAGCTACACACTGCTCAGCTACACATGAAGAGGAGATGCACACTTCAGTGTCACTAACTGAATGTAGTGTCCGCAGCTACTGTGGCCTCAGGATTCTCAAGCGCCCCAAGGAGATGCTCTCCCTCAGAGCAAGTGTCAGAGCACCAGCCACAAAAACCTCTACTAAGGTTTTTTTTTGAGGGGGGTAGATAGTAGAGGCCGGGGCAGGGGCTGGGTCTCTGAAACGGTCCAGCCATGGCCTCCTGAGTCCCCGATCTGCCATGGCCAACCGAGCTCCCAGCTGTTTGGGTGGGTTTCAAGTAAATTCTATCCTAGCTCATCCAAGTGGACAAACTCCAGCATATTCAGTTATCAGACATGACTGGAAACTTCAAATGGGACTGGCTTCTGTGGTCAGATAAACAACAAAAAAAGCTTGTTAACCTCAAGCACCTCAGATTGGATCTGCCTGCAAAACACTGTTTTAGACAACTGTGACGGGCACAAAGTTGGACAAAGTATATGATTGCATATTGACTGTTTTGAGATTGGACACTTGTTTAGAAACCATTCATGTGAAAGTGTGTGTCAGAATGTCTTCTACCTACAAGCACTAAGTTTAGATTTGTTACAGATCCATGTTTAGGATCTTCCAAGAGTCCGTACAATAAGGGTACAAACACAAACCTCAAAAACAACACAAAAATGGGTTTGGGCAGAAGCAAAATCAAGCTTCCGCTATGGCCATTCCAGTCTTTGTTGTACTCTGACCTGAACCCTGTAGAGAAAACAGGGTGTTGGCAACTGCTTGCACATCTTCTGTTATGCATTTTGAAGTATGTATTGCTTTCAGTTAATGATGTTAATACTATCTCCAACCAGCAGAGGTCGATAGCTTCCAGCCGCTCCCCATATTAATTTCAGCGCAGTGTAAACTTTCACTAACGTTAGCAAATAATAAATGAAAAACAGACAATGAAAACGGTATTTTCCAGTCAAGACTGTTAACAGATTATCTTTTTAACAAGTTCAAGGGGATACCTGGATTGTTTGGATTTTTATTTAAATCGTCATCACACGACTGCGCACAGACAACGGGGTCCCAGAGTTGCACTTGCCTCAACTTTCAAAGGTAAAATTCTTAGTCAACAAAACCTTTTTTGCCAAATGCATGACAGAAATGTTTGCACTGAAGTATGTTCTTAAGGTTTCTGCAGGTCCTTAAAAAGTCTTCAGTTTAATTGTTTAAATTTATGGCCATGAAAACTCCTAAATATTACAAAAAGTCTAAATTATCAAGACAAGAATTGCTATATGGATTACCCTCATATCCATGTTTCCCTGTGTTGATGATTAAACTTCAAAAGCCTATGATTGATGGTACTCCTCGTCTCCATATTCACTCCCAGAATAAAAATGAGCGCTGCATGTTTCAAAATCAGGAGCTGCTCTGTTTTGTGAACTGCGGGGAAAGTGAAACCTGCTGCCAGAGAACGAATATGCATTTTCAAATAAGTCTGTCTGCTATTTTTGCTACATATTTTTAAATTTGAACCAGTAGGATCGGCAAAAAGCTAATGTATTATAAAAATCTGAACAATTAAGTCATTAAGATATATTTATATATTATTTAGTATAATAATTAATTGATACTTTTGACTCATCCCTTTTCTTAAAAATAGTTTAAAGGCTTAAATGTGAAGTGCAGATCTTAAAAAGGTCTTCAAAGGTCTTAAAAATTATTTTGAAAATCCAGCAGATACCAGGTTATTTTATGGTACCATTTGGAATATTTATTTATTTTGAATAAGCCCTTTTTAACTGTCCGCTTAGGTTGTTTTGAGAATGTTCTGTAGGCCACTAATAAAAATTAAGGCCACTAATGACTCTGTACATGTGTTTGTTGCAAATTTACAGAATGCAATTGAGATGTTTACATTGACTTGTTGGGTAATATTTCTGGTCAACTGACAACAAAGTTTCCCTTCTGAACAAGCATAACTGCACAAGTTTTATTGTTAATAAAATCTTTAAAAACTAATTACATTAATTATGCGTTCATTTCTTTCAATATAAAGGAAATTGAGTAAGACGTGTAAAAGGTGTGTGGACATGGATTAGTAATCTGGCCCCTTGGTATAAAGGAGAAAAATGCTGGCCCTCGTCACTCTCAAAGTTGCCCATCCCTGCTAAATGAGTGAGGTGAACTGAACAGAAGAAGCACCAACATGGAGCTGTGATTAGTAATCTGGCCCCTTGGGTCTGGAGAGATTCTGGAAAGGAATGGGCCCTCGTCACTCTCAAAGTTGCCCATCCCTGCTAAATGAGTGATGAACTGAAGAAAGTTAGATTTGTGTGATTTTTTCTTAAAAGATCAAAAGGGTTAATGCAAAATCATTCTTTGAACATATTTGGGTACAGTTCTTGATAAGAATAAACATGTAATATATAACGAGAATCAGATCATACAGTCAAGAAACACAGAAACAAGAAGCAAAAATATATGTTTTAAGGTGGGTCTTGAAATCGTGTAGTGATGAGAGGTCACGGATGTGTTTGGGAATAAAGTTCCAGAGTATGCAGAGATACAAAATGCCCGTTCACCAAACAATATTAATATGTGCCGTAGAATCATTTTAAATTTGACCGTTGTATTAACTTTGTATGGTTTTGAAGTGGTTTCAATGGTTTTACACATCATATTATAGGGCTAAAATTTTTGTGTTATTCAGTAATATACATTATAATCCACTCAAGTCACTAAATATAACACACATTCATTTAAACACTTTTTGGAGAGTTGTACCATTCAAAATTAATAGAATAAACTTTCATTAATGAATGGTTTTGAAGTTTAAGGTTTCAGATGGGAAAAGTCAGTACTGTTCTTTCTTCAAGATACATGTAAAACATCAGATCAGTTTAAAGACTTGCACATTATTTACAAATAATACTTAAGTACAGTAATCAAGTAAAATTGTCAAGTATTTTACACTCCTGAAAATGTAAACTAATGTAAAACAGCAACAAATGGAATGGAATGGAAAGAGAACCATAGATTGGAAAGTCAGGTAATCCATGAACTCATTTTCGCAGCTTGCTCATGCTTCCATCTAGTGGACATGAAACAAATTTGCTACTGAGAATGAGTTTTGTGAGTTATTTTAGCTAATCAGTAGTTTTGTGTTTTTTCCATAAACAATTGCTCATATCCACAGTATTTAGCCTTTGATGCCTTACAAACAAGTGGCTTACAATCAGTCAGAAAAAAGGGTCTGTGGCTTAAATTCAAAGCTCAACAAAACCTCATTGTTGCCATGACAACACCAGCTGCAAGCGAGCCAGAAATATAGTAATGAAAATCAGAGAGACAGGAAAAGGTTAAATCACAGCAAAGGTTTCAGTTTCCTTCAAATGTATAATCAAGTACAAGTAGCCCTGTTGATGTATAAATTACAAATAATACTTAAGTACTAATCTAAGTAAATGCAAAAACAAGTAAACTAATGTAAAATATTAGAGCAGTAGGATCTCGATCAATGCTAACTTGTTTCTGTGTAGGCCTAAGAGAACATAGATTGGAAAGTCAGTTAGTAATCTATGAACTCATTTTCACAACACATATTATAGCTTGCTCATTGCTTCCATCTAGACAATGAAACAAATTTGCTACTGTTTAAATGAGTTCTTTGAGTTGTTCTTTAGCTATTTGGCATCATAGTATATTTTATTGAGCTTTTTCCAGACTGCGTGAATCCTTGATAGAGCTCGTCTCTCTGTCAAAACAAAAGGTCAGTTTCTTCAGTCACTTAATCGACGGGTACTGAGACAAACGGTTAAACCTCTGAGAATGAAGAAAGAAACAATGCAACATACAGTACAAAGCATTGAAAAAAGGGTTGACGCAGTCAGACCACACATTCTTTCTTAACAACAGTCTTCAGTTCTCAGAGCTTTTCCTTTGAGAATTGAGGAAAATTTACTTTTTGGTCCTGAAGAGAGATTTAATCATAATAATCAAATACTGCAATGCGTAAATGATTTTATCTCTGTGTAATTCAGTTCAGCATTCAAGGGATCTTCAATTGCATTTCCCTTTAAAATGAACCGAGTGTCCTTTCAGTGGTATCTGCATAACCAGGATGATGTGATTTTCTCCTCCATATATGATATATTTCTGACCAAGCAAACACGATAGAGGTTTTTCTATTAAAACTTGGAAATGCGGTTGTTGGTTAACTCAGAACAAATTTGTTTTGTCATATTTAACCACTACCAATAAAGTTCCCAGTATGAGATCATTTGTGCATATGTAGGCCTAACACATGCAGAATCTCATTCAGATTCTTACTCTTTATGTTAGTTTTCTTTAACACATATTATAGATTGTATTGATGACAATAGTGTTTAATTCTGATATTATTAAAATATTTGTTCTTGGATAGGAAAAAAATATTTTAAGAACTGCTCAGAGAAAGTTCTTTGAGCAAAATGAGCTTCAGACTGCGTGATTGCTATAAAACCTTAATTTTTAAGAGTGTACTTTTAACATAAAGCTGCAGAAATTGGAAATAATACATTATATATTTAATATTTTTACTGTATTTCACTGACTTCATCTTACAAGCACACTACATGGTTCTCTTAGAGGACAGAGAGAGGCCAGAGACGCAAGGCTCCTCCCTCAGTGTTAGTAAAAACATTCCTGCCAAGTGAGAGAGCCAGCGAATTTGAAACCCTGGAAGTCCGTGTTTCTGGACCCTTCTCCTCTCACATGCTCACTAGAGGACAAGGGCGGCCCATAAGCAGCTGCAGCACATCAGCCTCACAGAGTTTGGAGAGTTCTTTTGTGAAGTACCCGAGAGTGTCCCTTCTCCAAAACCACCATGAAAGCCACCATATTCTTCTTTCTGTTGACCGTTTTGGCTCGTTCAAGAGGCCAGTACTATCAGGGCCTGATGAACTACTTGGAAAACAGGATGGTCGCTATGGAGGTATATTTAACCACTACCAATAAAGTTCCCAGTATCTGCTGCATTTAGTATAATTTCTGTAGTCCTGCTAGTCTTAAAAATAAAGGTTCTTTATGGTTCATTGAATATAAAATCATTTTACATGTCTTTATATTATTAAAACATTTTTCTACAGAGAAAAGTTCTACTTATTATTTTAAGACATACATACTTTTAAAAAAGCAGTGTTAAATTGGAAATAATACTATATATTTAATATTTTTACTGTATTTCACTGTTTATATTTATTACATCTTAAAAACACACTACATGGTTCTCTTAACAGGAGTCCAAAAGTGTTATTTAAACCAGTGCTGTCTCACATCTACTTAAGATTTAACATAGACTTTCTTTTCTTGAGTGAAGTTGTACCCCAGAGCAGAGAAACATCCCCTTGACTGACAGAATAGTTTAGCTCAGCAGTTTTGTTCTCAGTGAACCTGAGCTGAAAAATATAATACTGATTCAATAGCCAAAATAACTACTCATGATTAAGTAGACACTTCATTAGAATAATGAATTTATTCAGTCAATTTACATATATCATATGCAGACAGGTCTGTCTTGATTACCTGCATCAGCAGGAGTCCATTCAACTCCTAAACATTTGTTTTTGGATGCATCCATGCAATAGTCCTGCTAGTTTTCAATTTTACAGAGACGTTTCCTGGTGCCAAAGCACAGTATAACAGTGTTGAATGACAAAAAGAGTAATTATATATTAATGGAGCAACAACATTTATGCAAAGCAAAGTTTGTTTTGATTCAAAATCATGTAATATTAAATTCAGAGCATCTAGCCTGGAGCAAAAGACCCCTGGGGTGGCCACAGTGATATGCTGTACATATTTAATGGCAATTTTGACAATTTGCACCATATTCATGTATGTTTAATACAGTGATATATTTTTGTGAAACGTTTGAGCGTATATTTGTTCTGTAGCCCCTGCAGCAAGGGGGCTTTGCATCTCAAATCACTGAACATATTTGACAGCTGCTGAATAACTGATCTCATTTAAGTAGAATTCATTAAATGAATTAAATTCAGTTCAATTTAAGTTTTTTCATATATCATATGAGACAGGTCTGTCTTGATTACCTGCATTAGCAGGAGTCCATTCAACTCCTGAACAGTTTTTTCAAAAATGTTGACTCCTTCGACTTGGATGGCAAGAAAAGTTCCTCAATTTCTAAATTGTTTTTTCCTGGTGCCAAGGCAGCACAGTTAAAAATTATATAATGTATTGTACTTTAATGAGCAACAACATTTATCCCTCAAGTCCTTTTGAAAATACTCTCAGACATTACTCAGGTTCTCCATCTCCTGACTCCAAATTACGATAGAGATAAACCTTTCATATAATGAATGAGCTTTTTATTCTACGGTTTCCTAGCTGGGAAAAAGAGACTTTGCTGCACAGTATCATCTTAAACAATGCTGTTCAGAAGACTTCTTGTTCATTATTACCACAAGTTTTAATACAGCACAAAACTGCCATGGGAACAGAACAATACAAACGTTTATCATTGGAAAGAATTTGCTGCACTCTGTGATCATCTTAAACAATTGCGTGACTCAGTTACACTAGTGTTTTGTTTAGTCCAGTCAGAACGTATTTCTTTTTTCTTTTATTCAGCAAGAATTGCATTAAAGCATTACAACTGTGAAGGAATCATATCATATGTGGAACTGAAGGGTCTTAAGAAGTTGACTCCTTCGACTCGGCAAGAACAGGTGAAATTGTAGAGGCAATGTGGACATTTTTTGAAACCAAAAATCCCCCTAAGCCTTGTGTGAAAGTTCCCTCAAGAAAATACTCTCAGACATTACTCAGAAGTTTCGAGAGCTGAGGAACTCTTTTTTGTTGGTAAGTCAGAGAATTGAGCTTTCAGCTGGCTAAATGATTACACAGTAGACCATTTGGGGGAAAGAATTTTGAGTTTCAAAGCAATTGTAACACTGGAAAATCAAACTGGGAGAATTAATAGCTGCAATGCAAGACAGAGAGTATGAACGATGAGCATTTGCTTTGATTTAAGACATTTGTTTGTTTTGAGAACTAGCATCCCAATTACACTCCCCCATAGTGGGATTGTGCTGTAGGCCGTGTGGCCGTCTCATCCAAACAGTGTTTGCTTTGATGGTAAAAACCCTGGTTTCTGCTAATGTTTGGCTTATACTGGGGATTTATTGATTTAGAGGAAACATGTGGTGTGTTCTGTTGATTCTAAAACAAGGAATAAAGAATCAAGCCAATCAGTTCACTGGATTAGCCAGTTGGCTTTTGGATTAGATGTTACACAACTGTTGGGTTGTAGCCTATTTTGTTATCCAGTATGCAAATCAAAGCAGATGAATGTAAATGTGTTTCATTTGGCTGTTCTTCATTCTCCACTGAAGAGCGCTGTTGTCAACACTGCAGTCCAGTAAATGCCGAGACATTGGCAAAACAAGACATTCATTTTTTTCCAAGGCTGAATCAAAAATTCCAATCCATATAATTCATTTATTTCTTTGGCAACAAAAGATACATACATATGTTGTACATTAATGTTTAAAAAAAAAAGTATTTTGCTCACTAAGGCTACATTTATTTGAGCATAAAATACATTAAAACATTCATATGTGTGAAATATTATTACAATGTATAATATTAACACAATAATATATATTTTTTTTTTTTACAAATTATAATAATAATATAAAGTATAATAATTTATTCCTGTCATGGCAAAGCTATATTTTCAGCAGCCATTACTTCAGTGTCACATGATCTTTCAGAAATGTTACTCCCCCCCCCATGATTTTTTGATGAAAAGTATAAAAACTTTATTTATTTTTTGTTTGTAACAATGTAAAAGTCTTTTTTTCATCCTTGCTGAACAAAAGAAAGAAAGAAAGAAAGAAAGAAAGAAAGAAAGAAAGAAAGAAAGAAAGAAAGAAAGAAAGAAAGAAAAAAAGAAACAAAAAAAAAAAACATTTTATTACTGTCCCCAAACGTTTTAATATTACTGTATATATTATCAAAACAATTTTAGAACAAAGAGAAGCACTGACAAGGGAATCCTCAAATAAAAAGTGGGGAAAAATAATAAAATAAATATACATTAGCATATACTTGATTGAATGATTGCTATAAGCTTTATTATATTTTTTTTTACAACAATCTGACTCTCTTTGATTGTTTGAATACATTTAATAGAATTTTAGCAGCAAAATATGACAAGTTATGACAAGTTAAGAGTCTATTAGAGCCAAAAAAAAACTTTTCAATAAATTGTGTGTCTTCGAAATGATGTAGCTTAGAAATAGTTCCCAACAACCTGTGTATCATAATGAAGAGTATTAACAATTATCCTCGTTAAGCCCCACACAATCCTCCCTTGCCTGCACATTTATAACAGCATACATGACATTTAAGGGTGGATCTTTCACTGCTGGAGGCTAACAATGTCAGTTTTCTTGGTTTATTTCTTTAATAAAGTAAAATAATAGATTAAACTCACAATCTTGGCTTCATTTTTCATAAAGCTGTCTTCCAGTGCTTGTGCAAACTAAGCAGTATAAATTGCTTCCAGAGTTTGCCATATTAATCATAGGACGCCTCCCGCTGACATTAATCATGTTTGTTTTCATCGTCAGTGTGCGTGAACATCGTATCCAGTCTAAAAGCAATGAAGATCCTTAAGAGATTGGGAAGCCCAAAAGGTGTCTGGACCAAAGATGCCAGATCAGCAAAAATCTACGTCTTCAACGGGACGTCCGACAACACGCTGTACGAGTTCAACTCCGTGCGAGAGCTCTTGGCATCATCAGGCATATCTAAAGACAGGCAGATTACCGTGCCCATCGCTTGGAGTGGGACCGGTCATGCAGTCTACGATGGCTTTCTCTATTACGTCAGTGAAAGTTCAGAGCTCCAAGTTATAAAGCATGACCTCAAGAATGGTTCGCTTGCAGACAGTGCAGTTTTTCCCATGGATGACCGCAGCCCGGTGTACCAGCTCAATCCAGAGACGCTGGTGGACCTGGTGGCGGATGAGGATGGGCTATGGGCGCTGTATCCAGTTGGAGACACTATTAATCTTGCTAAGATGGATATAGATTCTCTGGATATAGAGCAGATGTGGGACACGGCGTGTCCAAGGAATAATGCTGAAGCTGCTTTTATTGTCTGCGGCACGGTTTATGTGGTTTATAACACCAAGCCACCAAGCCGTTCGCGTGTGCAGTGTGTGTTTGATGTGAATGACATGGTAAGCAGCGGAGAGGCCCCTTTGATTTATTTCCCCAGGCGCTACGGGGCCCATTCCAGCCTCAAATACAACCCTGAGGAGCGGCAGCTCTATGCTTGGGATGATGGGTACCAGATTGTGTATAAACTAGCACTGAAGAAGAAGTTATGGGCAATTATGCCACCACCTGAGGAATAGCTCCTTTTTTAGCTCTTAAAGGGCTGTATATTCCTGAGAACAAATCATTTGTGATTTTCCTAAAGGGATAGTTACAGAAAAAAAAATCATGCCATTATTTACTCACCTTCATATGGTCAAATATGGATTAATTTCTTCTAAAGAAAACATTTCAAAGAATAGTTTCCTTTCAGTTACAGTGGATGAGGAATAATGCATTTGAGCTTCAAAAAGGACACCAAACCACAGTTAAAACTTTTAAATATTTATTTTTGGTGTTTTACCTTTATTAGCATAGGTCAGTATTTAGACAGCAAAGGGGGTGGGTGGGTGATGGGTATTGTGCTGTAATTTGAACCCTGCTCTTTTTCTGCAATACAGAAATAACTTGAAATTACTTAAATGTAGGTTTGTTTCTCACATAAAACTATTTTGTGTTTTCATAAGAATTACGAGACCACTTTTATTATGGTAGTTTTGTTTCCTTGCTCCCGTCTATTGTATTTTTTCACCCAAAAATGAAAATTAGCTCATGATTTACTCACCTTCAAGGCATCCTTGGTGTATATGACTATCTTCTTTTAGATGAATCCAGTCAGAGTTATATTGAAAATGGTCCTTGCTCTTCCAAGGGCCTCCTGCAGCGAATTGATGCGTTTTTGTAAGAAAAAATATCCATATTTAAAACATTAAAAACATTTTCTCTCCCGCTAACTGTCGTACGTACAAGCCGTTCCAGGCAGATGACGTAAGACTTATGTGCAGCGCTCGCGCCAGTGATAAGTGATGAACGTGGAAGCGCAGAGAAGAGAGAGCAAAACAATATGCCGGTCACAAATTAGAAGTACAATATGAGGATTTGTAAAGAAAAATGTCAGAGGATCTCAATATAAGCCAAGAGGAGACTGGTTTTCCTAAAGTAAGGAAACGTTGCTTCCTTTGCTCCTGTAAACAATACGAGACTAGCATATCTCGCAGGTGCATACGCTATGCATACTTCATACATCATCCGCCCGGAACGGCTTCCACATACGACAGTCAGCGGAAGTGAGATAAAAATGTTTATAATATTTTACATATGGATATTCTTCTTACAAAAATGCATCGATTTGCCACATGATGCCTGTATTCACCCTCTGGAGCCATGTTTTATTATGGATGGATGTACTTTTGGACTTCTATTTCTACTTCTATTTATTTGACTTATTTTGAACTGTTAAAAAACAAAACACCCGCCCACTGCCATTATAAAACTTGGAAGAGCAAGGGCAAATTTTTAATATAACTGATTGGATTCATCTGAAAGAAGAAAGTCATATACACCTAGGATGCCTTGAGGTCACGGGCTAATTTTCATCTTTGGGTGAACTAACCTTTTAAAACAGTGATACTCAAATCGGGCTCGCGAGATCCACTTTCCTACAGAGTTTAGCACAAATCCTGATCAAACTCACCTACCTGTGATTTTCTAATGATCCTGAAGACATTGATTAGCACGCTCAGGTGTGTTTGATTAGGGTTCGAACTAAACTCTGCAGGAAAGTGGATCTCGCCAGCCAGATTTGAGTATCACTGCTTTAAAGGGTCAACAGCATTCAACAAAATGATTAAATAAATGAAATAAATCTTTGGTTTTGGAACAACTTGAGGGTGAGCAAACTATGACAAAATTGAAATTTTTGGGTGAACTAATCCTTTACCTTTAGGAATACAGAGGTATATTGCTTTTGTTGCACATAGTATTAAAAATATGAGACAATAAACAGTCTCAATATAAGTGACTGATCAATACTAACCCACCATTTGTGATTTGATGTTCACAAGACTGAGAAGAAGCAACTCTATCCTTGAAATAACTGAAACAACATTTTATTTTGGCATTTTTGAAATACAATAACTTTTTCAAACATTACAAGTTATATTGCAAGTACAAATGATCAATACAAAATTAGAAAGTTGTTCAGATTCACAAGGGGGCAAAAACAGGTTGTTAAAACACCAGCACACAAGAGTTAGTGATGAGGCAAAGAACCGAATCTGAACCGTATTAACTTTACATTCACCTACAGAAACACACTCTATGTTATCCAAGTATTACAACATTGGTGATATTGTAAACACAGGACCAAAATTTGCACTTTGTCACAACCATTTCTTCAACAAGTTGACTTGGAATTTTTAAAGATTCTGTTAAAATATTAAATCTAGTTTACTATGTAGAAATATTTAAAGCTTAACAGAGACCCTAGGAGATGATGGAGAACAACATGTAAAACTAGCCCCAAAGTGCCATGTATATTTTAAGATATTTCAGCTACACCAACTGGAGATCAGTGTAAAGTCTTTGCTCTGGTCTCTTGAGCTGTGCCCACCATCTGTGACAATGAACTTCCTGCATAGTGGGTTGTTTCTATCAAGGGTCAGCTCTTGTGCATTTGTGCGTGCATTGAATTTTCTGTCTTTTCTTATTTGAAACATACAGTCAAAATGTCCAGGACCTTGAATGGAAGTTCTGAACTAATGTCATTTCTGTGCATTTATGTTGTTTGTTTCCAGCATATGCAGTGTTGTAATTTCTTTTCTTAAAAAAAAAAGAATGGCAGGAGAATCTTTAACTACAGTAATCATCATGTAGCATTTAGCAGGGGTTTGTCTGAGCATGTCTGTTAAATAAAAATTCCAAGTTAAACTGTTTTATGAACTAATTAACCATGTAAAACAAAATATTTGAAACCGGAGATAAATAAAATATTGCGGGCAATAAAAGTATTGAATTTGGTTGAATCATTTATAACATAAAAAATCCAAAAAGCAATGCTAATTATTACTTTGATTGCTCAGTTTTGCTTTGTTAAGCATTACATATTATAGAAATATTTATTGGGCAACATTGCATTAATTATTTTCTTTAATTTACAGAAACTGATCAGTTGACAGTTATATATTAAATTGTTTGGTTCTACAGATAATTGATTCACTAGTTAATTCACATACACTCTAAAAAATGCTGGGTTAAATACAACCCAGTGCTGGGTAAATATCTGACAGAACACATGCTGGGTTGTTTTCAACCAACAGTTGGGTTAAATGTTTAACCCAATCTTCTGGGCAGTAACCCAACCGCTGGGTCTAAACAACCCAATCGCTGGGTTCATCCATATTTTACCCAGCACTGGGTTCTATTTAACCCAGCATTTTTTGGAGTGTAGTTTCAAATATCCCTTTTTTCTACATGAAAATCAAACAAGCAAATAAAAAATGTATCTGAAGATGAACGTTAGTTAATTGCCTGGAATTTGACATGTTGTAATGTTAACCCTGCTCTTTTATACAGTACAGAATAAGAATATATTTTATACATTTGAGCATACATTGTTTACTCAAGACATTTTCCCAGACAATATGTCAAAACACGTAAAACTTTGACAGTCCAATTTAACTTGCAATGAAATGACATGTCAGAAGATGAACGAGATGTATTAGATTGAAACAGCAGGAGGATTCAAAGAGGAATTGAATTGCTATTAAAAGCAGTACTACTAAAATACAGAACCGCTTCTGTAGCTTTTTAAATGCTATCATAACAAAGTGAATAAAAGCCACATAAATCAAATCAGATCTCTATGAATATTTCAGCACTTTTACCTTAAATGCCCACTTTTGTGTCTCGCCGATGAATATTAATGTAATCACATAAATGTATTCAGCTACATGTGAAGTGTTTTTGTGCATGAACAGGAACTTCTTTACACGTAAACGCCTTTACTTTAGCAAGAAATTAATGGATAGGAAAAATGTGTTGTGCTTTGATCAATTTAGTCTCTTTTTACACACAACATTTATACAACATCTATAAACTGATAAATATTTAAATATTCTTCATAAAACGTGTACCTTCACACAGTTTCCATACAAGCATTTGACAGAGAAAATGGTTTGTTCTTAGTATACAGCACATGACAAATCCATTCCCTTCTTTTTTTCTCACTCACACAAAACAATGTCCGTTTCCCTCAATATTTTATCCATCATTTCTGACCTCATTGTCAGTACTTCCAATAGTTGATTCTACTTTCAAAGTCTTTAGATCTGAGCAGAGCCATTTACAAAGAGCCTTGCAGTGTTGTGCAGGAAACTTCTGTTTGCATGTAGACCGCTTGCAGAACTCTGCATCGGATTTCAAATGCTTCAGGAAAATTCATATTGGAAAGAAACATCTCCGCTGACAATACCAAGCTATTCTAGGAGCACAACATTGGCTTTGAATAATATTCTAGGTACAGAGGTTTGTACAACACTCCCAAGAATTGACTGAGGATCGTACGGACTGGAACAGCTTGAACATGAGGAACATCAGGGCAAAGACAGCAGGATCTTAGATCAGTGTTAGGGAACCATCTAAAACAATCCGTAGGAGAAAACGGAAATAGCAGGGCTCTCGCCGAGCCTGTAGTTTTACATATGGCTCTGATCAAGGGCTGGCGGGAGGTTTGGGGGAGGGACAAGACCCCTGACTGTCAAAACTGGCCGTTCTAGCTTTCCACTGTAAAAGAAGACATATGAAAAACCCATCAATGAGAGTATTATAGAGCAGTTTATTGTTGCAGAAGAACTGCACCCTATAGATTGCTAATATTGCTTAGAAGAGTGGATTTCAATTTGTGGATGCATGAAATTAATGTATCTAAAGTTATATTACAAGTTGAACATATTCTTTTCTGTAATAAAAAAAATATATGAAATCAATATATGAAAAAAAATATCATGAAAAAAAATGGTTTCAATTATGCTGAGCAAAGCAAGCAAATCCAATCACATCTAATCCTGTTCTACTTAAGCAAACTGCACGTAAACCGGTACGAATTAACCAAATTAACTAATTAATCTCCAACCTGATTTTACTAAAATTTTATGCAATTGTTTGAATTTTGCAATATAACACAGTTGCAAAAAGAGAATTAGCCTTTGTTGAATAGACAACTTATTTTTTCTTTACTAGCAGAAAAATGGTCTGGTACACTATTAAGGGTTGCCAGGTCTATGTAACAAAACTACCCCAATGGCCAATTAAAAATAGACAAAACTAGCCCAATGCCCCAATATCAAAACTCTAAATATGCCACTCCCATACCTATATTATATATTGTTGTATAGTCACTGTTGTGCATTATACAAAATTGTAACTTGAAAATCACTATATAGTAATAATATTAAATGGTCTGTTTTCATGAAGAAGCTCAAACGTCCTAGCACTAGTTTTATCACTGAAGTAATTTGAAAATGATAAAACATTTCAGTACAAGCATTTCAGTCAATTACTATTTATTTGATATGTCAAACCTCTAACCCATGACAACACTTTAAAAGTACACCAATTCTGCTGGAAAACTGCAGACTTGGCAAGCCTGAACTCATTTATTCAGTATAAAAATGGACAATGTGAGCATTGTTCAGGCTTAATTATAATGAACACTAATTTCAATAAAGGGGACTTCTAGTAAAATATAATAATTTAACTCAATCTACTAAAAACGCAAATATAACCCATTTAATTAAAAAACAAAACAATGATTTGCAGTCTGTGAAAGCCTTTGTTTATTGCTCACACTTACTTAATTAACTATTCAGATTAAAGAGCAAGAGCTAAACCTCCAAGCACAATGCATAGATGCCCAGACATGACCTCAACTGAATCAATACTATTATTTTCAAAATTAATTTTTCAATTATTGAGATTTGTTCAAAACAAAGACGAAAATTTATTAAAACTGCATAGTGTTATTTTTAACAGAACAAAACATGATTAAAATAAACAAAGAGACCAATGTGATAACCTGACATTTGCATACAAATACAACCCCCCCCCCCCCCTCATGATTAACTCTTGAGCACAGGTCAGAAAGGGGACAGAATTGCAGTGTGTGAATTAAAATCAGCACTGACATATTCTTCTCATGCATTATTCAAAAAGCACAGTACAAGTGTGAGGATGTGACTAGAGGGATCTGAATGTTTACAAAGAAAGATTGGTGACTGGCCAGAAAGAAATTCTGGAAATGCAATTTGCATATGAAAAACTTAGTTCTTAGTCCTATATTAACAGTAATTCAGAGAGTTATTATATCTACCCCTCGTATGTGTGTTTACATTTGCTGGCGGGAGGTTACGTACCTCTTTTTCTGATTTCTTAGGTTCCAGCAGGGGTGCCAGTGTGCAATTGGCTTACGGGGGTATGCAAGCATCTCATTCCAGTGGTCTCTTCCTAAACCTTCAGCACCACTGCCCAAACGGCACACACCAATTATCTCATTGTGCCCCACCCTGAAAAAAAGAGAATAATTTATAATTAATAATTTTTTACATTTATATAGCGCTTTTCTAGGTACTCAAAGCGCTTTATATTGTGAGGGGGGATCTCCTTCATCCACCACCAATGTGCAGCATCCACCTGGATGATGCGACGGCAGCCATAGTGCGCCAGAACGCCCACCACACACCAGCTTACTGGTGGAGAGGAGACAGAGTGATGAAGCCAATCAGTGTATGGGGATGATTAGGAGGCCATGATGGTCAAGGCCAGCAGGCGAATTTGATCAGGATGCCGGGGTAACACCCCTACTCTTTTATTTGCAAGACATCCTGGAATTTTTAATGACCACAGAGAGTCTTGTTACAAAATTATCTATACATGTGTATATTCCTTTAATGTAAAGGAATAGTTCACCCAAAAATATATAAAACAATTCTTTACTCATCCTCAGGTCATCAGCATTACATCACTTGCTCACCAGTGGATCCTCTGCAGTGAATGGGTGCCATCAGAACAAAAGATCGAACAGCTGATAAAAACATCACAATAATCCACAATGCAAATAATCCACAAACTGTGAGTTTGCAGTACATCCATCACTAAGACATTCATCCATAATATTGCTCTCTCCAGTGCAAATGTTGTCCTGAATCAGAAGAGAAATATGCACAGATCAAGTAGTGTTTAGAAGCAAAAACAGTTCTAAACAAATATATTGGTGCAATTTGATGTGAAAAGACAATGACCACAGGAGGAAGCCTTATGGATTATGAACTCATATTTTGGCCAGAAGCAATGGTTTAATGATGGTCTGGACTGGATGGACTGATAGATTACTTATGAATTATGATGTTTTTTTCAGCTATTTGGACTCTTATTCTGACAGCACCCATTCACTGCAGATGATTCTTTGGTGAACAAGTGATGTAGTGCTAAACTTCTCCAAATCTGTTTCGATGAAGAAACACTCATCTACTCAACTCATCTTGGATGGCCTAAGGGTACATTTTAAACAAATTTTCCTTTTTAGGTGAACTATTCCTTTAAGTGATCCAAAATAAACACATCCACACTGGCAATGAATAATATACCAAAGTTTTCATGGTCTAAAAGCCTTTTGTTAAAAGACAATGATATGAGTTTGTATGCCAGCGCAACTAACCTCTTTTGCAAAATGGTATCTGTGTAAAAATATGTGCATATTCAGAAAGAGTAGATGATGTGCCACAGGATAAAGAAATCCGCATACATTTACCTCAGCGGTGCTGAACTTTACGTGTGTCCTTTTGTGAACTCACGGAAGAGAATTGTGAAATAGCCGTTTCTGACATTTATTACAGTGTGTGTGTTCCTTTCTCAGAAACTCTCGGTACCACAAACTGGCTGTTTGAGACTTGAGAATGTTGGGTAAAATATATGTACCTGGCTCTTTGCCCAGTCACCCGCCTGTAGAGCGGTGAGTGCTAAATGCTCTGACACCTGACCTTTTCTTCTTCCTACTAAAGCACATGAACCATGAGATCATTCTGGTGTTCCTGCTATTCTAATGTTGCTTGTACATGTTGTTGTTTGTACTGTAGTTCAACTTAATAGGCATGACAACTGATGAATAGTATTGGTAAAGTATTTTGAGTTTAATTATGTGTAAAATGTTTTAGAGAAGATGAAAAGAGAAATACATCCGTCTTGAATAAATCAGCTCCCTTCTGGAAGCCTGAATTGCAAAAGTCAATTTTGTCATAATTTTCTCAAGTTATTGCAAACTGGTACATTTTTTAAAGAATACATTAAGAATTATTTATTTGATAAAAATAATAAAATATGTTAAATAATTAAAAATGTTTTCCCCCATGCAATTACAAAAGAATAAGGTTGCAAAATCATCATAAAAGTATCTTAAATGTCAAATAAGTCCACACGCCCTTTGAAGCCATAAAATATACATATTTGCAACACTGGAGGAAGTAGATAACAGAATTTAATTTTTATTTTAAAATGAAACTGTCCCTTTAAATTTCAATCTAAAAATGAGAAATAACTGCTTGTGTTACGTACAGGTCATAGTCCATGACTGAGATGTGCAAGCTGACTTGGTCCATGCTCTCTGGAGGGATGTCAAAGATAATGGCCTCATTATACGTGGGATTCAGGGTGTTTTTCTTTGTTGTGGTCTTCTTCTTTCTCAGGCGTCTTCCATCACAAATGAGGGATACTTTCACATAGGGATCTGCTCAGAGAGAAAACCGTTATCAGTTCAGCTCATATAACTGTTATTCATTTCACATGTGCAGCTTGAGCTTTTATAAATTATCTTTAAACATATTTTTGAAACTAGTTTCAATTAATTAATCCTCTAACAATAGCTTGAAGTAGATGAGAGTATTAGATGAGAAGATTAGAAATGAATGCCGGATTTCTTCATTGAGCCATCTTAATATGCAGTGTGAATGGACGGCCATTGAGATTCAGCGCTTTAATGGAATAACTTGAGTGCTGATTCTGACATCAGAGCTGCATACTGATTTCCATCTCTCTCTATCATCGCACAATTTGTCTGATCTGTTATGCTTGTACATTAGCAAGTCATAAACTACTTCCAGCTTGGGCAGAACAAATCAGATGAGAAGTACTTGTTCTGACATCAAATTTGCTTGGGGCACTTCTTAATAGATATTATCCAGTTCATGTGAATTCAATTTTACTGCAAATGAAAAACATTTACTCTTCAGCAGATAAAAGTAAAAATGTCTGGAATGAGACACACTGTGTCATTATAAGGGAAAAGCAAGATAGTGTGAGTAATTAATGTTACTGGAGCTTAAAATTGTTCTCTGCATCATATTCGAAGTGGTTCTTTAGACTTTCGGGTTTAATTCGCTCAGTGATGCTGCTGATTTACCTTTGGGAAATTTTGTTTACGATAGACAGAACAAAAGACAATTTGGAACATGAAACAATGATTAGAACATGCGGGAAACGTGCATGAACAATATATGGGAAAACAAAAGAGGCTTCCAGAAACCATAAAACCAAATGGAGCAATTATCAGGAGAGTGGTGCCACTTTTTACTTCTGTTGCCCTCTTGGAGAGGAGAAATGAGACAGAGGTAAAAATAATATACACATAATTATATTTCAGGATGTCAAGATGTTTGAATCATTGAGGAATGCATGAATGATTTATATTTTATATACAACCTATTATGGCCCTTTTTATAATATGTAATATAAGTCTCAGGTGTCCCCAAGATGTGTCTGTTATGTTTCAGCTCAAAATACCCCACAGATCATTTATTATATATTTTTGAAAATGCCTATTCTGAGTGGAAGCAGAAATACGCTGCTTTCATGCATGTTTCATCCCCTTTTCCAGTATAGGGCTGTGGCTTTACAGCTCATAGTATACCTCAGATACTCTGAGAGAAAAAAATTATTTGGATTTCATTATCATGTCTATCGTGCCGAAATCATGCATTTTAAACCATATTATTTAAACTTCTGATATAGTTTCCTGAGCACACACATCCGAAGCACGTGCACAGAAAGTGGCTGTCACATGGTATATGGGTACTAAATGATGTTCTCTTTCATGTCTTATTGTGTTTAAACTGTCACATACACACAAGTTTATGTTAAAAACACACACGAGTCACAAAAACAGTCGGTTATGTCTGCGAAGGAAATCGCATGTTTATATTAGATCTGTGTGGCAGCAGCATAATATCCAGTAAATAATTCAATAAATCCACAGCTCTCTTGTCTCCTCTGAGGCTGGGACTCTAAATAGAGTTCTGTGCTCGTCAGTGCAGCCAAAGACAGAACAGTTTGCATGCTTTGATCCAACTTTCACCATTTGAGAAAACACAACGGTGGCGCCGTGGGTGGAAACTTGCAGATTAAGGGGCTGTATGTAATATTATAATAATATCCCCTTTCTACATCACCGGGGGAGCAAAATCTGATGAGCTCATCTTTTCACAAGCTTGCAGAGAAAGGCATTTCATGTTTTCTGGGTTGGTGATGCAAAAAGTCATGGTTTTCATGATATGTCACCTTTAAATCAAAACATGAGCATAAATGAAACCATTTTTTTTATCTTTCTCTAAACCTGACAAGAAAATGTTTAATATTTTGTATATGTAGAAAAATAATTGACCTGGTTTTAAATGGTTGAAGATCACCAACATGTATGATATACTGTATAATTTTAAACATGAAGAAATTGGCTTTGACATAAATTTGCTATGTACAAAATGAACAATAAATAAACGAATGAACAAAAATAAATAAATACATACATTTATTATAAAAATGCTTTTCTCATGTGTATGGGCCCATTCTAAATGTATGTTCACATGACAAAAATGATATTTGCTATATTAAAAGAGTGCTTATGACACATGTCCCCCACTCTCCTGTTTCTAATCTCACGTCTGTATTTTGATGGTCAAAGGCAGTAAAGCTGATGAAACACTACCTGAATATCCAGTGATGTCCATTGCCTTAAGGTTCCTACACTTGATGACAGTGAGTGTTAATCTGCCTGCCGTAGGTAGATAGCAGAGAGAGAACATGATTTCTCCAAGGTCCACGCTCTCCTGTCACACAGACACACACAAATCAATGCAGCATGATGTATTGGCACATTTTGTTATAAAGGTCACATTTTCAATTCCATCGCACCAGATAATAGTGATAAAAACAGTAATTGTGCAATAATGTACCAGAGACACACTGTCCCCCAGCATCACTCGCGGTCAAGATCAGAGTATGGAAACCCATTTCCACCACATAAAGAGTCATGACTCTGAGATAAAAGTGGTAGTTATGACATAAAAAGTAGAAAATATGAGAAAAAATGAAAAGACAAAATTATGACAAAAGTCACAATTGACACATTTGACATTAAGATTAAAAGTCATTATGACAAAAAGTGAATTATTTTACTTTGTTATAATTATGACTTTTATTGCCATAATTATGATTTTGTCTCATAAATTAGACTTTTTATCTCACAATTCTGAATTTTTACCTCATAATTACCATGTTTCATGTCCTAATTACCTAATTTACCAAACCATGATTTTTTATGTCTTGGAAATGGGCTTCTATAATAACGTACCAATGCTAAGGCTACCCGTCATTAGCGGTGTTTCATTCGTGAACAAATCTTTTAAATGGAGGAATCATTGCATCAGTATTGATAGAGTACCATTTATTATTTGCTTTTGTATCTGCACAATGCCTAAATAAAGCAAGATATTATATTAATAGAATGTCAGTCACTTTGCCATTGTTTTTTTTTTTTTTTGCTAAAAGCTAGTTAGCGCTGCAAGAAGTTATTTATTGGTATTTGAGGATGTGGTTTGGCATTTTGACTATGAAGGTTGGGTTTAATAAGCCCATGACTCAATATCAAGGTCTAAAGTAGTCTTGTTTGGTCCGATACAGTCACGGCGACCAATTAGTTGTTGCGATTCTCCAAGCCACGCTGCTCTCCTGGACACCGCTCAAGCAAACCGTTAATTAAACGTCAACACTCCTAAACACACCAGCTTTCCACCAGGCCACAAGGTCCATCATTTTCCTCACAGCTGATCCAAGCGGGTTTCTTTTAGATCTATCTAGATAAAATAAACAAATCCAGCAAAACGTTTTAAGAGGTGGAACGCAATGCATTGGAAAAGTGGTATTTTTAGACTTCAAGACCACCCACTTTTCTGAAAGTTAAGCATGTGCAATGCAGGCGAAGTATGCTATCTGACGGTGCTGGAGTTAGTGTGTTAGCATCATCTTCTCAGCGGTATTAAGTCTTAGAGTAAATATTAATCACTTTAAATGAGCTCAGTAAGCCACTCTCTGACAGACATATCCCATGACTCTCCTACTTGTGGCTTAATGTCTCTCTAGCACTCTAAGGTGATTATTTGCAGGTTGTGCTTCAGTATCATATAGGGACTTTTTAAAGTAGATTGATGGATGGGTAAATGCAAGCTTGAGAGTACAAAAAGGTGCAAAACAATATTTATAAAGCAAGTAAACTTTAAGTAAATAAATCATTGGATATTATTGAACATTGCGGTCTCATTATGGCACATGATAAAAAGTGATTTGATAAGTAAATAAGTCCATAAATAAATAAATATAACATCAAATAATGAAGCTTGTAAAATTATGTCTGATTTGCAAAAGACTAACGATGTGAGACCACAGTGAATATTACAAATTTGACTCTGACCAGAACCAAATTCCTTCAAGCTTCACTCTACTTCAGTCTTTGAGCTCATTGAATGACAGAATGAGTTAGTAAATGTCCTTCTGTCCCAAGTCCGCCTGGCCATGTCTTTTGGAATGCTGTTCGCTGTCTGTTGGCATCAACTTAAAGGGACAGTTAACATTTACTCATAATTTCAAACCTGTGAAATTCTTTCTTTTGTGAAATACAAAAGTATAACAGTATTTTTCTCTCTTATCCTTCTAATGAAAATGAATAGTCACCTATTATCAAGTTTCTAAAATGCATAAATCTGTCTGAAGCCAAAAAAGAACAGATTTTAGATGATTAGTGATTTTTCACATTTAATCGTCTCATCCGCTATAGGTCTGAATTTGATATATATTTATTTACATGTGGCCCGTCAAGATGTTTCATATCATGTTTGACGTCACTATTTCAAATCCCATTGATTCTTGTGTGTCTTGAAATCAATCCATGACACCAAATTTGAATAAAACAACATAATAAAACTGCATAATTGAAGAACAATTATAAATGTGCTTTTTATATATTTTTTTAATTTGAGAGCACCTAACTTGAATTGTATTTGAATAAAAATGCTAATTTGAATACACACATCCACATTGTATAATTAAATAACAAACTTAAATGTAGTGTTTTTTACACAAAGCTTTTGTATGGCTTCAGAGGACATGAATTCAGCACGAGTCATATGGATCACTTTTATGATCATTTTATGGTTCTTCATGTAATTTTTGGAACTTGAGAGTCACTTGTTGTTTCTAACTTGTGTTGTATGAAAATGAGCAGCGTTTACATCCTGCTAAACATCTCCTTTTGTGTTCAAAGAAAAAAAGAATATAATCCAGGTATGAAATGACTTCAGAGCGAGTAAACGATGAACGTATTGTCATTTTTGAGTGATTTTTTGATAGCTTTGAAAAAAGAAGCTTTGTGTTCTAGATTCAAATCTCCTGCCAAGTGCAATCGAATGTGTGCTTTTGTTCAAGGGGCAGCCGGCCTCCTGCCATGAAAGCAATAACCACAGGTTTATTGAATTGCTCCTCTGGGAATAGCTGTAAATCTAGAAAACCGAGAGAAATAAGACTCATCGAGGAGCAGTTGAAGTTCATCTAACTTGCCATTATGGAGTGATCAGCTAACCTCAGATGACCTCAGGACCTATTTTGGTGGTTAACTTAAGCGTTTAATATTGTGCCGTGATTGGCAGCACCTCTTATTAATGGCCGTTATGAAAATTAGGCAATTATTTTGTCCACACATACACAATCAGCATGTGTCAGTTATCTTCATTTGTCAATTACTACCTTATATGCGTTTTAATGAGGGTAGGGTAGAACTCTCATTCATTTGGCAGTCTTAGCATCAGTATAGGTGTACAGCAGACAACGTGTTGAATATTGTGATTGCATTTTACCAGACCATGTCAATAATGCAACAAGCTAATTCACATATCTTAGCTGGCATCTAATGGCCTTGTTATTTAGAGTCAATGGATTTTTTAATCTACACAAACTGCCTGAGCAGTGCAATATCAAGAGTACTTGCTGAGGTTTAAGGATCATTCCTTCTCTTGCCAACCAAAATGGAACTATTTGTGCAGATTGATGCAGATGAACAATGTTTATCAGGCTTGACTAACCAGGTTTATATTATCTTGTGATACAGTGGGGTCCAAAAGTTTAAGACCATATAGAAAATCTTACCATTCTGAGGTTTGGGGTCAGTATGATTTTATTGTTTTTGAAAGAAGTTTCCTATGCTCACAAGCAGAACAATTAAAACAAATTGTTCTGCTTAATATTTTGTGTAAACAGATTTTTTTGTTTCAGGATTAACATGTTATTATTTTGTAACAATATACTGTCATTTTTTAGAAATTTAATGCTGGTGTTTAAAGTATTAATATCTTTCCAAAAAAATTACAATCAGACAGTCCCAAACCTTTTGAACGGTAGTTCATTTGATATAACTGTAATATAAAGTTGTAACATATTAAATAAAATCAATTATAAATAAAATTATATAATAAATGTATTAAATCTCATTTTAACCTGGATCTGAACATTTGAAAATGTAATCAATCAATAAAAAAAAAAAATAAATTGAAATTGAAATTGTTAATTTGAACTTCTTTGTACACCTGGTCAAACCAAATACGAAAATGTTATGAAATTGTATTCTACATTTTACAATTCAACTTTAAATTGTTATGCTTCCAATTTAATTAATTAATTATGAAACATTTGTATTCAAAATGGAAAACAGTGGCCCTGTACTTTTGCACCCCATTGTATATTGATTTGCATATCTAATAAGTATGTGATCAATACATATCTGTGCATGCTTACTGTGCATATCTCCCCATAAAAAATCGACTTAAAACCAGCAGATTTGTACTATCATGAGTTGGCAAACACATCAAGAGAAAAGAGAGCAGCAGGGTTCTCTTACAGAGGTAGCATACTGAATGTCTTTCCAGATGGAGGTCTCCCTTGAGAGATCAGTCTCTTCAAACAGATTGTCCAGTATGACCTCCCCGATCATATCGTGCCGTGAGAACCTGTCAAAGTCGAAAACACTGAGATGGAGCTTCCTGACGGGAAGCTCATCGTAGGGTACCGGAAACTGGAAGGACTCATCAAACGTGGGGTTGAGAGTTTTACGATGGACTCGTGTCTGGAACTTCTGTTTTCGATCTGGCAGCAGGTAGATCTTGACATAAGGGTCGGAGCTGCCGCAGAGGTCCTTGGCTGGGAGATCAAATGCCTTGAGTATCTTGACAAGTAACATCTCGTTCTCATAGTCAAAGCGGAGGGAAAAGTTGATCTTGCCGCAGTTTTTGCTGCTTTTACTGTTGCCAGATTCGTCGTTCTCTGTGGTCATTTGCTTGTAGAGTTCAGGCTTGATACGGCCAATGCTGGTTGGCTGCTCATCCACATCATAGTCATCTCCCAGGTCCAGACTCCTTGCCTGCATTTGACGGGGAAGGTGACGTTTGAAGGAACTATGCCTGGAAAAAGGAGATAGAGAAGAGAAAGAGTAGCATGAGAGGATTTGATGAATGTTCAGAAAAAGTTGAACTAAAACTGAACGATTGCTCAAGGCAAGTTTTATCTTCTTCTTTTTTTTACACAGGGGGCACAAAATGTTCATAAAAAACCTTACATTTAAATTGAAAAAGTTTCTCTTTAATGTTATAATTCTTATTATTAATAATTAGTGCTGCCATACGATTGATCACATCCAAAATAAAAGTTTGTTTACATAATGTGTGTGTACTGTGTTTATTTGTTATGTATATATAAATACACACACATACAGTATATATATTTAAAAATATTTACATGTATATATTTATATTAGTATATTTTATATTATATATAAACATATTTAATAAATACAACTTTTCTTAAAATATATACACGCATGTGTTTATATTTACATATACATTATACATAAACAAAGTACACACTCATATATTATGTAAACAAAAACTTTTCTTTTGGATGCGATTAATGACGATTAATCGTTTGACAGCACTAAATATGATATTAATAAATATCATACAAATCTAACCTTTCATTTGATAATAAGAATTTAAAATGGGGGAAATATCATTATGAAATATTTTTCTCTAATACACATTGGCCACAATTAACGGCACCCTTTTATTCAATACATTTTGAAACCTCCATTTGCCAGTTTATCAGCTCTAAATTTTCTCCTATAATGCCTGATGAGGTTAGAGAACACCTGACAAGAGATCAGAGACCATTCCTTTATCCAGAATCTCTCCAGATGCTTCAGATTCACAGCTCCATGACGGTGCTTCTTCTCTTCAGTTCACCTCACTCATTTTCTACATGGTAGAAGAGTCAGTCACTTATAGATTTTTTATCTGTTGGTATTTGATAGAATTTTGGTATTTGATAGTTTGTTTTTGGATGAGCTTGGATAATTTTTCTCGAAACCCTCTCAAACAACATGTGGTAATGTAGGAGCAGTTTGATAATTTTTTTAAGGTTTTCTGACCCTGAGACTCAACTATTTTCTGCAATTCTCCAGCTGTGGTCCTTGGAGAGTCTTTAGCCACTCAAACTCTCCTTCTCACCGTGCATTAGGGTGATATAGACACACGTCCTCTTCCAGGCAGTTTCGTAACATTTTATGTTGATTGGAAATTCTTAATTATTGCTCTGATGGTGGAAATGTGAATTTTCACTGCTCTAGCTCTTTTCTTAAAGCCACTTCACTAATTTGTGAAGCTCAATTATCTTTTGCTGCACATCAGAAATATATTCTTTGGTTTTTCTCATTGTGATGGATGATTAAGGGAATTTGGCCTTTGTTTTCCCTCCTATTTATATTTCTGTGAAACAGGAAACCATGGCTGGATATTTTCATGTTCATAATCACCCTTGAGTGCTCAAAATTGTGAATATGAATGGAAATATACTTCAGAGATATTTCACTCATAAGAATGTCTAGGGGGTACAAATAATTGTGTCCAACGTGTATTTGAGAAAAACATTTATTTCATAATGAGATTCCCCCCCCCATTTTAAATTCTTATTATCCAATGAAAGGTTAGATTTTTGTGATTTTTTAAATAAAGGATTTCAATGCAGATTAATTTGCACAGCCTTCTTTGATCATATTTACCAAGGGTGCCGATATTTTTGGCCATGACTGTATAATATATAAATATGCTATCATTTGCTATAATTTATTCTGGCTTTAGTACAATTGCAATAAAAATCTAGTTATTTAACTTATCAAACAATGAATGAATGAAAATATACAGAGCTGCCTATATTTTAAGAAGAAGGTCCTTCACCTTTGACGGTCTTTGCCATCAAAAGGTTTGATAACCCCTGTCCAATAAAAACATGGTACATGGCCAATATTGTGTGGATACCCATTCAAATTAACCAATTTGGTCCTGTAATTCTAGTGAAGACAAACCTTAATGCTATATACAGGACAAAAGCAAGCCTTTCTTTCATTCATCATGTAACAGTTGTTCTCAAAAGGAGTGTTAAGTTGAATTCTGGTGTAGTTAATTCAACTGCATATTATTTAATATGAATAAAACCACTGCTGTGCCAATGGTCTGACTCTGTATAACCGAAAGCAGTGGAAAAATCTTCAAGAGCAGCCAAATGCTGAAGCTCAATTAAATATTACTCCTTAATGAGCAAATGGTACATGACAAATATATAATTTCAAGTGGACAAGTACAGTGCTGTAATTAAGTGTGTCCTGGAGCTACCCCAAATGAATCAAGTATGCATGAGCAGAACTTGTCTTGGTTCCAGGGATTATGGAGCTGCTAAACATTAAACACTTACCCTGAAGTGACACTAAAATACATTATTGAAGGTATAAAATAACAAAGCCATCTCAGATGAAAGACTCAACTCTCCTCTAAACATTTATGCATCGTCAGCAATATTGTTTTCAAATATAAATATTTTTACACTTCTCTTGTCGGTGTCAGTGTTCATCTGCTCTGTAATGTCTTTGGGAGATTCTGTTATAAAGTATATGTGATTGATGATGTCTTTTGAGTCCTGCTGTGAATGGTCTGACTGTGTGATTCATAGTATGCATTTCGTTCAGGTTTATACAATGCTGCATATTTTAATGAAATGTGTAAGTGTGTATGCAGCACTGGGTGTGTAAATTACTGCAGGCACAGGCTGAAAATGTATAAAAGACGTGGTAAAAGGGAAGGATGGCATAGAGTTGAATTAAATTGTAACATATTAAGAAATTAATGAAAAAAGGGAATAAATGAAAACATTCAGTGATTTTGTTATTGTGAAACACTAAGTCATGAAAGGGGCTAAATGGCCCCTACATTGTGCAAGAAGCTTCCTTTTAAATGTATTTAATTCCTATCTGATTTTCACAGAATATCCTAATACTTAATGTTCAGTAACACTTAGTATTCATTATTACTCAGATTATTTGACTGTACTGACTCTATTGGATGAGAACAAAACTTAAACTCAATTTAATTAGATAATGACTCTATTTTCTTCTATAGAGCTGCTTTATAGCTGAATCAAATTTGTTTCATAAATTAATTTTGAAACATTAACTGAACTGAATTATATCGGCATTAAACTGACACTATTGCCTGGTGTAGAGCTGCTTATGGCTGAATTGTACTTGTTTCATAATTGATTAACTTTACACAGTAATCGAACTGAACTGAATCAACTCCTCTGAAATGATTTAGAATAAACAATGGCACCAATGTCTTTATAGAGCTGCTTTCCAGCAGAATTTAATTTAGTGTCATATTTGTTATCTTCCTGTTTGTATTGCTTAAACTGTGACATAAATCTTGTGTCTTGAATTGTAATAAATATATCATGATATCATTTTTTTAAAAGGTGTTAAATCATGTTCACACACACACACACACACACACACACACACACACACACACACACACACACACACACACACACACACACACACACACACACACACACACACACAAAATTATAAACGCAACACATTTGTTTTTGCCCCCATTTTTCATGAGCTGAACTCAAAGATCTATGACTTTTTCTATGTACAAAAAAGGCCTATTTCTCTCAAATATTGTTCACAAATCTGTCTAAATCTGTGTTTAGTGAGCACTTCTCCTTTGCCGAGATAATCCATCCACCTCACAGGTGTGGCTCATCAAGATGCTGATTAGATAGCATGATTATTGCACAGGTGTGCCTTAGGCTGGCCACAATAAAAGGCCACTAAAATGTGCAGTTTTATCACACAGCACAATGCCACAGATGTCGCAAGTTTTGAGGGAGCGTGCAATTGGCATGTTGACTGCAGGAATGTCCACCAGAGCTGTTGCCCGTGAATTGAATGTTAATTTCTCTACCATAAGCCGTCTCCAAACGCGTTTCAGAGAATTTGGCAGTACATCCAACCGGCCTCACAACCGCAGACCACGTGTAACCACACCAGCCCAGGACCTCCACATCCAGCATCTTCACCTCCAAGATCGTCTGAGACCAGCCACCCGGACAGCTGCTGCAACAATCGGTTTGCATAACCAAAGAATTTCTGCACAAACTGTCAGAAACCGTCTCAGGGAAGCTCATCTGCATGCTCGTCATCCTCATCGGGGTCTCGACATGACTGCAGTTCGTCATCGTAACCGACTTGAGTGGGCAAATGCTCACATTCGATGGCGTCTGGTACTTTGGAGAGGTGTTCTCTTCACGGATGAATCCCGGTTTTCACTGTACAGGGCAGATGGCAGACTCCCATGGCGGCAGTGGGGTTATGGTATGGGCAGGCGTATGTTATGGACAATGAACACAGGTGCATTTTATTGATGGCATTTAAAATGCACAGAGATACCACAACAAGATCCTGAGGCCCATTGTTGTGCCATTCATCCACAACCATCACCTCATGTTGCACGGCCCCATGTTGCAAGGATCTCTACACAATTCCTGGAAGCTGAAAACATCCCAGTTCTTGCATGGCCAGCATAGTCA
Source organism: Ptychobarbus kaznakovi (assembly GCA_027422405.1). Lineage (NCBI taxonomy): Eukaryota > Metazoa > Chordata > Actinopteri > Cypriniformes > Cyprinidae > Ptychobarbus > Ptychobarbus kaznakovi. Next base: position 10,616,165 of record CM049794.1, on the reverse strand, counting down.
CTTGACATGTCACCCACTGAGCATGTTTGGGATGCTCTGGATCGGCGTATACGACAGCGTGTTCCAGTTCCTGCCAATATCCAGCAACTTCGCACAGCCATTGAAGAGGAGTGGACCAACATTCCACAGGCCACAATCAACAACCTGATCAACTCTATGTGAAGGAGATGTGTTGCACTGCGTGAGGCAAATGGTGGTCATACCAGATACTGACTGGTTTTCGGACCGCACCCGGACATTAAAACTGCAAATTTTAGAGTGGCCTTTTATTGTGGCCAGCCTAAGGCACACCTGTGCAATAATCATGCTGTCTAATCAGCATCTTGATATGCCACACCTGTGAGGTGGATGGATTATCTCGGCAAAGGATGCTCACTAACACAGATTTAGACAGATTTGTGAACAATTTTTGAGAAAAATAGGCCTTTTGTGTACATAGAAAAAGTCTTAGATCTTTGAGTTCAGCTCATGAAAAATGGGGGCAAAAAATTGTTGAGTTTATAATTTTGGTCAGTATATATATATATATATATTTTTTTTTTTACTTCTGTAACACTTTCCTTGCCTGTTTATTTCAATGCCAGCATTTTTTTTGATAAAACTCTTCGGCTACTAGAATATACAATACAATACTAAACATATATCAAAATAAAGAACAGAGCCTCTGAATGGTAAGCATTATGTCATAAAAACAGAATCAGAATGATTTCTGAAGGATTATGTGAGACTGAAGACTTATAATGCTGAAAATTCTGCTTTGCCATCACAGGAATAAATTCCATTTTAAAATATATAAAAATTGAATATATATAAAATTGTAATAACATTTCATAATATTACTATTTTTGAATATTACATTCAAGAACATTAAAAATTCTTACTGACCCCAAACATTTCAACAGTAGTGTATGTGTGTAATTTGGCACTGTTACCTGGTGGATGACGCTGGCTCTGTGGTCTGTCTTTGCATGCGCTGCGTACGGCGCAAGAAGTGCTCCCTCATGGAGAGCTGCACCTCGGCAGGAATGTCGGGAGAGGTGTGACTTATTTTAACAGCTGCCTCCAGGAAGCCCAACGATGCCATAGGATACTTTTCCTTCTCAGTCGCCATAGTGACCTCAGATGGCTGAGGACTGGGCAGAAGAGACGGCAAATGAAACGAGGGGCAGTCGTCAGGTGCGAGGGCCGCAGAACTCGACGAGAGGGCTTTGTTCCTCCAAGGGACCCAGCACAGCTTCCAGGAGACGAATGCAGTGAGCAACAGCAGCGCCAAGCCACACGCTATTATCACACCGATGGGGAGGCCAACAGCGAAGGCTACAGCCGGAAGCAATGGGCCACGCAATATGGACAAACAGATGGTCAAAACAGTGAGACAGACAAGAAAAGTGCATTAGAAGGGTCAAATGAGCAATGACTCTTATCTATGGAGTTGTTTACTGTAATCATCTGCAAATCAAATACTGAATTTGATACCAAGCACACACTCACAATCACACAGTGCAGAAATGATGAAATGTAATTCAAGTTATCACAGATACGGGCCTATAATCTATTTCCAAGGGAACAATGCAGCGGAAGATGCCGCAGCAATATCAAGCACTCTTACCGCGAAGCTTTCCACCCATCAATGGCTCTTATGCATGTAGGCGGAAAGCAAGCTCAAACTCATTTCTTCACGATTACAGAGAATTTGCTTGCAATAGAGAAGCTCAAAAACCGCTGACAAGCAGCATGTAAACATTAATTAAAAGAAAAGGGAGATCTGTCTTTATGTGTGGGAGCTCTATAGGAATACAGGTTCTATAGGCTTTATAGCAATAATATTTTCCATCTGAGGTGTGTTTGCACAGTAAGAAATACTGCTTCGACCAGTTTGATTTATTTGAAATAATGCATGCTAGGATCTCCCTGGGTTTCCTGAGGAGTGTACAATGTGTCCTTGCTCAAATGGAATACAAATCTCTACTGAAGGTTCAAAGGGCTCGGGCTACATCTAATTTACAGTCTTTTAGAACTTTTTTCTTCATTCAGTTCCTCATTCCTTGCCATGCCATTATGTGACTACTGTAAGCACACAATACAAAGTAAAGAAGACTCAAGGTCAGAATGCAGAATTGGATAAATTAATAAAAACTTTGGGAGCCATTCAAATATAAAAAAGATATTTAATAATATACACAGAACAAATATTTAGAGGGCATATATATTTGCACCAAGGCTGCATTTATTTGATCAAAATACATTAAAAACAGTAATATAGAGAAATATTATTACAATTAACATACACTATATTGCCAAAAGTACTGGGTCACCCTGTTTTAATGAAAGGTTTGACTACTTTAGTAATTTCCATGAGAACAAATCTTAATGTTTAAGCATATAATGATATTCTAGGGAATTGTGTGCTTCTAATTTTATAGCAACAGTTTGGACAAGAGCCTTTTCTATTCTAACATGACAGTGTCTCTGTGTATAAGGCAAGGATCAAAGATAAATGATGATTCAGTCAGTGTGGAAGAACTTGACTGTTAATCCCAGCTGAACGCCTCTGGTGTGACTTTAAATGCAGACCTTGAGCAAAAACTCATCACCAAACACCAATGACTTGTACATTCATTATATGGACAAAAGTACTGGGACACCCCCTTCTTTAGAAGAGAAAAGGGCACTTCCAAACTGTGGCAACAAAGATGGAAACATAATTCATGTATTTAAAAATTGTATTTCCACCTCTGTTGCAACAGAGTTGAAGTGTATGAAATGACTGTATCCCATATGTACCCATATGTCATTGGTGTTTGGCACTATAGTGTATTACTTTTGTTGCAAAAGTAATGCATTGCGTGTAACTTGGGCACATAGTGTATTAATATTCTATGGTATTGTGCAATAACACGTCTGTACAGTTAATAATTGTTAATCTAATAATATTACATCATTTTTAATTTTAGATATAAACGCAATATTCATTTCACTGACACTGAATAATTGTAGATGTTCATGTTCTGTCCAGCTTCAACCCAAAATTGTCCGTTGTAAATATTAAAAAAAAGTTGATTTGGGGATTAAGAAATCAAGAAACATTCCCTACTATCCTTGGGATTCTCATTGTCTGTTCTTGCTGCATAATATTTTTGTGGAATATATTCCACATAATATTTTATTACAGTGGCAAACCCCAGGGGTAATTTGGCCCTGCGTTAGAGGGGGCCCCAGAGGGGGGAGTGTGATTTCAAACGAGGGGGATCCCCAGACCGCAATTTTTTTAACGGCGAGGAATGCAGAATCCGATTTCTACCGAGGGGGCGCCGAGTAAATATGACGTTCAGGGGGCCCACAAACCATAGCACCACCCTTTCTTCATAAATCCTGCTTTAAGGATGTTTAGATATTTGCTAGAAAATAAGAAAAATATACTGGTTTAATTATTTATTTAGTTTGCAGTGCATCACACTGTAAGTGCTGATGTAGCTTCTCTAAAGTGTCTAATAGTTTTGATGTTACAAGCCGTATTTTTGCTGAAGTTCCCCGTTTCATATGAATAAGCTGGCAAGGGTTTTCTGTAAACGGCTTTCTCTAAAGTGTCCATTTGAGGGGCTCAGGGTTTATCCCGAGTGGAAATGAAATTTCTAGGTCCAGGGATTTATGTGTTCAGAGGATTTCCACTTTCAAACGCTGCCATATAGCGTCTGTTTTTTCATTCGAAATTATCCAGACTCTGAAATGTGGCTCCCACTGGTTTGCCTCTGTTGTCTTTTGATTTCTAATAAGTTTGGCTAGCCTGCGCAGCTGGACAGCGGTGATAATGTCAAGCTGATGTGGCAGTTTCGTGGTGTGGTTAAATAATAATTTTAATCATGTATAAAATTTATGATAAAATGTATAAGAATGTCAATTTAATACTTTTCGCATCCAAAATAAATTAAATAACAAGGCTATAACCCAGTGTGTGCATTTATGGTATGCAATTTACGGTATGCTGGACATTAAGAATAAATTGGCTGTTAATCAGCATGAAGACAGCAGTACAGAAGACATGCGGCAGTAAAGCAATGTGAGCACTGGGGTTTTCTTCCATCCATTGAGATATGGATAATGAATTCAAACAGTGTGACACTGTGACTCCCCATGAACCTGGTTATAATACTCAGCTAATGAGCTGTGCATATAATGGTTCATAAATGTAATCAGTCAGTCAAAGTATATTTTCCCAGGGCTGACCAGGACAGAGGTCATAAGTTTGAAGTATTTTAAAATAAAATTTTAATGTATTTCTCTCTAGATCTCCATATATATATATATATATATATATATATAGAGAGAGAGAGAGAGAGCATATATATATATATATATATATACACATTTTTACACAAGAAAGCACAGGTCAGTGGACTGGATTGGAGCTACACCTTCCAATTAGATATGCAGTCCATGCTTTTATTTATTCTCCATATAGTAAATCCAGCATTTATGTTTGTAGAACCTGTATCCCATCTCATAAGCCTCTCTTGGCACTCAGCAAAATTGTCCAGCCCAGTGCTGCAGGAGCAGAGAGGAGAACATGCTGTCCTATGAGATAGCACATGAAAGGAGGATGCTGTTAATTTCCCCCCTCCTCTTCAGGCACAGGGTTCACCAGGGTTGAGCCATGTCTGGAGCACATGAGTAATATCAGGAGACCCACAAATTCAATTAAGATTTGTTTTGAAACTGAGTCAGAGCACATACTGGGGCCCGAGGGTTTTCCCTTCAAATGTCTTCCAATGTAACCTGGTTTCCATAGAAACCCAGCTAAGATGCGATGCGTGCCCTGTCAGCTCTCATCATCGAATCCCGAGCAAAAACAAAAAAGCTTTGTTGTGCGCTCAAAGGACAGCATGAAATGAAGAATTAACGTGTGAGGACATAAAACGCCAGGCGACAAAAAACAACATTAAGGGGTCATCTGAACCTTGAAATACAGCCAATTAAATCGTGGTCCTTCTGTTAATTACAAGGTAAAATTGCAACAAAGTGGAAAACTTTACTAGCACTTCCTAATTTACCCACACACAAAGGGCAATCAGGAAGACAGGGGGATACTGTGTGTTAACCCAACTCAGCGGCCCTCAATTACACAGTCTCTCTTCCTCCCACGCATCTCTGGCAGATGATATTTTCAGGACAATGGGAGCACACTGATAGGAACTGGCATCACAATCAGTGGCCACCATTAGCGAGAGCTCAGAGAGGTTGTCATAGCATGCCTTTGAACTAGATCTGCATTCCCATGTGAACACGTTTACATTTAATATCGATGCTGGAATTGGTGGAAGAATGCACTGCAAAGTGTAAATCTGTCTCCTATAGGGTCTGTTGCCAGAGGATGTATGCAAATATAACCACAGAAGGTCTAAAGCCTCCGAGTCCACCGAAGCATTGCTACGTTTTTCAAGATCAATTACATCGGCTTGAATAAATCAATGTGACAGCTCAGTAAAGAGCACTCTGTGATTTTTAGTAACAGTACCATAATAAACTATTGTTCAAAAAGAGGACTTTTTATTACCACTTTTTATTAGCACATTAATCAGCAAGGATGCATTTATAACGTAGGCTATAAAAAAACAATAATGTATATAATAATAAGGCAGCTTTAATGTTACCATTATATATATTTAAAATAAATGCTGTTTGTTTGAACTTTCTATTAATCAAAGAATCCTGAAAAACAAGTCTCAGCATTTCCTAAAAATATGAAGATTTCAACATTAATAACAAAGTTACAAATCAGCATATTAGAATGATTTCTGAAGGATCATGTGACACTGAAGACTGGAATAATTGTGGCAAAAAAATCTGATAATATTCTAATATGATACAAAATTACTGTTTTTACTGTATTTTTAAATGTATCCTTATTGAGTGTAAGAGAACTACTGATCCCAAACTTTTGAATGGTTGTGTATCTTTATTTTTATTAATACAGAAAATGTAACAGAGCCAATTACTAACCACTCTTTTATAAATATTTATCATGTATTATTTATTTAAATATTTTAATAAACAAAATATTTTAATATTGTAATTTTATAATAATATATAACAAAATCTGATCAAGCATTTAAAATGCTGCGAAGGGAGAGAATACAGAACAAGTACTTCCTAGGACTTAAGTGGATGGGACAAGTGTAAAAATGAAGGTGCAGCCTTGAGGACATTCTTCAATTGGTTGCTTGTATAAATCACAGCACATGATGCTGCATGACATCCCAGGCTTTTTAGGGGGAGATTTTCTCCTTGCTTCTTCACAGAGCAAAATATCGGCTCTGCAAGTAAATCTCCATGCCACATACGGGCCATTTTTAGATTGTTCTATTTCACAGCTCCTTCTCCACTGCAATCTCAAATCCCCTAATTCCCTGGATCTCCAAATGGCGGAGCGCCACAGCAAACAAAGCTGGGGTTCTCAAACTGAAGGACTGCTGGGAGCAATGCAGAATTCATACGCTAAGACTTTGGGAGGTAAACAGCCTCTCGCAGAGCTTCAGGCACGTATTCATAAATTCATTGTAACACCGTCTGATGCATCTGGACCATGTTCTTAGCAATGACACACAGTCCCAGAGCTTGACAGACTCCAAGAAGACTTGGAGAAGAGATTTATTTTCCATGTAAGTGAAAGTGATCTGAGGAATATCCTGCTCATATGAGACTTTAAGCTAAACCCAAGGGTCTACGAAGAGAACCGCAAGCCTATCATTAAAACATTCGAAAGCTCAGAACTCCACAGACACAGTTTCTTAAAGATAATGATAACCAAGAGACAAATAAAATGCTATATTCACAAAATCATATTCAAATACATCAGACAGACAGGCGGTGATTTTGGAATTTAGTCCTGAATAAAACATCTGGGGAAACATCAAGGAGATTTTTTTTCCTTCAAGCACTTTAAATTATGGAAAAATGGAGAAAGAAAAAAACAGAAGGGGAAAAATTTAGGTATATAGCCTCTATATGCATTAAAAAAAATGTGTTAAAGGTACAGTCAATAAGTGTTGGTGTGCATTGTAAAATAACAGTATTTATGTATTTATACCGACACATTGTGCTGTGAAGGCAATATCACATTAAAGCAAGTTGTAAGTAACCAGTGTCACTGAAATGCTGCTGCTGTGAGCATATAAGAAATACTGCTGCTGCACATAACATATATATGAATAACCCCCATATGTAACATACATGAATCATCCCGTAGCAGATCTATACAGATGGAGCTGGGGAAGGTGGAGGGTCTCTGAAGCGCACTGCAACTGCTACAGCAAGCACTAGCCAAGTATTTGAATGTTGAGCAGCATGCTCATTGGCTGCTGATACAAAAATAACTAATCAGCTGTTCCATTGATGATGCAATTATGTTATATTTAGTTAGACCTATCGGACTGCACCATCTAGAGTTTCATGACAAAACTTTGGATATATACAAAGAATGTGCACTCACATTACTTATAAATGGGAAAAGCAGAATAAGTTCACCTTTTAAATAAAGATCTAGTCACCAATTAAATATGTTATTTAAATGTGAGTGTGGCAAGCAGTTTCAGGATTTCCTTCATCCTCATTCAAGCAGATAGGATTTGGTCTCGGATGCCCAAAAAAAGCTTCCCAGAGGCATTGCAAATATGGTCACCAAGTGAACAGCCTTCCTTGAAAGGGTCTTTCTGACTATTTGACTTTGTATGTTGTCTCTGGTAAACCTCCAGACCGCAAGGGAAGCACACAATTGTTTTCTTTGCACTGATTTCCTATTGTTAGCAGAGCTTGTCAATATAGCCATACAGATTTAGATCATGAGAAAGCATGTTTTCACTTATTCACTGAAAACTTTTGTGAAAATATTTAGAAGTGGGGAAAAATTGAGAAGAAAATGAAAGGAATACTCGTGGGTACAGTGGAAAGATGTATGAAGTGAAGCATAATGTTAATAGCCAGTCCCATGACAACGCTAAGTAATCCGCTCACCTCCTACCTGAATGACTCACAGGACGGTTCCCATGGCTTAGCAACAGACTGCATGCACACACACGCTATTAAATTCCTGAACTCACATCCTTTATTCGACACAGCTTGATTGTCTGAAGTGTTTATCGATCTGAATCTACCACACAGACCTCTGTGCGAAAGGTGCTACAAATCACAAAGAGCTGCTGTGCTTCCTCACATCCACATTGCCCTATTAGCAATAACATGCCAGAGCAGATCATTTCAACAGTAGCCAGGTGTTTATATGACCACAAATGATAATCCAGTGATTATGCTGTATCTTAATAAAAGACGCTCCCATGTTTAGCTATTGCGTTGAGTATTTAATATGGCATGTGATTAGAAATCCTTTAATATCCTAGAATCTAGCAAAATATATGTCTAATTATATATGGTCAAATTAAACGTGTTGTATGATTATTTATTTATTTACATTGAGATTATGCTAAAACAAAATAACAAAACAAAATAAATGATCTTCTTTTGAATTTTCTATTTATCAAGAAAAACAATGCATCACAGTTTCAACAAAAATATTAAGCAGCTCGAATGATACTGAAGACTGGCTGCTGAATATTCAGCTTTGCCTTTACAGCAATAACTACCTTTAAAATATATGAAAATAGAAAATAGTCACATGAAATTGTAATAATATTTCAAAATATTACTAAAATATTAAATATTTTACTATATTTCTGAATAAACAATTGTTGCTAAAAAGGCTTTTTTTCCAAATTTATTTAATTTTTTAGTTTTAAATATTACTGACAGTGTACTTTAAAAGACATCTTATTGCAGGCCAGCACCAAAATAGGAACCACCGAGTTCCAGTGACACTATGTGTCCTCCTTTGTGTGTTTCTGTCTCACTACCAAAGACAATAAAGCTATATTAAACTGGCATATGCTATACTATATCACACTGAGCGCACTATAACACCAACACTTGCACATCCTTACTTCAGTTTGGAAAAAATATTATGACAGGCTCAGCCTTTTTACTCCAGTATCTAATGGGGTGAGGCTGCAGTATTTATTCAGGTCTTTGCATACATCTACATTTAAAACAACCATTTCGGAAGAGAAAATTAATTCTGATGACTAATTTAAACCCTGGTTGATATGTAAAATAATAATCATCTTTATTTTTAGAGCTTCTATTATAATACACCCACTTGTGCTTTTATATCAACAGAAAACACACTAATTGGATTAATAGACGAGTGGGGGGAATAAAACATCAATGAACATTTTTCATGTTCTGCATTGATATACCAGCCATATCCAGGACAGACTTATAAGAGAACTGTCATTGTAATGATTTTAATCCAGAAACCACCAGTTTTATCTCAGAGTGAAGGATTCATCGGCAGAGTTTGGATACTAGATGCAAAACATGGAAGTAAATTCAAGCACAATATATTTTTTATATTACATTTAATTTAAAATATAATTATACACTACTATATTATATATTATATGCTATTAAACAGATTTTTAAATATGAATAAACTACCTTTGTAGTATTTTCACTGTGTTTTTGTCATTTTTTGATGAAAAAAAATATCTATTTCTGTTCTATGGAAGACAGAAAAACACATGTTACCCTCTCTGTGAAAACCCAGCTAAAGGCATTTTTTGTGATTTGCTTTTTCTACAAAAAAACACAGAGAGGGTCACATATGAGTTTGGAGTTTCAATATGGCACAAAAGTTACATTTTGGTGGTGCAGTTTAAAATTTGAGTCACTTTTCCTTAAAATAGTGTGTTGCAATACTGATAGCAGACATTTTCTTTGGCTGTACATTTCAGACAAACAAAACTGAGACGTAGGAGATGCAATATGGGCTCAATAAACAATTAGTAAAAAAATATATATTTTACAAAAAAGTACAATCACATGACTGTGACATTTGACAGTTGACTGAGTTTGTTATGCTTATTCTTAGCGCAGTGGATTCAGGTGTGCCAATTAACCATGTGAGCTGGCAATAAAAGAGCTGCTGTCTGTCCCCACTGCAGCATTTACAATCTCCTTAATAACTGAACCCATCACACATATCTTCCTATTACACATATCCTGGACTTTAATTGGTTCTATCAGGAGTGATATATACCTAATTTATAGATCTTTCATGGAGATCAAAAACACATCCCAGAAATCATGGAGGCAGATGCCATCAGATGGACACCAGGAGCGTTATATGAGCGCGGGGAGATTTATGTGACATGGAAAACGTGATCAAGTTTTGTAGGATTTGGCCCACGCATCTTCTGCCAGTTTATGGCTGCTTTCATCTGAACATGTATCACAATAAATTCAGCAGGGTTTCATTTCTTAGCTGTAAAATTAGATTAGGCTCATTTAATGTTTCACTCCTTTTTACTACAGCTGGCATTAAAATGGTAAGCCCTGCCTGTCCATGGGGGAAAAAATCCTATTATGTCTGATTTTCTCTTGACACGTTATTGCTAAAATGAGTCATGATTCTGTCAGCCTGATCTTAGGAAAGTTGCTGTTTTATAAAAATATGGAACATGGGTGGATGCTTTAGTATTTGATTGAATCCCAGAAAAAAAGTGCGTGAACCAAATTGAAAAGCCAAGCTATTGTGTTTCGCCATTAATATCATGTGTCAGACGGGCCTCTTGCCAGAAATATATATTTTATGTAAGCAAAAGAAATCACAAAAGAGAAACACTTAGCTTGTTGTAAGGAGAAAATAATAGTAGGAAAAATATTGAGTATGAAATGCATGATGATTAGTGCTGCTTGGAAGTTAAATATGTTGCTTTTAATCAACATAAATAATCAATGAAAAAAATGATATTATACAAAATATGATTATATAAAATAAAATAATTTAAAGATTTTAGGATTTTAAATTACAGTATATACACACACACACACACACACACACACACACACACACACACACACACACACACACACACACACACACACACACACACACACACACACACACACACACACACACACACACACACACACACACACACACACACACACACACACACACACACACACACACACACACACACACACACACACACACACACACACACACACATTTTATTTGGTTATAAAAGTTGAAGAAACTAGAGTGTCAGTAGAAGGTAATATCAGAGCTTTTCACATCCTTCTTGTCAAAACTGTCTATGTTCATTACTCACAACCAACCAACCTCAGGCCTGCACTGGATCAGTGCTTATTTGAAGGTCAGGCAGACAGTTGTTAAAGATATAAACCTTTGTAAATAACAATAATGCTTTTAGTAAATTGCTGACTAATCAGCTGCCTTGATGGCTCGGGGCCTTGGTTGCTTCTGGCCTTTGGCCTGTGACATGAAATAAACATAATGTCAGCACTAGAGAGAGCAATGCATCATTCACTGATCCGTAACTTGACAGTGGCATGACAGCGGGAGTCATGCGGCTGTTGGGCGAAACATCACACCGCATTAGGACTGATGAGAAGTGCTTGGGGAGCCTATTTTGCACATATTCAATGTAGAATAGAACAGGGTGGGAAACAAAATATATTTCAGCTAATGCATCAAAACTGGGTCCAGGTTTAAAAGCATGTGTAGTTCCCCATTATTTCTGCCATCGTTTGATCACATGGATTCTTGTTTCTGTGAAACAAAAGAGTATTGAAGAATCCTTCACACTGTAGATCGTTTCAATATAACGACAGCTTGGATTGATGTGGCATTGGATTACAAGACACTCAAGAATCAATGACATTGATATTATTGATGTGCTATTTCAATGTAGCTATTTTCCAATAGTTTTGCAGTAACAATCTACTTTAGCCAATGAGTCGCGGTGTAACGCAACCAAATGCTATCACTGTTTGTAATGTCTGAGCTGAGGGAATAATTAAAGGCACTCACCTAAATATGTAGACAATTCAAGTGTTAATTAATGCATTAACTAATAATGAGCAATATGTTACAGTTGTGTTACAGTGTCTTAATCTTTGTTAACGTTGATGAATAAAAGTACAACTGTTCATTGTTAGTTCATGTTAGCTCAGGTCCATTAATTAATATAAACATATCATTTTAGATTTTAATAATGAATTAGTAAATGTTCATGTTAACAAATGTTAACAAATGGAACCTTATTGTAAAGTGTTACCAAATTTTCTCAGGCTATTGAGTAAAAGGCTGAAATAAATAAAATTATTACATGAAAAACTGAAATAAATTATGTTTAACTTTAAGTACTAAAATGATTAAAACTAAAACTTAATAAAATAAAGATAAATAGAAATGTTAAAATAAAATATTAAAATTACAAAATCACATAAAGAAATTATTAAAACAAACTAAATGAAAGCTAAAAATATAAAAATAAACTCATTCAGAACATCAATAAATAATTTTATTGTAACTGTTTTTGGCCTGATTATTAAATTAATGTTTTTGTTGTATTTAAACTTACCAGCTTTTAATTGAAAAATGTCATATATAAATATATATATGTTATATATATATATGTTATGGTTTTGCAACAATTCTTTGGGTGAACTATCCCTTTAAAAACAAGCACTGTTCTCACTACGTTCTGTGCAGCATACTTCATTTACCTCCTCGACACATTAAAGATTGATTTGCTGATTCTGATCAACTGTGAAGAAACATGTTTACTGGCCACAGGATGTTCTCCACATGGGAAGTAGTTTCACAGAACCTGCTCAAGCTGAAGTATTTAGGTTTGACAAGTGTCCTTCGTGTTGCTTGAGAGAGAATTTCCAATTAAAATAACACGAGGAATTAATACTGCATGGGTAAATTATTGATGGAAAACACTACAAACTACTGTAGCACACAAAGGGATGCATAGAGCTTTCTGTCACTGTGAGTGTATGTGACTATCATAAAAATTAGATCCATTCAAGTTAAACAGCCAACAGCTGCCCTCCTAATCTCACAGAAGCACAATATCTGCATCTCTTTTTACGTTTCACTAGCCTGAATGATTTTATTTTCAATAATTTTCCACTCGTAAGTGTAGACTTGGTCTGATCCAGAGTAACACCCCTGGGGAAGAGCGCTACTGTGTTTAACAGTCATAAGACAGACTGCTCCTTTACTGATTCTCTGGGGGTTACACACACACACACACACACACACACACACACACTCACTCACATTTGCCACCTGCCAGTACAGACTTTACAAGTTACAAAATCCATAGTGTCTCACTTGGTTCACACATCCAGCTGTTACATGGTAATTCTTTACAGTTTTATCTGCCCGTGACATTTGTGAAGCCCTAAAGCATTCTGCAGGGCCAGAAACATTGGGTAACCTCTCTCTTGACATCGTCAGCTCATGTGTAATGCTGTTAAGGTATGTTTACAACAAGTCAGATACAATGACACTCAGCAACAGCATACAAAACTATGTACATCAAGTACAATAAAAAATTTGTGACAGGGTAAGTGACATTTTTCGACATACAAATAATAAAAAATATTAAAGGGGTCAATGTGATGAAATTTCAAGTTTTCCTTTCTCTTTGGAGTGTTACAAGCTGATTGTCCATAGATACGATCCCTGAAGTTACAAAGACTAACGTCTCAAAACCAAAGAGATATTCTTTATCAAAGTTAAGACTCTGCCACGGCCCCCTAAACGGCTCATTCAAACACACCCCCACATGTCTACATCACCATGTGGAAATATTTGCGTAATGCCGCCCAAATGTTCACACAAAGAAACAAGGCGTGGTTTCAGTAACCGCAGTAGTGTTGAAGCAGCCGTGTCAGGGAGAAGCTGTGTGTTTCTAGGCGAAAGCAAAAGCACTTTATTTGGCCTTCCGAAAGTAGATACATTTAGGAATCAAAGATTACACACAGAACACACCAATGTTTTCACAACATTTATGGACACACACACTTTCGTGAACCTAGGAGAGGAGGTTTTGACTTTGCTTTGACAATGGCGCTTCTCAATCAGGACTGTAAGACTATATTTTGTTATAGTTTAAGTATTTTCTATTGACTGTTTCATGCGGAGTTATGCGTCGTGTGTGTGTGTGTGTGTGTGTGTGTGTGTGTGTGTGTGTGAGTGTGTGTGTGGCATGTTACGTTTTTGTTATAAGATGAGAGAGAGAGAGAGGAATGAGAGAGAGAGAGAGAGAGAGAGAGAGAAGAAAAGAGAGAGAGAGAGAGAGAGAGGTCACATCAAAATGTACAATCTTACTGTTTTGCAACACATCGAGCTATCCACTGTTTCTGTCCTATGACTTGTTCCCCTCTCGGGCTTGATGATGTAAAACTAAGGACAGTATTAACTGTCTTTACTTTTATTTTGAAAGCTAAGTTCCGGTTATGGAAAGGGGTGTTACATTTCCGAAACGCGCTAGGGTTCGGCAATCAGATGCACTTGCCAGTTGGCATCAGGAACTGTGCTTGTCGGAGGAGGGACTTTGTGAAACAAGCATTTGAGAGAGGCGGGGCATAGAGGAACTACAACAATTACAGTATGAAAATATGTGTTTTTTTAACATTAAAGCATGTCAACATATTCTGTTATACCAAATACACAAAATAATGATCTTTAAAAAGCATCATATGACCCCTTTAACATAGCATCTACATGAAAAAATACAAGATCATTGCAATATGCTAATCTGATCTATAACACCTGGAGTAGGATATATTAGCATTCCAATTCCTCTGAATGGTATGCACATTTATTTCTGGACAATTTTTTGTGCCCATAAATGTCATGTGACTAATCACTCTCTAGAGCTGCAGGAAAAATGATGTCATTACACCACTAACGGTGCAACAACAATCACAAACCCTTTTCTGGTAACTACCCTGAGCAGCTGTAATGTGAAAGACGGCAGACAGGGAAATATAAAGTCCATTTCACTCTTTAAGAGAGTAGTTTATCCTCACATCATTCCAAACTTCTTTCTTTCTTCAGCAGAACATCAAAGATGATAGTTTGAAGAATGATTCAACTGTTTGTTGTCCTCCAAAACAATGACATAAAACATGCACACACACACATCATTTCACACACATAAATAATAACATAAATAATCAATGAAAAAAAGAATATTATATCAAATTTGATTATATAAAATAAAATAATGTAAAGATTTTAGGATTTAAAATTATATACAGCAATACCACACCACCAACACAAACCACAAACACACACCACACACAACACACACACACAACAACACACACACACACAACACACACCACACACACACACACACCACAACACACACACACACACACACACACACACACACACTCAAACAACACACACACACACACCACAAGTTGTTTTTTTATGGTTAATGGGGACTCTACATGGGTAATGGTTTTTATACTGTACAAACTGTATTTTCTATAGCCCTACAAAACCTACACCTAAACCTACCTCCTTTACAGGAACTTTGTGCATTTTTACTTTCTCAAAAAAACTCACTTGTATGATTTATAAGCTTTTGCATTATGGGACACTGAAAATGTCCTCATAAATCACCTTCTCCTTGTAATACCTATGTCATACCCATGTCATTATACAAAGTTGCTTTTGTCTCACACACACGCATATCATCTTCAGTGATTTCACTGGTGTGTACAATAATTGCAATGTTTCTAAACTTTCTAAGCAGAAAATTTATTTTTAAATTAAATGCATTAAACCTATTAATAGTGCTGGGCGGTTTGACCAAAAATCTGTATCACTTTTTTATATGAATCAGAATGCATTAAACAGTTGCAGAACCACTGCATTTTTATCACAATCCAAACAAACATGCATGAGCAGTTTTTGATGTAAATTAGATTAGAATAATTTAAAAAATTCAAAGCAAAAATAGAATGGTGTGACTTTAGCTTTGCGAAATTATGCTACATAAAATATATCTGTACCAATCAAAAACAACAGACGGGCTGAATTAGAATGCAAATTCACTCTCGGACAGTAGGTGGCGCTTATGGATCAGCAACGATCCAGCGTTTCCTTTGTTACCGCTATAAACAAAGCAGAGCGGCGCTTTTTACCAGTACTTTAGTATGCATTATACAGAGGTAAGATAAAAAGAAAATACCATCTAAACTTTTCCGAAGACAGTCAGTTCCCCTCAGAGATACATTTATATAAACCCCCACCCCAATACAGTATTTAGGATTTTCCTCCAACATTTCGCGCATCGAGAACAGTGATTTTGCTCTGCTTGCTACAGTATTTTCTCCTCTTTGCCTTCATCTTTAGCATCTCTGGCTTTTGTTAATGGCTGTTTACAGTTGTTTTTTTTGACAAGTTAAAAACATTAGTTGTGTGTTATTAATAGTTCTAAAAATTCTCAAACCGCTAGTCAGACGTGTATGCAGTTAACAAGGATCTCCTCTCAATTCACAACGCTGTCTGGTTTTTTAAAAGTTAATTTCGTGTACGTAATTCAAACTGGTTTACTGTTTGAACCGGTATATCACCCAGCACTATTTGTCATATTTTTTGTTATGAAATTATAAAAAATACGAGTTCATGAAGACATGAAGGTTTGTACATAATTAAAACATTTTAAATTTTTTGGTGAACTATCCTTTTAAAATTACTACAAAATGCACAGGCTCTGACAAAACATCTACTTTATTATACTGAAATATTAGCAAAATATATGTTAGTAACAAAAAAGAGTGTGTACTTATAACATATATCAGTAGGGGCTAATGCGGACATGTTAACTAGCATTCTTCTAAGTAAAAAGGCTGTTTATTTTTGGTGCCGCATATGTTCTGTATGAAAAATCTTCAGACATATTTTGAATAAGCCTTAGGAGAAAAACTGAAAGTGAAGACAGGGATAGAAAGTGAAAAAGACAGTAAAAGAGATGCAGAAACAGAAAAACCCCTGTAGTCAGGCTAATCAACCCCCATCATGTCAGTGAAGTGTGTTAATCTGCACATGATCTGCCCAGTGATCACTAAGCATCTGCACACACTGCAGCAATAAGATGGCCTTCAAATTGACGGCATGAAAAAAGTGGGTAAGTTACACCGCAGACATGCACAGCATTACAAAACACAGAATAGAGCCGTGAGGCACAGATCCACACTGTTCCACCATCAGCACCTAAAACACTTTCTTCTCCATGCATAATGCAACACTATTGATTTATGATAGTGCTGTATATTTGGGAGGTGACAGAGCCAAAGTTTGCTCACTCTGACTGCACTGCTGTACTGGCAGAGCAGGACTCTCTCTGTGGAACGAGGGTGTGCCAGGGCCGGCGCTGTGCTTCACAGATGGACTGACATATTTACGAGGAGTTTCCAGCAGGGTGAGACACTGAGACTTGCCCCCAGTTGATCAGGCTGAGATATACCGAACCTGACATCTACCCCATGCACTGTCCTTGAACTCAATGCACCGCTAGGATCCCTGTGCAGCAGGTAAGATAGTATCGCTGATGGAGGGGGGGACTTATGTACCCTGCAGCCATGATTGCTCACTTAACACGCAACGTACAAACAAACACACAAAGTGATACAGGATCACAGTCACTGTTATGCGCCGCTGAGCACAATTCACCTGCCAGACTACAAGATCAGTATATACTCTGCCGGCAGATGGAAAGAACTCATAAAAGACAGAAAACAACAAAAAAGGTGATGTGGTGTGGGCAGACCCCTTTGATTAAATATTTACAAAGGCTTTTGAAAGGGCAAGGGATAAAAAACTCGAACCTACAGTGCCACTCCGTCATCGTCTGCTTTCAAAGTGTTCACGTTCAATCGGAGAGATAAAATAAAAGCGATAAAGAGCACACAAGCAACTGCATCCCCCCTTTGATGTGATGGACGCTGCCACACGTGCACACACACATAGTAAATGCGCACATTGATACACCTGCTGGAAAAACCATTGTAAGTGTTTAAGCTAGTCTTTAGATAGTCTAAACAGGTTGACCAGTCAACATTCTTCAGCTTGACCACCTTGAGCTATTTTTTTTTGTTGTTGCTTAAGATCTTAAGAATCAGCTTAGACCAGGTAAAATCCACCTTAAAAGCCTTTAAAGGTAGATTTAATTAGCATAATCTGAATTTTCCAGCAGGAACTATTTCAGACAGTTGTAAAAATCAAAGCAGCACGTGTATATGGGAAGCCTCTTTGTTTCAGCATGCTCATGCAACCTGTTTCTCCCTTGATGCACAAACCCATTCACAAGCTGTTCAAATAAATGCAAACTACTCTAAAAAGGTCCAACATTGTGTACTCACCAATACTTGAGTCTTCCTTCTCCCACTTTCCCTCTCTCTCTCCTCCTGTGATGCTTATGCTCGGCAGCGCCCAGGCAGAATGAGCCTCCACCGCGCTTAAGAACCCCGTTTCTATGGCAGTCAGAGCAAGCCAGTCAGCAAGATATGGCGAGAGGCTGGGGGCAGATCCCTCACTGAGCTCTACGCACACTTACAAACAGTCCACACACCCATAATCCCAGTGGTGTTGTACCGCATGGCACAATACACAACACGCAGGGCACAGACCTCTCTGTCATGGGGGCAGAGATGTAAAACACCAGAGAAACAGCTGTGATCCAAGTAGAATGACAAAGCAGCGGTGCTGCATAAGTTTGGTGCATGCATATTAATGAGGCAAGCTCATGAATATCAAACATATTTAGTGAATGCAGGAGATCGATTGAGTTTAGGATGCATCAATGGTGAATGATTATGCAGTTTGGACTGATTAAAGAGAGCCGTGACAGCTGCAAAGACGGATGGACAGAGAACATGTGTGAGACACGCCACCTTTTAATATTCCAATGGCTGTATTTCACCCCAGCGTCAGGCTGCTGCGTCCACGGTGGGTTTTGAACCACACTGCAGCACTATCTTCACTTGAGCTGGAGAGATAGCATATTTATCCTCTTTCTTACTGTTCCCTGTTTTAGTTTTTATAACCCCTGTGTAAGTTGTTGTTTGTTAGAATGTTGTTTTGACCTTTTTTGGATTACGCTCCGTTTGATTTATCTATTTTAATTTTACATAAATTATGATTACCATAGGTATTTACAGTTTTTAGTTAAATACATTGTATTTATTTTAGTAACCTATCAGGAAAATAAAAAACTACAAATACTGTATATATATAAGGGTGTTTGGCATTCAGTTAGAATCTTTTATACTCATACCTTTGATATTAATTGAAATGTTTTTAGCATTTTTAGTTTTCAGTCAATGAGTCTTTTTATTTAATTTCTCAATTTTCTTAAATGAGAAATTTATAGCAGTTTTAGTTACTTTTTCTTAAGTCGCTTGGGACCCTGACTAAAAAGTAAAAGAAAAGTAAGTAAAGATGGCCCCCCCCTGCCTCGCTCCGTCTACTTTCCTCCTGCTGCTATCTTCAGCACCAGGGCGCACCTTGTGTTTCTCAAACTGGAACCATAACAGCAGCCCTAAAGATCGAGAGCTATTTTTATTCACATAATGTATGCACTGCTACACAAGAGCCCCTTAGTGATTTCAGCAGCACTGTGGTGTAAAATTGCCTTTTCTTTTAGTTTTTTTGCAATTACCAAATTGATTTTCCTTAATTTGTAGCTCAATTTAGAGAGGAAGAAAGGTGTCTGCTTAGCCTAAAAGAATTGTTATTGTGAAATCAGGGCATGTCCTCAGTTTTATCTAAAAGGGGAGTTCAGCCAAACATGGAAATGACTCTCATTATTTTTTCACCCTTGTGTCATTGAAAACCCACTTATTTTCCTTTCTTCAGTGGGTCATAGAAAACGACATTTTGAATGTCTAACAGACCACTTTTATGGAGCATTTGTAATTTTTGGAACTCAAAAGCTTTATTGAATTGAAAGAGGTAGTTCAGCCAAACATGGAAAATACTCATTTCCGCACCCTTGTGTCATTCAAACCCTACTTGATTTACTATCTTCTGTGGAACACAGAAAATACATTTTAAAAGACACTTTTATATGACTTTTTTGCAGCTTGGAAGCCCTTTGTGTTCCACTGAAGAAAGGAAACCAAATCTGTTTGGGATGACATGAATGGGAGTAAATGATGACAGATGTTACTTTTTTTACACCAAATTAATTTCCCTTAATTTGTGGCTCCTTTTAGAAAGGAAAACGTATCTTCTTATTTTAAAATATTGTTATTGTGAAATCAGGGTATGTCCTCAATTGTACCTAAAAGGGGAGTTCAGCCAAACATAAAAAAATTATTGTCATTCATTTCTCCCCACTGTGTCATTTAAAACCCACTTGATTTACTTCCGTAGAACATAGAGAATAATGTCTAATGGGCCACTTTTATGGTGCCTTTTTGAAACCTGAAAGGTTTGCACGGAAAACATTTTGTAGCATCACTACATTTCACCTTTTGTGCTGCACTGAAGAAAGAAAATGATGACAGAATTAAAATTTTTGGTAGGTGAAAATTAAATGGATGCTGCATTACTAATTCGTCTTCCCACTACCACTTTTCAAATGCAGTATAAGGAAGGAAATCACTATGAAAGACCATGTGGAAAATTCTACAACAGTAGAATACTTGTGACTATAGATAAAGTCACAACAGTGCATATCTCATAGACAGCGATTTGTTGCAGCAATTAATCTTCTTTTGTGAAATTATACATATACGCAAAGGCTGACACTGTGGGCAATTTCACTGACAAGTCGAGCTTTTTGCACAAGAAAGCCTCATTTATTTATACATGCCAGAAAGTTTGTATTTTCAAGACAAATGAGATGGTTTCTGTGTCAATAAAGAACGCATCAGAATTTTTCATTTTTGACACAATAAAGTTCCCTCATGAGAGGTTATGCTTTTAAAGCACCTCCAGGGGAAATACGTCGCCTACATCCGCAATGTGAGGAAGTTGCGTTCTGAACGCTCACAAGCCGTGGCTTCAGGGTCAGGCACCACCGGACATGCCATTCATCTTTCTAATGAGCCATATATCTATTCCTCAGGTCATCTTTGGCAGCAAGCATAACACAGATCTAACCGCACCTGGAAGCCTGCTGGGAGATTCTGGGAAAGAGGTTCAAAGCAAAAGAGGCTCGGGATTGAAGCTTCATGCTTTAGAGACTCAGCATGTGGAAGAATAAATCAAAATCGAAATCCTCTTGGTTATTTTCAGATGTTTTGGGAGTGCTTTAAGACCCGTCAAAATCCGCCAATCCTTTAACAAAGCACATCTGGACTGGCACTCACGCTTAAAAGGAGGAGAAAAGGTTAAGGACGGACTTGTGAAAATGATCTCTAAAGGGCACTGTTGGAAAAAAAGAGGGGGAAAGGTGATTTATATACGACAACCTACAGTACATGAGCTGATCAAAGCTATTATGTCCCTGGGAATTTGCGTCATTAGGTTTCAGACATGTTTGTCTGCAAGCGCATTCATGAGCCAATGACTTTCAGTGGCAGTTCAATTATTTTCACAGCAAATAAACAACCAAATTAAAGCTCTAATGTGAAAGCACAATCATTTCAGAGAGCTCAATTTCCCTGTTTTCCCTGATCAAACAAAGCCATGCAGTTTGGCTGTTACAAAGAAAGCGAGGACGAGTGAGGAACAGAGAGGCATTGAAACGCAGCTGACTGAAAAAATGACACGGTGCACAATGCCTAATCCACTGAATCTTAGCTACTGAATAAAAACCTCAAATCCTGCTGGTTCTAAATGGCACAGGGGACTAAAGTGATGCTAGCCTTTGACAGTAATCTTACTTTTCTTTTCACAGTTTCTCTATATTTGGCAACTTAAGACATCACAGTCATGATATTGACTCCGCCAGTATCTGCTAGTGTAGCAGGTTCCCAGCTAGAAGTGTTTTGTGTTCTTGAATTCTTGAGAGATACAATAGTCAGCAGAAATCTTCCTTATTGTTCAGCTAATCTACACTAGCTTCTCTGGATTGATCTCCTATCATTCAATGTCTTTGGAGTTGTTGGCCTCAGGCAGTCACCATCCTATTTTCCCATCACTAATTACAACAGTTTCTCAGGACAAAAAAACTGGGACATTCACAATCAAAATTTCTGCGTCATAGTCTCCAAATATTTCACTATGAAGTAATAATATTTACCTGCCAACACTGGTATGATTGTCAGCACAACCTGGAGAAAATTTGGCTTAATACACTAAATGTTGCAGTTACAATAAATTAAGTGGGAATAATAATAATAATTATAATAAAGTTGTAATGGTGAGATATTTGCATTTAGAAGAAATAAGGTCACAATTGTGAGATATGAAGTTGGAGTTGTAGATATGAAGTTGCAATTATGAAAATTAAGGTTGCAAGTTTTAAGATATAAAGATACAATTACAAAAAATGTGGGTCACAATTGTGAGATATAAAGACGTAATTACTAAAAATGAAAGTCACAACTGTGAGACAAAATCGCAATTATAAGATATGAAGTCAGAACTACGACAAATAAAGTAGCAAGTGTGAAATAGCAAGATACAATTATGACAATAAAGACACAATTGTGAGAAATAAAGACATAATTACTAAACAAATAAGGTTGCAATGGTGAGACAAACTTACAATTTTCAGATATGAAGTCTCAATTACAAAAATGAAAGTCACAATTAAGATATAAAGTCTCAATTATTACTTAAAAAGTCCCAAATGATACAAATTTGCAATTGTGAGATATGAAGTCTCAAGTATGTAAAAATAAATAAAAGTTCCATTTGTTTTTCAATTTATTTATTTGGTTTATTTTATTTGAGCAAAAATGTCTAAATAAACAATATTGCTGTTGGCAGGAAAAAAATACAAGTTTACCCCTCAGGTGACAAAGCAGAGATCTAATCTTGTTTTAAAGACACCATTCATTTTAAACATTCATATCAGACCATTGGAGTAAAATGTTCCCTTTCTCAAGCCACCTATGACTCCCGTGGCTGTTTAACATGCAGCGGTGGTCTCAAATCCCGACCCTTTACTCGCCCCCTCCAGCACCTGTTTTAATGGTTACTGCAATCATTTCACATTTTTTCCATGTACATCACACAATTTCTAATTACTTTACATCTAACTCGACCCGCAACTCACGAATGCATTTTTTACGAGGCGGGCCTGTGGTTTGGTGACGAGTGCACTCCAAACTCAATTCAATCCACAATGTCATTACGAGAGTGCTTGTGTGGAGAGATAACGGTTTTCTTTTGGACCGCTGTCTATTGTTCGGCTGCACAATATAACTGTTTTGAAGTTTAATGAACTGAAATGGCTCAGTGCGTAAACAGATGAGTGGAGTAGGCTTCAGACATTGTGCTGTCGCTGAACGAGAGGCTTGTTTTCACACACGGTTTAGAACATTAAAGCAGCTGAAGGCCAATGAAGAACATGTCACTGACATCACAGGAAAACATACACTCTTATGTTGTTCGTAAATTACACGCCTCGCTGGATTAAGTCGCAGTGAAAGACAGTCATGTGAGAGAAAATGAATTATTATGTGGATTCTAGATTTACATGTTGGAATTTAAAGAAGAGACATAAAGGTCACCAACTTTCATGCATGAATAAAAACAGTCACGAGTGTCTTAAAAAGGCCAGAGAGCATGAAATCATAATATACGGTACAAAAAGGTGAAGATTATGCTGCTATAATATATTATTATTTATTATTATTATAACAAATCAACACCTTCAGATGTATCATCTACAGGAGTTAATGTCAACAAGCTCCTTTGTAAATGCTGCTCTAAAATACACAATTGACTTTGCATTAATCAAATCAAATAGGCCTGTCTTGGCAAATTTCTATTCGCATGCCTTTTGATCCTTTCATACATTTTCAATTACTGTCTGATTGCCTCAGTTAGTAAAAGATTGTTTATGTAGCCTCAAGCGATTTTGTCGGATTTGAAATTTAAAGATAGTCGCTTGATGTGTGCAGTTTTCTCTATACTGAAAGAGTAAGTGAGACATACTGAAGGGCTTGTCTTTAAAAAAAAAATACAAAATTACTAGCCAGTATGTTTTAGTTATGTCATAGCCATAAATCGTGATTTGCTATTTGCTGGTCAGTTGCAGATGGAATTGGAGGCGGGACATTCTTATTAAAGTATTTGAACAAAAATATGTGCCAGTTCAAGATAAGTCATCAATAAAGTTGTTTTCATTTTCCTAGGAGTAAGACTGTCAATTTTAAATATGTATATCTACTACAATGGTATTTATTATTAAATACTGTATTATACTATTGCATAAGTGTTTATTCATACTTTAATATTTTAAATTTTCATTTTAACTTTAGTGTAAATATATTTATAAATATTTATATTTCATATATTATTATTAATTATTTATTTACATTATTATAATTATTATTACTTATTTTGGTTAGTTTAATGTACAAATGTTGCAGATTTAGTCAGGGTGGCTAATATTTCTCTGTAGTCCCAGGGCAAAAGTCCTCCCCCCCCCCCCCCCAAAAAAAAAATACCAATACATATTGGATTTTTTTTTTTTTACATTAGTAACACCGATATGTTCACAATTTTGAGTTGATAGCAAACATAATTTTAAATTTTTTAGTGTTTAAAGCTGCAGTCTGTACCTTTTTGGTTAAAAATGATCCGAAATCAATATTTGAGCAAGTACATAACCAGCCAGTGTTCAAAACTATCATCTTACTTTAGTCCGATTCACAATGGTTAGCTTATAATAATGTTTTCTAATTTGAGTGGTACGGGTAGGTTTTCGCGGGAAATTTGAGCATGGCACTGCGTCATTACGTCTCATCTGTTAACATGAAGAAGTTGTCCCGGCTAGTTGGCTATCGCATGTTAGGATCCTGCAGGTGGCGGATCATTTATAGCTTTTTCTCACAGCAGCTAGAATTATTAAATGAATCATTTTGATGGCGATTGTGATCCAGAAAGGATTATGTGTTTATGAAACACACGAAATTCAAGTTTTAAATGTGCTTCTTATTACAGACAGCCTTATTACACAAGATTTATATTTTAAAGAAAACCAGTTCGAGGGGAGCATAATTTGCTTTTTGGGTTAAAATAATTTATTAATATAAAATTCGAATGGCATTACAATTAGATTAGACTGTATAGAAATTGAAATCTACGCACAGGCTAGAATCTGTGATTGAGAAGAACGTAAACATCCACACCGGTGCGGTGACTGACACACATACTCCTCAAAACATTAGATTCATCCGCGCTGGAGCCGAGCCAGAGCACATCCCACGCAAGAAAGATAATTCCGCAAGCAGCAACAAGTCCACGTTTTCAAACAGAGATGGCGACAAAGAGGCTAAACTTACAGCTTTAAGCAGCTTACAATTTACAACTTACAGCAGCTTTAAGTTTTTCATCTAATATTTACATTTTATTTTATTTTTACCAAAACCAATTTTTAGTAGTTTTAGTTTAGCTGTAGTTACCAGTAACACTGATCTGCTGAAAGTTTTAAAAGTAAAAACGCAAGCATCTAGAAGTCCTTAAAGCAAAGGGGTATGGATTAAAAGCCATCTCATGAGGTTAGACAAAAACAAACCATGCATGCAAAGTAAAAAAAAAAAAAAAAAATCAAATCCATTCTTGTGCACGATAATTCACATTTGATCTTTTTCTTTTTGTCCCTGATGTACCGTTATAGTACGGTTCTGCTTGTTCACATTATGCCCATACTGTGATGGGCATAACTGCAGGGGGTTCAAGATAACACTTTACAAGAAAACACAGCTTCTTCAACTGAGCGGTTTGCAGGAAACAGGGAAGATAATGTCTGTAAAGCTTTGTCATTGTTGGAGCAGATGCTCTTGCAGCACCGTAACACCCAGACTGTCTGTTAACACAGCATGACACAGAACGAGAGGAAGAGTTTGCTGCCAAACATGCTTCCTCATTTGCATTACACTGACAAGGAAGATATTACATGCCATATAATGTATTTGCAATGATTGATTGGCTCTATGTAACACAATGAATAATAAGTACACAACACTAAAATAATTTCTAATTAATTAGTGTCAAAGCTACTAAAAACTTTCACCTTTAAAGGATTTAAAGTTCCCATGAAATTCAAATTTCTGGCTTTTAGTTAAAGTTTGTTAGCTTCGAGGTTATCTATTTGCTGGTGTACTCCAAAGCACGGACAAAATTTACTTTAAGGAAATATTCCCATATACTGATGATGACTCATGTCGCACACCACAAATTTTGAGCAGTAATCAGCTCACCTGAGACAAATCTTAATACCATGTGCAAACAGGGTCATAGAGTGAAACTGCTAATGACTCATTTTTTTTTTTCAAAAATGTATACTCTTTGTTAGGCAATAAAAGCAGAGGAATTTGCTAGCAATTTGGTCTGTGAAGCATGAAGTGTTCTCATCCAGTTAGCAATGAGGGTGCTGCAACCTCTCCCCTTCCTTCATTAATCTGTCTAGCAATTACCCTGCAGCTTTGGTCATGCAGTTGATGTAAGTTGACTCTATTATGCTGCTGTTCTGATGAGATCAAGAATAGGCTTAAAAGATCTTATTACAAGGTATTGTTAAAATAATCAATATTTATTATATAATATACAATTATAAAAATAAAAATATATATTATATATTACATTTTTTTAGAGATTATTTCTAGGTTAATTAATTATGCACTCAAAACAACCCAGTTGCTGAGATTGTCCATATATCACCCAGCACTTGTATTTAACCCAGCATTTTATTAGAGTGTGCCAGTAGGTGGTGACAAGCGATGGCCTTTATGAATCATTCACCGAAATTCACTGATTCCTTCAAGAACAAAAGTGGCCCTGTCCCAAATCTCACTCTAAACCCTTGCGGTCTTCTTCAGAGTCCACAATTTTGTGACGTAATGCCGCTTTGGCTACTCTGGTGAAGTCTGCAGCAGAGCTCGCTTCACTGTGGGCTCAGCAGAAGTGTGCATCGAGTGCACGTCAAAAGGGGGCCACAAAAGGGGCACTTGTGAGCACACTTCTAAAAGCTAAAATGACACATAGGTCACACTACGGTCTTGTGGACTTAATGAACACATGCATATATAGCTGCCATTGTATGCCCACAAGACCGAAAGGGCACATGAAGTGTGGCATTTGGGACAGGGCCAGCGATTGGCAGCTTCTGAATATATTTACCTACAAAATAGTAGATGAAAAACAGGAGGCGAAATGTACCCAGATGACCTACTACTTCCAGCGAGGTTCGTAAGTGTGCATACAGTAGACACTACTATCCCATGAGGCCAAGGGGGAGGATTTGTGAATGACAGAGAAGAGACACAACTCATGCTGGTAAGTCACGCGACAATAGCAGCATTTTGGATTCAGAAACTGTCTTTATAACAAAATAATTTAATAATTCACTAAATCGACTATTCAAACACCCTTTTGTTTAGGAACAAAATAAGTGACTGTCATTATGAGTCAATTAATCATTCAACCAACACATTCATTAAAAATCACTGATTTAAATAGGAACAAAAAAGTGATTAGTTGTGTCAGAAACTGCATACTGTCTAGTAGGTACTACATTTGGTTTGAAACAAACTTTGTGACATTTGCGGAAAAAAACACAACTTTGTATATTGTATGTATATGGGTAGTTTACATCCACCACGCTGCCACTGTCACATGACCAACCAGCGTCAATTGCGTCATTCACTGCCATTTACAAATCTCCTCCCGTTGCCTCATGGGATAGTAAAGCGTCCATTGAATGTGCACTCCAGAATCTCATTTTATGAATACTATGAATTCAGACATAGTATTTTCTCGCATATTGTTTTTCCTTACTATAAAGTATGAAATTAGGCCTATTCGGACACAGCAAATGTCTTTATGAGTGAGTTCATGGAACATTTACTGAACCAATTTGTTCAAAATCACTGAGGCCCCGTTTACACTAGTGCGTTTTCGTTTGAAACGGACCAAAACAGAGACTTTTGAAAATGATGGCGTGGCTGCCCACATTCCCTCTGCGTATCCTTGATGACCGTGTTAAAATAACATCATGCACATTGTTGTACCCATAGATATGTATGGGTAGATTCCCCATTCGACCGCTCCAAGCACGTAGACGCATCTGCTATCTAAATAATAGGGAATCTACTTATACATATGGTTGTACCTGCATGAATGGTCACGTGACATGTGTTTTTGTTTGTGTAGTATAGACGGAGATCGTTTCTGAAACGCAGCGGAAACGCCAGTGTAGATGAGGATTGTTTTGATTCTAAAACGCCGTTTTAAAACGAAAACGCACTAGTGTAAACAGGGCCTGATTCATTCATGAAATACCACTATTTATATTCCTTGGAGATGATTTCTGTTGTCAATTTTTCAGAATATCAAAAATAAACTAATGAACTGGCAACAGTGTATCTATAGGCTAATGTAAAGTAGTCAGTATTAACTTCTTGTTTTTTTAACCATTGAATAAAAGCAATATTATATCCATACTGTATACCAGCACAGCTGTGAACCACATCACTCTTGCTCATGTAATATTTCCTTATTAGATTAAATTATACAGAAGCACTAGTTTGGTTTATATATAGCATTTTCTATTCCACTGACATTATCTAATAATGTGACTGAAGCGAAGCTTGATATTCTTGAAGATGCTTAACTAAGGATTATATACCGAAAAGGGCGAGCTGTTTTAATGATTTGTATAGACATGGTTTATTTGTATCCATCAGCTGCAGCTTGTATCAGACAGACTGGTTTTCACACCTCTCCTTTTTCAGACCCCAGTTCCCTCAAGCTTGGGCTCCAACAACAC
The DNA here is from genome assembly GCA_027422405.1 of Ptychobarbus kaznakovi. Lineage (NCBI taxonomy): Eukaryota > Metazoa > Chordata > Actinopteri > Cypriniformes > Cyprinidae > Ptychobarbus > Ptychobarbus kaznakovi. The sequence continues at coordinate 10,587,318 of CM049794.1, read as the reverse complement.
ACACACTCATCTACCACAGCAACAATTACCCCCGTGTCAGAAAGACACATAATAATCATGTAAATTAGCCAGTGCTGTTGGACTTGTCGTAGCCTCTATTTGCCTCCGTTAACACCAGTGCAGCAAAAGTCTATTATCTTCTCGAGCCAAAATGGCTGCCGGCCAATTTGCGGGGTAAAGACTGTTTTTCTATATGATGAGACACATGTAAATTATTGAAACTGTATTTGCATGTAGAGCAAAACTCTAAAGTACAACCAAGAAAGTGGATTATTTTGCACTACGGCTTTTTTTACACACCTGCAATGAAAACTTTCTCCATCCTTTCAAAGAATGCAGCAGAGTCTAATGAATAATCATGTTGCTAATGTCCTCTGCAGGGAGTCTGGCTTAATAAAGCCATGATGGGATTGTGAAAACGAGATACAATCTAATTAGAGCTGATGTGGAAATCTGACATCACCTGTGATCCGGCATCCATCATTTCAATAGGTTTGCATGCGGACAAGGACAACTGTGAGTGCGTCAGTCTGTTTTCAGTTAAATAGCACTCCAAACTCATAGAGGTAAGTGTTGTTTTTTTCCTCTATGTGTGTCTCATCTTTAGACATCTGTTGACTGTTAATAGGATTGTGCAGGGCTTTCCATCCATCATCCACAGCCACATTGCGTCCTGCCATGCCTGAACAGCATCTGTGCTTCAGTACCCAATCCCATGAAGGTTTTCTGGAATCCTGTCAAACTAACCTGGAGCTAGTATTTACCTCAGTGTGCTTGGAACAGACACGCTTGGATTTGAAACACAGCAACGTGTTATTGTTTTTTTATTTCTGTCAGAATGTTTCAAATTTTGCATCCGCCAGAGTTTGCCAGAGATTAGACATCACAGACGCACATGTTGAATGCCTCAGTCTTAGACAAGGCTTCTGACATTTGAACACACCGAAAATTGGCTTGTTTACAGAATCGCAATTATTTGGCAGCCAGCATAAAGGCAGGAGAAAATGCTGCAAAATGATAAACAAATATAGTACAAAAACAACATTTCGTCATTGAGACATGCAAGATTATCACCTTCTCGCACAATTATCTCACAATGTGAGATTTTCCATGCGAATTGCTCCTGAGGAACGTTTCCTCCCACTTTTCAAACACAGCAAGCTGCTTGACATTTCCCTCTGAGGGAACACTTGGTTTTAAATGTGCTCAACAATATAAGAAAAGAGCCTCTATTCAGCTTTTATATGGCAGTAGTGATTCACAGCGATGGTCCAATAACATGCCATGGCATTTAGTGCCCCCACGGCTCAGCCATGGATGCCAATGTTGGCCTGGAGGGCCTTCGATTTGCCTAGTGAGGTTAATACAAAGTGACAAGATTTTTGTCTACATTCACTTGACACATTTCTTCCAAGCAGGGGTCTGTCAACACATCGACATGGCAGAATGACAACAACAAAACCAGCCAAAAATACCTCCAGTCTGGTTGCAAGCAAATTGATTGAACAGAGCAAAATAATATAAGAGACCTTCAAAAAGCCCTTATACGTCAAATCCCTCCTCAAGCTTAAGAATTTAAATAAATACATTAGTAATAGAATACATTTAGAATACATTTAATTATACAATATGCATAAATTCAAAACATTTTAGATTAGAATAAAAAATATTCATCATTTTTATTTTATTTTGATATACATTATAGTGATGTTTTAATTGTTTCAATTTTTTAATTATTGTTGTCTTCTTGATTTTAGTGCAAAATGTTACTTTTACAAACTTGTGTATGTTTAACGTTTATAAATATAATAAACATTAAAGAGCCATTTTAAATTAGCTTTAAAAGTATATGAATAAATTAAACAATTAATTCTAATTTAAAGTTTGATTTGATTCAACATAAAATTATTTGTTTTAATGCAATGCTTTTTAAATATAAATATATATATATATTAATAATAAATGACTAATAATATGTTTTTTAAATAATTGTTTTAAATAATTTCACAGATGTGCACATTACAACTTTCCAAGCCCCGTTGTGTCATTGAAAAAAATCAATAAATTTATATTTTTTAATTAATTTAATTTAATTTAATTTTTTTAATTTAATTTAATTTAATTTAATTTATAAAATAGGCAGTTTGTTCATATTCTAACAGATCTATGGGACCCTAACTCAAGAAAAAATGTTGAATTTATGCCTGCTACCAAAAAAAAAAGGTTTCAGATAAGGCTACCACACATGCATGATCAAACGTTTTAGTCCACATCTAATAATAATACAACATAATTCTGATAAAAGAACGAGCACACAGTAATTTTTCTGTCACGGTTCATAAACACTGTGGCAAATCCAAACTATTTTTATCTCTTGGGGACACTGAAACCGTTATTGCCAAAGTAATTTTCTTACGAGTATCATCTGATAGGAATCTTTGTCTGGCAGTGCTGGCAGTTCTGGACTTAAATAATTATTCCCACTACAACCCACACAGGAATGCAGTCAAACCGTGAGTAATGCTATTCTGAGAGTAGGTAATTTTTAACTTGATACCAGCTTGGCTCTGTTTAACAGTTGTTCCTGAGCCAAAATAAAACCATTTCTGGTTTAAATGAGATTCTCATTCAGAAAAACACCATCAATAACAACCTAATCCACTCCACAAGCAGAACCATAAATCTAAAGGAAAAGTCTGGTCATTACCTGAATCCTTGTGGTTGTACTCTTGATTGGAGATGAGAAAGAGGAACTCCTCACAGGTGTTGTGGTCCAGCCGTGGGCTGTCCTGCGTACAGAGGTCAACTATGAGAGACACTGCCTTCTGACAGATCATGTCATGCCCCTTTCCGGCAGCAGTCATGCTCCCTGACGCATCCTCAGCGTTACTAGCTCCTCCAGCGGGATCCGAACACACCCCCTCTCACCCACAGCGCCGCTGAAGCAGCCACATGAACGCAAGTTTCTCCTGCTGCTGATTCTTATTGTTTCTCAAGTGCGTGTGCAGGAATGTGTGTGTGACAGTTTTGTTTGTGCATGTATGTGGGTGTATCATACAAACGTGTGTGTGTGCAGTGCTTAATGATTCACTAATGCCCCCAGGTATTCCAGAGTTGGCATTAGTGCATCACATTTAATCTCAAGATCCACAAATGAAATGCAACAAATGAGTCCAGCGGTACAGGAGGGAGGCTGTGTTTATACAGCGCTGAGCATCTGCCTCCTTCAGCCCCTCTTTGCTCTCCGTACCCCCGCCCCACACCAATTCCTGCGCCCTGTAATGAAAAGCCTCTCATTATGACCATTGGGCTTGTTTTTCTCAGGTCGACGTGTCCCTCCGTGCCGCCTCCTCCTCGGAGCCTGTCCTCAGAGATCAGAGCCCTGTGTGCATACGTGTGAACAGAGGGAATAGTGTGTGCTTGTGTAAGTAACATTTGTGTTTTTAAGGACACTTCTGTAGAGCAACTATGTGGATGACTCATTACTCTAACTTCTGTTTTATGATGACTGTAACTATATGTGGCTGTTAGTTAACTGTGTTTACATATTCACTGCCGATGTGACATATGGAGATTTTAATATGTTCAGAGCACTCAGTCAACAGCCTTATTAACTTCATGCAACTGATCTGCCAAGAGGAATCAGCATTATGGGGTATTTTGTACCTGTAAAGAAAAATAGATACAAAAGATATAAGTATACACATGTACATATAAAACATATGCATATATACAGTACACACACACAAACATTCATACAGTGGAGATCAAAATTAGAGAACAACCTACAATTGCCTAAATTCGTCCGATTATAAGTTATCCTAACAGGAGTAAAAATTCAGTTTTTTAAGCATATTTCAATTAGAGAACACTTTCATCTACCTCCCAGTTATTGGTGTTAATTTGGCACCTCGTACTAATTTCTTTAATTATCTGACAATCTCTATTTAACTGGAAGCCTAAATTTCCAGTTTTCACTGACATTGCAAGATGGCGAGCCATTCTAAAGTGACTGAAGTTCTCTGACAGCAGGTTATCCAGATGAAGGCCAATAGCAGCCATTGCATGAAATGTGTGATTTCTAGAATATTGCATCTTTACAATGTGACTAACTCATTCAAGTCCCCCAAAAATACTGGTCATCCATGAAAGACATATGCATGAGAGGACAGGATAATATGGAGAATCTCAATGGACAATCGGTTCAACACTGCAGCTGGAATTGCTCACCAGTTCAGAGCTGAACAGGGTTAGGATCTGTCTCAGCAGCATACAGTGCCTCGACGTTTGGAGAATTGGAAGAGAACCTTTGCTGAGTTCACTTCAATGATGAAAGCAAGTTTCATTTATTTGGGGCCGATGGGAAACAAAAAATTTCTGACTGCTGTAACTTCAGATATTTTAGTTCTTCGTGCTACAATCATTGATCTCCACTGTATATACCATTATTTTATACAATACAAAACAATCAATTAAAAATCGAATACAATATTGAAACTACAAATACTATATATTCAGTCCAACAAAGCCTCCACTGCACCATTACACTGTTAAACAATGTCAACCCACTAAAACTGACTTATGCACCATTATACCTCAATAATTGCAGTCTAAGAAAAACATGATGACAGCAATGATGAGTTTACTGCTTTTTTTACATTCTGAAATTAATTGCTAATGACAATCGAGTTAAAACCCATAAAATAAAGTAGAAATGAAATGATTTTGACAGTCTGTGGTTAAATGGACTAAAATAAATTTGAGATTAACAAAATCTTACATAAGTACTGTGCACACACAGTCCATGCACACACACACACACACACACACACACACACACACACACACACACACACACACACACACACACACACACACACACACACACACACACACACACACACACACACACACACACACACACACACACACACACACACACACACACACACACACACACACACACACACACACACACACACACACACACACACACACACACACACACACACACACACACACAGTATAACTGTATAATATGAATATACAATAACTATTTATAGTCTCTACATCTGTTTTAATATACCACTTTAAATACAATAAATTCTGAAAGGGCCAGGTCAATTACAGTCAGGTCAGGTAAACTGCAAGCAAATTAAATTATTCGGATATATTTCACCCCGTATTGTGACACACGCACCAAAGAGCATGCAGTGTGAAATCATTCACTGACATTACTTTGATATACACACACTTCACAGCTGAATGCCTGAATCTAAATTCAAGCAAATACTCATTCATTATTAAATAAACACACCCATGCAGGGCTTCTAAAATTAACCAGATTCCTAAAAGGCTTTGTACAGTTCACTAAATACTGTGCAGCTCAAAGCAATGAGTTTTATTGAATTAAAGATGTGACACAGAAGTAGTAAATGCTTAATTTACTGCTTATCCTCATTCAGACTCCCCTGATAGTCCCCTGTTTAATAAGAACAGAGCCAGTCAGTAGTCTAAGGCTCAACAAAGCTGTTCATTTAGACTCATGCATTCTTCTTTCTTTATAAAGAATATATAGATGTATCTGCACTGTGGACTCCGAAGGGTCAGATGATACCTGTTTGTCTATAATAAAGGGTTATTTCATCACAGAGAGAAATTATTAGATAAATGCCTTCGTCAGGCAATGGTTACAGAGTGCTATAGGGCAAAACATAATTTTATTCCTGTGCTGTGCTTTCCAGTGATATCACAGTGTCATGATTAGACTAGCAGACCTATAATTCTCATTTTTATGTGGCACAGTACTTGATCTTTTCATAGAAGGGCATCAATAAGAAATGATACTTGGTCAGAAGAATGAGGCTTTTCGGGATTCTGAAATGGGTAGCAAAGGCATTTTTGGTCCTGTATATTTAAAAAATAAAGTCTCTTAAAACACACTATAATCACTAGCTTGTTTAATTTGTCTACAAAAAGTATCCAATAGTGTTTTTAAAAATAAAGACATTTTTTTGTTTTCCTTAAAGTTCCACATATGATGAATTGTGTTTATTGGCAAAAAGATTATTAAAAAAGCAATGAAAGCAGTTGTATTGTCACCTTCATATAGCAAAAGCAAAAATTGTTAGATTTAATGATACTGAACACATATAGGACAGTAGGACATAAAAGTAGAAAAAAACACCCAAATATATTATAATATTCTGTGAATGGATCTGAATCACCACTCCTGTGCCATCTTCAGCATCAAAAACCTGTTTTTGTCAATGTGTTTTTCACTGAACACACAGGGTTAAGCAGGTGCTCACATAAACTGCTTTTTTTTCTGCATCATTAGATTGTTATTTCTTCTGGCTGCACTGATCTGATTGAGAAAAGCGAGGGATGACAGGCGTTAGAGACTCTGCCACAGAGGAATGGCTGAGGTGACACTTCGGTTATTCATGCTCCTTCATGTTCACTAATTTCCTCCAGCAACTCAAATCACTCCATTGACGCAATCTCAGCCTCTTGCCTACAGCCTAAACAGAGGTGAACTGCACCTTTTCATTAGGGCATTTTAGTTTAATAACCAGAGGCTAATCAAAAAACCTGAGTGGGTCTGATTACAATCAACATTGGATTGTTGATGAAATGTTTATGTTGTGATATTTCAGCTTTCAGAATTGTAGGACTTTGCCATAACTTGATTACATTTAGGGACATATATGTATATAAATATATATATATATATATTATATATATATTTCCCATTTAGGATGTTGTTTGTAGCCTTGACGCAAATGAACCTGGGGTTTATTGTAGCTGCTAGTGCCTGCTTTAAAACTTAGATGCAAACCATAATCTCAATATTGATTCAGCAGCTCAGGACTTTATTGATTCGGCATTTTATCTAGAAGGATACATCGTTGTGATTATTTTCACTTTTTTGCAGAAAATTGAGAGACTTTCAATCAATTCCAGTCAAGCAGAACAAGATTTCAACAATGGGGAATGTAATACATTTTGGTTAATTATTCATGAAGTGAATTTTACATGTGAAGTATTAATAAATGAACAGACCAATATTGTAGCGTAAAAAGACTCTTTCTCTTGTCATTATCACATCATCATATTTCCCCTCAACTTTTTATATTCTTGAAGGTTTAATTCACAGAAAAATAAAAATGTGCCATTATTTACACACCCTCATTTAATTTTCAAACACGGAAATGGAACATCAATAGCATTAAACATGTTTTTTTCTAAAATGCCTCGTAAAGAAATGTCATGACATTCATTTAAGTGATATATACTGGGAAAAAACAGTGTAGAAACAATTTTCACTCAGAAATTGCTAGTAAATTTGACAAGCAATGGCAAGTAACACACTGAATTACATGTGACATTTTAAAGTAGAAAAAATTTTTAATAGTTTTATATTTATTTATTTTATTTGTATTCTTTTAAATCATACCCCAATAATCTTTGTGTTATTTACAAATTCGAAAAATATTAAAATTTTTTTTTTTTTTTTTTTTTTTTTTTATTTTTTATTATTTTATTATTATTTTTTTATTCTTTTAAATCATACCCCAATAATCTTTGTGTTATTTACAAATTTCGAAAAAAATACTAGTGATGATTTCGCATGACCAATGGAACCACAAATTTTGTCATATTATTGTCCTTTTTTTTTACCCAGCATCTACCCCAAATAGATTTTTAGTTCAGAAAACCAAAGTTAATTCCAAGAGTTTGGAGTTTGTCCAAGAGCAGTGATGAGTCTCTGAAGTGACAAGGCCGTCCTGCAGGTGCAAAACTTCTCTGTCTGCCTGTCGCATGGCATAAGAGCCTGCTTATTCAAGTCATGCTAATCAAGGACTGTCTAATGCTACAGATAGAAGCGCTGTATGTATTTATAAACAAGCAGAATGCATTTTGTTCAAATGGAAGAATATGATGTCTAGTCAATTTGTGACCCTATGAATCCAAGGGACAAATAGGAAATATGACATCCATAAAACATAGCCATGACCATCAGCAAATATAACCCAACCCCAGAGGAAGTGCATCCAATATTAAACAAACCTTCAGGGAACCATGCAGTAACCTATTGGAATTACATTTTCTCCATCAGCTTCATAAACCTCAGATGAAGCAAAATATTCAAGGGCAGCGTTTTACTTATCTTCTGCGATCATATCATCCTCTACATTTATCAAAGCATCACATTTCCAATACTATACCTTCAGTGTTGTACAAGGACATTTTTTAGTGGCTACATTTGATAGCATAAAACATGAGCCTTCATCTCGACAACAAGTTGAACCCTGTAATCAAACATCTCTGCCTGCATGCTAATTAATCTCCCTTAATATGCACCTCTTGGAGGATAAAACATATTTCTGATATAGTCTGTCATTTCCAGCTGTGTCTAATAGAAATAGGTTCAATTAAGCTTTATTTTAATTAAACATTACACTTAAGTGAATGATTTAATGTGGAGGTGATTTTAAAAAGTACAATATTAAGTACACAAGTTCAAATCAAGACCATGTTAGCATAAAAATAGTTTCACACAACTGTTGCTATGAACTACTCGGCCTTGATCAGTAGTTCTGAACTGGTTTTGCTTCAGAGGACCTAGATTTTACATCAAATAATGATCCAACACACTAACAGACTTATTTGCCATCAACCTCATTTGCCACACCATCAACTGTTGGATTATCAACACTCTTAATTCAACATCTTTTGTGCTCAAAAGAAGAAAGAAACTCATACATATTTAGAATACGTGGAGGGTGATTAAATTACTACAGAACTTACATTTTTGGGAAAATCCTCTCTGGGTTAAAGGACTGAAACACAACTTAATGGTTGAATAGACTGAGCATGAACCTGACAACTACATAAAGCCATAAACAAGCCATATTATCCCTATAAGTGATGCTAAAATACACAATAGAATTACCACATTAAAGATATTGAATTGGCTACACAGCTTTATCAGCAACAATAAAAGATGTATGAAGATACATGATGATTCAGGTAACTAACTAGTATGCAAAATTCAAATTTGGGTGCAATAATTAAGTAGCGTGAAATATAAAAAATCATATCTGCATGGTGAGTAATGGATACAGCTGGTTATTTCCTTATTATTTCCTCTCCTGCACAGTGCTTTCATTTCAGTCCCAAATGAAACAGGTTGTACACAATCAACCTTTTTGATAAGAGCAAAATGAAAGAGAAGAGCATAAATCCATGACTAACTTTGATTTAATCCAAAAGGAGATCACAGAGACGGGTGGAATGCAAATGATGTGCTGCTCTTTAAGGGAGGCAGGCACTGAATATTACCCTCAAAGACAGACGCTGATATTGAGGACACACTGGTCACCTGTTGCCTCCATTTTTCAATCAGCCGATCGCTTTGAAGTTTACATTTAATTCATTTCACAGATTAAGTTGAGTTTGTTAAAAAAATTCAATCAGTTCAAATCAATCCTTATAATGCAATCACAATCTGAATAAAATGTCATTATAATAACAGCTAAACATTGTTCACATAATTCACAAGTTGTCCATTGAGTCATGAGAACACAGTGTGGTTATTTTAATTGTAGAGTAATTGGCTTCATTTGTTCACAATGCAATGTAAAAATCTACTAGCAGCCTCTCTCTCCCTTCATATTTACTTTGTTATTAATATTCCTGTCGCATCGTTGCTCCACCTGAGGCATTGTAAGATCATGTCAAAACTCCTTCACCTGTCTGACTCAAACATGGCATGGCATCTCCTGCAAGCCGAGCCGAGGATGTGGAATTAATTCAAGGCTGTGTGTCATTGTCATCTCAGATGTGGTAGTTTATACTTTACACTGCCACTGTTTGTTCAGGCGACTCGTGCAACTAATATTTATTTTATTTATCAGAGACAGAGACAAATAGCCACACCAATGTTTTTCAATTATTTTATACAAGTGCCATATAGTTTGAAAAATTAGCTGGACTTGGCTTGATTAATGATTTAACCTGATTTTTAATTTGATGTTTAATGAGTTAGAATAATCATTTATTTAAATTATTTTATTTATTGAAAATCAATCAATCATAACCTGAAAGTACGGCTTTGTTGGTCATGCATTTGCCCTCTTCCCAGCATGTACTGCGTTATGAATAATTAATATGCTTGCATTGTTTGATCATTTATATCATATCAAACTTCTTTTCTCATTAAAAACATGATATGAAGCACATAATATTGAACTAAATTAAGTTAAATAAAGGAAACAATTTGTATAATAAATCTTAATCTACAAGTAATTGCTGCAATGATAGAAGATTTTAAGTCATATTAACTTGACATGTAAATTACATTTCTTACTTATTGTATTCAAATGTCTTTACTGAACTTAAAATGTCAAGCCCTTTTTTAAAATTCTTAAACAACTAATTTTTACAGAGTAAGAGAATATTTGAAAATTATTAATCTGTTTTTTGTTGTTGACAGATGTTTTCATGTCCATATTACGAGGCAAGTACAAGTTCTAAAACTTGTATTGCAGGAAAACTTTTGTTCTAAGTCTCCTGCCAAATTTGGCCCATGACTGTAATTGCACCAATTCACTCTGGTAACTAAAAGCCTAAGATGGACAGGGAAATTACGGGTGCTGTGCGGTCAGCCAGCGAGTCAACAGTGAGAGCCGTCTGAGTCTGTCTGCACTGAAGCAGACAAGAGAGTGCAAAGTTGTTAGCGAGAGTGAGTGACAGAGACTTTACAGTGACCTAGGAGCAGCTGCCCCTTTCTCAAAAACCACACGTAGTAATTGAAAGAAAGTCTGTGCAGCTGGTCTCAGATCAGTGTACTAATAAAGCTTTTTCTGGGCTCCAGTTTGTTGCTTTCTCTCCAGCTGTGCTGTGTCTAATAGCAGTCGCTCAATGTTTGAAATCAAGCGGGTGGAATGATGTGAAGTTTGGCTGTGATACAGGGGTGGGAGATTTATTTTTGTGTGGATAAATACAGCTTTCACCAGCATCTCCTGACCCTTGATTTAATCTTAAAATGGTTGTGGTGAGGAAAACACTATCACCAAGCTGCTGCTAACTTTTCTTGGAATAACTTTCAACATATGATTATATTATATAAAATTAGTTGAATATACAATTCTTCCACTTTTAAGAAATGCTGTCTATACTTAGACAAGAGCCACATATCATTGAATTTACTTTGGATCAATAAAACCGGCTGATGAACAAAAACAACTTGGAATGCAATCTTGGAGATTAATGCACGGAAGGTAGAGAAAAGTTCTGGATGCTGCCATTTACCGCAACTGCACAAACACTCTGATGACATCTAGCAAAAGGTCACGCAACTAACTGCCGTCACATACAAAAATAGACTGAGAAGCCGAGGGATAACCCCCAGATACAGTTTCCCAGCAGTCAGAACAAAGAAAGAGCAGAAACAGGGAGAAATGTCAGAGGAAAGAGGTCATGCAGAAAACTCCAACCTACCTATGCCAATTAAATTCACTTGCAGCTTTCTTAAAACTTAAATCATGTTCAAACTGCTGCACAAATACTATGTAAAATAAATATTTATGGGCGTTTCTTCAGCTCTGGGTATTCTTGTGTCCCTTGGGTATATTTTTAATCAGACTTTTTAATGGTTATTTTTCTGTTAACTTTTTTCTCATGGTTATATGAAGGTCACATTACAAACTGTCCTAGAAACTTTTACCGTGCATTTATCACTTATTCATCACTTTTGCTACTTTTTGCCTTGTAATATATATTTTATTGTTCTACCCTTGTCCATCATAAACTGTGGAAATCCGTTATAAAAAATATGAATTACTACATGGTTAAAACATGACCATCTTATCATATAATCAGAGTAAAATGATCAAAGAATTGTTATTATGAATTACTTTCCCACAATTGTGCTATTGTCCAACAAAACACTTTTGCTTACAATATGTTGTGATACAACACACACACACACACACACACACACACACACACACACACACACACACACACACACACACACACACACACACACACACACACACACACACACACACACATACACATACATACAGGGGGGAGGATTATTTTATCCCCTGCTGATTTTGTACGTTTGCCCACTGACAATGAAATGATCAGTCTATAATTTTAATGATAGGTTTATTTTAACAGTGAGAGAGAGAATAACAACAACAACAAATCCAGTAAAATGCATTTCAAAAAGGTTATAAATTGATTAGCATTTTAAAGAGGCCTTCACGCGACCGCTACCACGGTAATCTAAGCTTTTTTATACCCGTCTAACAAAATACTAACTGAATTCAACTGGACACACTTTCCTTATTTTCAAAAAAATGACTCCTGATACCTATTAAAACACATTCTCTAGAATGTCATCATATGGCGTCACATTAAGTTTTGTCCTCATATAAATCATTGTAATGGCCAAAAATTTTAAATATAATGGATAATTAGGCATTTCAGTAGCTCGCCACAGTAAAGAGCACCAGTGTGATTTTTACCTTCAGTACATGTGAAGACGTGATAACGTGCACCTTGACTTTGCCAGGCTGCTCCTTTCTTCTTTCCCCGTCATGTTCTAGAGCGCTGCAGGCAAAGAGGTGATTTGAGGGTGAGCGGCAGTATAATAAACACCGAAAGCAGAGTCAGAGTTCAAATGGAGTGTGAAGTTTTGGGGGTTGAGATAGAGAGAAACCTCATCATGAAAGTGAATTACGTGGGAAAAGATGGGGAGATTGCTATAGGAGTTGAGCTGTAATTGAATGTCTTCACTTGAGCTACACTGACAGGAAAGACGGCGTAGTGTTACCACTACCATATAACCAACAGGCCATAATTGAGATACCATATAATTAAGATACTGTAATAATCAAAACATTGAGAAAAACGGATCCATTTAGCAACGCATACTTGGTCGGAAATACATATTGATTAATAAAAGCACAGCGGTCGAATCTGAACAGTCAGAACGTGAATAAAGCTGTGTGTCTGAAGAGCCCTGACTGAATCTTTTATCTGCAATTGTTCCAAAGTCAGAAGCCTCTTCAAAGTGGCTCAGTCAATGTGAAGCCCCACTTTATTCCTGTTAATGACCAGTTGACTTCATTCTCTGCCCACTGAGGCTCCATTTTAATGACACCGCTGTTTAGTCGCCCTGTGATGGGCCAGCTAATTGAAGGGTCCTCCAGAGGGAGAGGCAAAGCTGTACTTCAGACTGTGAGGGACATGTGGTTCTCAAAGTCTCCTGGCCTGGGGTGTAATGTCTTGTTATTTTGCCATGACAGAACCAGATTAAGCGCAGTCAAGCATCGTTGGCCGTCTCAAGGAGTTGTTCAGCCATGTTCTGATATGGCTCACCTTGCTGTCTTAGCCACTTTTGTGCTTCATACATTTTTAGGATTTGATTTGAGAGGTTTTGGATTGAGTTGTACTGAATTTTGAGAGTTTCATCCTTGGGTGCACAGACTCACGCTGAGAAACATCAAAAAGTGATGGGAAATAGAGACTGACCAGCCTGGTCTCTAAAAAATAAAGACAGCTGATGCACTTTTACCTTTTTAAACAAAATATATTCTACAGAAAGTATCCATATTTTCTTACACTACCATTCACATTTTGGGGTCAGTAAGATTTATTTGAATACTTTTATTTAGCAAGGATGCATTCAATTGATCAAAAGCGACAGTGCATGAAGATGTTTACATTTTTACGAACAAATTCAATCCAAATAAATGCCATTTGAACTTTGTATTCATCAAATACTTCTTTAAAATGTATAACAGTTTCTACAAGCAGCACTTTTTAACATTGATAATCTTATGAAATGTTGCTTGAGCAGCAAATCTGCAAATTAAAATGATTTCTGAAGCATCATGTGACACTGAACTGGTGTAATGGCTGCTGAAAATTCAGCTTTGCCATCACAGGAATAAACTGAAATTTAAAAATATATTGAAATAGAAAAGAGTTATTTTACATTGTAATGATATTTCACAATGCTACTATTTTTACAGTAATTTTTGTTCCAATAAATGCATAAATATATTCAATTTATACACATATAAGTAGCATATGGTAGTAGTTCAACCACAGTAGTTGTATTATATTCATTACAGCACTTTCTGTTTGACCCATAGCTCCACACTCTGTTCTGGTAGCTTTAATGGGTCACAGTTCATGCTAAATTGAAGGTCTGAGAATAGCTGGGAGACAGAACCACTCTAGGATAATAGGCGCTTTCACACATGCAGCCTTTCCTATACATTTAATGGTATATTTCTTTGTTTAGAGGTCATGTGTGAATAGGACCTGTTGTTGAAATGCCAGCAAACTTCCGTAATGATGCAATGTGTGAACAAAGCCATACTAACAGTTTTTGCATGTCAGGATGCTCAAGGATGCCTTAAGACGTCTGCTATCAAAGACAAAGTTCTGAAAGAGCAATTATATCATTCTGTTGAGATCTAACCCATGATGAGAGTCTAAAATTGTTATACGTTGTTGGAAATGTTGCTAAAATATCAGAGCTTCACTCAATTCAAGTGGATGAAGAAATTAATTCTACTCGTTCAATTTTTTCTTTTTCTAATTTTATGTCATGTGACAGTTCTCTGGATTTTAGAGCAAATATTGCTTCTTCTTTTTTTACTGAATGAAGAATTTTTTTTAAAATGTAAATGTTTTCACTGTCCTTTTTGGTCAACTTAATGAATCCTCACTGTGTAAAAAAAAAGTGTGGATATTCTGCAATTTCAATTTTCAATTGCACATATTTCAAATATTCGTTTAGAATTTAATTTAATTTATATTCACTACTGTTCTTTTTTAGTTGCATCTGCATCTATTGCATAAAAAAGTTAGCATTAAATAATGATTTAAAAAAAAAAAGTTTAAAGGTCACTTCCTTAAGTAAATTCAGGTTACTTTTGAACCTTGTGCCGAAGTAGCGCTTTGAGACACATACTACAGTAATGAGTAATCCTGTGCTAGCCTTTCCTTCAATTGCCGACAGAATTATTGATTGCATCGGATAAAGTGTAAATGGATGGATGAATGTCGGTCGAGTCTGGACACACTGTGGAGGCCATTATTCCCTTTTCCAAGTGTGTCAATAAAAGAACAGATTCTGATAAATGTGTTCCGAAGAACAAGAGCAAACCCTAATGCATCCTAATGCGTTTTTTGACTAAATGAAGATGTGTGCAATAAATACATTTCTTGTGCAATGAAGGGAAGTGCTAGTCTTCCTAATGTGACTGAAACACAAGATAAATTATTTCCATCCCATTTTACATATGATGGGACACACCAGGGGAATTCAGTCGAAAAAGCAAAGGCCAGTAGACAGTAGAGCCTTGCAAATGATGTTTATTTCTTATTCTGCCATGACTACAGAGGAGCTGACAGAGAGAACCAACGGAAGCCCACATCAGCTGATGGAGATTGATCGAATCAAGAACATGTGTCCCATAGGACAAGGGTTTCAGGCATCTAACGAATGTAAATATTGACTCAATTCAGTCACTGAACAGAATGAAGAACACCGGATATAGACTACAACGAGTTCACAAATCAGAAGTTACCATGCCAAATGTCTAGAAAGGGTTTCAGTTATCTCTCTACTGGCACGTAAAGGGATATTTCACCCAATAAGGAAAATTCACTTCACTTTGTTTTCCTGCATGTGGAACACCATTGCAGATATTCAGAAGTGCTGTTTTTGTTCATATAAAAAAAGTCAGTGGGTCCAAAACAACACTGGAAAACTTTTATTGCATGAAAAGAAGAAAACAGCAATTTTTCAAAATATCTTCTTTTGAATTCGACAGAAAAAAATCTAAGTCACATTTTTGGAATGACATGAGGGTGAATAAAGGAATTCATATAATCACATGAGGGTTGATACAACATCAGGGTTTTACAGGTGCAGAAAATAGAAGGTTAACTGAATTCGGGTGATGAATAGTACCCACAGTGAGAATCCATTGTGATATTTAAATACTCACAGGGGTTGATGACAATAACAACCAAATGAGCTAAAGAGGCAATGCCAATTGGCCTAATGATAAAAGACGAATACAGGTTGGTATTGCTGGAGGTTTGTATTCATCTCAGATACAAGAACCCATTTTTATGCAGAATTCTGTAAAATGACTCAAACAAGCCTTATGCCTCATTACTTTCCTCAGGCTGCACTGATGGAAGCTCATTCTCTGTCTAATTGACCTGAAAAGCTCTCTGAACCCACAAAGTCGCTTACAAATCAGTTGCATAAATGTGATATACAGTAGTTTGTCGAACATACTTCTGTCAGGTGCTATTGTTACATAGGAATAACACCCAGTCAACAAAACTTATTTTGAACTATAACTGTAAGATACTGCAATTGAAAATATCATCAAAATTATATGTAATTAAAGTAGTCCTACAATTTAATCTAAATCCCTCCGTTATATTTATTTATATTTGCATTATGAAATTTCTGTTATTGTTAAAAGAAAGAAAATTGATACCTGTCAAGTACAGTATTTCAACCTCTAATTTAAGAGAAAATAGAACTGAAAACTGGAACAAAAGCACAAAACAGTCAAGAACAAGAAGCAAAGAACTGATTTAAAAAGAAGAAACTACATTTTGCCACAAGGCAAAGGAGCAGAGATTATTTTAACCCTAAATAATTGTAACTATTCAAACCTTTACCACCATCCTAAACCAATTATAGCTTGACCGATATTTTGAACATTCAGTTCATCAAAGAAAAAAAGGTAAAAAGGAGAAAAAAATGTTAACATTGTAACATAATAAGAAATGTTTCTGCACCAAATCAGTATATTTGAATGATTTCTGAAGAATCATGTGACACAGCTTTGCCATCACAGCAATAAATATATTTTGATAGAAATCAGTTAATTTATTAAAATGTAATAATATTTTCACAATATTACTGTTTTTACTGTTTAAGATCAAATAAATGCAGCCTTGGTGTGCATAATAGACTTCTTAAAAAAAAAATTATAATAATCTTACCTACCTCAAACGCTTGAACAAAAATGTGCATTATCTTATGCTGTTCAGTGATGTTGTTTGTGTTATGTTCAGCTTTGAATTGGGTTCTTGAGACAAACGCCTACTGAATAAATGAGCAAAAGCTCAACTGCTAAAACTATTTCTGCTCTCCTCTACCTGTGATGTGACCGCAGAGATAATGGCAAGCCAGAGACTAGACGAGAAAGATTTCTGACCTGATATTGTGGACACAAACCGTTTCAAATCAGAGTTAAAACAATGCCGAAACAGCAGCCTAAACAAGCACATTGACATTCAGCTTCAAGGTGAAGGGCAGCTGTGAATTGAATGTTTGCTGTCAACTGAAGATGAAAGCAGCTGGACCTTCTTTTAACTGACACACATCCTTTAAGATGAAGGATAACAGCTAACTCCATGTTCCCAAGCCTACACATCCACATGGAAATGATCAGTCCAGCCACCATCGAGTCACCAGTTTCCAAATTAAAAAAGCCACCGGTACTTTTGCTATTTGAAGGACATATAAACCTCGGGTCTGAATAGCTAATCATGTGCAAATAAAAATAATAAAACACTGATAAATGAAGGTATAATAGCAAAAGTGGAAAACATGAGACATTCTCTGGGAACAAATTAGCCAGTTGTCTGAATAATGAGCAGTTTAGCCACTAATGTTTTGTGCCAGGAAAATAAATAAGCTTCAGCAACCAACAACTATACTGTTGTTTGATTTTCCATGATCTCAGGATGGTAATTACTCAGGTATTTATTGCTGAATTTGGAGCTGTACTTTTCCTTCATGATTAACACTCTGAACATAAACATTTGGACTATATGAGGTACTGTAAATGCAGGGACAGGACAAAAAAAGGATGAGAAAAAGCACACTGCTTTTCTTAGAAGTCAACTTGAATTCTAAGCAACACCCTTGAGCATCATCTGATGATAAATGTTTCCCTGGAGATTTACGAGTTCAGGTTAGAATGCATTAACCCCTTCACCCAGGATCTTCAGCGTGTTTCACCATCAGACATGGGCTGGCACATGCACACAGTCTAATCTTAGTGCACATCCATACATTAGCAAGTGAACATTAAAGTGCTAAAGCAGAGTCTTTTAGCATAGCTGATGAAACAAAGATGTCATGGACAATGTACAGCCTTTATATAATTATCACAAAATATACCAAAATGCAGTAATCAGAACTGAAGTGAATGGAAAAAAATCCATAAGAAAACAAACTCAGCAACAAGACCAACAATGCAGCAATTATCTTCAAATATAAATATATGGACATTAAATATTGATGTAAAGTGATTTAATAATAGCCTATTATCTGTATACAATCTTAAAACTTCTAAGAAAACCAGTCCATTATAATATACAAAACAATTAACAGCAAGACAAACAGTAATATTAAAACCTAAGTCCTCTGAGGTCCTTTTCACCACAGTTGAAAAACAGATACACAAACTGTGCAAACTGCGTTTGTATTAAACAATAGAGAGCGAGTCTGTGGGACTTAAAAGTAGCGCAGCTTTGCCATGGACAACAGTGAATATTAGGAAATATCAAACTACTGAATTCCACAATTATCCAACGACCCGTGTAAGAATAGATGTTAGTTTCTACTTACTGAACCTGATTGTTATATTTGGCAAGTGTGCACTTTGAATGCAGTGTTATGATTGTTTCTGTGTGCCGAGAACGGTGCAAAATCATGCTCTAAGCCATTTCCTTTCTCTCTTCTTTCCCTGCCAGCTGAAGTGTTTATTGGCATTTCCATCCACACTCTGATTTAACAGTTGTATCAATAATTTATGCTCTGACTGTCTGACAGTGGTGTTTTTCCCACCGCTCTGCTCAGCAGAATAATAATAGACCAAAACAGTCCACCGATGTAGTGTTGATCAGTAACATTATATGCTTCAGTGCCTAAACCTATAGCTTTACATTTACGTCATCAAGAAATACAAATGACTAACAGCAAACCTTATGTTGTGGACATTTGTATTAATTCTTATGATTAATGCACAAACCTGGAGAAAAGCTGTAAATCCATGCTTAACATTGCCAAGAGGTGTGGATAATTATAATATAATGCACACTGGATTTATGCAAGCAGTTATGCTTGGCATGCAGTGATAGTCAATGGATTTTTGCTGCATACATGTAGCCCAGTAAATTGATCATTACTTGTTTTTACATAATAAAAACAAGAATTATATAAATAAATATGATAAATAATACCATATACAGTAATATAAATATTCACATTGCGTATAATGTTTTCAATAATGAATTTACCAATAGAACAAATTAAATACAGCTTAACTAAAAAAACAAATACATGCAATATGTGACACAGCTCCATCTAGTGGGTAAAATGTTCCTGTACAGTCATTTCAGCTGGATAAACACTGCAATCTAACCCACTGTAATCTCTCAGAAATAATCATGGGTTCTTACACTAGACTGAGCAGGGTGCATTTCAGCCCATTCCTCCCTAGCCATGGAATTACTGCATTGAAAGACTTGCTTAAAGGCAAAATATCTTCTTAAGGATGAATACATCAAAGTTATGTGGCAGTTTCTTCACCACATCAATTGTGAGCGTGTTAAAATGCACTCAATGTCAGGCTAATCAATGAGGAGCAGCGTTTTCTCTCTATAGGGGAGTGTCAGCATTTTCTGGGCCAATAAAAGCTGATGATTCCCCACATACTTCATGGGAGTGTGAGACTACTTGTTTTAAAATAATTGTGAAGATATAAGTAATTTGAAGGCGCATTCTAATGAATACATTGAAAAAAATATTTAACAGCAACTAACTTGATTAAATGTAGTCATTTGCATTTCTGGCACAAAACTGCTTTAGGATTAGCTAGATTTATTTACTGGATCCAATAATTTAATTTATGTCTCACAAATAATATTTTATTTCATATTTAAAAACCACTAAGCAAACATACTAAATCCAGGTTAAAAAATCTGACAGTTTTTGTTAATCATGATGTTTAAAATCTTATCTGAAATGTCAAACAGACTAGATTTCTGTATTTCATGTAACCATTCATTCACGCAAATAATTATCTCTGATTATGCATGCAAAGTCTTAATCTTGGCAGAACGATTATTTTACAGCAACAGGGGGCAAGCATTTTAAATCTAAATCTAGCAAAGCACGAAATAATCCCTTTGCTCTGAAGCCAAAACAATTATGAGCTAACATTAAAATGCAAACATTTGCAAATTGATTAAAGATTTGAAATAGGCTCGTTTTTTGTGTGTATAGCTATGGAAGACTAGGCTTAATCGCACTATTTATATTCCAGCGAATATTTTCAGAGTGGTGTTTTTTTATAATATCCAGAAGTCTACAGAATAGTTCTACCATTAGGCTATTTCAAAATCAATAAATAAAATGTAGGGTTTATTGAATTAGTAGAGGGACATGTTGTCACTGACATAAGAAAAATAGCATTTCATAATAATAACAATTTCAAATATTATGCCATCTTCCACAACATACAACTGATAAACAGCTCATTCGCTAATTTAAAATCTATCTTTGATGACTTGAAAAATCGTATTTGTTTGGAGTATGAATAGCTACAAGAATAAATATGCTAGGCTACTAAGTTATATATTTACGATTTTGAAACTGAACATGATAGAGAAAGCAAGCATATGTGTAACATTTGATTCAAAACATGAGCTTCGGTGTTTAGCGCTTTATTGCTAAACTTGATTCTCTATGATCTTTTTAAAGAGATTCGACAGCTTTAGTGAGTCTGTACAAACATACCGGCTTCAAACAGAAAGGGAACAGAGAATCTCAATGTAACGAAGTAACGTAAAGTAATTAATGGGCGTCCATGAGCGGCGTAAGTTCTTTATTATTATTAATGCCAAGGTACCAAAGATAAAAGTACAGAAAATAACAACATTATGTACAAACAGGTGACATTACCTGCAAAGCACCATTTCTAGATGCATGTAACAATAAATAATCCAAAACAAAATAAGTTCAACAGTTTGGACAGTCAAACTTGAGAGAGATCACGTCATCATGTAACTGCTGCACAAGTGTCCAATGAGAGTCTCTTATGATGCGGAGTCATGGCGCTGACATGAGCGGAGAGAAAACAGACACGCTAGCAAAGTTAAACGCTAAATAGGGATATAGGACAATTCATACCAATCTGTTAAACTATCTGAGGCGGATAGCAACCGAAATCGTTAACAGCTGGATTCGGTAAGTAGAAAAGCGTCAGGAACAGCCTGTGTATGAAGGTAAAAATGTGACGCTTCACGTGTTGTTTTTCTCAACCGAAGCAGACAAATAACGTTAAGCTGACGGTTATTGTGTCGGAAACGATTTCACGTGTTTCGTTTCTGTAGTGATCATGACGCTGAAGTCTTTGTGATTAATTCCGTGGGTATATTAGAAACCGTTGTTACGTGAAGCCTCGTTGGTATGTAGTTGGCAGGAGGTGAAAATGAGCGATGCGTGACATTTAACATCAGGTCACATCTTAAAATAGACTGGATTTTGAAGGTCTCTTTGCTATATGCTATAGCAAAAAGGTCTGATGAAAGGGTAAAACTAGCTTTAATCCCAACATTCAATGTCTAAACATTGTTAATAATACAATTTCATAATCCATACATTTGTAAGCAAATTAATTTTAAAAGCTATTTTTTGTTCAGTTTCAATTGAAAGTGAGAGAAGAGGACTAGTATATAATTTGAAGAAATGCTATATAACACGTTATACAGTTATATAAATATATAACATTATATACAATATAACACAATGTGTGTGTGTGACACTTATTCCCACAAAAGAAACAAATCCTAGTATGAATTGAATTGATGAATTGAGGACTGGGTTAACTGGCTATATAGAGTGAAGCAATGCATTATTGTGGTTGTCCTGAGGCCCAAACATGCTCCGTTCCTTTGGGTTTGTGCTGATGGAATGCAGAGCCGTGGCAGCTGTGTTATGATGGGCATCTCTCAGTCAGGTACAGCTTTAGACTGTAGGCCACTGGTGGGTTAAAGAAACACACAGGGTGTACAATGGCTCTGCAGATGGAAGAGGGGCCCTGAGGAGTTCATAAAGGGGTTTGTTATTTTAAAGTTGTACAGAGAAAGTCCACTGGTTGCAAGGGTCCAGTAAACCCGACACATTTGAAGTTCAGTCTAACTATAAATAAATATTCAATAATAGTTTTATGCTTATTGAGAAATATTTTGTCTTACAGATCAGGATTTTGAGTAATCTAATGTTTTAGAAAGCCCTAAAGTAGATCTGGGAGCCCATACTACATCACAGAGGTGCGTTTCCTGTGTATGGTTCATGAGTCATATCTCCTAACTATAGATCATGACACCTTATTGACAAGTCAGGAGAAGTCTTGTTTTGGTCACTTCCAGCCATGCTATTCTCGGACCCAGGGGCGCCTGCAGATTTCTTCCAAGGGTACGCACAGGGGGGGGGGGGATGGGTGCCAGCGGCAGACACACTGAAAAAAGATAATACATTTATAAGGTAAGTGGTTGCAAACACTTTATTTTAGCTACATTTAGCCTAAATAAATAAATAAAATTTGAAAGTCAACCTAATTTCTTTGTTTAAATGTAGCTAAAATACATTGATTGCAACCACTTACCTTCAAAAGATTAATGTGAAAATTACACAAATTAAGAAAAAAAAGTTCTTAACACGAAAATCTTATTAGGCTTATTATAGGCTTATAGATATTTTTTATACTCTAATTGATCGATTTCATAAGACATTCGTTTGTATAAATTGTTCAGATATTTTTTTCAATCTGCATTCAAATATTTATTCATGTTTATTTCATGATGCAAATATTAAAGAGGGAAATATAATTGATTCCAAATGCAGCTTGAACTGAGGTGAATGTAGTTACCTCACTACAAATAAAAAAATGCAAAACACATTTATTGTTTGTATTCGATCAAAATTTACAGAAAGATGGGACTTTGTGTTATAATAAAAAAATCACACAAAGCTTATTGCGATTATTGGGTGGCTTGCGTGCAATGAATGGACTTGAAAACGTTAAATATAATTTCCAAGCATTTACACCGTAATTAAAACAGCTTGTGAATAGTCACGTAACGGTATTTACTTCATAAAAATCAACAAGTTAAGCCTATAGCTGCTTATATTTTCAGATTGTATTAATCTGTTCTGAATAGGGGTGTAACGATACGCGGGCGGGCGCGTGCACACGCATCAGACAGACGGAACACAGAGAGAGATAATTAAAAGGCTATTCAGCGCAAAAATATCCATTGTGCTGAAATATCTGTTGTTTAAAGTTAAATTAAGGCTTAAAAGTCAATATGCCGTGTGAGTATTTTATGAGAGTAGGAACTTTAAAGGGCTAACAGCGTGTAATTCTGAATATAAATATCAGACGCTTCATAGCCGCCTTATTACAGGATAAATAAATAACACATGACTGTGATCAAAGTCAATGCGTGTTCCTGCAGAAAATTACTCTTACCTGTTGGTTAACACTGAGTTTGTGTTTTTATTCGTCTTTATTATCTTTATTATTATTTACATTTTTAGTAGAGATTTAAACTATATTCACTATTACAGTGCTTAACAAATTTATTAAAACACATTTATGTAAGGTGTTTAACAAATTATGTAAGGTTTGTGCCACTGCTGCTTTAAACTAACTGCATTGGTGATTACCCAAATCGTTTTTTTAGCTTTCTGCATTGGTTAGTCCTCCAATATGCGTAAGCTCCTTAGTAACAGTAGTAGGCTATTTCTAATGCTATAATTATAACTATTGCTGTTATCTATTAAAGTAAGGCAGAGCACTTCATGGTGGGTTTTTTTCAGATACCCAATTACAGTCAAAAAGTACATAATGGTATCAAGAATGCAAGCTGTTGCAAGGCATAGGAGGTCATTTTTGTTATAGTGGGAATTAATACTATTTGGTTGTTTCAGTTTGTTATTTGCACAATAAATGACAAGATACAGACACTACATTTTTAGAGCTACTAAATTTTTTTTAACAGATTCCTAAAATATTTGTTTTCAATTTCCTAGTGCCCCCGTTACCAGCTCTGCATATTTTGCATGTCTCTTAGTTAACACGCCTGATTCAGATAATCGGCTTGTTAGAAGTGCGCTCTGTGCATGAACTGTGTTCCGATTGACATGCTCCCTACACAGTGTCCATTGCTCCCTACTTCCTGAGCAGGGGATATCCGTTGAAGTTTACTTCACTTCGGAACATTCATTCATGGATTTGCACCACGCAACATCTTCACGCACGGACGAGTGTGACATCATATACCTCTGTAAATATATACAATTTAAATTCACATCTCGCACACTTCAATGCACTTTGAATGGAATATATACGTTCGCTTCGAACTGGAATCTTGGCGGAATATCCTGTGATGTCCACTTCCCAGGGCACTTACTTAAATGTTTGCGAGGCAAATCTCGGGTCTGAGCGCTCATGGTACGCAGCACTACACCTCATGGTACAGCCTACACCTGCAGGTGCCACTGCTCAGACCGACTGGTAAACAGACTACTAGTAAGTAACTTGGTATGGAAGTTGCCTAATATGCAACACTGAGATGCTGCATTATGGAGAATATATATTGGCATCTAATGCATTCCAAAAATATTCAGCCTCGGGAGACCCAGTACATGCACAAGTGAATGCATTATTCCTCAAGCCTGCTAATGCTATGCATAATGTAGGTCTCTCACTGAATTTGGTAGAGCTTTGCTGTTCAGAGCAGGTCTATTTCTCTGCAGTTTGTTGACCCTTTGGGGCCCCTCTCTCTCTCTCTCTCTCTCTCTCTCTCTCATCCTTTTTGATGAGGCAACCTTCATAAAACTTCACTGAGCTGCCTGATGTCACATGGCTCTTCAGTATAAGCTATGCTTGTGTTATGCCTTCAAGGACTCGTGTGTTTGCCAGCCTGTTTTGATACCTGACCCTGTAGATGGAAATGCCATTTTATTTTAAACTCACACTGCCATTGAAAAACACCTTACTTTAGCTACCTGCCTTGTGACTCTTGTTGAGAATAGAAATAGAATATAGAGGAGAAACAGCGTAGGGTATATTTATGCAGACTGCTAAATGCTCTTTCATTTTAAGAAATAACTTGTGAGCAGAATATTGTATCATTTAGAATTTGTTTATCTTATTTTAAAAGGACAGTTTACCCAAAATACACATTTTGTCAATTTTTTTCACTCTCATATCATATGTATTAATTTCTCCTTCTGTGAACCACTACAATAGATGTTAAGCAGAATGTCTGAGCTGCTCTTTTTCACGCAATGTAAGTGAATGGTAATTTATAATGCCAAGTAAAAAAAAAACATAACTATATTATTTTGTGTCTTTTGAAGTCATACAATAGCTTTTTTATGAAAACAGACCAAAATATGAGTTGTTAATGACCACAACTATAATGCTAACTATAACTGTGAAGTTTTAATAATCATTCTAATTCCAATAACACAGTTCTGAAAGTGATTCCAATTATATTGTTCCTCTTTTTTTCAACTGATGAACGATGAAAATTGACAGCCAAATGGTTTAGCATTTAAAGTGACATACAACATAACTGCATGGTATGCTTATAATAAACAGAAAATTATCATAAGCCGATGTGAATGCTTATGTAGTTACTGTTCTTGGTGTAAACAGGCCTTTTGTGTAGGCAAATGAGTTTGAGAGCAACAAGAGGGAGAAAAAGCTTTGTTTCTCACGCAACGCTCTCATACTGCCTCCAAAAACTTATATATAGCACACAACTTGTATACTATTGATTACTTCTGTGATACTTTTTGTTCCTTTTTGTCCTTTTCACAAGTTATGTTTTTTTATATGGGAAAGATCATTATTTCCTTTGTGCTTCAATGAAAAAATAAAAAATACTAATGGAATGACATGAGATTTAAGTAAATGATCAAAGTTTTATTTCTGGCTGAACTACCCCTTTAAACCTTTAGATTTGTTGCTGTATTAGTAGTTACTCAGAGTGGAGAAGTTTCTGTAATCTCCAGTAAGTGATGCTAAAGGGTGTGCGGAGACCCCCCCCCCCCCCTCACCCAGCCTGTGAAAATGGACACTGCTGGTGTATTTATAGACCAGACACGACGAGTACACTTTCATAAGAGACCAACGGTTGCACACATTCGTCATAACCACATGATATTTGGTTCTAGAAGCTACTGTGTTTCCCAAATTTAAATGCTTTGAGAACATACACAGGTAGGCTGACACTTCAATTTGGGGTTTTCTGTTTTTTTTTTTTTTTTAGTTCAAATGAGAAACTACTTCAAACTACTAATAAAACTCATGTTCTCTCTTTAAAGATTATTACAGAATTCTGACCAGACATACGCCAAGAGAAATACCGTAAGCAATGGAGAAACCAGTTTTACAAACGCAGCCCTCTATGCTGCCCTTCTTCGATGCAGCCCACGCTGTCAACTTGCTCCGCGGCATCCACGAGCTCCGCGCCGAGCGCAAGTTCTTCGATGTCACATTGTGCGCTGAAGGCAAAGAGTTCCACTGCCATCGAACCGTGCTAGCAGCTGCCAGCACCTACTTCCGTGCCATGTTTGCCGGTACACTGCGAGAGAGTATCATGGACCGTGTGGTGCTACATGAAGTATCGGCTGAACTGTTGGGCCTCCTGGTGGACTTTTGCTACACGGGTTGCGTGACCGTCACACACGACAACGTGGACCTCCTGCTCAAGACGGCGGACCTCTTCCAGTTCCCATCCGTCAAAGAAGCGTGCTGTGCATTCCTGGAGCAGAGACTTGATGTTTCCAACTGCTTGGAAATCCAGGACTTCGCAGAGGCTTACGCCTGTCATGATCTAGCAACTAGTTCTCGTCATTTCGTGCTGAAGAACATTGTGGAGCTGGCGAAGAGCATTGACTTTGAACGATTGTCGTGGAAGCGGCTGCTGGAGTTTGTGTCTGATGATGGACTGTGTGTGGATAAGGAAGAAACGGCATACCAGATTGCCGTGCGTTGGGTTAAAGCTGACTTGCAGCACCGGTTGCATTACTGGACTGAGTTGTTGCAGCAAGTACGCCTGCCGTTTGTTCGCCGTTTCAATCTTCTGGCCCATGTGGAGAGTGATCCACTGGTCTACTTGTCGCCAGCCTGTTTACGGTTAGTCAGTGAGGCACGCAGCTTTCAGTCTTACGAATATGACCGCCATGACCGACCCAGTCATCGAATGCGCCCACGTCCGTCCACCGGCCTGGCCGAAATTCTGGTGGTGGTAGGAGGATGTGATCAAGACTGTGATGAGCTTGTTACTGTGGATTGTTACAACCCACACACCGGACAGTGGAGATACTTAGCAGAATTCCCAGACCACCTTGGAGGTGGCTACAGCATAGCCGCCCTGGGCAATGACATTTACGTGACAGGTTAGTACAATGATGACATTTCCTTGTGGAACAAACTCATACTCAACAAGCAGGTTCAACTTGTGCCGTAATTATTTCATGCTAAGGTAACAGAAGAATGCACTAATCCCCAGGCAGGCTCAGAGTGTCCTTCTTTCCAAACTGTTTACAACATGGCAGCCAATGTATAAATAAACCCCTGTATATTCAGCTATGTAAGAGTGTGGTGACATGTTCTACCAGATCAGCAGTGGCTAATGTGATTTCAGGTGACATAAGCGTTACCTTCAGGAATGGACAATGTTTCAAATCAAGAAACCATCTCATGCGGTTAAATGCTGCTTCTATTCTAAGTGTCCTTTGCTGTTATGTAAGCTGTTATGTTAAATAGGTGACTCAGCACTGACGATGGAATTCAACAGTTTTGATTCCACTCTACGATTCTGGTTCTTTAATTATTCTTTTACTACTTTCAAGTAATATTTGGTAAAAAGTAAATACAATTCTATTACAAATGATAATTTCAATAATACATTTGAAAAGATGAAAACTACATTGATTTAAGTCAGTTAAAGGAATAGTTTACCCAAACATTTAAATTGGCATTTACTCACCTCCATGTCATTCCAAACTTGTATAAGTTTCTTATGTTGAACAAAAAAGAAGATATTTTGAAGACCCAAACATTCGTTGGTCCCCATTGACTTCCATAGTAGGGTATGAAGGACAATGGGCCATCAGCTGTTTGGTTACCAGTATTCTTCAAAATATCTTCTTTTGTGTTCAGCATAAGAAAGAAACTCATACAGGTTCGGAACGACATGAGGGTGAGTAAATTATGACACATTTTTCATTTTCAGGTCCCTTTAGGTTGCTATTACATTAACCATTGTAATTTTCATGGGCGAACTCAGTAGGAATCCACATAATCTAAAATGTAGCATGAGGGCGAAAGATTCCCTAGTCTACTCAGATTTCGAAATAGGTTCAAGAAAGCTGCTTGGTTTGAATGCGACTCTCCGAGAGCTGTGCTTCATTGGTCACCACACTAGAAAACTACAAAAAATTATTATTTTTTTTGCTGAAATTTCACTGTTCACACCTTTATTTGTAAGCTGTATGTTTGATTCACTAAAAAGATGAACTTATTCACATAAGTAATTAATTCTGTAATCAGGCTACACAAGAACCGTTAACAGAATCAAACAATATTTTGTCCTGGTACTTTTTTCAACTATCATTAATAATCCAAAATTATCCCAATTTATAGCAGTAACCCTGAAGAGTGACACAATGTGAGTCTATTAGTGTAGGCAAGATAAATGATAAGAAAGAACATATGTTCTATTTCTGGCTGTTTGGTATTGTGTTTAAGCTTTCAAACCTGCTTCATTTACGACAGGTGGCTCAGATGGATCACGTCTGTATGATTGCGTTTGGCGATACAACTCCAGTGTGAATGAGTGGACGGAGGTCTCCCCCATGCTGAAAGCCAGAGAGTACCACAGCTCCTGTGTCCTGAAGGGTCAACTCTATGTGGTAGCGTCTGACAGTACAGAGCGCTACGATCATACTCTAGACTGCTGGGAGGCCCTTCCGCCCATGCCACATCCCATGGATAACTGTTCTACTACGGTGTGTAGGGGACGACTCTATGCCATTGGCTCCTTAACCGGAGAGGACACAATGGCAATTCAGTGCTACAATGCTGAAAGCAACCGCTGGTCACTAGTGAACAATGGAGAACTGCCTCCGTGGTCTTTTGCCCCCAAGACAGTGACCCTAAATGGGTTGATCTACTTTGTAAGGTAAGGTGCTCAGTTTTTTCCCACAATTTTAAATATCCAGTTTCTAATGATACGCAGAAAAAAGAAACAATAAAGGAATTGAGGTTTCCATGTTTCTCATGACAACTGTTGTGTTTCAGGGATGATTCGGAAGAAGTAGATGTCTACAACCCACAGAAAAATGAATGGGATAAGATTAGTCCCATGACACAAGTATGTCAATTTGACCTTGTTTCACTCCTTAAAGCTGCAATCACATTTACCATTGTTTAGCTAATTTTCACAGGTCAAATTGAGTAATTTTAATAGTAATCCACGTGATCTGGAATTTCGCTTGAGGGCGAAACATTTTTCCATACAGATTTTGCATCCGGTTTAAGTTGGTCATCACATCACCATTGACACTGGACCCTTTTGCTTGTGAAATTTTGCTGACGTGACCACACCTTTCATGACATTTTACAACCTGAACTGGCCTGGTCATAAAAAGGTTAAATGATCTGATATTTCATCCCAATCTCACAAGAAAACGTGACCATATAACAAAGTGTTAGTTTATTTATTTTTTAAGAAAAAAAGCAAGTACCTCTAAACATAGCCGTCACTAGTGCACAAGCAGATTGAATACAAACCAATTTATATAAATTAGCTACCAACTCAAAAAACAAATTAGCATGAAATGTTGTTGGATATTTTAGGAGACTCGTTGACCTAAACCAGTCATGAGGTTCTGCGGGGGTCCTCTCTATGATATAATGCGATTCTCATGGGCATCTCGTCAGTAAAGCCGGTTCTGTGATTAGCGCTAAATCGCCATCACTTGTTTTCAAATGGAGCGGCAGTTAATACACAGAGCCGTTGTTTACTGACAAGCTAGACAATATCGCATTCATTATCGCAGATGAATCGCATTCGATTATGAATGCGATATTGCTAGCTTGTCAGTGAACTACGGCTCTGTGTACTAAGTGCCGCTCCATCTGAAAGCAGGTGATGGAGATTTACCGCCAATCACGTAACCGGCTTTACTGATGAGATGCGCATGAGAATCGATTAATTGCACAGCCCTAGTGCACATTTCTGCATGTTGGTTGGACGATGTTTTTCAACACCACATATCCTGGATTTGCTAGACAAGTTTTCAAAAATTAAAAAGCGGTTACATTTATTATTCTTTTAAATGATTATTTTTACAAATAATTATATAAGATAAATAATAAAAATTAAAAATTACACAAGATTTTATTTTATTTTAATTTGATATAAAAAAAATCTTTTTGATACCAGGACAGTTGTTACACTCCAAAAATATCAAAATGTTAATTAAAAAATGTTAAAACATGATAATTAAACATGTTTTTAAATCACTATATGTATGCATTGCGTTTTTATTTTTTTTTTTTTTTTACAATTTAATGGGACAATAAATGAGCATCGCATCATTGACCCACATTAGGCATTCACACAGAAAACTAAAATGTCTCACTTTCCACAGGTTCATGTTGGAGGCAGTGTAGCAGCTCTGGGCGGTCGACTCTATGTGTCCGGTGGCTATGACAACACTTTTGAGCTATCTGATGTGGTGGAGGTCTACGACCCCTCTACTCGATCTTGGACCCCAGCTGGCCGGCTCCCCCAGCCCACCTTCTGGCATGGAAGTGTCAGCATATTCCGACAGTTCATGCCTTTTGTTCCAAGCACCTTTGAACCCATCGACATACCTGAGGCCAACGCCATCCACCTCCACAGACACCACCGCAATCAGGCACTTCACAACCACAACAACAATGTCCATCAGAACCGCAACCAAGATGTCAATGAAGTGCATTGAGAACTTTTGGAAACATGAGACTGAAGGTCATTCATGTGACGTTGCTACTCTGTGTTTTGCACTTTATGACATGTTCACCTCAACTGGGCAGCAAAGGTAGCTGGTGAATGGACAATCAATGTTTGCATTATTTCTCCCAGTAACCCAGTGTTACTAACAGCTTTAATTGTTGCATGCATTTCTAATGCTGAATGTGTTTACTTTGAACAGAGACTTGAGTGAAGCGATTCATGAAATCATGTTTTGCGAATTTCAAGCAATCCATACCATGGAAATTGCATGAAGGTTATGCTCATTTTTCTTTATTTATTCTACAATTCAGCATGGACCTCCTAACATGATCTGCAAAATTGCAACTTCGTCAACATCCACCAAAAATATAATATAATATAAATGCCGTAACATAATGTGAAGTAAAATTGCTTTAAAAAAAAATTAGCAGTAATTTTGGGACCCAATCATTCCAAAAGGTGAAATTAGCGTGTTTCAACAGTATTCTGCAATGTGGATAACAAATTGTATTTTATAAACATAGTAAAAATCTGAAATTAAATATTTTGGAGAATCCAAGATTTTCCAAAAACAACAATTTTGTTTGACCGATAAACATAACTGTGTTCCAGCATAACCCATTGTTTAATATTCATCTTGCTAGAATTACATATTTCAGACAATCTAGCGTGCATGCAGTGATCACATTTTTTGTGAATTTGTATCCGACTTGCTTTTCAACTCATATTTTAATATTAATTTAAGTTTATTATCTAGTCAGTTTATTTTAGAGTAAGGTGTGTTACAGTTTATGAGAAAGTTTGTTTATTAAGATTTCCGTGATCCAGAAGAAAACATGAGGAATGGATGAAGGTTTTGTATTTTTATGTCAAATTGTATTCAGATGCTGTACTAATAACTGGAAGTAGTAATTCAGTATCTCGTTATTCTTGAGTAAATGTATGTGTTTGACAATACCACTACTTTAATTACGGCATGCTTAAGTGGTACTTGATGTTTATTTTATTTTCCTTACAGAATGTTTAGTTTGTTTTGTGGCCAAAATCATTCATACAATACAGAGAAGGCGATGATTTGTGTAATGTTTGTTTGGTCAGTCAATAAATGTACATTTCTGTGCTTTTCTTGTGTATATTTAGTAAGATCACAATCGCAAGAGAGCTGTCCGACAAAGTTAAGATTCAAATGTTCTGCGCAGCCCTTCACAGATTTGTTAGATATTTTCCATCAAGTTAGAATTATGACAATATTAGAATGGTTTATTCCATTAAAACAGAGTATAAATGAAGCACATGACTGTTTTCTTGTTTTACAATAGTCTTTAATTTATAGTATGCCTTGCCAGATGCTGAATAAATCCTAGGCGTTCTCTTACAAGAACTTTGGTCACATGTTATTGTATCCAATTTTGTCAAACATCCTGAAACTTCCAAGTGTAAGTACAAATAAGAGAGGCATAATTCATTAGTTTTTCTTTATACAATAAAAAGCTTTTAAGTTTTTGTCCGTTCATCCAAACAGCGAAGGAACATTTTCAATTAATAATTGTACACACGATTGTAGACACGGACATGCTAAACATTTTTGCAGAAGCTAGGTTCAAATGACTTACTGACTGCAGTAGGCAATCTCCTATTGATCACAAAAATGTAGTTATGGAAATCTCAAGATGATTTTGCATCATCATGCTTGATACAACCAGGTCCACTGTAATTTCCAACTTTGAAGATAAATTAATATAAAAAAAGATTATCATGCAAAAGTTATTTACACTGTCTCTTAAAGGGATAATTCACCTAAAACTGACAATTCTGTCATTAATTACTCACCCTCATGTCAATCCAAACCCGCAAGACCTTTGTTCATCTTTTTGTGCACAAAGAAAACAAAAATAACGACTTTATTCAACGATTTCTTCTCTTCTGGGACAGTCTTCCACCATTATTGACGCATTCGTGCTGCTTTCCTCTGCTTGTAAACAAGGTGAATCGCATGCGTAGATAATGGCGGAAGACTGTCCCAGAAGAGAAGAAATCGTTGAATAAAGTCGTTATTTTTGTTTTCTTTACAAACAAAAAGTATTCTCGTTGCTTCGTAAAATTATGGTTGAACCACTGAAGTCACATGGATTTTTTTAACGATGTCCTTACTACCTTTCTGTGCCTTGATCGTGGTAGGACCCTTGCTGTCTATGGAGGGTTAGAGAGCTCTTGGATTTTATAAAAAATATCTTAATTTGTTTTACAAAAATGAACAAAGGTCTAACGGGTTTGGATTGACATGAGGGTGAGTATTTAATGACAGAATGGGACAGAATTTGGGTGAACTAACCCTTTAAACTGCATACTTTGTTGTCAAGTAGCTTTGTTGCTCTGGAGTCAATAAGTCCCTTCATTTAGACTTTCCCATCAGCTGCTGAGCTGGGCAGTTCCCCCACCACACTGGACTGATGGATGGGGTATGCATCGGTCACCAGCAGAGTCTGCTCCATCACATCTGCTACAGTGAACGGAGTCTGCTCCACTCCACCATCAGTCCTTCCAGTCGGAGCAATCCCAGTCTGGTCAGCACTCACTGCTCCATCAGTCATTGAATATGTGGCCTGCTCTCCTTCTGTTCCTCCAGCAGAGGCTGAGATGACCTGTTCCACCACAACCGCCTCTGGCTGGATAACTGGTCCAGCCTGAGCCTCTGCCTGGCTGGGAGGACTAGAAGAGGCAGCTGCGCTCTCGTCCTCCACTACCTGGTTACGCAAGCGTCTCTGTCTGGGGTTGTAGTTCTCCACACGGTTGTGGATCTGTGAGTGTCGTCGTAAATGTGCCTGCCAAAAGCAGGATAGAGATGCTGAGATCTTAGACATCAACTAGGAAATGTAAGAGTTATTTTTCTGATATATGTTAATCCATAAATACATCTAATTCATACCTGTCTGGTGAACTTGTAACCACATTCAGAACACTCAAATTTTCTCATGCCCTTGTGACGTCGTACATGAACACGGAGCTGTTCAATGGCTGATGGGGTATTATGGGATATTTAATTATTATTATTTAATTATTATTTATTTATTTTATGTAGTATACATTTTACAAAGTGTGTGTGTGTGTGTGTGTGTGTGTCAATTTAGATATATGAAAAAAAAATATATAAGCAATAAATATAAACTAAACTATATATAAGCAATTCATTATATATTATACAGAATATAAATGTTTTATTATATATATATATGCACAATGTAAATTAGTAATTTATTTTAAATCAAACATTTGTATAATATGTAACATGTTTTCTTTTCGCTATCGATATAATTTTTCTCTAAACTGCCTCAAAAGTGTCATTGTCCAGATATCTTACCTTTAAAGGTTTTGTTGCAGATGTGGCAAAAGTGTGGTCGACCTTCTTGGTGTTTGCTGGCTATGTGGCGTAAGAGAGGGCCTTTCTCAGTAAAGCGCTGCTCACAAAACTCACAACTATATGGCCGTTCTCCTGTATGCGTGCGGTGGTGTTTGTCCAGACTCGCTGTTCACACATTCAGCAAACATTTGGTTAACAATACAACACTAATACAGAAACTGCATGGATTTGATTTTAAAAATGAACTAGAAATCAAAATAGCCAGAGCTAAATCTCTGTGAAATGACCTTGTGTGCGAAACGTCTTGCCGCAGAGGTGGCACTGGAATGGTTTCTCTCCAGTATGTGTTCGAAGGTGCATGTTGAGATTGGCTTTCTGGGTAAAAGCATGATTGCAGAACTCACACACAAAAGGACGCTCATTTCTGGAAAGAAGCGCAACAGATACAGCTCAGCGAGTATCCAACCAGTAAACACAAACATGCAAAACGGATTACACAAAGGTTTCTTTCTTGTCCAGCTTTCTTTCATTCACATTGTTTATTGTCTTTTCACCACATGCATGCATAATTCTAGCATTTGCTAACAACCTCGACTTTGAATAGCAGACAGAATTATCAATCAGTTAAAACAATAAATGAAGCATGTTTCAGTTGTTTGTTGTTCATCTCATGTGTTTACCTGTGAATGGATTTGATGTGCATTTGCAGGCCGTTGCGACTGGAAGCCCGATGGCCGCACTCTTCACACACAAACAGTTTCTCACCACGATGCTTGGCTGCCTCGTGTAGACGTAGCTCAGTGCGGGATAGGAAACACTTGGGACACAATGAACACTAGACGAGACATAACAGACAATACATCAGTAATCAAAATTTTGTTTAGTTTTCAATAGCAGGGCATTATGATATTGCCGACCAAGTTATAAGCATTAGAGTTACTTACAGCGTGTGGTTTGGGAGCTCCGTGAACTTTGATCATGTGGATCCTGAGCTCTTTCTTCTGCATGAACTGCTCGGGGCATGACGTGCACTAATATGACAAGTAAAATGAAATGGGCACAATGTCCGTTGATAAAAGGTCATATCTGACCTCTACAATGGATGACGTACCTTATTGGGCATCTCTCCTGTGTGTGTGACCATGTGAAGACGCAGCTCATGTCGCTTTTTAAAGGTCATGGTACATTTTGAACATGAAAACACCTGGCACAAACCAAAAGTTGCATTAAGTAAGTATTAGTAATATAAACGCTGCATTTGTGCATCAGTAACTACCAAAAATGATGCATTATTGTTATTGTGTGTATGCATTTTGTTAATTGTCCTCCACTTCCAAACTCACCACTTCTGCTCTGATAAGACAATTCCTGGCTTCATGCTCCAGCAGGTTTTCCTTCCTATAGTAGCACTTCCCGCATTTAGCACATTCAAAGGGCTTCTCTCCTGTATGTCTCCTTGCAGACAGCAAGACGGAAGGAAAGACAGAACTGCACATTCAGGCACGATGAGTCATATTAATTACTTAGAAAATTATTAAATAGCAATTAAAAAGTAATAATGTTTCATGCTGTATGTCTACAATATTAATTATATATAAACATTCAAACTTTTTTTAAAGAAATTAATACTTTTATTCAGTAAGGACACATTAAAATTGATCAAATGTGTCATTTTATAATGAGACATTTATATAATGTAACAAAGCATTCTATACAAATAAATGCTGTTCTTCTGAACATTCTACTCACAAATGAATCACCATTTCCAAGTTATTAAACAGCACAACTGTTTTCATCACTGATAAATATAATAATAAATGTTTCTTGGGCAGCAAATCAGCATATTAGAATGAAGACTGGAGTAATGGATGCTGAAAATTCAGCATTGCATCACAGGAATAAATTACATTTTAAAATGTATTAAAACACAAAACAGTTATTTTAAATTGCAATATTATTTCACTTTTTTGTATTTATCATCAAACAAGTACAGCCTTGGTGAGCATAAGAAACTTTCAAAAACATTATAAAATCTAACTAACCTCAAACTTTTGAATGGTGGTGTGTACATGTATGTATTGTTATTAGATACTAAAACATACATATGTTTTTTAAAGAATAACACTAACAACAGAACTTGGCAAACAGTAGACTGGTCACCTTTGCAAAAGTCATATTAACATACACATACAGAGGTCAATTTACAGAACATAAAGACATAAACACAATCCATTTTCCCCAGTATTGACAATATGTGTCAATCCATAATTTTAAAGAGAAAATCTTAAACATACATATGTATATTAACAAAGAGGAACGTACCTGTTGTGTACTTTCAGGTAGTACTTGCTGAGGAATGTTTTAAGACATGTTGGACATTGGACAGAGCCTTTCTTTCTGTCTTCAGATGTTCCTTCCCCGTTCTCTTTATTGGTACTTTTTTCACGTCGTTTGCGCTTTCCCCGTGGAGTCTTTGAGGTCGAGCAAGGTGAATCACGAGGTACATACTCTTCATCAGTTTCCTCAATAAGAATATCCAGACTGTCACCTCTGTCACTATCATCATCATTGTCATTTTGGTTATCAACAGATCCATCCACCTGCAACAGAGAATTAACAGTAAACGTAGAACACATTACAAGTACAATTTGGTATTTAATTTGGTATTAAGTGAAATTAGGTCAAAAATTGCACACAATACATTATTACAGCATCTTTTATAATCAATGCATTCGATTGTCAGATCAATGCATAGATGATCAAGTTTAAATGATTTGAATTGAATAAATGTCTTTTGGTTGAATATGGATGTACTGAGTACCTCACTCGTGTCTTGATGTTTGAGGTGATCTCCTTTCTCAGTGGCAGAAGTCTCCTGCTCTTTGTCTTCTAGAGATGACTGTTTTCTTCTTCCTGCTTCCTGCTTCATCACAGTAGACATGGGACTTTCCCCGACTAGTCTATTGGGTCCTTTTACAAGCCTTCCAGAACGTGTGGTAGTAGTAGACGTCGAGGCAGAAGGGTCATTATCGCTAGCTGTGACCTCTGAACCTACCATGCATGCATCAGGCTTTTTTTTCATCCTCTGCAAAGATCTAGTCTTTCCTTTCGGGGTGTGATCAGGCTGAGTGTCTGCAGATGTGAGAGGGAACAGTGGTTTGTTTTTATCATCTTCATTCGAGACAGGTGACTGTAAGATCTCAACACCTGGCAAACTCTTGCAAGGTATGAGAGAATCCGGCACTGATAGTCCGCTAGCTGCATTCTGAATCTTCTCTAAATTGCTGTCGTCTAACTGGAGTTTACCAGTGTAAAAAAAGTTAAGCAGTAGCTCTAGTCCATCATCAGGGCACTCTAATGGCAGGTCGATCTTCATGCATGGCACGTTTGAACTGGGGTCTTGGAACAAGTGGCTGAAGCAGGCAAGAACATTGCGATGGGCCATATGCACTTGTCCACTCGCCGTGCTCAACATGGCATCACAGAAGTTGGCCAAGACCCCTCTGTTGGTTGAGCAAGGACAGCACCCTCTGAGCGTGAGAGGTCCATTCAGCAAGCATCTCCATCTAGACAAGCAGGAGACATCAGTTTAATATTAATAGTCATTTTATCTGAATGAAATTACAGATAAAGACAACATAACATACAACACAAATTTATAAATCAATAAATGTATACATTTAAATTAAAAGTAATTATTTAAAATAATATCAATATAAATGTTAAATGGATATGGATATTTCATGGATATGTATAATAATAAAAAAGCTCAAGCTACTTATTAATAAATGTAACATGTTTTGAAAATCGTGAAAAACTGCCATTGTTGTACTTCAAGCACAGGTGTTTGTTGCAATAGCTCGCTTCTTTTTGGTTTAGTTTGTTTTGTGAACAGTTCACCATTTTTTTTTTATTAAAAATATTTAAATTATAACTCATTTACATTTTAAATATTTTTTTACAAATTTTGTTAATGGGCATTTAGTGTAAAATAAAAAAAATGGTATGTGGACTGGTTTTATTATTATACTCTCATTACAAATAAATGTTTTATGCAACTTTAAATAATTTTAGAAATCATGAGATATTGCAATTATTGCACAAGCATAGGTGTTTAAAGCAATAGCTTGATTACTTTGGCGTAGTTCCGTTTATTAAAAATTACACAATTCAGCACGTTTTCATTTCAATTAAATATTAAAATTATAAACAAAAATACTTAAGTTTCAATTTTAAACTACTTTAACAAATGTTATTAATGGTTATGTATGATAGGAAAACATGTTTAAAAATTATAATTAGAGTAAAATACAGAAATAAAGTGTGTCTGTTCTGGTTATTATTATTATTATACGGTCATTATTTATACAATGTATGTAGCGGTTCCACAACTTTGAGCAATTCTTGAAAATCATAAAATACCGCAATTATTGTATTACTCGCATAACAGTTAACGTTAGTTGGTCATCGCAAGCTCTTGCTTATCTTGGCGAAGTTCATTTTATAAAACAGTAACGTATAATTCTGCACGTTTTCATTCATCCATGCTCAAGTATGTTTTCCCATACTATGCGGATAACTTTGACTAGTTAACGACTATTTGATTAATTAGTATTACCTTAACGTTAACCACGATGTCCGCATTTTAATGACGCTCCCTAAACTACTCGCCGCACTATCAACCGTTTATGACTCACCTTTAGCGTAAAATAGATCACAGCTCTCGTCTTTTTTTCATACACTGAAAGCCCACATATATGCGTTATGTAACTTACTAAGTAAATTATATAATGTATAGCATCAAATGCTTAATTTGAGCTAAACATCAAGAAGCCATGTTGAAACAGAAACCGGAAATGACGTTAAAATATTCTCCGATAGCTGGCCATTCAAGTTATTACGCTGGGAGTGAATTTCTTCAAATATGAACTGATTGAGTAGTTTAGCTCATACAAACAAACTGCACACCAATTCTTCAATTTTATACAATTTCTGAAAGTCATGATAAAGTATTTTATAGCGCAGTATTTATACAGGTTTGTAGTATAGAATCAAAACAACTCCGAACTCCGTGACATTTATTATTGTCCATCACATGGCACAAACGCTAGCTAGCGCTGCACACAAATGCTTCTGTTAACCAGAAAGTGCTATATTTAATATGTTTTACGCTTAATTTTTGTCTCTACTATATTTATTCTTTCAAACGCATTCATCAAACAGTGACAGTGCGGTCCTGAAGCAGATCAAAAGAGGGAAATTAGCTGCTTCGTCTTGATTAGTAGAGTGGAACCACAACAGCATGGTGCAGCGTGATTTGATGCCCGCATGAATCCACTGCCAGTTACATAGAAACAACAGCATATTCTCAGAAACTCTATTTATACGTGTTCCGCGTTTCTGATTTGATTCATATCTGTTTTGTTACCGGTTACAGCGGCCTCTCACTTTAAACAGGTAACTTAACGTTACGTGAACTAACGGAATCGCTGCAGTTATGTGAAAGTATCATATCACAACAAATTATACTCTTACTAGAGATTAGTAACGTTAATAATGTGTGGTACGATAATATTGAATCATATTTTATGAATAACTGAATAAAGTAAGCCAACAGGTAGTACTAGCAATAACCGGTAGGGATTAATATATTGTTAACTTGACAAAGCCAACAACTTAATGATATTCTGTTAAGTTTTCGGTTTTCTATCTATCAACTTTTTAAAATCCTTTTAGTGACTCCAGCTGTGCTTATGTTGTCATTACTCTGTCTTCATTCACAGGTGTCTGCCTGCCCTGGATTTATGACGTGTTTAGTCTTGTTTGAGTTTATTGGATGACAATGAAAGTCCACAAGGTTTCTTCTCGGTCGCAAAACTCCACTAAACGCCATGGCAAGAATAAATGGCGCAAAAAGATACACCGACTGGACTCATCGCTCCTAAATACAAGTCATGGGACTGCAAAGTTGGAGCAACAGATAACCACAAGGGAGAAACCCCCATTAAAACGGTTGAAAAATGTGTATACGAAGCCTATCCCTGAAAACAGCTGTGCTGAGGAGAGAAAGGAGAAGGCCACTTCTGTGACCTTTCCTCATGTCCACACAAATGGAGGCACAGAACTGGATGAGAGCAGCAGTTCAGTGGACTCTCAAGAGTGGACTGAATATGCCAATAGTGTTCTTAAGAATGGCATGGAGAGTTCAACCTCACCTAAAACAGACCAGATGGAGGAGGACAGTCTTCAGTTCCATGCCCACTTTGACCATACCCACAACCGTGCTGTTTTAGTCATGAAACAAGGCCAGGTAGACTGATAATCTCAACTATATGCTTTTAAACACTTATGATATACGTATATACTAGTCAGCATTTGAAGTGGATCAAATCCTTTCATCAAAGTTGTCCTAAAACCAAAATGCGTTCTTGTCTTAGGACAACTTTGATTCACTTTTTTGATCCACTTCAAATGTTGACTACTATAATTTCATTCATAATATTGTTAATATTCACAATATTATGAATGAAATTATAGTAGTCAACATTTGAAGTGGATCAAAAAAGTGAATCAAAGTTGTCCTAAGACAAGAACGCAGTACAAACTTTAAAACAGTCACATCTTGGTCAGTTAATCATATGGGTTCCCCATCATTAGTTTCTGCAAGAAGACTGACTTTTGTGTCTGATGTTTGTGCAGGTCTTGTGTTTCCGTGGGAAGTGCCTGCTCACTTGCCTCTATGGTCACGTAGAGGTGCTGGGCTTCACCATCGAGGAGGGCCAACAGCCTTACCCCCTGTTCTCACCACCGTCTCACTGCCCTCTCACCATCACGGCCTTAGGAAACAACCCCCCCTCCGGCAAGGACAAGAAAGAGGGGCTGCTGGAAGCAAAAGCCATTGTTCGCAAATATTTCTCTTCAGGTAGCATCAGGAGTGTCCTGCATCCTTATTACATTTATATTTTTTTATGTCGTTTTCTCATCCTCATATCTTCTATTAAGGAAAGGCATTGCAGGTGAATAGGGTAAAAGTAGTAGTAGATATCACCATAGCTTGTTTATTGATTACATTAATAATTACAATACAAATATTTTTGTATTGGAAATTTTTATATATACATATGCATTTATGCACTTAAAATATAGATAGGAATAAAACTGGAAAGTGTAGTGTTTGTAATTGCTACTGAAGTGTCTGACTCGATGCATGAGAGAAAACTCATTTTGGGATAATGGCTTTTAAAGGAATGGTTCACCCAAAATGAAAGTTTGCTGAAAATGTGCTCACTTTCAGGCAGTCCAAAATGTAGAAGTTTGTTTCTTCATCAGGACAGATTTGGAGAAATTTAGCAAAACATCTCTGCATTGAATGGGTGCTATCAGAATGAGATTTTAAACAGCTG
This sequence comes from Ptychobarbus kaznakovi, assembly GCA_027422405.1. Lineage (NCBI taxonomy): Eukaryota > Metazoa > Chordata > Actinopteri > Cypriniformes > Cyprinidae > Ptychobarbus > Ptychobarbus kaznakovi. Next base: position 10,545,390 of record CM049794.1, on the reverse strand, counting down.
ATGAAAACAACACAATAATCCACTAGTAATCTATATGACCAGTCCATCAGTTAACATCTTGTGAAGTGATAATCTGCATGTTTGCAATAAACCCTTCAGTAAGATGGGTTTTAACTTCAAACAATTGCTTCTAGCAAAAAAAGTCCTCTACTCATAATATTGCTTCCTCTAGTAATTTTTTTTATTTATTTTACTTGTGGATTATTGTGATGTTGTTATTAGCTGTTTGAACTCTCATTCTGACGGCACCCATTCACTGCAGAGGATCTATTGGTGAGATAGTAATGTAATGCTAAATGTCTCCAAATCTGTTCTGAGCAAGAAACAAACTCATCTACATCTTAGATGGCCTGAGGGTAAAGTGCCATAAAATAAACACACAAGCATGTGTTTTTGATACACGGAAACCCAAATAGCTCAAAATTGACCAGCCATGACAGTTTTTGTCTTTAGTATCTTACCATAAATTAATTTCTACCTGCACTAAAGTACTTTTTTTGCACTTGCTTGCTAATGTTCTGTTGTAATTTGTGTTTTTATGTCTAGAACCGAGTAAAAAGCTCATGAGTGAGGTGGACTCTGACTCCTGCGTGATGCTTCTGGAGCCTCTGGACACGCCGCTCACCCGCTTCCTCACCAGCTACTCAGAGCTCTCAGAGATCTTTGGCCTCAACTCTGTAAGTTGGTGACTTTTCAGATTTTGTACATTCTTGTTTGAAATACATGATATGTATATTGTTTGTGATGTTAAAATACATTCCCAGTTTAATATGCAGATGCAAACTATAAGTAAACCATTTTTAGGAAGAATGTAAACACTGTGACTCTGTGGTGCTTGTGACATTGTTTGTTTGATCATCCTGGCATATATTTGTGTCTGTGTTTATGCATCTTGCAGAAGGAGCTGAAGTCTCAGGCTGCCATCTATAGCCCTGTTCTGTCAGCTGTGGGTGTAACAGCTCTGCGTGGACCCTGTGCACAGGGTCTGGTGATGTCACGTAGCTACAGAGAAGCTATAAGCAGTTTGGTCAGTGCCTGGGCAGGTAACTAATTGGACTAATTCTATAATTAAAAAGTTGATATAAAATGTATAAATGATTGTATAATATATAATTGTGTAATAAAAAAAAAATTGCCCACAGGGGAGTTTGACCGCTGTCCCATAATTCTTGCGTATGGGGGGAGGTCCTCTGGCAAATCCACCTTCAATCGACACCTTATTAACAGCCTGCTCAATCAGTGAGTTCACGCGGGTCATTTTATCAGTGTAGTAATAAGAGGATAAATTAAGAGTAATCTTGAGTAATCTCTACCTTGTTGTGTGTGTGTGTGTAGCACTGCAAGCGTAGAGTATTTGGAGTGTGATCTAGGCCAGACTGAGTTCACCCCTCCCGGATGTCTTTCCTTGAACACCGTTACTGAACCAATGTTGGGTATGTATTATACTCTCCATCTCCATATAGCCACAGGAAGTACATTTTTCTTCACCAGTATCATTTAAAAAGATTCTGTCAATTCAAAAGTGTCTTACATTTAACATATATTCTTTTTTATGTACCCCCAAAATGGACGTTTGTGATTGTGTTGTTCTTTCTTAGGGCCTCCTTTCACACACCTGCGTGACGCAGGCCACATGGTGTATTATGGTCAGGCAGATTGTCAGGCTAACATCGATCGGTATCTGGAGTCTCTCAAATCCCTCTGGCGCCATGTCAGTGGAGAAAGTCCTGTCATCATCAATACTATGGGCTGGATCAGAGGTCAGCTATAAAAATATTGCACATGAAATAGGAATATTGACTCATTAATGGATCTCGATTATTTATCCAAATATTAAGACTATCAGTCAATTTTATAGCTTTATATACCGATTAAGCTGGGTGAAATGTTTTTTTTCTAAAATTGGTAGCCCTATTAAAAATATTTATTATTTTGTTTTTAATAGATATAATCACAGTTTCCGTTAGGGTTTATGGTACTGATTATCAAGTCTTTCTCTCTTTCACAGGCCATGGCTTTCAGATACTGATCGACCTCATTCGTCTGTTTTCTGTTACGCATGTGGTACAGCTGAGTTTTGGAAATGCACCACAGTGTCAACTTCTTACCCCAGACTTCCTCAGAACTGCCCACGGCTGGCAGACACACCCTCCAACGCCACCCACCTTGACAAATGAGCCAGCCAGCCACCCCTCCATTCGATCTCATGTATTTCTTAGTGTCCAATCAGAATTTGAAGGTGCTGGGACATCTGGAGAAATGTAAGCTGGCCAGCTGTGCCCTTTGGATTTTAACTGTACCTTTGATCAGTTGGCAGTTGTTTTGGTGAACACGTAACTAGTTCAGATTGGTCGTACATATTTGGATATTACTACTATTACAAATTCCCATCCTGCATTCCTCATAGGCAACATCAGCGCAGCAATGAGCTGCGAGACCTGGCTCTGCTCAGCTACTTCAGTAAGCTGCAGTCCCCAGAACCTGACCCCATCCGCCCGCTCCACTGCTTCATACCCTACCAGGTTTTGATTTTATTTTTTAAGTCTTATATTTCGACCAGGTTTTTATTTAAAAAAATAATTGTATAATTTAATTCTTATATTTGTTTCATATTTAGTTTTATTTAATGTTTATTTTCATCTACGACTGTTATTTTATTTTTTCATAATTTATTTTTTATTTTGAATATTTTTTTTATTTTTCTGTCTTGTTTTATCTTATTTTAGATTTTGTTTTACTTTTCTAATTATGTATGATTTGACTTTTCTGACATGTATGTCATTTTAGTTTTTCATTTTTTTATATATATATTTTTTTTTATTCTATATTATTTTTTTTATATTTGAATCATTTTTCTTTTATGTTGTTATATTATATATTTTATTTAGTTTAATTTGTATTTTATTTATATTTTAGCAATGCATGCATGATTCTAAGTAAATGCTGTATTATTGCAGGTCCCACACTCAGCAGTGGCTATTGGTGTAACACACTGTGAGGTTGCACCCAACAACATCTTCTATGCGGCCAATGCCAGTATAGTGGGATTATGCTGTCTCAGTGAAAAGGTTATAGGCGGAGGAGGTCCTGTTGTACTCTCCAAAACTCCAATTTGTCAATGCGTAGGCCTAGGTGTGTATTCAGGGCTTTTAATATGGGAATCTGAGATTTAATTGATCTGTCAAATTGCATAACGCAAATTTTTCCATTACAAATATTCATTATACATCAATGCAAGATCATACAATCTTCCTTTAAATGTAATTTATCTGCTGTTGTGTTTTTAAGGTGTTCTGAGAGGGGTAGACATGGCACGTGGTTTGTACTTTCTGGTTACTCCAGTGTCCCCCTCTGTCCTGAGGCATGTGAACTGTCTACTGCTGGGAGAGATCACTCTGCCTAAAGTATTGCTCACCAAGCAGGTACGTGAATCAACATTATATACTACTGTTAAAAGGTGCGGGGTTTCTCATTTTTGTTATGTTTTTGAAAGAAGTCCAAGCTTTTATTTGGTAGTTTAGATCATGGAATGGGTTCCTGTTATACAAAAGAAGGGATGCATTTTCAATTACGTCACTCAATACAAAACTTGATGGGTCTTCTTTGTTTTCTCATGTTCCAGCATGGAGTTGAAGGAGATTTACCTTACGTTACCACAGACTACAATTTTGAAGTCCAAGGGGCAGGAAAGCTTCACATCTACAAGGGATTGGCAAGGCCTGGTTTTATAAAGTCAAATAACTAAGCTCGTCGTCTGTATGGACTCTGCTTTCTGTGAATGACATTTGTATCCTTGTATTTGTTTTATACCCTAAATATTGAGGTAAAATGTGCCATTGAATGTACAAATCCCCACAAATATTTTGGCTTTTGATCTGTATATTGTGGAGAGATGGAGTGTATGAGTGCAGATGCTGTTTCTTTATCTCTTGTTGAATGGCTCCATGTTTAAGATCCATATGGGAAATTCTTCCTCGTGTTTTGATTTGCTGTTCTGTTACAGTTTGTCAACATGTCCCTGAGAAAAGGTTATTTATAAGCTTTTAATTTCTTTTACCAAGTCACATTCCCAAACCAAGATAATGCAGACTGTAAAATATTAAAGTGGGTTTCATTTTTGTCAAGAAATTAGTCTCTTTCATTGACCTTCTGTTTATTTTTTTTATTTACATTTTGTATACAGGTAAATCTGAAAAAATTAGAATATGATGAAAAAGTAACTTATTTCAAAAAGTGAAACTTTCATATTTTAGATTAATTACATGTAAAGTAAAACCCTTCAAAAGTTTTTTGTTTTAATTTTGATGATTAGATCTTACAGCTAATGAAAGTCAAAAATCAGTATCTAAAAATATTAGAATATTTACATTTGAGTTTCAATAAATGACCATCCATACAATATAAATTCCAGGTATCTCTTGTTCTTTGAAACCACAATAATGGGGAACACTGCTGACTTGGCAATAGTCCAGAAGACGATTATTGACACCCTCCACAAAGAGGGTAAGTCACAGAGGGTCATTACTGAAAGGGGTGGCTATTCAAGGAGTGCTGTATCAAAGTATATTAAATGCAAAGTTGACTGGAAGAAATTGGTTAGGAAAAATGTGCACAAGCAACAGAGATGACCGCAAGCTTGAGAATACTGTCAAGCAAAGCCGATTCAAACACTTGTGAGAGCTTCACAAGGAGTGAACTGAAGCACCTTACCTGGGCTAAGGAAAAAAAAGAACTGGACTGTTGCTCAGTGGTCCAAAGTTATCTTTTCAGATGAAAGTAAATTTAGCATTTCATTTGGAAACCAAGGTCCCAGAGTCTGGAAGAAGAGTGGAGAGGCAGAGAATCCATGCTGCTTGAAGTCCAGTGTGAAGTTTCCACAGTCAGTGATGATTTGGGCTGCCATGTCATCTGCTGGTGTTGGTCCACTGTGTTTTCTGAAGTCCACAGTCAACACAGCCATCTACCAGGACATTTTAGAGCACTTCATGCTTCCTTCTGCTAACAAGCTTTATGGAGATGCTGATTTAATTTTCCAGCAGGACTTGGCACCTGCCCACACTGCCAAAGGTACCAAAAGCTGGTTCAATGACCATGGTGTTACTGTGCTTGATTGGCCACCAAACTCGCCTGACCTGAACCCCATAGAGAATCTGTGGAAGATGAGAAACACCAGACCCAACAATACATATGTCCTGAAGGCCGCTATCAAAGCAACCTAGGTTACCATACCACCTGAGCAGTGCCACTGGCTGATTTCCTCCATGCCAGGCCGCATTGATGCAGTAATTCATGCAAAAGGAGGCCCAACCAAGTTTTGAGTGCATAGAAATGAACATACTCTTCAGAAGCCTGACTTTTCTGCGTGTGTGTGTGAAATTAAGATGAAACTCCCTTTGCAATCGTTTAAATTTTCATAACTGTGATTTAATTACATTTATTTTTCTCAGTAACTGTAACAGATTACAGTTACATTTATTTAAATTAACGTCACTCTGTTACATGTAACTAGTTACTCCCCAACATATTATTTTATGTACAATAATGTCAAAGCAGTCCATGCACACATGGTAATTGAAAGCAAAAATGATAAAATAAAAGTTTGGGTTTTTTTTACCTTTATTTTCAAAAAAATGTAATGTTATAAGGTATATAGGGCTACATTTGGTTTAATTTTTTAATCATCTGATGATAAATCATGTAATGATGCAAATAATATAAGAAAATGTGATATGAGAATAATAAAGGTTACTATTTTATATTAGTGTAATATTATTACAATTTTTAATAATAAAATGACTCTTATTTATTTCGTTTTATGAATATGGATCTTTATCACTAATATTAGCTGCTTTTTTATATTTCACTTCCATACAGTTAAAAACTACGTTTATGTATCTACGTGTGAGATTTGTATTTCATTTTGACAGAAATCACATGACTAACACGTTGAACTTAAAACGTTTCAGTTTCGCTGTGTACTTTGTTAAACACCTGCCAAGCCCAGAGAGCGTGACGTCATCGCCAGCAAGACGTAAACAAGGAAGAGAATAAAGGCGTCTAGCGAGCAGAGCTCCGGTTTGTGTTGATTAAAAGCCAATTCAGCTCAGTTCAAGCTTTACTGTTTTTTACGCGTTTACTGTATATTACTTCCACACATTAATTAACACATATTTCGTCATATTGAAAACCTCTCACAAACAGTTTAATACCGAATTATTGCCAGGATGGACCTCAAACACAGACAGATACTTCAGCGGAACAGGCGTAATCTAGTCACAGCATTAAATCCTGCAGATATCTGCGATGGACTTTTGTCAAAGGGGGTCTTCACCCAGGACATGATCGATGAAATACAGGTAAAATCTCTGTTCACATAAATGGGAAACTGGGAACGGGGTTATGAAAGTTCACATGTGGTCATTGTGAAAGTTCACAAAGGAACAGTACAATTTGTTATTTATTCGCTCACCCTTATCAAACCAGTATGACTTTCTTTCATTTTGTGAAACACAAATGAAGAATTCGAAGCATAATAACTGTCAAAGTCACCATTCACTATAATTGTGTGGTAACATCATGCACTGAAAGTGAAAGGAAACTCAGACTGTCGGTTTCTAACAATCTGCTTACCTGTCATGCTTCATACAGGATGTTCACTCTTCACTAGTTAATGATGTGCATTGTTTAGTTTACAATTATGAAGGTAAGATGATATGACCATTCACATGTGAGTGGTTCCCTTATTGCAAACCTGCAAATGTGAATCACTGTTGTTCTCCTAACAGAGCAAGATAACAAGACGTGACCAAGCCAGGCAACTGGTGATAGACTTAGAGACGAGAGGGAGTCAGGCTTTCCCAGCTTTCCTGGAGTGTCTGCGAGAAACTGACCAACATGACCTCGCAGAGCTCCTTCAGTGTGGAGGCGGTGCTCGTCTGCCGCCTCCTGTCCCCATACAGCCTTCGCTGATCCCTCTGCCAGTCCGTAAGTGTGTTTTTCCATTAAAAACACAGGATTTACTTGAATATATTACTTAAGATGTTCCCATAATACAGTGGAACATTAAACGCCCTCACCTACCCATGATCTTCTTGAGCCTTACCTGTGACTGGCATTATGCTATGATTTTTCCCTAAAGTATATTAAAAGATGCATAGAGATATCTTATTTGATCTTATGATTCAATGCAGAAAATCCAAAATATACAGAAAAACCAGACAGGCCTGATTTTACTCCATCACGGTTAGAACCACTGAGACCAGAACGACTACCTGTGCCCAATCCTCTTAGCCCATGTGAGTCAGTCCTGTTTTCATTCTCAATAAAGTATGTTAGTTCTCATCTGTTATTAAAAAAGTAAAGGGCAGTTTGGTTCGAAAGCATGAATAACCTTTAGATTTATGCATTTAAACAGCTTCTGAAACTCAAGTGGTGAGACCAATCAGACTGAGAAGAGACAGTATACAGGTAACTGTGATCATTCTCCGCGAACAATCATGAATGTTTTAAAAGTCATTCATTCTTAATTATTCACTGATAATTGTGTGCAAGTGATTCTCAAAATATAGAAGTGTATGGTTACCAAAAAATAACAAATGTAAGCAGCACAACTGTTTTCCACATTGATTATAAGAAATGTTTATTTTAACACCAATACTATTATATTTGAATACTATTTTTAATAGATATTCAAATAAGAAAATACAAATAAAAGAATGCAAATATGTGCATATGTAAGCATATAACACTAATGTTCAAATGTTTGGGATCAGTGAGATTTCATATGGCTTCTAAAAATGCAGCTTTGCCATCACCGGAAGTAATTACATCTCAAAATATAGTAAAGTAGATAACAGTTCTGTCATAACAACTCTCTGAAAGATTAGCATGGTAATATTTTTATAGCAATGTTAATGTATTTGGTCTTGGTGGAATAGATCTGCTACATTTCTGATGATGAGGCAGAGCAAGTACAGAGACTTGCCACTGTCAATACATCCACAGACATGATGCTGTGAGCATGTAAGACTTCCTGTTGCTGCACATATAATATGCATGAAATTACCTGTAGTAGATCTATACAGGTGGAGCTGGGGAAGGTGGAGGGTTACTGAAGCGTGCAGCAAACACTGGCCAAGTATTTGAAGGTTGAGCAGCGAGCTCATTGGCTGCTGCTGCAACACAAATCAATCCGCTGTGCCATGTGATTAATGATGTGGTTATATCAGACTGAATTAGGACTTAGCCTTTGCCATGTAAAGTTTCATGACAAAACTGTATTTGTTTTACATTGTAATAAAAGTTGTTATTATTGTATTTTGCTGTATTTTTGATCAAATAAATACCACTTTGGTGAGCATAACGGACTTCTTTTTAAAACAGCAACAACAACAAAAATCCTAATTGCACCATTGTACCTAACCACCCACTTAATATTTTTTGTGCAGTGCTATAAGATGGATGCCAGTCCATGTGGGATCTGCCTGATTATAAACAATGTGGATTTTGACCCAGACTGTGATCTAAAAGATAGAAAGGGGTCCGACATCGACTGCGGCAAGATGGAGAAAAGATTTAAAGCTCTCAACTTTGAGGTTATTGCAAAAAGGAACTTGAAGTACAAAGTAAGCACAGTGCTTCCTCTTCTTCTCACTGTAAACAAAGCAGTAAGATAAAAGTCTGTCTGTCTTTAATACATTTAAAAAATTATCCCGTCTCTAGCGCATAAGACACGAGATGGCATCTTTAGCAAAGAGGGATCATTCTGCGTATGACTGCTGTGTGGTGATCATCCTTTCACATGGTACTGAGGTAAAACCAGTCACATATGTTTTCTTCAAAAAAAAAAAGAGGATCTATGTTATATTTGTTTTCACATTTATGAAGACTATTAGTTTTCAACAAAGAAGTACATCCTGCAAATACATTTTATTTGCTTCCTCCTTTTTTGTAGAACACCATTAAGCTATCCAATGACAAAAACAGTGCAATTTTCTCATTCTGCTTTGGTGTTCGACATTTCTCTAATGTTTAGGCAAACCACAATCGTTTTCCCGGAGCGGTTCATGGTGTTGACGGACCAGCTGTCCCAGTTCAGTTAATCACAAACTACCTCAATGGCCAGAACTGTCCTTCTCTGCAGGGCAAGCCCAAACTGTTCTTCATCCAGGCCTGTGGAGGAGGTGGGCATCTCAGAAATCTTTCACAAGTCTTGTAGCTAAAAGATGTGGTCACATTTACTATCGTATTTACTTTTCATGTTCAAAATCCAGTCATTTCAATCTGATTGTTAAGAAATACTGTTTCCAGGTCCAAACATACTGTATATGTGTTTCATTTGAGAATACTATCCCAACAGCCGTTTATGAGCACTATTTATTCAAATCACACTTTTAAGGCATTGATATACTCAAAGAGAAGGTTTTTTGTTCTTCATTTAGAGGTAAAACAAGTGTGAATGCCGGTATCCACACTACTGAAAATGACGTTTTGATGAATATATAAATGCATGCTTTCCTCTCAGTAACAAAAAAACACAACTAAAATGACAGCGGTGAGAAAACAGCAGTTTGATCATAGGTGTGGATATTTGCATGAGCAAACTTCATTTTGGCCTTATTTAGTTGTTAGCTATTTAGAAATGATATCACACCAGTTCATTCTTCATTTTTGCTTGAAGTATACTGGGGCCTTTAAGCTAAGCTTTTAAAAACACTGTACACTACAGTCTTCATGCTCACAGCGTCCTGGATAACTATATTTCAATGATTGATAAAAGATGAATCACTGTCTGGCTTAAGCCAAGGATGATGATTTTTCATTAGTATTACAGCTCACCATGAAGAATTTTCCCCACGCAGATTTCGCAACTAGTTTAAGTTGAATTTGCAGTGTTGACCAACAGAAAGCCGCTTGGTTTGTAGGACATTTCTGTGTAAGCTGTGCTTCATACATCTCTACATAATTTATGACAACATTTTGCTAATGTGACCACACCTAAAAATAATCAGAAGTTTTTAAATATAGCTTTTCCTAGTGTGCTGTAGTTTTTCAGATTATGCTAACTTTTTTCTCCTCACCTGCAGGTGAGAAGGACACAGGTTTTGAGGTTTCTCCAGATGAGGTGGAGCCCTCTATGGGTGGGATAGATGACCAGATGGACGCTATTCCCATATCCTCCAGCAGCGACTCTCTCAGCACGTCTGATGAACTTGATGCTCGGGCCACTTTGCCCACACCCAGCGATATCCTGGTGTCCTACTCAACCTTTCCAGGTCATTACAGAATTACATGTTGTGCCTTAAATAGTTTTTTGGTTGATTGACAATTCCCTTTTAACTGGCGAACACAAGTAAATGGCACATGCTAATGCATTTGCAGGCTATGTCTCCTGGAGGGACACGCAGGCCGGATCCTGGTATGTGGAGAATCTTGATTATGTGCTTGAGGAGAATGCTGCCATGGATGATCTGGTGACCATGCTAATGATGGTACGTCTTTGTCCTGTAAAACTTCTTAAAACTACTGATAGATACAATCAATATATCTTCAAAAATGAAAAAAAACACACAAAACCAAATTATGCAATAATAATGCTACCAACTTGGAGTACAGCAGTATTATGGTATATACCATATCAAGCAGTAGATATTCTGCTATTTTATGTATTGTGCTAGTTTATAAATAATTTGTTCAAAAGATTTGACGCCAAGCAAAAAAGTATAGACTACTCCTCAAACTGCATCGCATACAAACTCTTCCTGTCGAAGTGCTGTATTTTCACTGGCGCAAGACATACAAATTCATTCATACTTTTATGTTGCATTTACACTGAAACAAAAAAATCTGATTTTTAAATCACATGTGATGCAGATTGGATATTGTTGCACACGTCAAAACATAAAAATCCATAAACATTTTCACTACTAAATGCTATATTATATTTTTTCAGCAAGATGATAATTTTGCTGTTTTTAAGTAATTAAACTCACAGCTTCATTATAGAGGATAAATGTACAGTAAATGTGTATATATATATATGTATGTATAATGTTTTTTGAATTAAGATAAATTAAATATATGAAATATCTATTTTCTTTAGGTTAATGATGCAGTCTCCCAGATATCTGCCAAAGGCCTGTATAAACAAATGCCCGGATCTTTCAACTTCCTCCGAAAACTTCTCTACTTTCAGTCTTCACAGTCATGATCACTGTTTTTTATTTTTGCTGCAGTGGGAACACTACCATGTACTTGTTATAATGTGATAAAAAACATATTTGTAAAACATTTTTTACATCATAAACTTAACCACGTGAACAGAACATTTGACTGGAATTTTGGTTTTTAGCATGATTCTACATTTGCAAGCAGAAGGCAAACTTCACAAATATAAATCACTAAAAACATGTAACTTGTTAATTGTAAAAGTGCAGATGTATTTTTTCAAACGTTCTATTGTGCACACTGCACAGCAGTAGAGGACAATAGACTTTTAATGCAGTTGTGTGGTTCAGTTGTGGTATTCGGTGGTGGCTAACTTTCACACTATGTTCTTAAGAAATATCCAGTCGCATACTGTGCATCTTTTCTACTGAAAAAAAATACATTTCAGATAAATAAAAATCTATGATCTAAATTAACCTTATAGTTCCATGAATGAGACTAATACAGTCACGAACAGACTTGGATTTATATTTATCATTGGAAACAGATAAGACACTCAAGAGAGGAAGGAAATGAATAAGTCCTCCCACACTAACACCAATAAAACGCATATAAGAGCAAAAGAACTGTGAGAATATGAAAGCAAAGCTAGGTCTCACTTAACATGTTTAATAATAAAGTGAATTTCTTATTAATTTATTTGGTACAAAGTATCTGCCATCTCTTGCAAAAACAGAACATATCTGTTTTTATTTCCTTCTTTTGTGCTTCATAACTTTGGATGGATTAAATAAATAGGAACAGTGCAGCACAAGTGAACACAAATGACCTGTGATGCAATGTGATCCACACAAGCGACTTTTCTCCTTCCGTTAAAGGAAAACTGAAAGGTCATAACGCTTATCTTGTGGTCAAAGCAGCTTTCAATTTAGATGCATCAGAATCAAAGCGTTTTCCACTACCTGTGTTTGTTTGGACCTTATTATTGTCGGCCTGTGTGGGAAGATCTTCAACGGAAACTGCCACTTACTTTCAGAATGACATCAGTCCTTTTAGAGGTCTAAACAGGCAGACATAAACAGCCGTTACTAAGGCATATAACCTCAAATAAAGCATGTCAGATAAATGGCTGCTTGAATCCAAATTGAAAAGATAGTGTTTGTGAAAGTGAGAAAGCACGGTGAGGGAGGAGGGGCCAGTAATGTGAGGTTTTACTCAGCATTCAGTACACTTACTGTCAGCACAGTGACCGTGTGAGCAAGGAAGAGAACGGTCTTGTCTTTCTCTGTATCTCACAGTGCTTGTGTGCGAGAGAAAGGCAGTTTCTCAGGACTTTGGTTTGGACAAGAGATACTAAGGGAGTGTGGAATCTTTTTAAGAGTATAAATTGAGAATGCTAATGTGAACATTTGCAGAAACTACTAAGGTAAGTGCTGTGGGTTTACTTACAAATACAAAAATAGCATGATTTTGTTGTCTTATTGTGTAATTTGTTTTGTAGTTGTCATTTTGCATGTGTTATTGGTCAGATTTCATACATTACTTTTGACTAATTCAAAAATATAATTCATAATGCATATTAAACATATTTTTTCACAAATATTGCTAAAGTAACTTCCTCAGAAAATAATATTCTGAAAAACAGAGTTTCATCCTAAGCCAGCAGGAGTAGATTGGAATAAAACGTATGGCAAGAAAACTGATTAAAATGTGCTTGTGGTTGGGAAACATGCATGTTTAGGGTCTGAATATGTCTGTTAATATTTGAAAATCAGAAATCAGTTATTTCGGTGAACGTTTAGTTACTTTCATGAGATGTAAATGAGGAAGTTTCTGTGAAGAATGATAGAAGAAGAGAGTCGGAGGGGGTGGTGAGAGTGCTGCTGCAGTCTGGTTTGCTCTTAACACAGGAAGTCTGCTACCTTCCCCTTTTTTGACTCCCTAGATGTGCAATTTGTTCACTACAATTGAACAGTGCACTGTACATCCACTGTACTTTTGGTCACTGTAGAACGACTGCTGTGACACTCCTGCTGGAGATTACACTCCTGCTGGATCTTATCTTCTAGACAGCAAATTAATTATTGTACACAATGGTTGATTTCCTCAGGACTTGTGGTATTGTAGGTGTACAAATCAGCTCGAGTTATTGTTATAGTCCAAATTAACTTAAAGCCAAAGAAATCTGAGTATGAGTTTGACCTTGATTGATCTTGCCGCTAAAATGGATGAAATGATAATATGAACGTGAAGTCTGCATTAAAAGTCAATGTACATGTTTCTCATTTCTGTGGTCAAAATTGGTCTAAAATATTATTTGGTCAAAATATAAAATTAAAAGCATGACATGCTAATGAAATTCTTTAAACTTCTACATGGCTTCTGTTCATTCACCTAGCTGGAGCTACAATGTCGTCCCATGTCAAACTGTGGAGGGACAGAGTGGGGACGGCGGACTATGATACACAGATTAAAGGTAACAGACGTCCTAACATTGTGTACACTTTAAGATTTAGGAGCAATGGAAACCCAAACTATTTCCTTTCCAGTTAGATTCAATTTGCTGATAAGTTTCTGTTGCAAGTTTTGTATGTGCTTCCAAAATCACTGATTTATTTAATTTTGTTAAAGTTAGTTAATAAAAATAGAACTGTTCATACTTTGTTAATATTATATAATGTACCCGAGCTAACATGAACTGATACAGATCCCATCCCATCCCTCCATCCATCCATCCATCCATCCATCCATCCATCCATCCATCCCATCCCATCCCATCCCATCCCATCCCATCCAAACTGTGTGAAGTCAACATGTTCCAGTTAACTGGTTTTTGACACCTGTCAAATGAAAATGGTTAACAGAGAGGAGCTATAGAAATGTAATTGCTCTCTCTCTTTCTCTTCACTAGAGGTGCGTTTGCAGCTGGCAGAGCAGTTGAGAATAGTTGACGGTCAGGTGGAGCAGAAGACTCAAGTGTTTCAAGATCTGATCGATTATTTGCGCAGACGAGGCGAGATTGAGGGGGAGTACGCCCGCTCACTGGACAAACTGTATGACAGGTTCTCCTCCAGAACCAGGAAGTGAGAATAATGAAAAGAAAAAAAAATCACCATTAATGCATGAAAAACTGTTTTTAACCTGTGAAAAATCTGTATATACAGTAAAAAAGTAGGCACTTATGCCACCCTTAAAGAGCAATTTATTTTAAAGAGAGATACCCCAAACATAGCAAGCAAAAATGGCACAATAACATATTATAGATACTACCTATCAAAAGTATGGGGTCTGTTAGAAAGTTTGGTAACACTTTACAATAAGGTTCAATTTGTTAACTTGGCTTACATTAGTTAACATTAACAATGAAAAATACTTTTAAAGCATTTGTTAATTTAGTTCATGTTTATTTCAACATCTAGTAATACATTATTAAAATCCAAAATTGTTAATGTTAATATTATTGAATGTACCTGAACTAAGAATAAATGGTTGCATAACTAACATTGAAAAAAATTAAGAATGCTGTAAGAATTGAATTGCTTATTGTTAGATAATGCATTAGAAAATATTAACAAATTATTGTTTTGTATTGTTTATTGTAAATGTTTTTGACAGAAGTCTTTTATGTTCACCAAAGCTGCATTTACTTGTTTAAAACTTTTTAGAAACTTTTTTCTATTTAAATGTATTTTAAAATGCACTTACTTCCCGCCATTACTCCAGCATTTATTTGAATTGCATACTTTTTGTAACATTATAAATGATTTTTCTGTCACTTTGATCAATTTAACGCATCCTTTCTCAATAAAACAATTAATTTCTTTAAAAAATCAAAATAAAACACTTTAACCCCAAATTTTAAACAGTAGTGTATATATTTTGTTTCAGGCAAAACCTGCTGTGCATATATAGCTGTGTATCTGTTGCTTACCTGGAACTATCTAACTCAGTTCTCTGTTTCTATGCCCCTCAGGAAGGAGCCCAGCCATCAGTCAGTGGTTAACTGCTGGCAGGTGTTGTTGATGCAAACACGTCAGGAGAGCAGAGATCACAGTTTCTTGAGTGACAGCTACAGCAACACTCTGCCTCAGCAGCTTTCACACTGTGTTGAACATGCCCAACGCCTGGCCAAACGGGTACACAACATCCCACATACACAACATCTTGCTCACACACACACACATTTTCATATCCTTCCACATTTGCAAAAACAAACACCCACACACTTGAAGGAGCAAACATGCCCACGTATAAACATGTGGCTTTGCACTGACACTTTGCAGACAGTGCACAGAAACACCTTTGACATAGTCGCCTGACATTGTAATACAAATACATTGTAATATCATCTATCTTTCTTTTGTTCTTTTTTTATTGTTTATATTTTTCAGAGCAGAGATATTTGCACCCAGTTACAGGATGGACTTCTGAAGGTCACCACCGAACTTCATATAGTGAGCTTAACCACTCATTCCTCTCATCGAGCCACATTTTTCTTTCAGAAACGATGTTTACTTGCATTTAATGGATGGTAAAATATCACTGCAAACCTCCAAAATTCCTATTTTTGTTGAAAACCAGGCCTTGAAGACATATTACCAATACTACACTGAGTTCCTGTCTGCAGAAAGCAAACTAAAGGAGGCTGTCAGACTGGAGGAAAAGCAGAAGCAAAGTGCTTCTAAAAAGATAGAAAGACAAATAGAGAAAGTATATCTCCCTTTTTAATAACTAAATATGAAATTGTTGTGAATGAAATGGTTATAATTTAGATATATTTAAGGTTTAGTATAAGTTAAGCTCAATCAACTTGTGGCATAATGTTGATTACCAAAAACCTTATAACCTAACCAAGCTTTTGAATGGTAATATATACAAAATAAAAAAAGAGAGAGAATAATACAATATGTGGGAAATCCCCCCCACCACCACCATAACCCTCTCTCTCTCTCTCTTTTTTTAATTTTTTATATATTATTATTCAAATGCTTGGTTAGGTTATAAGGTTTTTGAAAGAAGCCACAATTTATTATACTCACTTATGTATTTAATAAAAAAAAGAAAAACGGTATGTTGTGAAATATTATTATACTATTTAAAATAATTATTTATATTTCACTGTATTTTAAAGTGTAATTTATTCCTGTGATTTCCTGTGATGGCAAAGCCAAATTTGTGCAGCCATTACTCCACTCTTCAGTGTCACATGATTCTTCAGAAATCATTATAATATTCTGATTTGGTGCTCAGTATTTCACATTTCTTGTTATTATCATTGTTAAAAAAAAGATTTTAAAAGTTGTTCTGCTCCATATTTTTGTGGAAACCGTGAAATAGAATAAAACAAGGAAAACAAAAATTGTGGCCACAAATTTTGAATTCATATTGACTCATGCCTATGTTATTATTTTATAATTTTGTTGATGTTGGTTTTAAAGAACCTTATGAATGTGTCAAAATTGTGTTAGTCAACATTATGCCACAAACAAATTGACTGGTGACAGAATCAAAGTAAGCAAGAGACACTGTTACAGTGTTTTGCCTGCATGAACATGAGCTGCATCCTCCATTGTGCAGAGTGATGTAGGGCAAGTGTTCGCTGCATATGATTGGCAGACTATAGGTCATAGCGTTGGTTATTGTGGTCACCATGTGTGATTTGACATGTGACACACTGAATATGTGTGTATAAGTGATTGTTCCAGTAACATCTGAGGTTACATCTCACCGCTTTATGTGTGCACAGAGGCAAAGTAAGGTTCAGGAGATTCAGCTAAAGTGCACAAAAGCACGCAATGACTACCTCCTCAACTTGGCTGTGGCAAATGCATGCATGAACAAATACTACCTTCAGAATCTCTCCACTCTCATAGATGTGAGTTCATTACATTCAGTCTATATAATCAGGCTTCAGTACTGAGCAGGTTTAACTCAACCTCTCATTGCATGTCCTCTCAGTGCTGTGATCTGGGTTACCACCAGTCCATATCCAAGGTGTTTCATTTTTACGTGGCCAGCCGCCAATGGGCCCAGCAGAACTTGAGCACTGGGATGCAGCAGCTGGACACAGCCGTGTCAGAACTGAACCAGAACCAGGACAGAGACACTCTCATGCAGACCAACATCTCTGCCTTTTGCCTGCCCCTCCGCTTTCAGTACCTACCCTACGAAGGCGACCAGGTACTTCTTGATAAAATATGTCTGTATAAGTGGAGAAATGTGTGGTTGCTTATGTATGTATCCTTTTCCAGGCGGTTGAGGTGTCGGCAAAGTGTGAGGTGATGGATGAGCTGGTGACTCGCTTCCAGCAGCTGAAGTCCAGGCTGTGTTCAGTCACTACAGATGTTGAGGAGGTACACAAACCCCAAAGCACCACATACGGCACTACTACTAAAAAATAGGATAGATGTAAGGATATTTGGATAAATGAATGCTGTATTTTTGTGTACTCAATATAAATCGAATGAGTCTGTTTGTCTAAACATGAATATGCATACCATTTATTGCAGTCTGGCAAATTACTTCAGTCAGCTAAGTCTTCCATGTTGGATGGTATTTTAGAGGACACATTTGGATCTACCCCAGACTTTCCTAGTAGCTCATCTTCACCAGATGGGAACAGTGATCTATCAGTCAGTAAGACCTATCAGATGATACGTAGAGCCAGCCTTCCGGACACTGAGACTTTGTACTTCTCGGTAATCATTTATATATATATATATATATATATTATTAAATATTTAAGATATTAATTACATTTTTAAATACTGTTGTTTAAAACTTTCTGTTCATCAAAGAATCCTGAAAAAAATGCATCATGGTTTCCAACAAAAACATTTTACAAAATGCTTTTCAACATTGATAATATATATAGATATAGACATATACAGTGGAGATCAAAACTAAAGAACCTACAATATCCCAAATTCCAAGGTCACTGCTTAGTCCTGTTTGAAGTTTTCCTAACACGAGTAGAAGGGTAGTTTTTAAAGCATATTTCATAAATTAATTGTATTCTGAAGCACAGTACGGACAACTTAAATGAGATATCTGAAAAGAACTCTGATCAAAATTAGAGAACACTTACAGATACCTACCTACAAGTTATTGGCATTAATCTGGCACCTCGCTTTTTCCTTAACTACATGACAAACCCTATTTAACTGGCAGCATACTTCCAATTGTAAGATGGCGGGCAGCTCTAAGGTGACTGAAACCCTGTGACAGGAGGTTATCCGGACGAAGGTCAAAGGGATGACCTTTTCAGCCATTGCAAGAGAAGTTGGTCATTCCAAATCTGTGATTTCTCGAATATTGCAGGCTTACAATGACACTAGTTAATTCAAGTCCCCTAAAAAGGTTGGTTGTCTACGTAAGACAAATGAATGAGAAGACAGCACAATATGGAGAATCTCAATGGGGAATTGGTTCAGCACTGCAGCTGGAATTGCTTGCCAGTACAGTGCTGAACAGGGTATGGATTTGTCTCAGCGTGTTTCAGAGAAGTCGGACTGAAGCCCAAGTGCGTAAAGTAGTCAGTGAAAGTTGGAGGAGGAAGTGTCATGATTTGGGGGATGTTTTATTCAGCAGGCGTTGGACCTCTTATACAGCGAAATTGAAGTGTGAACGCAATTTTTTATCAGAGCCTCCTGCAGCAGCATGCAGTTCCTTTACTGCAAGCATTGCTCAATCAGCCTGCAATTTTCATGAAAGACAATACTCCTGTCACACTGCAAAACGTGTAACACAGTTCCTTGACGCTAAAAACACTGAAATAATGAAATGGCCGGCCCAGAGTCCCGATCTAAACCTGACTCAAAACCTCTGGAAAATCCTTGGTGACAAAATTATGGCTAATAAACCCACTACAGTCACCGAACTATAGAAGAGACTAGAAGAAGAGCGGAGCAAAATCACACCAGAGCAGTGTGAGAAACAACA
The DNA here is from genome assembly GCA_027422405.1 of Ptychobarbus kaznakovi. Taxonomy (NCBI): domain Eukaryota; kingdom Metazoa; phylum Chordata; class Actinopteri; order Cypriniformes; family Cyprinidae; genus Ptychobarbus; species Ptychobarbus kaznakovi. Next base: position 10,526,283 of record CM049794.1, on the reverse strand, counting down.
GATGTTGTGTGGCCGCAGATGTGCTGAAGTCATTCAAAGCAACGGCCTCTACACCTGCTCCTAATTTCTGAGAGTTGTATCTTTTAGTTGTAATCTTCTTTCATGCTACAGTGGTTAATGTTCTCTAATTTTGATCACTGTGTTTTTCACATGTTAGTGGTACAGTGGTATGCCTACAGCTAATATTCCTTCAAATTTTGAGCTATGAAGATTAACAATATTTCAGAAAAAAACAAGTATTTATAGATTATTCTCTAATTTTGATCTCCACTGAGAATATATATATTATTAAAATTAAAAAATTATAATGATATGTTAACTATTATATTTTTTATAATTTTTATATATTTATGTAGTTAGTAGTAGTTGTAGTATCTCTATTGCATAGACATTTTCTATTTCATGTGACTTTATATTGCAGAAAGTCAGGGACCATCTATTTAACAGCTCTTTAATATCAAAATTGGAGGCCAAACATGACCTGCTAAAGGATGCCATTCAGAAAGGTGGAATAATTTCTCCTATTTTTATAGAAATTGTTGTCATGAAAAAATGTCTTCAATTTTGTTCTTCTGGTTCTTTTTCTTATCAGCTGAAAGTGTTGACAGTAACCATTCCAGGTAAGGAAACTAAGGCTTAATATATATATATATATATCTATGTCAGAACATTTGGCAATATTCCTACATTTTATTGGGGTAACAAGAGCAGTGATGACTATAATTAAACACTTCTGTTTATTTAGAACACGCTCCAAAAGATCTGTGCGTCACAAAAAGAGTTACCCTGGTACCCAGATCAGCCAGAAGCTTTTCAATGGGGATCTACTATCATACATCCAAGTAAATTTCTCTGATTCAGGAAGTGTTCTGGATTCACTTAAAACAGTTCAAGGCAACTGACTCACTCTGTGTTTCCTCCCTATTAGGCATCGGGACAGCTCATTCCTGCAGTGGTGGAGAGCTGCATTCGGTTCATCAACCTCAATGGTAAATCTAAGTCAGTAGATAATGCCTCTTTCTACCATTCTTTCCATCTTAATCATTGGTTTTCTAACCTATTCACTGTTTTTTATCTGGTAAGGTCTACATCATGAGGGATTGTTCAGAGTGCCGGGATCTCAGATGGTGGTGAATCAGCTGAAGGATGTGTTTGAGAAAGGTATGTGCATTGGGTGATGATGATATTGTCCTCTCTTTCTCTGAGCATTAGTAATAGGCTGTGATTTGTGTATTAATTTGTAGGCGATGACCCACTCGCTGATGGCGGGTCTGACATGGACTCTGTGGCTGGAGTGCTGAAACTTTATTTTAGAGGACTAGAGAAACCCCTGTTTCCGGAGGACAGTTATGAGCAGCTGATGGAATGTGGGCGTAAGAGCATTTTACCACACTATTATGTGCTTGTATGTTGACTGTGTGTAACTGTGTATGTTAGCTTTCCTGTGATAAGATTCTCTATTTAAACAGGAAGTTTGGGCTGGACATATTGCAAGGCTGTTTTTTTTAGTTAGCCAGTAGGCTTTTACATCTATCCAGTGCCTGGTTAAAAATCCAGCAAAATTTATTTATGGCATACTTTACCTTTAGATTTTATGTGACTAAGACTTATTTTGAACAAATTCATGTTTATTTGGCAAGGATGCATTAAATTGATCAAAAGTGACACTAAAGACATTTTATAATGTTACAAAAGATTTCTATTTCAAATGGTACTACTACTTTTATTTTTCTAAATATGACTGATTTTGCCGTTACTGATTTTGCTATTGCCTATTGGTAGTTGATTCTTATTTTAGAGAGCATTTTATTGGGCAAAAGTCAATATTTTGGTCAAAGAAAAAGCCTGACCATGACCTACTTTTATGGAGTATTTAACTTTACCTCCCTTACAGAAATAGATGATGAGACAAAAAAGGTATCACAGCTGAAGTGCGTCATCTCCTCATATCCTACCTCGCTCATCATTGTAATGAGATATGTTTTTGCATTCCTTCACCAGTAAGTATTATAAGGTGTCATTGGGTTTTCCCTTTATCAATCACAAAAACCCACATCTGAATGACTGTATGTGTGTCTAAAGTGTCTCCCAGTACAGTGACGAGAATATGATGCAGCCCTATAACCTGGCAGTGTGCTTTGGTCCCAGTCTGGTGAGGGGGCCGAACAACGGCGATGCAACAGAGCTTCAGCGCATCAACTCACTGGTCAAGAGCATCATTATCCAACACGAGAGCATCTTCCCTTGCCAAAATGAATTGCCTGGGCCAGTGTATGAAAAGTGCATGACATTAGAAGACGACTGGTAAGAATTAAGCTCCGTCTTTGTAGTGTACTGTACATGCATACTAAGAATATGTGCTAAAATAAACATGATTGTTGGTAAAGCTGCTTTGAAATTATGTGTTTTGTGAAAAGCGTTAACATTATTTGATATTTCTCATGTGTGCAGTGAGGCTGTAGCAGAGGAAGGAGATGGAGAATCCGAGCAATCGCAAATGAAAGAAGCAAAAGACGGTACAGTTGACATGGTTTACTTATCAATATTTGGACTAGCAGAAGTTAACTAATTCCTTTTGGTCTGTTTTGATGTACAGAGCTGCAGGGAGTAGCCTTGTTCGACTACACAGGTCGTTCTTCAAATGAGCTGTCCTTTAAACAAGGAGACCGTCTCAACCTACAGAGCAAAGCCTCTTCTGATTGGTGGAGAGGGGAGGTGAATGGGTCAAAGGGTCTCATCCCAAATAAATATATCAGTGTGCCGTGGTAGGTTTTCATCTCTTGGATATTTACATTCGTCAAAGAAAAATGGCAGATAAAATGCTTTGCAGTGCACTTATAAGTATAACATACAATAAATATATGAGCACATTTTAATAAAATTCATATGGGACATTCTGTAAAGCTTGTCTGAATGAACAACAGTAACCAAGGGGTGGATCTTTGCAAATGGTCAGCTGAAAAACTGCTTATTGATTTCACTTCTTTTTTTTTTTTTTGCTTGATTTTCCATAAACAATGCATTTATACACCCATTTATGTCATTGTCTTTTGGAGTTTCGTAATTGTATTGGGTGTTATACAAATTAAAGGCATTTAGAGGACTTGTTGATTTAAAATACTAACTAAATGTGACTCAGCAATAGCATACTTATCACTATTGAGTCGATGCCACAATCAGTTACTACCAACCGCAGTCTGGAGTGTCCTAACACTTCTCAATCCTCTCCCTCTGTGTTGGTTAGCATGGATGGAGGTCAAGATCAGAAGGGGAAGGAAACTTTGAAATCCAACAGTGGCAGACAGCAGTCAGAAGAAGAGCAGAAAGCAGAACAAAGAACACGGTAAAGCACTCAGATTGTTTTGTGTGAACTGCTGAATGTTAAGACATGAACTATAGAACCAAGTGGAGTTTTTTGTACTAGTACATCCATAGGGTAGTTATTCTTAAAAAAGCTTTATTATTATATAGAGTGCCAAAGTGCCATCAACTTTTTCAGTGGCCTTGATACTTTGGTTTTTCTATTCTTTTTTACCTTAGGTATTTTTAAGTCTTTGTTAAAGCAATATAAGCAGTGAACCAAACCAGCCAGCTGTGAGGTGAATTACAACATTACAAACTTTGATTTAAAAAAAGTATTTGTAAAATCAAACAAAAAGACAAAGGTACAAGAATGTGAGCTTAATGGCTTTAATGAGGGAAAGAACTACAATCTCATGAAGCATTGTGAATGACAATCCAATTACAAATATATTGATTATGTACATATGAACAATACATATGTTTATTGCAAAATATGCAAATACATTTGATAAACATTTAAGTAGTTTGAGAGTGTAGGGAGTTTGATTTATTGATTTGGCACATTTATTTGATTGTTTCGTTTTTGCAGAATCAGGGGTAATGTAGTTTTTCACCAGGGAATCAGCTGTTGAATACAATTGTTTAAAAAAGAAGCTGAAATAATGTAGACTGACTTAAACAAGAGCATATACCAAAGATTAACAACATTGTAGCTCATAGTAGGTCTGTCTATAAAGATTTTTAATTTATTGTTAACAATTATAGAGAAATATGGAGAAAATTAATGTCATTTATTACTTCTTGAACCTAATTGTTGTATGTTGTTCTGTTGACTATGTGACTTGTACACTGTCCATATAAAAACAGGAAAGAAACAAGCATGTAATCTAAGCGAACTTTATGTGAACACCATTCTTACTAAATCATGATGATCAAAGAATAGAACTTCAGTCTTGCATAATGATGACCAATGACTCAGTAACTAGCTACTTAATAATTCTGTCTGTATTCTTTTTCCAGGCTCAAGGTCACAAGTGACAAAGCGGGAGTCGGGGCAAGTCATGTCACTTCTGGAAAGGTTTCGTTACAAATACCCACAGGACAATATACACAGTCAGGAAATTCTCCAGGAGCTCTGCGGAAAACATTAGAGTGTGTAATCAGACTGTTTACTTGCTTTTTACAGAGATTTTAATATCACAGATTCCAAATCAGTAAATGTATAACTTTCACAGCCCTCAAATGAGACGATCCACTGCCGACGGAGGAAGAGGAGAGGAATGCTCAACAGAAGTGGATAAGGTCAGGACATTTAAATCTCATTTATAATCCTAATGAGTTCTCCGCCCTCCCTCTATTCAATTGTATTTTTGTCAACTATCTTGCAGGATGTGCATCACATGATGCACTCAGTGTTTAAAGAACTCCTCATTCGCCAATCTTCCCCAGATCAGAACACATCTACATCCTCAGAGATCACCACCTCTGTGCAAACGCCTCCAAAGAAAGGACCAGGATGGAAAGGAAAGGGTTTATTTAGATCAGCTGACCATATAAACTGAAAAAAGAGAACAAGGGGAAAACTGTGTAAAAGTCAGAAACACAAAAATCTAGGTGAAACATAAGTTTGAGTGAGAGCTCAATCTCTGTTTCTGGTATATTTTGTAAAGTTTAAATAGGTGGGTTTAAGAGCCACTTTTAATTCCATATTAGATTTTTAAGATTTAAATGTGTTGTGACAGTAATAGTACATTAAGTTGCCATTTTCATTTTCTTAATAACACACTTTGTTGTAACAAGCAACTGTTTTTTGTATATATATACTGTGAACACTTTGTATTAAATTTTAAACGCCACACAGCACCACACCTCCAACCTAAAATACATAACTAACAGTCCTGTGATATCGTGCCAATCTCTTTAAACCATAAAACAAAAAAGTGTCCAGAAGTGTATAAAACACATTAACAATCCATGATCACGTTTTCTCATTCCTTGTAGCAACAAACGTTAAGCTGCTACCCACAACCAGAGCAAGGCTACTTTTCTTTGTGTGCGGATATAGCTTGATACAAACATGCGAATGTGGTATGTACTCATTTCCCGCGAAATCCGTCCCGACAACTCTAAAATAGAAATGATTATTATAGATTTCTGAAAGTGTATTTGGGTGATGAAAATTCAAGGTTTTAAATTTAAAAATGTTTCACTCTCCCATTGATAACATTGTTATTTTTATATAAAAATGTACATTGTATTACAGCCTGTTAAGTCTTTGTTGATGCTCTTCCTGTATGTGATTCATTTTGCGCTACCACAGTGTTAATATTAAAACATGCTAGATAAATTTGAAGCTATTTGTGAGCATTTTGCTAAAAGCTCAACAAAAGTTTACTTACACAGCCACGTGGATTGGAAAAACTACAAAACCCAAACCTGACAGGAACAAAAAAGAACTGCAGAACCGCCAGTCGTTAAAACATCGTCTGCAGCGCCTCTGTGGTAGATACAACAGACCATTGTGGTCATGAGCTAGAGATACTGGCGTCCCACAAGTTCCTGTATATTTGATAGCAAGTTATAGATTTTCTATTTTTGTTAATTTCCTTTTGATATTTATATTGATTTTCACTGGTGTCAATGATCTGAGCTCTTGACTGTGTCCTGACAACCTGTTCAGATATTTCCATAAACAGCCAGAAATTATCCTGTCCCTATAATGACCATGAAAGTGTGGAAACGCGTTTTTTCTTGAGGCAGCAAGTTATTGAATCACTACATGTAGGCCTAATCATTGCCATAATGTATAGTGCCATTACTGTTGTTCATTCGGTTTTTGAACTGATGTAAATACTTGACATTTTAGTATAGTGCAAGTTAGTAAATAATATGATTTTTACAAAGTGAATTTGTTACTTTTCATGTTAAAGCTAAAAGCTAATTGTAGTGCAGACTAATGAACACCTGAGGGCAGTAAGACTCTTCACATTTGAGCAAAGTCAGTAGTCATAGTCATCAAAGTTGCCTTTTCGTCAAGATTTAGTAACATTAATAACTTTAGTATAATGATAATTTTTTCCAAAGTATAATTACACAAACCTGAACATTTTATTTCCATAAAAATGACAGAATAATTGCCTACAAAAGGTACAAGTTACAAAACACTGGGCCAGTTCATTCCACAGTACTTTCCAAACTCTATATTCTTTCTTCATTTGACAGTTTTACATTTCCATGAACTTATAGGCCATTCATAACTTTTCTATAATACTACAACACTTACAGTTATTTGCAATTAACTGTAAGTGCAAACAAGACAGGCTATTAAACAGAACGCAATGTCTGGCATTCACAAATGTGTTTCTTGTCTGTTCAGTATCCAGCAGCGTGCCAGTAACATGGCCAGCTGCCAGGGCGGCCTAAGGTGAACTGATCCTCAAGGTGTAAGTAATTTCATCCTTATTAGAGAGTAATGCTCGAAGCTTGTGCAATACTGTACAATGAACAAGCGGTCCTTGCAAAAATTCTGGAAAACATTCTTGCAAAGGCTCCTAGATAATATTTTGGAGATGAAATGAGGTAGAAACTAATCTTATTTTGAGCAGCTTTTTATTATGTATAGGCTGATTCTATATTGTATCCTCGTGCATTATCTGATTTGGTGTGCAAATGATTTTTAGCAGCAGCAGATTTAAACATCCTTACTTTGTTTATTATCCTTTCAGACCTCTGTCTGCAATTATATACACGTGCTAATGTAGACCAGCTGTTTGTAATCATGTTGTAAACATCCATGCATCGGTGAATGTGACAATAGTCTTCACTCAGGTTTTATATTACATGAAGTTCCCATTGTTATTTCCTGTTCATCATACTGTGGTTTTCTCAGCTGTGTTTTGAGATATGTTTTAAACAGTTACACAGAACAGAACTAGAATAATATACTTCATAATGAAAACTGTAAACTTTAATCGCTAAAATCCAAACTCGGTTTTGAAAGACTCTCATTCAGAAAGATAATTATTTATATATGAGATTCCCCAGATGCTTTTGCACCGAAATGGAAAAAAGAAAGAAAATAAATGTTGTGGACAACACTTACCATGTGGATCGAAAATGTCTGAATCCATCACTCCGACATGAAAATTACAGCGTGGAATTCCACTATTTTTAAACCTTAAACCTTCTTTGTTGTCACTCCATGCTGTTTATTTAGTGATAGATTTTACTATAAAAATCAATCTTATTGAATTTATTTGTAAGTTTCATTTTATATTTGACCCTAATTACTTCTTCACTGAAGGGTTGACCACTGCATGTCAACCTCTCAACATATATACTCCTTATTTATATCTAAAACTGCCAGAAACGGCTATGAATTAGTGAATGACCTCGGACACAGAACATCATCCAACACTGGCAGGATCTCTGTGGTCCTCCTGAACCACAGCCATTAATAAGCCCTGCGCAGCTGTCTTACAAACCCTACGGGATGAGAAGAAATTAGGGTTTCATTCGTAGGAATGTTTCAGAGATCCAAATTTGTCCCACATGACCCTGGCTTTCAGGTTTGCACTTCAAAACGGATGTACTTTGTTTTTGCCACGTTAGCAGTGTTTAATAAAGCTCACTTGCCCGGCAGTTCACATTAGTTTAATACTGGTCTTCATTGTATTTCCTGTTCTCAGAGGAAACTGACTTAAAAGGATTCTATGTATAATCTGGGATCCAAAGAGACGTGTGTATGGTGATGTCAGAGGGATGGATACCCTTTTAAGGGCATAGTTTTGGTATTGCAAGTGAGCACAGAATGTTCCAATTACCATCCCTCCATGAAGTAAACACTTTGTTTTAGTACGAATTGTCTGTTGGTGTTATAAAATGTTGTATGTTTTTGTGAACAATTTTCACAGCACTTTTTTTCTCATTATGCAACAGCTGGCAATGCAAGAAGAAAAAAGAAATCTAATTATTGATATGTGAGGGGCTGTATTACAATAATTACTGCATGTAACTAGGCAAATATATAAGTATCCGCGTACAAAACAATTTGCCCTAGCAGTATTTAAAAGCATTAATTCACCCAAGAATTGGCTGAAAATGTACACAGATGAGTGTACTTCTTCATCCAAACAGATTGAAGAAATTTAGCAATTAAATCACTTTCTCACCAGTGGATCTGCTGCAGTGAATGGGTGCCGTCAGAATGAGGGTCAAAAGAGCTGATAAAAACATCACTGTAATCACATTTTTATTTGGGGGTAAATTTTTCTTCAATATTGAAGTCTTCTGAGCAATCTTTCGTACAGATCAGTTTGTAAAGAACTTTAGCTCATTTGTTCATACAGTCCAGATCCCAGATGATAACCTCATCACCATATGTTATGGCTAGAATGAGATACTCCTGTATGTGTTTTGCCTTCATCAAACTTTTAATCCTAATTTATGCCTTAAATCAAACTTTCATCTTAACTGTCTGCGGTGTATTCTTCAAATAGCTGCCTGGACCAGTAGTCATGGTGGTAGGCCTGGGGTTATTTCTGACCTCCTGATGGATTTGCTATATGGCTTCTTCTTTTACTCATTTCAACTCCAGTGAAGACTAACAACAGTAAGTTGCACCTCAACAAAAATGTATAGATGTGAAGTAATTGTGTAAACCTTTAAATGATATTAACCACTAAAGGTGATGTTTAAACGTGTTGTGTGACAAAGAGTTCAGTTTGGGTCTGTCGTCTCTGTTTTCTGATTTCATGAATCACATCTTCTTTGACTATCAATTACTTTTAAACGAAGATCAGCTCACATTTGGAGTCAAATGATACAGGTCTACAGATAACAGAAAATGATTTCAGAGTGTATTTATTTATGCTCAATTACTCTTAAAGAGACCCCACTTTCAACCTTGAATTTGTTTATGTGATTCTTTATTTTTTGTTTCTGGAATATATCACAAGGATTCAACAAAGGCAGTTTCTCTTTAAAATGCAAAATAAATATATAAAAAAAAACATCTGTATCGATAGATTTTGAAACTTATTTACAGTATATTTACTTGTGTGTTTTCATTTCATCTAAGCCTTTATATATGTACAGTGTGTCAAATCAGCTACTACTACAAAACTATTTTCTTAATCAGTTGATTTGCAGGAAATGCCTTTTTAGTGGTTTGTTTCCGGCCAACCAGAAAATTATTTATTCTTATTTTAAGTAAAAATACTGATTAAGAATATGTTTTTTACAGAGTATCAGATGACAGGATCGGTAAATACTTATACTGTACATCAGTTTAATTCAAGGCACTGTATAACCTGATATAATTTCAATTTATCTTCCTTTACCATCTTCTCATATTCATTATTACTGTTTTTATTCTCACACAACTTTAAATAAGCTTTTAAGTGCTTTATATGAGGAACTGAAAGTGTTGCTGCTTTACACACTGCTGGTGTTCCACTAAATAAAACCATTATTATTTCCTCAACCTTAATCAATATGCCTCATTAAATATACAAATTTGTCAAAATATGTTCAGTTTTATACCTGTACAAACGGCATTTATGAGATACTTGTCCAATCACGGACTGTATATCACTTTTAGTCCTGGATTTTTCGGTTTGGCATGGATTTGAACTGCCCCCTGGATGCATTTTCCTTGCATGAATCACATAATTCATGTTTTTCCTCAGTCCTTGCCATGAAAGCTCTGACTCTGGAGAGGACATATACGGCAGAAAGACTGATAAATGGGATGAAATAACTGGCTGTGGGGTTGAAGCCTTGATCTCTTCTTCCTCTGCAGTTAAAACGTTTATCTCCATCTCACACACAACAGTGGACAATACTTTGATGAAATAAGTGATCAGTTTCATTCTCAAGAGGGCCATTTTAGCATAAAATCCTCAAATTTATGTCATAAATCGGTCCTGTTTGGTCATTATTAAGCCACTCTTCACAGTTCACTTGGTAAGATGTGGCAATATCTCATGACAACATGTCTTCCACATGCGTAGGACAGATACACCTGCATAAATCGCCGTCTCTGCTGACACTCAATTTTGGTTTATTCTGTAGGGGTCAGTACTGGTTGTCCTTGGTAGTGGAGGTGTTTATGTCACTGGAGTGGTCATGCATTGAGCTCCTGCGGGGCAGCTTTGGCCGACAGCGCAGCAGAGCGAGAAGTTCACGGGACACGCTGCTGGAAAAGGCTGTGTAGATCCATGGGTTCGCACAGGAGTTCAGACTGGCTAACAGCATCAGGATAGTGAAAGCCACTCCTGAGAATGAGGGAGGAAGAGAATGCCAAATCAATTTCAAGTCAGTCATTGTAGAGGTCAAGTTATTGTCCTTATTTAAGGGTTACTACTAATATAAACCACATTAGAGTCAGTGGCTCCTTGAAATGTGCTGATCTAAGAAAATGTTCAAAACTTGATGGAAACCTTGTAGGCTATATACTTTCGTAAATACTCGTCTATAAGCTAGTAGGGAACGTTTTTTTGAATTTTAGTTAATGTTCTTTTAAAGTTATGTTCAAGTAATGTTAATAGAATGTTCGTTCAGAGTTATCGGATCTTCAATAACTTATCAAAATGTAAGCACAAACATGTTATTTATACAGTGTTGGGAAGGTTACTTTGGAAATGTAATAGGTTACAGATAAAAGTAACCTATTTTAAATATAATAAGTAGTGTAACTATTTCAATTACTTTTTTAAAATAATGTAACTGATTATATTGATTACTTTCCATATAGTTCCAAAATTCAAATTTCTACATTCTTTTCTACATTTTTCTAAACTGTTAACCATTTTCAAACATTTAAAGCATGCAGGGTTAACCTTACAGTAGTACTCAACACTGATAACTGTCAGACTTTCAAAATCCTTCATCATTTGAATTAAGATTATAATCATTTACTTTTAAAGCACAGCCACCACAAAATCATAATTTAGCACCTCGCTTTACTTTGAGATCATTCTGAGGTTAAATACAGATTTAAAATCATAACAAGATATAGTTTAATAGCTATGATACTGTTTTTGAGATCAAATCTTTTCATAGCTATGTCAGGAAACACTGGCATCTAACAGTGCTTTGGAAAAACAGTTCATCTTAAAAAATAAAGCATATACATAAACTCAAATAGGAAATAAAACAGTTTTTAAATAAACACGTGTCCTCTTCCGTGTCCTAAACTCCTGAAACATATAGTCTCATATTTTAGAGTCAATTCAATTTTGGAAAGAAATCAATCAAATCTGTATGTGTGTGTGAAAATATTAATAATACCTCCTTTGTAATCTTTAACATTTTCATACGTAACTGTGATTTAATTATACATTTGTTACTGTAACAAATTACAGTTACATTTATTTTGTATTTAAATGACGTAATTCTGTTGCATGTAACAATACTCCACAACATTGTTTCTACATCATTCACGGGGCGTTTTTCTGAACATTTTAGTTGGATGTTTATCAATTTTTCATGTTTCAAATTGTTTGGAGAAAATTCAAAAGTAACATTCCCATAATGTTTGCAAAAAATACAATTGAACATTCTCTTAATGTTTTTCTAAAGTGCAAAGAAAAACAAACATTATGAACAAGACGGTTTGAAGATTCTGAGAATATTCAGAAATAAAATTTTCCAACATCAATGGAAACATTAGCAAATCATTCTTAGAACATATTTTATTACCTATAGGGCCACTCTCAATGACTAAACCTTTATACTTGCACTATTCTCTGAATTATCGACTTAACCAACAATACGAAATGCTGCATAATAATCTTAAGTACATCTATAATGTCACTTTTAGTATTATTTACAGTAGTGATACACTGCCTCAAACAAAATAAAATAAAATGACAGCTTTGCTGTCACTAGAATAAATTACATTTTAAAATATCAATAGAATATCAATTTAACTATATCAATATTTTTACTGTATTTTACTGTACAGCATAAGAGACTTCTTTCAACCCCTTTTATATCCTATTTAAAAAGTCTTACCAACCCCTTACTCTTTAAACTGGAATAGGAAATAAAGAAAGGAAGGCATCCAAGCAGGGATTTATAATGACAAAAAATACATTATAATTTAAGTTCCCATTGTTGGAAATACAGTAACAAAATCTCTTATACTAAACAGTTTATATGAAATTCAACTGTTCAATCAATGGCAATATGTTGGCCATTTGGCTGCAAGAAAAAGCTGAAACAAATCAAAAGCAGCTGGAGTAGGAGCACAGATGTGTGTATTAGCAGCTCTTAGTGGCCTGTGGTGAGAGATATCAACATCTGGTTCGTGATGGAAGAGCAGCAGGGGATGGAAATAGGTTATTTATTGGTGTGAAGAAATGGCCTTTAATATGCATGTGTCTAAGAGGAGAAAGAGAGAGAGGAAGAGAGAGAGGAAAGAGATCGAGCAAGGAGAGAGATGGAGGGTATTTGCAGGACGTTTCTTGTAGTAAACACCAACCTGACTCATTGTATTAATAGACTACACATTTTGCAGATAATTTGCAACCATTCCAAAGCACTTCCATAATCCAATGAGTCAGACCTCTTGTAAAGGAATTAATAATACCCTTATTGAACAGCCAAATGTCGTCATTGAATTGTACCTCATGCTTTTACCTCCAAAAATGGCTATGCTATATCGTTCTTGTGAGGACTGCTTTAGTTTCTCACCTTGGTCAGGGGGGTTGGGGTCCCAGGCAACCCACAGCTGTACAATGAAGAAGGGTGACCAGCACAATGTGTAGACAAGCACAATGACCAGAGTCATCCTCACTGTTTTAGACATAGCTTTCGACACACCTGTAAGAGGTGGGTGGAGGGGGTGTGGTGGGAAAGAGGGTTTGAAGAAGCATTGGAGTCCTCAGTAGTGGTGTTGTTAGAGTTCCCATGTGGTGTCTGGACAGCAGCAGAGTTGCTCCAGATAGAGTGAGGGTGAGTCTGAATATGAGGCAGCACATCAGGGGATGAACTGTGAGTCTGTGAGGCCAGGTCATTAGGACTGTAGCCATCCTGACAAGGTTGGTTAAAACAATCCGGCTCTGGTGCGTCCTCGGAGTTGCAGGTGTGAGAATGGGAAGAGTCACTGTTGGTGTTCTTTTTATGAAGTTCCCTTGCTTCTCTCGTCTTCCGTGAGCGTCTAGCTCTCTCTCGGACTGTGCTGGCCCGTTTTCTGAAGATGGGAAAGTGAAAAATGACCAGGTTCTTCTTCATGTCAGCAGAAACCACACATTCGGATTTCAGGTAGATGTTGTCATGGATTTCTTTGAATATTTGTACCTAGAGACAAAAAATATATAAATAAATAATAGGGCTGTCGTAGAGTGAACACAGTGATACAGGCTATATGTGTTAAATAGGCCTATGTTAACCCATTCCATTCCATTCGACACTATAAAAGCTTCCTTCTGTTCTGGGTTAATAAAGATGTAGCCTATGTCACTGTTTAGTAGTAGCCTTCATAAACACATTAGTGGTGGGGATCTCATCTGTGACTTAAATCTTTTCAATTGGTTCACTAAAAAGATTCACTTAGTTAACTCATTCGTTTTCTGCTGGTTGTTTGTGTTTGTATTGAGAGATTCACAGAATCATTCATGCAAGGTATTTGTTTAAAACCATTGATTATTTATATTTATGTCAACCTCTGGACATGCAGCCTTAATAAACAGCTCGTAGAGGCAGTCAGAAGATCCTTATTCTTTCATTTATTCACAAACTAGATGACTTATTCAATATCGAGTTTTGTTCAGATTTAAACACCGACACGTTCGTTTAGTAGGTCCAACCAATTAAATTATTCTTCACAACCCTCGCTCGACAGGACTGACATGTAAGCAAAAGACGTTTGACGATCAAGCTAGCGCATGGAATCAAGCAATTCATTCGCTTTCATTATTTGTTTGAAAAACTGACTTGTTCTCGAACGATACAGCGCTACTTTATGCATGCACAATGGCGGTTCTCAATTCGGTTTCTCCAAATTTAGAACATTGAGCATCTATAAAATGACGTGAATCAGATATGTTACACAAGGAAGATATCCAGCGTGTGCAGTGAGAATCACTGCTTTCTAATCTCTAGCACTCATTAATCAAGAAAAAGCCTCTCTTAATGGAAATCTTGTTTATAAACCAAACTCATATGGGGCGTTTAACAGAAAGCTTTGTATGCACCGAATCACCGGAGATACTCAAGTATGAAATATTAAGTGCAAGTGGAACACCATTAATTTGTGCAAACATACACAAGATGTCAAAAGCCATCTGCAGGTCAGAGGCAAGAAGCAACTTGCATGTGTAAGATCATAATGTTCATCATTCCAGTTTTTGTGGAGCTTTGTGGGAATTGTTTGACTGCAGAACCTTTTTCATGTCAGTAAGATGTTAGCTTGGAAAGATTATTATGCAGGTGCTCAATGGGCAGCCTTGAGAAGATTCTTGCAAAATGTTTTTAAAAGGTTTTATTGCCAAAGACACATTGTCCTCACTCAGTGGGAAGCAATTTTCGGTTTGGTGTATGCACAGTGTACTCTTTCTTAAGTAAGATTGACTTCCTGGGAACTGTATCAGATGGTGGAAGGAAAGATCTGCACATTAGAGAATTCCTCTCCTGAAATAGAGCTTTCACTGACCTAAACCCCTTGGCCAGGTCAAAGAGCATAATCTCACCAAACAAGCATTGTGATACATGTCAGGGGATCCGCCTCCTCTCAAACGACTGTCACCCCAGAATATCATGTTTCATCTCAAGATAACAAAAGTCCTTTTTCCAGATCATTGCTGAGACATTTCAATAGTCCTGCAGGAATGAGTCCTCATACCTGGAAACGAGTTAGCATTTTCGCACTTCCGTTTCCATCGTCCTGAAGTCAGTGTTTTTTTTAAGTGGGTTAAATGCCTGAAATAAGTTTGGTGGTTAACACAAGCTCAAGATGTTTCTATGTTTTATTTATATGACACAAAATACATCAGAAGTTTCCCACTTGTGATTTTTAAAAGCTTTTATGTGTATTCAAAAAGGCATTTGCTAACAGTTGGCTAAATGGGACATCGGCGGTTTTCGGGGAATTTAAACATCACACCAAACTGTATCTACTCACTAGTTCCACTTTCACAGCCTCGTTGTGTTTATACTCAACTCGAACTTTCCAACTTGTAGATTTTTAATAAAGATTGAAAGAGTCAGAAGCATAATTTTGATGAGGTTGAAGTTATGCAACTGTAGATCATATAGCCTAACTTTTACTTCTGGTGATTGTATTTAGGCTTTAAAATTCATAAAAGTTGTTTATTTGTGAAGATTATCTTGATGAAAGAGTGTATGTTGATCTAATATTAAAAACTATAGTAAATCACATAAATTATTACAATTTTAAACTGCAAGCTTAGTATATTCTTAACTAATGTGCTAACATTTATGTATTTTTATAAGGTGAAAGAGAAAACTGGGATTACAAACACAAATGTAATGCACAGACTCCAGGAGTACCTGACAAACGGTGATAATAAACGTAGGAAGCAAAAACACAGCTACAGTCATCCAGGTGACATACGCTTTCAACCCCCAAGGCTCAGCAAAATTCCCCCAGCACTCAAACACCCCTGGAGAGACCTCTGACCTGGAGAAAATAAACACCTGTAGGGAACATGTCATATATTTCAGAATATTTCCTGTTGTGTTTCATGGCATAAATAGCAGCATATAGGTTCGAAATGACGTTGATGGGGAACAATTAATGGAAAATTCCTTTTTCAGAAATGTTGCATTACATTACTTCCAGTAGATCCTCTGTAGTGAATGGGTGCCATCAGAATGAGATTCCAAACAGCTGATTTAAAAAACAGGAATCCACAAGTAATTCGACACGACGCCAGTCTATCAGTTATTGTCTTGTGAAGAGAAAGCAAACAAGCAATATTATGGATTATAGTTTCAAGTTAAAATGTGTTAATGATGGATTTATTTATTACAAACATGCAGCTTTTCACTGTAAGACATTAATTAATGGACTGGAGTCTTATTGATTACTTGTGTTTTTATCAGCTGTTTTCACTCTCATTCTGACGGCACCCATTCACTTTCAGCAAATTTTCATTTTTGGGTGATCTGTTCCTTTAAATATGTATATTCACTGACTCATACTTCGTAACATTCTAAGTGTAGTAAACTTTACATTGTATTTACAACTAGTACCTGTGGCACACTGAGAACAAGGGCTAGACCCCAGGCTACCATGATGGGTGTATTCCAGCATGAAACTGCCCCTCCTTTGTAAGCCTGCAGGGGGTAGCAGATGGCATTATGGCGGTCCACTGTCATAGCAACAATCATGTAAGAGGATGCAAACATTCCCACAATCTGCAGATATTTGACTGAGCGGCACAGCACATCAGGACCTTGAAATCTCTCTGTGATATCCCATACTAGCTGCGGGAGCACCTGCAAAACATTAGTATACTGCTGTTGACATGTCCCTTAAAAGACAAAATGTTACAATAAGCATTAGACAGAAGTTCAGCTTACCTGAAAAAACGCCACCACAAGATCTGCAACACACAGATTGACCATAAATAGGTGCATGGGTGCGTTGTATTTGCGCCGCCTCAACAGAACCCACAGTACAAAACCGTTCCCTAGTGTTGTGAGAGCGAGAACCAGACCCAGAACTCCAATCTCAGCTTTAGCCAGAGATATGTCCCGCACCCTGACCGGACCGGGTATCTGAGTAGGGTTTATTGAGTTGTTTTGAGACACCAACCAAAAGTATGAGCTTCCTTTGAAAGTACTGTTGAGTCCAGTATGCTCAGAGAATGAGGAGGAGAAGTTAGACCATGCAACGGTTGCATGGAGGGATCCGTCCCAACCTGCCTCCTCTGGGAAGGCCTCCATAACTGCAAGAAAAAAGCACGATTGTCACAAAAAGCAGAGAAATGATGAGAATCAGCATATTAGAATAATGTCTGAAGGAACCTTGAGACAAAAAAATGGCTTTGCCATCACAGAATAAATTACTTTTTAATGTATATTAAAATAGTAAACAGTTTATTTAAATTGTTATAATATTTTGCAATATTACAGTTTTTACTGTATTTTTGATCAAATAAATGCAACCATTGTGACTTTCAAAAACATAAAAAAATCTAATCTATAACTTTTGACCTTTAGTGTAACACGGCCATCACACATTGCATTGAAACTCTCATTATAGATCTTGATTATGATTTTAACTTTTGCCACTTTTAGTTTAGTTTAGCAATTTCACAGACACAGAAAGCAAACAAATCTGCTTCCTCTTCCACTCTTTAATTCCCCATGGCTGCAGTTTTTTCCCCAAAATGCTTCAGTCAAGTCATTTCTTTTTTGTTTTCTTTCTAAATTTTCCCTGGCTTGATATGACTCCTACTATTCTACCCAGCTTAGTCCATCACATTTGCTTCCCTTTAGTATCTCTCTCATCCACAATTGACTCAGTCCTCCTCCTTCCTCCTCCCTCTGTTTTTCCGTTGCCCATTCCTTTACCCCATTTTCTACCGCTTCCTCTCTGTGTCTGTTATCAACTGCTCCTTGATCCCAATAAAATGTGGTTTATTTTCTTAACTATGCAAATAAATAGTACAAATTAAAATATAAGTTGCAAAAATGAGACTGACAGTTTGAGAAAGAATTGTAGCATGGGATGTTGGGTTAAATAAACAGAAAGGAGGTGGGGTACAGGGCATGAGACGAGAACACACTAAAGAAAAATAATTTGAAAAGGTCTTACATACCAATGCAAAGACTGTCCATATATGAGAATAAGAAAGGCTGTGTTAAATGGAAATTGGCTTATTATAGGCATTGTTGTTTTTTGAAGCTGATGTCATCTTCCTTATCAAATGACGCTAGACCCAACACATTAAAAATGGTATCTAATTATACATTTTACTGACAAATTTATCCAAAGCAATTTTTTCTTTCAAAGCAATCTTTTCCAGTGCAGCAGCAGCTCCCCGTTCTAAAAATGCTTGTAATTTTAATGAGAAAATAATCTAAAATGCGATAGTGAAAACCTGTTAACTGTTTAACTAAGTTTATCTGACCAAAACAAAATTGTTTTTTTTATTAAATTCGATTTTTATTACATTGTACAATTAATTAGATGATGCAATATAATTTTAATATTAAATTGTATATGAATATTAAGAAACTTATTTTTTGTAGGTGAAAGAGCCCCCTGTTCATTGAAAATTAAAACAGTAAAAGTAGTAGTAGACACACACACACACACACACACACACACACACACACACACACACACACACACACACACACACACACACACACACACACACACACACACACACACACACACACACACACACACACACACACACACACATTTACATACATACACACACATATCTGTCAGGAACAAAGTGTGGAACAAAGACACAATGTTGATTACTCTGAAATGAATCATATATTATAGACCTATCTCAAAATAGAGCCTATTATATTATACAATTTCTATTATACACTTTCAGCTTGTCCATCTCTTTTTCGTGTCTTTGACTACATTTCCATTTGTTTCTGCATATTCTCTCCTTTCCTTTATGTTTCTCATTCAGTCTCTCACTTTCTGAAAGACCTTTGTTTCCACCAATCACCTCATCTTACATCGATGAGGTTTCTTTACACTGTGTAAAGAGTGTGAGCAATTATCTGGGCTTTGGTGTTAATATATACAATAGCCTACTTCTTAACCTGTCTTCCACCTTCCCACACACTTTTAAAAACTTTCTGACAGAAAATCAATTACAGGATAGATGGATGGATGGATGGATGGATGGATGGATGGATGGATGGATGGATGGATTAATGGATGGATTGTGAAACTCTTGCTTTTTACAGAATGAGTTTTTGTAAACTGCCTTTCGCTGTGGCTTTCCAGGTCCAGTCATTAATAAAAGCGAGTGTCCCTGTCACAGCAGTGTTTGAGGTCATTCTCTGAAGCAGCTGATGCATGAGCTGTTTAGTTTACCCTTGCTTTGTCATGTTCTACCTTTCCCTGAATCTTTTCCCTCTGAGGAATCCACTAATATGGTGCAGCAGAAATGTTGGCCGTAGACTAAATATAGCTGATGATACTGAAAAGCACTTTGCTCTTGCAAGCTGCTTTTTATTCATAATATTTGAAAGTGTTTTAAACATGGATAGACAACAAAGGACAAATCACCTCAGGTTGCTTCAGTGTGATTGGCCGTGAAATATTTCTGCAGGTAGCTGTGTTTTATTAAATATATTAAAGTCTGGTTTATGCATTTGGAAAGGTTTTTTGAAAATGGTCATTGAAAGGAAGTGTGGAGGTCAAACTAACTATTATTTGAGCATAGAATTAATATGAGGTTTGCAATGTTTGTAAAAAATATAAAAAAATATATATAGAATTTTGTACTTTGATCAGTGCTATGATCGTTGTAATGGTATATAATAATTCCCACTTAATCCATTAAGTGGGACATAACATTTTACCATATTTGTTTAAAAAAAATAGAAAAATAAAAATATTTGGGAGGCAATCAATATACATTTGCATTTCAAAGAGGCTGGAATTAAACATATTTCCCATTATATATTAATGTATTTTAAGACACTTTTTTTCATTTACACATATGTAAGTGTGTCTAAGCTTTGCATGATTAATGAAATCAGCTCTTCCATTTCCCTTTTGTTCTCAGCTATTGTTTTCCCTCTCTATACTGACAAAGAAAATAAAGACGTTTGACAATAAACATACTTAAATGAAAAGGAATTGAAAGAGGAATTGAATTGGACTTCTGGTTGAATGCTCAGAATGTAGATCGCAATAATTGCTCGAGATGGTGAGCGTCTAGAAAACTGGTCAGGTTGCATAACAGTTGAATGCGTCATTAAAAAATCTATTTTATTTCCAAAATACTTTTCATTATTTTTGTCTTCCAATGGCTTATGCAATTACACATTAATTGTCCAGGTCATGGATGCCTGCCCTGTTTCATAGTATAGTATTCAACACCTTATTAATTGAATCAATTGCACAATAAAATATTGCATCCGCATGTGTCCAAAACCTCCCTTTTGGATTTCAACAGCTTCTCACGCCTGATAAGAACATTAACTTCCAAATTCAAAGACCTGAAACCATCATGAGGAAGCTCCTGCAGGATGAACATTGACATAAACCATAAGAACTAGATTAATATGCCATGATAAAATAAAAATATTACATGACCTTTGTCTTCTCTATTGCACTGTTTCATCTTTCATTCTTCAATACTAAATCTCACCTTCACTAACACAAGAGAAATGTACCAAAAAGGTTAAGACAGGATAAATTATATCATGATATGGTCTGTATTTATTTACACAAACAGTGTTTAAAGCTACTGTCCCACCGGCAAGCCTTTGGTTTCCATAGGCCTTTACTGACAGCTTCAAATGGAATCATCCTCATGGCCTCTTACAGTAAAAAAAGTAAGAGACTCTTACTTTTAGCAGAAGTCAAAACTAGAAATAGCCATGCAGTGTTTATGCCATTTAACAATATTCTGAAAAACGAAACAATTAGTGAGGAGGCATTGTTCTCTTACAGTGAAAAAGACAGCATGAGCAAAATTAATACATTTTGCATGAAATGTAAATAAAGTATTTGCTTTGTTTTCACATTCGGTTGTTGACTTTCTTTTAGGTTTATATGATTGTGTAAGGCAAAGTCTTTTCACCACCTTTAAAAACTGTTTTGAATTACTTAAACATGTTGTGTTTTATGAGGACTATAGTCGTCTGACTTTTATACTATACAAAATTTGGACTCTGTACCCTATTCCTAACTCTACATTAAAAAAAATATTTTGTATGATTTATAAATGGTCTTCCAATTTTCGTCAACATGCTTACAATCAACAATTTCAGCTTTTACTGTCATTGTGGACACAATGTAGGTATAAACAAACATGCATTCCATGTAGCATCTCAAATAATGTGAGTTAATGTGTCATGAAAATGGCAAATATTGATAAAAAATGTACTGAAATACATATTATATATTTTTAGCATAACGTTATATTGAAATTCATCAAATTCCCACATGTATGCAACAACCCGTATTTTTGACAAAACGGACAACAATTATTCAGTTCATCTTTCACGCTCAACTTAACTCCATCAGGACATGCGTATCACTATAATAGTAGCTCTGTTACACTAAAACACATGAATCAAATAGAAGAACAAAACTTGTCTTTATTATAACAAAAGTTATTAACAATTCAAGAGTTCAATGCAACTATTCTTGTTCCCTTTGAGTCCTGGAGAAAAAATAATAATAAAAAAACAGCCCACCACAGGAAAACTACAGACCTGTCAGTGTGGCATCCCATTCTAATGGATCTGCATTACTAACGCTGAATTTCTTTCTTATTCTAACATTAAATAACTTTGAAAATGGTCTCTTGGCACTTTTAGAATTACGCTTTAATATAAAATAAATTTTTCAAGATTTATTTTTACGTTTTGATTAATTATTCATTTATTGAACTGTAAACCTCGATTTTGTTAGACGTATGCTTAATGTTGGGAAAAGAAATGCCAGTGGGGTAAAGATATTTAATATAAATTACAGATATATTATCTGAAAAAAACAAGTCAAAACTTGGATTGTCAAATAATTGTTAGCATAAATATTTTAAGGATGTGTTTTAATTGGCAAAACATGAATTTTTGGAAAAAAAATATTTTAAAGAAATACTTACTCAGTTTTCTTGAATCAGCAGCGATGATCAATGCGTTTTGTGAGGAGCCGCATTCAATTCTTCATAGCTGCAGTTGTGCTCTGTGATGGTTAGTTGACATAAGAGCTGCTGTGCTGATGAAGAGCGTTGAGGTATTTCACCACCCCGTGTGAACTTATAAAGCTGTAGTTCTGCAGCTTTCACCTAAGTTCATGTTCACAGAATTCAGAGCTTCTTTTCTTCATGCATCCACTGGATAGAGGCATGCAATGTATTCCAAGAAATGTCCCACCGTTCCTGAGACTCTGCGTGTCTGAGCTTTAATTTCCCACATTATGTGAGCACCGGTGCACTGATGGCGTTGAATTTGAGCCGGGCTCAGTATAAACAACATATCTCTTACATTCACTCACCCTCTCTCTTCCCTCGCTCCCTCCCTTCTCTCTTTTTCTCAGGTCTCATGTGTTGTTAGATGAGGGGAGGAGTCAGTAAAGTGAGGTGTTCTCATACATCTCCACTGTGACAGAGAACAGATAGATAGAAACTGAAAGCTCTTTGTCATAGTTTGTGCTATTAGTGACACTGTTCAGACCGAGTGATCTGAGTCAATATTTGCTTCCATATTTACATTAACCTGCCCTGGGTGTGACTGCATGTCTTGCCCATTGTTTTAGTTTGTTGGACTAATAAGATGCCAGCTTGATATTCACACAATACACATTGTGTTTCCTTGTTGTGTGTAAATTGTGAAATGTCTTTGCCTTCAGCTATTATTTTTGCAAATTATTTTCTGATTTGTGTATTACACTGATTCCTGAGTTGGACAAAACAAGTCACAACAAATACATTTCCATTTTGGTAGAGATAAGAAATAAGAGAATAATGTTCTTTGAATTGTATCAAATTATAAAGTAACATTAAAGGGATAGTTCACCCAAAAATGAAAATTCTGTCTTTAATTACTCACCCTCATGTCATTCCAAACCCATAAGACCTTCGTTCATCTTCTGAACACAAACTAAGATATTTTTTGATGAAATCCGACAGTTTTCTGACCCTGCATAGACAGCAAAGCAACTGAAACGTTCAAGGCCCAGAAAGGTAGTAAGAACATCGTTAAAATAGTCCATGTGACATCAGTGGTTCAACCTTAATTTTATGAAGCCACGAAGAATACTTTTAGTGTGCAAAGAAAACAAAAATAATGACTTTATTCAACAATTTCTTCTCTTCCGTGTTGTTTTACATAAATAAAATGTAAATTCTATATTTATTTATATAATTTAATTTGGTAATATCTGCCTTCATGTTGAAGATTCTCTTTCATATGGGCACTGGCAAGTCTTATGGTTTCATAAGTTATTTCGTTTACATTTATCTCAAAACAGTTTGTGGTTTTTAGATCATTTCTCCATTTTCTAGTAGGTCCACTTACTAGAAAAACAAACGGCTCTTGGAAAATAAAAGTAGTACGAAGTGGTACCACAATAATTATAAAATGTAATTTATTACCCCAATAAATTCATGCATGACGTTTAAAATATTAAAATGGTTTTTTCACTGGTGTAATAGGGTATTAAAAACAGCAGTCTTTGTGCTTGACACTACAATTTACAAATAACTTGTGTTTTGGTGCAAAATGTAGATTTATAAACTGCCTTAATTTGTAACAGAAAAATATGTGAATATTATATTATGACACATACATGTCATATTATAAGGAAAAAAATCTAATGTGCAGATATTGAAACAATAAGTGCTAGAACTCTCCCTGGTCTCTCCAGTTCAATAACAAATATTTGCAATCTTATTAGGCTTCCATTTTGAATGACTGAAGAAATAGAACGATAGATCATATTAAGTATTGCATATAGTATAGTATTTTTGATTTAAACAGGTATGTGCCTGATGGCTTAGAAATATTCCCAAAGTGGTCAAGCTATTGCACAGTACTTCTTTTGAACACACCGTACTCAAATACATTCTGTCTCTTGAGCCTCTCCTATTGTTGTGGATTTGGACAAATATCTCGGAGGCAGAATGCATTTGCAGCACAAATCAAACAGACATGGAGCAGGCTGCAGTCATTTCCCATCATCAGCGGATTGATTGAAGGGAACATTTCCAGGGCCCCGTCGGACATGAATGAGGGCCAGATCAGAGCATTTCCACATCTCAATGACCTCATATGGCTTTCTATAGATTCAGACCTTCTTCTGTGGCCAGCAATTAAAAAGACAGCTGTTTTTCCTCTAACAGAGCATGTGTCTGGCAATGAACGCATATGTGTATCATCGGCAGGCTTCTTCATAATAAAAGTGCTGAAAGACCCAAAACTTCACAAACAGTCCCTCACAAGATCAGGCGTGTGCTTTTCACATGTTTCTGCTAGCTCCCCAGCTTACAAAAATATGTTTAAGAATGTTTTGCTAACATTCTCAAGAAGTTATGAAAACGTTATTTATATGTGTCCTCTAAACATTCAAAATGTCCAGTTATTTTAAAATATATATTTAAAAAATCATTGTTGTGCGAATGCTAGAGACAACATTAATGGAGCATTACTTTTGAATGTTCTCTGAAACCAGTAAGTAGTAACATAAAAAAGTTAGATGAACATCTAACTAAAATGTTTCATAAAAATGTTCAATGAAAAATGTTTCTGTGCTACGGTTTTGATGTTTTTATTACAGAATGGATAACTCTGAACAAACATTCTATTAACGTAACTAGAAGTTATGTTTGTTTATAATTTTGAGAGAATCTTTCCAGGATGTTATCCCAGAATGGTTTCTTAATATTTACTAATTTATGCCTTCATGATATTCGGCTTGACAACAGATGTGCAGGATTTTTGTGGTTGTTTGCGTGTGACTGTTGACCGTGATGACTCGGGGTCAACACCTGGTCTCAGATCTCTTTGGAAGCTCCTGCTCCATAATCCAATGATTTTCAGACATCTCTCAAAGAAGCGGGAGAGGTAAAGTATGTGCAGCTTTTGTGTGGAGGCTCTGGAGGCTTTACAAGGGGAATGCAAGGAGACAACGCTGAACTGACAAGCAGTAAAATCAATGTGAGGTCTCGTGTGAAAAGACATGAAATACTAGTTCATTTAAGTCATTTCTCCTGGGCTTTCTGGTGAGATGAAAGGAGCACCGAATCAACAAGTTTAGACAAAATACCCGCTCTGAGTCTGAGCTACTACCGCTTTAACCTTAGAAATGATGCATCTCCGTCCATGTTGCAAGTTGCATCATACATAGGTTAAATAAACAGTAGTTTATTTTATAGTTTATAAACTTAATATTTACATTTTCTTTTTTTCCAGTATACATAAACACTAAAAATAAAAAATAAACATTAAGATTTAGGAATCTGTCTTGTGAATGGTAAAGTTAAACAGATGGAAAACAAAACAAGCAAGTAATCCAGTCCAAGGTTAAGTCAAAGTCAAAAAGTTCAATTTGTTAACATTTAGAATTCCTTTGATAATGCATAGAATTTAAAAACATAAAAATATAGAAAATATATGAATACCATGTGAAACATGCTTTTACAACTCTTGTTAATCAGGAAATGCATGCTCATGCAATATTTGCTGCATAAATAAATCATACTTTTAGCACTCGAAAAATGTGATAATTTCATCTGGTAACAAACCACTGGATGTGTTTGCAAACACTGTGTGAATTGTGAGAGTGTTTGGATGGGTTGCTTCCGTTTGTTCATTTAGTAATTATTATTTAGCTTTATGTGATTATGCTTTCAGCTAAATCGTGTATTTTAGTCAGGGTTGCCAGGTCTGCTGAACAAACCCAATTGCTCTTCACAACTAGCCCAATCATGTTTTTTTTCCACAGTTTTCCTTTCCATCGAGAGTCCACTTTAACCCGCGGACTAAAAAACAATTACCATTCCAGGTGCTCAAAAAAAAAAAAAAAAAAAATAGTGATGCACCATTACCGCATCCGCACCTGTGGCCGCTCACACCTCATGCTTGTGGCTGAATGCAAATGATGGACAACTATGCCCGTGAAAAGACATGAGCAATCCGACGCCAAGAAAAGAGAAAAAAAGATGAAAACGAAGCCTGTGCGTCACTTTTAGGTAGGTTACATTCATAATCATGTGAAACGTTTTTGGGTGTTGAGGTGAATAACGTGTTTCAATGTCAGTAATAATTTCACCACTACCAACGCATCTATTCTCTCCTAGTTTCCATGTTCACTTACGAAAGTTAACCATGGTTTTAACACGAATACAAATAAAATAAAAAACATGGTTCTTGTAGCCATGGTAACCGCAAATTAACCATGGTTTTGTTACTTCAAATAATAATATACAAAGAAGTATTAAAATGATATTTTTTTGTGGTTATAAAAACAAACCTGAGCTAACAACAGCCTTTAAAATGACTTAAAATGCTTTGTACAAAAACAATGAGGCAACCCTTCTGAAAAAAACAATAGAAAATCCTAATACAAAGAGACAAAGGCCTGGTCATTGCTGCTGTTACACTTACAGGACGATCATATCCTTGTTTAATAAGCCATTGACCAAACTTTTAGTTCAAATATCCACTTAATCTTTTATTTTGCCCACCTTTTTGCTATAGATGCACAGCCTTTATAATTTCTTCAACAAAAAAAACATGTGGACATCACAACCCGTTTCGTAGTGAAACTGCTTAATTTTCTTTTGTGTGATTTCTGATATTATAAAATCAATCAGACAGCTGTATTAATAAAATAATAGCCATAACTGTATAGATCTACAATTGCAATTTGTAAATGATACAATTTAATTACAATTTAATTATTTATTTACTCTTATATTTTATTAAGGCTCTATTTTGACCCCTATAGTAGGTGTATTTTTTTTTTTACTTCCATAATATTTAAGGGAGGGGGCACAGCAAAACAATCCTGCTTAGGGCACCCATTTGGCCAGCAGCGGCCCTGTGTATATGTGTAAAAGCGTTCTCCTGCTCAGCGAAGGGTCGTCCTGATTGCGTCATTAACTCGGTGGGGGGCAGAAGGGAAAAAGAACACAGATCAAGGATGGAAATGCAGCTTTATCCGCTTTAAAACCTCGCTTTGAACTAAGCTTTCTCATTTCTGCCTAGCCTCCCTTGATAGACAGATAGAGAAAAGCAACAAAATCCTGGGAGGAGTAGAAAGGGATAATAGATGAATATGTAGGAAAACTTAAATTGACAGATAACTGCAGATCCTGTACCGCACCACTCATGCAAGCACAAAGAAACAGAAAAGTAGCTCTCGAATCAAAGGATGCATCTCAAACAGCGTGTAATGTTACGAGGCAAACAGCCCAGCAGCTGAGGAAATGAAATCGCTGCAGTGCTGAGTAACTGTCTCGTTCATTTGATATGGACTACTGGGCTTTTCACCGACTCAGGCTAATGATTTTAACAAGCCCATTTCATTTGTGCGTTTTTATTTACACTTATTTGGATGTCCGAGAGTGTGTTGACGTCATTCAGTAACTGATGGCAGCGATCATGATGATGATGATTGTATTTATTTGAGAGAGAAGGTGGAAAAAGGACTGAAAGGGAGCTCTGTTGCAGAGGAAGGTAGATGCTAGATGCTGAAACGAGGTGCAGAGAAAAACATGAATGGTGCACTTGTGTCTGTTTTACTGTTAATCATGAGGCTGAATGAGAACGTCAGTGAAACCTTAAATGTTTTTCATTTCTTGACTGAATAAGCATTTCAACAGATCTAAATAGATATATTACAAATCCCACAACAATACTGAACAATAATAATCATTTAAAAAAATCTATTATGGAAATGATAGTTGTATGAGGGAAAGTGTCACATGCCCTATTTTATTTGCTTACATTTTAAATGGTCCTAAACATATTCATAAAATGTAATATGGGAAGCAGAACAGTAATTATAAATATCATATTAAATTAACATCAATATTTTAAGTTAATATTTGCACTATTTTATAATAATCTCTCAATTATGAAGCTCCTAAATGCATAGTATTTAGAAAACTTAAAATAGTTTCATAAGAAGTATATCATGTCATACAGTCACAAGTATTTGATGTCAGCTATCCTATTATTAGCATTGAGATTACAGATCAAAGTCTGGCTTTACGGTTGTTCCTGGTTGTATAATGAGGGCTGTGGCCGAATGTACTACTGGTGGACAAATGCAGGAAATAGGACTATTTCAGATTCTTCTTGATAATAGTGTTTCATTTGGACTAAAGTAAACACAGATTGATTGTCAAATGTGACACACGGACAATGGATGGTGTGAGAGGAGATGAAAGAGAGAGAAACTCGTGCAGATGGGAGTACTAGGTGAAAACAATAGTGCTTTCTTTTCTTTAAATTATAGTTGACATAAATCAGACAGAGAACAAAGCTGTACAGAAAACATAGACACATTATATATAAATAAACCCCATAAAAAACAATTGCAAGATATAAACTCTCTATATAGAGTTAGATATAAACTTTTTTCAAAGTTCACATTTAAGTTAAATGTGAAATCTCGTCATTGTGACTTTTTCTCTGAATTCCGAGTTTACAATAATTCAGATATATTGTCTCAAAATTTTGACTTTTCTTCTCAGAATTGCTCGCAATTGTCTTTTTTCATTACAATTATGAGGGAAAAAATCTGAATTGCAAGAATAAAAAGTCAGAATTACAAAAAAATATATAGCCTGATATAATAATATTGTGACAATGGCTCGGGACTATCCATGACCAAAGTGAGATGAGGGAGTGATGGGGCAAAACTGTTTGAAGGAGACAAAATCATTTAATAATTTAAAGAAATTACCAGGGACGTCATTCACCAGGCCCTTTTTCATTTTTTCATGCTGCAAAAATGAATAGTGGTGCAAAATGTATTCAACGTGCAAACATATTTAACATATCAGGCAATAATCAGATATAATGTTAACGTTTATGAAATAATCATTTGTAATTTATTATGTCTAATTGCCTATTATCTGGTCATTATCACAAAATAAACCCCTTCAGGTTTTATACAAGACCCTGTTGGGGTTTATTCAGCGATAATGTCGTCTGATTGTACATTATAACGCCGCTTTAAAAAAAATAAATAAATAAATGGCCATGAAATGATGGTTTGAGTTAAAAGTATTTGATTAAGGCATGGAGTTCTGTGACCTAACGTTTGCACAGTGTTGCCAGGGACAAAAGTCAGTATACAGTTTAGTGGTCATTATTCAAAAATATTTGACAAAATAATATAGCGAGTGACCAAACAGACTTGTGTATTCCAACCCAATGATGGAAAAACTGTGCGCAGCTCCTGGAATCCCTCTCACAGCCTTCAGTTCGGAGGATAAACATTGGGAAATGGTAAACATTAGCTGAACAATATAATGGAAACAAGTGCTGAAAGAAAAACAAGTGCTCAATAAAGAAATGCTTTGCATCATATAAAACATTAATGTCTGTTATTCAGCTTGTATGCACACTGGATGTGTTGTGTTGAAAGGTCTGTGTGATGTAAGTGTGTGTGTTTAAAGCTTTTCAGATCTTGTTGTCAGTCAGGGTGGGGTCCGAAAAAACTATGGAGCTGCAGACACTGGCTAATAAGGTCTATTATCATCATTTATTTACATTGCAAAGACGACACACATTTGGTGAAACGGAAATATTCTCTAAGCTTCAGTGAGAAAATGTTTGTTCATCTTATTCTCTCAAAGCAAATTGTGTTTAATGTTTACGTGCAACAATATCTGAATGATGTATTGCAAACCTAATGAGTTCAGCTTTCATAAGAAACACTAGTCTTATACTTCACCCTCTCATTAAATGAAGGATTAATCATTTTATGAAACGTTCTTGTATTTTATGGATGGCTCACGTAATTTAAAGAGAAAACTGACATCTGCACTCTCCTAAATTGCTGGTAAATTTCACAAATAATTAAAAAGAAATGGCAAGTAACACATTAAATTAACCGTTAAATGCATACCTCGGGTCTTCAGCGACCAGGGACGTCATTCACCTGGCCCTTCTTCATTCTTTCATCGCAACAATAATGAAATATCTGATGACTCAATAAATGCAATTCACCTTTATTCCTCGAGGTGGCACTGTTTGATACACAATGATGATGTGATGCTTCACTCATATTTACTGCAGGCATAAAACAAGAATATCATCAGCAAAAATTGAACTGGCTTGAATGGCTTTACTGCAGAGCAATAACTTTATGCAATGAAATATAATCATCACCGGATGTGGTGAATAAGATGCCAGTGATCAAAATATTGATTTTGAAGTCATTGAAAGTGATAGTTTTGAGCAAATGTTTGAGATTGGAATATGAGCGAGATGCTGAATATACTGTTGAAGCGCGCTCTGACAGCAGTGACAGCAATGATAATATCATCTGCTCAAATTTAACCCTACTAAGTTTTAAAAGGTAATGAAATATGCTTTATTTGATTCTTTTTTAATTGTGACACATCCATCTGTGTTATAGGCCCGGGTCGCTAAAGACCCAAATATGTAATAATGATTGGAAAAACATTTATGAATTTAAGGGTTAAATGTGAAAATTTTAAGTAGAAAGACTGAATGGTATTTTCTTGTAAAACTACTCCAATATGCTTTTGTTTTATTTAAAAATCATTTTAACAGTGTTTTTTTCCAGGGCCATTTTGCAAACATTTCACAAAACAATTTAGATGAAAATAATAACAGTATGAAAAGGAAATCAAACAAATATGAAAAATACGACATCAAACAGTGTGTAAATCACGTATTTGCTAAAAGTGACCGACTAAATGTGACAGAGAAACTAAATGAACTTGAAAAGACTTGAAACATGAAATGATCTGTGAGTGAGCGTGTTTTTAGCAAGCACTCAGCTTGGGTAGATTAAAGCTGCACCTTCGTGCCTGCATGTGGCCTTAATTACGCCTGCAGTGTTTACAGAGGATGTGATGACTAATGGTGAAGGTGACTAATAATAATAATAGCTGAACAACAGCTGGTGGTGACAAATATCCTTTTTATTGTATTGAAGCATGTAAAAAAGCCTAAAAACTAATTAAGTAGCATGCTAATATAAACGTACAAAAATATATAATGAAACACGAATTTACATTGTCCCAGAAAAAACAAAGACATTTTGACATGCAACTGCTGTTTCTTTACATTCAAGTCACAACACACAAGATCAGAACACGGTCACGCAGAGGATCATTTTACATAACTGCTTTTAGCAAATTACAAGGCCATGAACTATAGATAGTTTTTTCAAGTATTTTTTCAAGAATGCAATATCAAATGTTGCGTATTTTGGTCATGTGCTGTTTTTTGGATTATAAACCACTAAGGAGATGGATGACAGGTCATTAGTGTTTAATGATACTGACTCCAGAGTATTAAATGCACTTCAGTAAGGTGAGAGAGACCTCACAAAGCGTTGCTGCTTTTGTGTCAGGGCTTCATTATGCTACTAGGATTAAGGGGCTTTTCCTATCATATTCTTTTTTAATTTAAATAGGATGGAGATCAGATTATCCTAAATTATTCTTCCCTGCGTTAAATCATCATGGGACTTTCCTGCCAAAGTCCCATCAACTCTTTCACGGTGAAACAAAGATCTTGCAGTTTAAAGGGATAGTTCACCCAAAAATGATAATTTGATGAAAATGTACTTACCCTCAAATCATCCAAGATGTAGATGAGTTTGTTTTTAGTCATCGGAAGATATTCGAAGAAACTTAGTGGATCACTTGCTCGCCGGTGGATCCTCAGTAGTGAATGGGTGCTGACAGAATGAGAATTCAAACAGCCAATTAAAATTATTTAATAATTAATAAATGAATGTCTTGTGAACTGAACATCTGCTTGTTTGTAAGAAATAAATAAGATGTTTCTGGCCAAAATATGAATCCATAATAACACTTTCTCTTGTGAAAAAGTTCATCCTCTGTTATCTTCTTGCATCAAAATGCACCAACATATTTGTTTAGAACCCCTTTGGACTGTTTTTGCTTGTAAATGGCGTTTGATTTTGTGCATAAATTCTCTTTTGATTCAGACGAGATTACTTTTTTTACTGGAGAAAGCAGTATTATGAATAGGGGACTTAAATGATCTGATGAATTTGTTTCTTACAAACACACAGATTTTCACTTCACAAGACTCTAATTGATGTGGATTACTTGTAGATTATTGTGATGTTTTATTAGCTGTTTGACTCTGACGGCACCCATTCACTGCAGTGGATCCATTGATGAGCAAGTGATGTAATGCAACATTTCTCCAAATCTGTGATAAAAATCAAATCATCTGCTCTCTTATAGGTTCTTTCAAATTTATGCAAAAGGAATCCAACATATATAATACTTAAGGATATAAGTAATCTTCAAGATCACATTCTGTGCATTATAGCAAATCAAAGTCTATTTAATTTTGGAGTACATGCAATCCTTACCTAACAGCTTACTCTTGCCGCCCTGGCATGTGCCATTCCACTCCTGACATGAAGACATATCCAATAAACATTGGACAAAACTAAACATTTGGCTCAAGCAGTAATGCAAATTGTCAATCTGTGTTGGAAAAGGCCTGCTGAAGATATGCGTGTAGGAACACATGTTTTAAGCTGACAGGAGAAAATGAGCTGACTGAAAACAGCACCACTTTGAGTAGCATCAGGAACATGGAAAAGCAATACTCATGTATTGGTCTAGTGCCATTATTCATTTGAGAAAGCAAGCCTTAATGGTAATGGCTTGAGGTGTATGAAGAACCCAGTCACACTGGAGTCAAAGTAAAGATATCTTTATGGAAAATAAAAGTGCCTTGCATAAACAGCTGATTATAGCCATAGCAACTAGTTGAGTGGCAGCGATGGCGATGAGGTGCTAGAATCTAGTTTATGTGATCGACTACATTAGTCCAAATGTGCAACATGCAAAAATTAAGCTGAGCTAACAGAATAATGATATATATATATACTGACACTACCAATCAAAAGTTTGAAATAATATATATATATTTTTTAAGTCTTTTATGTACACCAAGGCTGCATTTATTTAAAAAATACAGTAAAACAGCAGTACTGTAAGATATTATTACAAATTAATAGAACTGTAAAAAATGTCAACTGTCATTTATTCCTATGATGGCGAAGCTGAATTTTCAGCATCATGACTCCAGTCTTCAGTGTCACATGATCCTTCAGAAATCATTCTAATATGCTGATTTGCTGCTCAATCAATTATTCACATATGTTAGATGTATAGATATATGGTGTTAAATAAATATAATATGATTACAATTTACAGGATCTTTAGTGAATATTTCTATAAAACAAATTATTACAATTCAAACGATTTTGCCCACTTTTAACTTCTGAAGCCTATCTGTGAAATCTGAAGCCTATCTGCTAAATATGACAAATATCAACAGTTCTCCGTCATAACAGGAGACAGCTATCATATTCAGTACAAATCCAATGGGCAACAACTTCAACATCTGCATTTCACAGTGCTCATAATATTTAATTAAAAATGTATTTTTAACCACGGTTGTGAAGTGTGTGCTTGAAAATGAACTTAGTAAATATGTGTGAATATATGTGTGCAGATCTCCTCAGTATGCAGCTCAGTCTTTGCCAAAGAAGCCTTTCAGTCTGTGAAAATGATTTATCAACCAGATAAAGAAGAAAACCCATGGTGATGGCGCTAAACTCCCATAAATTCCTACACATGGCCTGAACGATACCATTATGAGACTAAAAGACACTTCAAATAGTGTGTGGGGGGTCTTTTTCTAGCTTTTTACTACTATTTTTTACACATTTAAATATATTTAAATAAGTTTCACATCACCAGAGAAGTGTGAACTGCCTGTTTTCAGTAATGATAATAGAATTTGGTTATCTGGTCTTAATATTATTATTTGTTTCAAAATGTTGACACAAAAACGTTATTTATCTGTCATTCGTGGAAAGTTTTTCCCTGCAACATTTTAGTTGGACGTTCATCTAATGTTTTTTAAATGTTACTGCTTGTTTCAGAATGTTCTGAGAGTATTTGAAAGCAACATTACCATAGTTTTTGCATAATAATAAAATGCAAGTTTCCCTTTACAATTCACATAGCCAAGAAAAAATGACTTTAAAACATTTAAATAATGGATGTTCATAGAAAATTCAGAAATAATGTTTTTATAATTTGATGGGAACTTTAGAAAAAGTTTCTTAGAAATTTTTTTTGTTATAGCTGGGGAAGGGCTCATTGGTCTGTTTTAATAATTTCATTACATTACATTCCCTGCTGATTGTTACGTGGTTCGATATTACCTTCAAACCCCAAATAAAGCCATCCCAGTCATGCAAGTACTTTTGATAAGAAGAATGAAAGCAAAAGTAATCAAAATTGTGTTTTATGGTGGATTTTCAGAAAAATCGGTTTTATCAAAAGCCCTTTAGTAACAGTCCAAGTTGGGAAGACTAACATCAGAGAGACGGAGAGAAGAGTTTATGTATGTTCTTACTCTTTCTCATTCTCTTTGTCTGCATGCACTTGCCCCCTGCCTTAAATCCATTCATAAGAATTTCTATAAATGTCCTTGGCAATTGGCAGTCATAACAGAGAGACAGAAACTGGAGGAGGCTGTATAGCTAAAAGTATACGGCAGAGAATACAGCTGCTCTTTAACAGCTCATGTGATGGATTTCCCCTTTTAATGTGTTGTGTTCCCTAAAAACCTGCTGTATATAAACTAAAGGGAGCGGGGGAGGTCACACATTCACATAATTGATGGTATGATTCCAGAGCTCAGGGAAAGATAGGAGAGTTGTAATATGACAGTAAAAGTAAATCGACAAGAGCTGAGGATGATGTCAAATTACACTCAGAGAATTACAAATACCACTTAAAGAAGGAAAGGAGAACGAGGCATTCTCGGACTATACGGTTCAAGCAAGAGGCTTCTGTTGTAAATTTAAAAAAGGTTTGAAAAAATTACCAAATCATCTTGCACTGATTATTATATTGTTGAGTAAAATTAGCTAAAGTTAAAGCTATAGTTCACCCAAAAATGAAAATTGACTTACCCTTAGGCAATCCAAATTTTGTTTCTTCATCAGAACATATTCAGATACATTTAGCATTACATCACTTGCTCACCAATGAATCCAGTGCAGTAAATGGGTGCCGTCAGAATGAGAGTTCCATAATATTGCTTTCTCCAATACCTCAAAAAAGCTCTAAATGAATATTTGTTTGATTTTGATGTGAGAGGACAACTGGGCATGGACTTTATCACTGGAGGAAGTGTTATTGTGGATCATGGACTGGTATTTTGCCAGAGGTGAAAGTTTTAAAACGTCTTAATGATGGATTTGTTTCTTACAAACACATAGCTTTTCGCATCATAAGATGATAAACGATGGAGTGATGCAATTCTACATTTCTCTGAATCTGTTCTGTATAGAAACAAACTCATCTCCACCTTAGATGGCCTTAGGATAAATATATTTTTAGCACAATTTCATTTTTGGGTGAACTATTCCACTAAACCACCTCTATTTCATAATTGCTTAAATACTTAAGTACAAATAAATGTGTTTTACTCTGATTGTTAATTGAGTGAAAGTTTGACACCCCTACTTAAAATTAAATATGACTTTTCTATCCATTATCAAGGCTGGATTGAGTTACTCCTTACTGGCTCAGTTCAAATTGGCTAAACACCAATAAAAGGCAGTGTAAATACATCATCCATCAATCATGATAATGTGCGAGAAGCTTAAATGAGGGAAATTAAAACCATAATACTGAACTCAAGGGCCTGAAATCCACTGAGGAAATGACTGAAGAAAATGTGTTGGAAGCAGGAATGTGGTGAAGTGATGGTGCCATAGAAATAAGTGATCGTTTTCATTTTGTGCTGTTATATTAAGTGGAAAAGCATGGAGAATGAATAGAGTTGAGACGAGGATGCTCAAAGGTCACGGAAAATAAAGGTACTGTAATTCAGGATGTCATAATAGAATAAGTGTCTAATAAGGAACTCCAATTTCCTAATCACATTGGGGATGATTTTTGGAAACAAGTGGTGCCCTGAACAGAAGTTGTGTAAAAGTACTGAACCTCAAACCTCTAACATATTTGCATGTAGCTCCCTTGACATTCACTGACTGCCAATATTTTGAGTTATACAAGCTTGACCGGAATATAAACTTTGAGTAAAAAAAAAAAAAAACATAAGTGAAAAAGTTCATGAACCCTATAAAAT
Organism: Ptychobarbus kaznakovi; assembly: GCA_027422405.1. NCBI lineage: Eukaryota > Metazoa > Chordata > Actinopteri > Cypriniformes > Cyprinidae > Ptychobarbus > Ptychobarbus kaznakovi. The sequence continues at coordinate 10,489,911 of CM049794.1, read as the reverse complement.
GATCTGGACTGGAACTGATATGCAACATATTTTCATCAGATTTCCAAATAACAATGTACATTTAAACAGTCACGGATTAGGTGGTTGATTGATCAGCCCTGCCATATGTAAAATTCTGTACTTCATATCATAATTCTGAAGGATCAGAGAAAAAGATTTGCTGAAATCTCTCTTCAGATGCAGTTGGCATCCTGCAATTATCCGTGGAAGAACATATCAAAGATTTTATGAAACTAAACCCTAGAGGGGAAGATATAAATCAGCAGACATTTCTTGCTCATAACATCTTTGTTCATGAATCTCTATAGATCTACTGTGTCTATATGAAGAAGATCAATGAATTCCAAGTTGTATCAGGAAATTCTGAAGCAAAATACGTGGCCGTCTGTGTGTGATCCAAAACGGTTAAAAAACTTTCACATATTAGAATTGAAATTCAATATTGACCTCAGCCTCACAGGAATATTGTGGCACGAATTCAAACACACTGTTCAAGTAAGACAAAGCAGGAATGGGTCAAATGTAATTTATTTAGCTATCGACCAACCGACTGTACCTCATCCTGCTTATTACAAGACTCCCCAACAAATAAATAAATATATAGACATGAAATAACACAACATTGACTGTAAAACTGAATTCAGAACATGCATGCAATTCAGTACATCAAAGACTTTTCTGCATCACCTTTATCAGTCTCTGTGTCCTGATACTGACAGCTTTTTACAAGACTTCTCACTTTCATTGACTTTCTACAGGATATTTAATCACAACATTATAGAGTCCTTGACTTGTCTATTAGTTCATAGACTTGCATAATCTACTGCAAATAACATTCCACATATTTTCCCCAGCTGCTGTATTTTGTTAGCGACTGCAAAGGCCGTTGAACGGCAGTGGGAAATTGCTATTTCTTCTGACTCATGTTATTGGAAATTATATTTCCATTTAGGAGTCCTAATATTATTTTTATTGTATATATATAAGATTTGAGTCTGTCCCTTGGGGTTTCCACTCAGAACAGCGTGCTATTTTGTCCCCTGTCAAAGGTACAGCTATAAACAACCAAAAAATAAATTGATTTCAGTGAGACTGTCAACTTATCATATTATTTAAAAAAAACTGTGCATGTGGTTTTATGGCTGAGAATCAATTTGAACAGACTTCATTGGCTAGGCACAAAGATACATTTATCTGGGATTTGTTGCCCTCTGCTGCCCAGGATCACTCTTGATACATTAATCCTAACAATAACAGTAACAATGTCTGCAGGAAAACGGTATTCTCCAAATATTTTTTTATTGATTCAGAATCATACAGAACATTCTGCAATGGCCCCCAAAAAGGGATAATCCTTCAACATGAGTGTTGATGTTTTCTTGTCACCAGTGTTCACTTGGACTGTATTAAGTGTACTGCCAAATCCCCTTCTCCCAAAAGTCCCAACACTACACATTTTGAATACATCCCTTTATTAAACACACATATTTAACTCTTTAGTTCAGTGATAAAGGACTCCAAGATTGCAAGTCATCCTCTCTGTCAAAATCTTCAGACATTTTTACGAAGACTATTTTATGTACAGCATGCGTCTTCCTCCGCTTGTAAACAAAGCACAGCGCATCCGGGTTCTATGTCAGAACGCCACGCGTTGTGGTACTGTTCTGAATGCACATCGAAGACTGACACAGAAGAGAAGAAATTGTTGAATAAAGTAATTATTTAAATTTTCTATGTGCACAAAAAGTTTTTTATGTACCTTCATGCTATTACTGTTGAACCACCAATGTCACATAGATCATTTGATCGACGTCCTTACTACCTCTCTTGACCTTGAATGTGGTAGTTTCATTGCTGTCTATACAGTCAGAAAGCTCTGATTTAATCAAAAATATCTGAATTAGTGTTCCAAAGATGAACGAAAGTCTTACAGGTTTGGAACAACAAGAGGGTGAGTAATTAATTATAGAAATTCCGATTTTCAGTGAACTATCCCTTTAATGTTATTTTATAATTTTATAAAAATCAAAAAACATTTTAGTGCCCATCTCTTATTTCTACCAAAATGGAAATGTTATCCGCTATGACTTGTTTTGTGAATTGTCATTTTTGAGTGAACTTACCATTTAAGGCACATCCAATGTGGCGTCCAATTTTTCAGCCTATGTTCCATTTTAATTTGCCGGTGATCATACCAGCTTAGTTGACAAAACAACAACCAAGACATTTTAAAGAGGACAACCATTTTATTATGTCTCTGGATTACCAGTGAGCCATTAAAGATTTGTGCAGCAGTCCAAATGTTAACCCTTTACAGCAGTGATTCTCAACCAGTGAACAATTTAAAATGGTTAATGGTTTCAATTGAAACTTCATTTTAAAGATGTGATTTCTAGACCTGGAAAAGTAAATGGTTCAAATCAAACAACTATATTCATATATTGTATATACATTTTTCTATTTATGCCAAGCTTTGATGTATTTTATCAGAAAAATTAATAAAACTGAATATTGTTGGGAGTCTTGGAGCCAAAAGGTTGAGAACCACTGCTTTACTGTATTCTAATTATACTAATCTGAAAACTGCATGACATGATGGAAAATGTAGATGTTTAATTCAAAAGATGACAGTATGCCAGATGCAGACTTATCAAATACTGTTAAGCACGGCATAACAAAAGACAGAACAGGGACATAAAGTCCCAAACTAACTGATGCAACATTAGACCAACATTAAGTATTAATCATAAACAATACCCCAGCATAAAGTCTAAAGAATAATACCATCTTATGGACATCCAGAACATGATAAAAAACAGTTTAAGGCAAAGTTAAATGCTGTGGTTTATACAAGTATAATATAATTATGTAAATGGACAGTTGGAGGTTTGTTCAGGGTCATTAAAGTAAACAAAAAAGGTATAAAACCAAAATGAATATCTTGTGTTTGAGGATAACATGGTAAGAATGGATAAAATGTGGAATGCAACCGAGCAGCAGAAACACAAATCCAACGCAAGACCCTCACCATAAATACTGTATTTACATAACATTAAAACAATATAACCTTTCAGATACAATATGATAAATCTAAAGACTCTGCAGTTCCCATGGAAAGCCCACTATGCCTAAGAAACACCACAATCACAGCGCTGAAGTATGTTATATTTCATGTAACACCATCTTCACCCCTGATCCTCGTAAAAGCTGCTGGATTCAAGTGAAAGCAACATTATTGAGACACAAAATGAAGTGCAGATGTCCTTAAGAAGCGGATGTCTGAAAGTAAAATGGAGAGAGGAAATATCTACATCAAAACATCACAGACAGAACAAAGAACACTTGGGTGGATGTGACATAAGAAAATCTCTGAGGAAGTTAAAACATTAACAGCTCTACAGAACAGGAAATGGAATTATCAATAACTCAGGCTTGTGGCTCCTGGCAATGGCAAAAAGATAATGTGCAAGAAGAGCTCAGTACCAAACAGTGGTGCTGACTCGGTTTAGATCTCAGTGGTGAGTGGACCGCCGCTCTGGATGTTCCTCATGATAGACTGAACCACTTCTGAGGTAGTGCCCTGACCCCCAATGTCAACTGTGTGTAACTGCAACAGAAAACATTACAACATGCTTAGACATATGACAGAACATCAACTGAGCAACAAGCATGTAGACTCTTCTGAAATTATTTGATTCTGATTGATAAAACTGTAATACTACTACTCTGGAACTAAGAACCTAACACAGAATAGGAGTCATATTCTTAAAGGAACAAAAAGTATTTTTTTGTTAGAATGTTTGTTCAATTAAAAAAAAAACTAATCTGACACAAGAGGAAAACTATAGTTAACTCTACAAACTGAAAAAAGTAGACATTACTACAAGATACTGTGATGCCACGTAATATTTTGGAGTTCAATTTTAAGCAAATATACAGTTTATATATATACAAATATACAGTGTTTTTTTATACTTAAATTCATCAAGGACGAATTGATCAAAAATAAGATATTTATGATGTTACAAAAGATTCCTCTTATAAACTTTGTTGTCAAAGATTCCCTAGCTGAAAAGTGTTCCTGTGGCTCAGCGGTAGAGCATTGCGTTAGCAGCGCAAAGGTTGTGGGTTCAATTCCCAGGGAACACACATACTGACAAAAAATGACACTGTATGCCTGCGCTGCATAAATGTAAATGTCAGCTTTGCCATCGCAGTAATAAATTACACTTTTCAAATATATTAAAATAGAAAACATTTATTCAGGGATGCATCATGGGTGAAAAAAGTGACAAAGACACGCACTTACGAAAGTAGACTTACAAAAACAAAAAATTAGTTCAGAGGGGATTCTTCTGATTAACTTCCACCAGAAAACACCTCTTACTGGCCATTGCTTTCAACAGAGATGCCTGTGATTGGCTACAATACTCAACGCTGCAAAAACATTGCAATTTTGTAATTCGAAACCAGAGCGTGCACGCAAAAACACACAGGAGCGTTTAAAAGTGATTGACTACAAGCAGGTACAGATATGAATTGGTACTAATGTTACTGCAAAAAAGACCCCCCCCACCCCACTACCAAAAACACTTTCTCACTGGATCTACACAAACATGACCTATTTTGATCTCATAAAGGTGAGTTTTCACCAAAAGGTGAGGAGTTTACATCTATGGTTATTGTAAATCTTACTGACCTCTAAATTTGAAATACTAGTTTATATTATGATAGAAATTGACATTACTATAAAGAGTTATTTTATGCACCAATCCTAAATAATTTCTGAGTCTAACTGGTACCTTGATGAACAGGTATTCACAACCAACAAAATTCTTATTTGTTTAAGCCAGCTGACCTAAAACCTGCTTAACAGGAAGTGCTAGACCAACCCTAAAATGTGGACGGGTAGGTTAATAAATTAGAGAGTGTGGGTGGGTGTGACTGACCCTGGTCTCGTTCATGGTGGTGAGAATCGAACCGCGGATCATGTTGGCATAGTCATGAAGTCTGAGGAGGAAGAGAAGAAGCCACTATTAAAAAAAACATATCCTAAGCAATTTACTACAGTAATACTATAGAAAATGCTGTCAGTGCATATTTAGCTTATTTTATAACACAGGGAGATTTCAAGGCTGTTCTTAATTTATTCGTAAGAGCATGACACAATTATACCAGAAAGGCAAAAATAGGCAAAACACACAAGCTTGATTCACCACTTACTTGAGATGATCTAACATGAGGCAGCCAGCAAGCAGCATGGCAGTGGGGTTGGCAATGTTCTTGTTGGCAATACTCTTTCCTGTATTCCTGGTGGCCTGTTAAAACAAATTTAATATCATTCAAATGTCATTTGAAATGTACATTTCAATTTCAGTGACATAAAAATATATCTTATAACACAAGCACATCTTAAACTCTGCATTGTGAATATTAATCAGCCCACATGAAGTAACGTTCACTCAGTAGTTAAACTACTGAAACGTGAAATGCTGTTTAAAGGTTTAGGGCTGGTACGTTTTTAATGTTTTTGAAAGAAGTCTCTTTTGTTCACCAAGGCTGCATTTATTTGATCAAAACATAATAAGAGCAGAAATATTGTTGTGAAATATTATAACTTAAAATAAAATAATTTTGTAAAACATTTAGAATGTAATTAATTCCTGTGATGGCAAAGCTGAATTTCTTCAGTGTCACATGATCCTTCAGAAATCATTCTAATATTGTGATTTGGTGCTTTAAGATATATTTCATATTATTATCAAAGTTGAAAACAGTTGTGCTGCTTAATATTTTTTTACGGGAACAATGATCAATTTTTTTATGAATAGAAATACCATCACAAATAAGACTCTAATAAGACTCTAAAAATATAAGAAATATTATGAGGGGACGTTTTCTAACTTCAGCAAGTGAGGATTGTGCTAATCGCCTGTCTTTTCCTTCAGACCAACCGTTTCAAACACAGCGTAGTCTCGCCCGTAGTTGGCACCAGGCACCAGACCGGGGCCACCCACCAGCCCCGCACACACATTGCTGACCACATTCCCATAGAGGTTAGGCATCACCATCACATCAAACTGTTGGGGCTTGGAAACAAGCTGAAAGAACGAACATAACCACCGTAAATACAGTAATGAGCTTTTTTTGCTTTCTCTTTACACATCAAAACTGTCGGCTTGATTTGTTTGATTATTTGTGCAGGAGTAATTCACCTGCATGGTGGTGTTGTCTACAATCATACTATCAAACTCAATGTCTGGGTATCCAGAGGCCACCTCCTTACAGCACTGCAAGAACAGCCCATCCCCCAGCTTCCTGTTAGGAGAAGAGTGTGAACACACATTCATGACCAGTGATATTCTCTGCTGTGATACAATAGTACAGATGACAAGCGGTAGACTAACTAACATGATGTTAGCCTTGTGGACGGCCGTGACCCTGCGGCGACCTTTATCTCGGGCCAGTTTGAAGGCATATTCAGCGATGCGGAGGGAGTTGTTCCGTGTGATGATTTTTAGAGACTCCACAACTCCTGATACACTCTGAAACACACAGGAAATGATTATTTATTCTAGGGTATAGACCACAACAAGGATATAAACTGGATTGGATTTTACACATGAATGTAAGACATAGAAAGAGTCATGCATACAAATATATGAACAAATAATGAAATTGATATAATTTAGAACAATCTACAGTATATATATATATATATATATAGAATTATATCAAATATATATTTCTATGGTATATAGATTGTCCTTAATGACATAAAAAATATTTTATATATTGTATTATTTTTCCACAATGAACTAATTTTCAAAAGGATGTACATGTTTTATTATACACAATGATTTAACAGCTTGGGGTCAGTAAAAAACGAATTTGTATTACAAAATATTTATATTTTAAATTTAAAGAATATTATATTCAAAGAATTCCAAAAATGTATCATGTTTCCATAAAAATGTAGACAGCTCAGCTGTTTTTTTGTTTCAGCATATCTGTTTCTTGAACAGCAATTTGGCATATAAAAATCTTTTCTGAAGGATCATTTAACACTAGAACTGGAGTAAAGGCTGCTGAAAATTCAGTTTCGCCATCAAAAGAACCTGACCCCAAACCTTTGAACGATAGCGCATTCTTTGTATGCCTAATAGAATAATAAATTGTATTGTCTTCATTGACGAATTCACACACACGTCAACACATTGTATATTAGGGAAAATGTGCGAGAAACAGGCAAAGCTGTGTGAAAGTCTGTTGAGAGGGTGCATAAAAATACTGACCTCATGCTCCAGATTGCTGTACTCGCCCTCTGTATTTTCTCTGATGATGATGATGTCGATGTTTCCGTGGCGCGTCTGAACTCCAGGAAGTGACTGGCAGTGCATCACATTGGCATACAGATCCAGACTCGTGCTGAGAGAGAAGAGAGAGAGAGAGTGACAGCTGTGCTGAGAGCGAACGGAGGTGAATTGGACTAGACACACAGTCATGGGCAGGGGGCCAAATCTGGGGCACTCTGCCATCACTCATCTGACTCAAACTTAGGGGCCCAACAACTTTCATAAACAGCAGCATAAAACATCTGATGGGGCCGGCATAAACAGATTAATTGTGTAATAATTTGTCTTTCAGGCTTACCGTAGAAGGTTGTTCCGTGACTTGTGGTTAGGGGGCATTGTGTGGTTAGTCTCAATGTTACCTGAATAAAAAGATGAAAACGAAATCCAGTTTTTTTTATCTATCTAACAAAAATAGCTTGTTAATAACTAGCTGCAAGTACAGACCCTTAAGAGCAACTCCATTGCGGCGAATGGCCATAATGGCATTATTGATGTCGTCCTCACTGATTGATGCAGAATTTACATGCACCACCTCGAAGTCCACAGGAACACAGCTGAACCTATGATTCAACAGGAAAATCTTAATGCGGCAATACATTATTATCAGCCAGGATTTATATTTGTGTAAAGTATTGAATTGACAAACCTGAAGAGCTCTCGCACATGGTTAAGCAGTTCTGGTCCAATCCCATCTCCAGGAATCAATGTTACAGTATGCCGACCTCCATACTTGGCAGGAAGAGGCTGCAAATAAACATAATGAATAAACATTCAGTAGACATATTACATGTGCATGATAATCGTGGAAATAAGTGAGGTATAGGACAACGTGCTTTTATGGTACTCCATACTTACTATGAATTGTCCCTTCAAGACAGACGAGGGCCAGATGTGAAGAAACAAAAATATTACATTTAGTGATAGAGAATTAGGAACCACAAATCATACCTTAATCTCACATTTTCTTCTAATCAATAGTACACTAAGATAGATAGATAGATAGATAGATAGATAGATAGATAGATAGATAGATAGATAGATAGATAGATAGATAGATAGATAGATAGATAGATAGATAGATAGATAGAATCAGCTGCCAGGTAAAAACAGCAAACCCACTGCGTATGTAGGTTTTCCTCTTTGACTGTTGACTGCTGCGCCAAAGACCTACAAAAACAGACCCATGAAGCATTACATGTTGGAGTACGGCTGTGTTTCAAAACCTAGTGCGCTGCCTACTTAGACAGCAACATCTGATGACTACAATGCCAAAAATGTTGTCTACGTTAGCAGCACTACGTTTTGAAAAACTGCCAATCGCTGAAAGCATCCTGGAACATCATGTCAGTCACTCACGGTTGCATTGATTAAACGTCGCACTATAATTTGAAATATACGTGAACAGATACGCAAGTGATATTGTTTAAGCTAAAATACAAGAATATCGCGGACTGACACTAAACTGCTGTTTAGCGAGCTCTGACCTTGTCTTACTGAAATGTCACGCTAATTTACCGCGCTGATAAACAACCTTGTATTATTATTTGTATTGACAAATTTCCTCTAGTCATAATGTGTAAATAAAATGCCTTGCCTTTGCAGTATTTCCCAACTGCCTTCCCAGGATTGGTTTTAGAGCTTTAGTAAGAGTGGCCATCGTGAGAGTAGTATGCTTGTGCGTTATATTCCGGCCTAAAACACCGACCGGTGGAGAAAGGTTCCGGACTAGCTTCTTCTAAAGTATTTTAAATCACTTTAAAGATTATATTAATTACTTTGCCACTGAAAAATGTACACCCATACATATTTTGTATTGTACATTTAAATACGTCGTCCTGCTACAATGTCTCAAAGCTACATTATGAAAGAATGTATATTACTAACGTTACAAACAAACCTATTTTACTTACTCTCTATTTATATACATTTCAAAACATGGATCATGCGTATCATGGATAAATAACTTAACATGGATCATGCGTAATTTGCATACAAGCTAAATAAACATTTGGAGCATAATAGATGATATTTGCATATTGGGTGCGCACAAGAATCACGTGCTCATAATTTGCAACCCGCCCAAACCGGAAGCGTTTAATCGGGATTGGTGTGTTATTGGCAGCCGTTGGCAACACATGTACGTTTCTGAAGGGCACTTAACAAGGATATTTTGTTATTACGGAGTTGTGTACTCGTTTAATGGTCGTTATATTTGTTGCCGACTAATTCAGTCGACATTGTTTTTAAGATGAACGTGCTGCATTGAACGCGAGCGAATTAACGTTAGTCGTGAAAGATACTTAAAGCACGAGAGAATCTGTTTCACAAACCTGCTGCACAGGGACACTGCAGAGTTCAGGTTCGGCGGTATTTTTATTTTTAAATGCACCTGTGTAACGCGAGTTTGGATTCCATGATTGGCATCCGAATTTTTAAATCGCTAACGTTAGTTGTTTCAGTAGACTGTAGTATGAATCTGGTGTCTGGGTATCAATTCCATGGATATTTGCTTCTCTACTGAGGTTACAGGTCTAATGTTATATAAGTTAAGTGAGGATTGTTTACAATAATATGTTTAAAATATGTTAGCCATTAAAACTTCCAGCAAGCATTTAAAATCAAAATAATTGGCTGAAATGGGCAACAAACTTGCTCAAAAGTATGTATGAACTTGATTTGAGCTACATTTCCTGAATGACAGGCTGCTCAATCCAGTTTTTAACAGTTTCCCTTCCAGGTTTAACTTGGAAACTTATGTTCTGTTCATGATTAACTTTTTCATTAATGATGCTGCTTTTTAAACTTAATTTTCTCACTTACTCCAAACAGAATCTTATCACACTGGCCATTTGCTGACCAGATTTTGACATCTGTTTACTATGAGGCTTGCAGGTCTGTGCATTTCAATGCTTCTCATGTACTAGTGAAGTTTTCTCTCACAATGGCATTCAAATGCTATTTCGTTCCTTTGTATTCCCTAGTGGCACTGCGTGCTGTTGCTTTTGTTCTTTTGTTGGGCTTTACCTGGCTTCTAGCAAATTCTATGCTAGGAGGGGATGGGAACTCCTTGACACGGATGCTGTTTAGTGGTAAGGATGCTACATGTATTAGCACAGGGGTCACCAGACAGGGTCCTGGATGGCTGGTATCTTGCAGAGTTTAGCTCTAACCCTAATCAAACACACCTGAAGCAGCTAATCAATGTCTTACTTGGTATACTTGAAACTACCAGGCAGGTGTGTTGAGGCAAGTTGGAGCTAAACTCTGCAGGACACCGGCCCTCCAGGATCAAGTTTGGTGACCCCTGTATTAGTGGATGTTTTGGTGGTTGACTGTGGTGGTTTTATATATATGTATGTGCGTGTGTATAAGTTTCTTTAAGGTTTAGTTATTTTAATACATGAAGTTAAATTAAAATGAAAAATGTTGCGAACTGAAATAGTTATTTTATTTTTGAACTTTTAAAATATATTAAAAATAGAAAGTTATTTTAAATTACAATAATATTTTACAAAATTACTGTTTTACTTTGTTTTTGATCAGATAAATGCAGCCTTGCACTTTTTTCAAAAATATTACAAAATCATGATGATTCCAAACTTTTGACTGGTAGAATGTATGTATGTATAATTCAAAGATAGTAAGTGACAGAATCATCGTAAATGCCGCAATAAAATATATATTACCGCTGCTGTATTAAGCTCAGATGAGCTTTATTTGTCACATACACAATTATACAGAGTATAACCAGCAGTGAAATGTGTTCTCTGCATTTAACCCATCCAAGTGCACACACACCTTGGAGCAGTGGGCAGCCGACACTGCGGCGCCGGGGGAGCAGTTGTGGGTTCGGTGCCTTGCTCAAGGGTCTCACCTCAGTCGTGGACAATTCCTGCCGGAGCCGAGATTCGAACCCACAACCTCGGGTTACAAGTCCAACGCTCTATCCATTAGAGCTAGTGATCGACCGATATTGATTTTTTTTGTATTACCGATACCGATTATTTGTACGTTTATGTACCCGATAACCGATATGCAGAACCGATATTTATTTACTGTTATAAAGTAAATAAATAACAGAGTGAAGTAAGTCCATTCTTTGCTTTGGTTTTTCCTCCTTTCAGTCATCTTAACAACAACAAAAAACTGTTGAAAATTAACAATTTTCATGTAAAATTTAATCTTAAAATTACAACAATAAAAACATTTTATTTATAAAAAGCATCATTAGCAACACTGATATTAACAATAAGCAAAATAACGTCTAATGTTTTCAAATGGAGAAAATAAAGGACCTAAGTCATATCAACTTCATTTTAAACTACAGTTTTAGGTTTATAAGCTGTTTAATAGACTACACTGGATAATGTTAATGCACTGAATAATATTCTCTGGAATATTGAATAAGCTATTAACAAACAAAACATCGTATTTTATTGCATTTCTTAACTGGCATGTTTTATCAGAATTATTAAAATGTTTTTGTCATTCTAATTATGAAAACTGCTGACAGCACGGTTTATCTATGCATTTACACAGAACTATACTCAAACTGCGATCGCTTGCGGAGATAATAAATAATTATAGAGATGTATTTATTTAGATGTTTATTGGTGAAATAATGTTTCTATAGTAAATGTTAATATAATTCAGCGTGTTTCAAACAAGTGAATCTTGTATAAAGTTACATGCGGTGGTCCGTGCTGGAGCTTCTCCTGAGTGAACAACTGCTCCAGGTGTGTGTGCACTTGGATGGGTCAAATACAGAGAACACATTTCACTGCTGGTTATACTCTGTATAATTGTGTATGTGACAAATAATAAATAAAAAAATATATCGTTTTTTTTCAAAACCGATATCCGATAATGGTAAAATGCTTAAATATCGGTAAACCGATATATCGGTCGATCTCTAATTAGAGCCACGACTCCTCCGTATTACGTTATATCAGCCAAATAAAAAAGCCAAATATCAACCATGGTTATTATAATACCATGGTCGACCACAAGATAATGTAATATATCAGTCTCAGTTGCTTAATGGTCATTCACAAAGTTGTATCGTTCATAGGTGGACAAGAAGAGCCCACTCCAGGTAAAATGACTTTTTACATTAAAACATTTGCATTTATACATTTTCACAAGAAACATTTAGGCAGTATTAATCGTGCTATGCAATAACCTGCTCTCCTGCAGATCCACGACCACGCAAGTACAAATGTGGCCTGTCTGCGCCTTGTCCCCCCAAACATCTCGCGTTCCGTCTAAACTCTGGTGCTGCCAATGTCATCGGCCCCAAAATCTGTCTGGAGGATCAAATGCAAGTGGCCTGCCCTTTTCACTGCTGCCTAGTCGCTGTTGGTCTCTTTAATTAGCTTGCATGAGCTCCCTCCCTATTTCTTGTTCGGTCTCCTCCACTGGTGTTCATCATATCATCTTTGTTTTTGTCATGGCCATCACAACCAGACTCATATATTTTTGGGGAATGTGATGCAAGTAGGCGATTGTTTCTCTTTCCATGCCCATCTTTTGTTCATACTCATAATCCATTTTCTGACCCTTTCTTAACTTCTAATTTAGAATGAAATGTCTAAATGTTGTTTTGAGATGCTGTTTGACTTCTGTTTGTGTGGTCTTGCAGTCTTGTCAGCAGTATTAAAAACAATGTTGGCAGAGGGCTCAATGTTGCCTTAGTAAATGGTAAATCTCTCATTCTTTTATGCAGCTATATTTTTGCATGTTGTATATGCATTGTTGATGACAATTCAATTTCCATTTCTCAGGGGTTACTGGAGATGTTTTGGAAATAAAAGCATTTGATATGTGGGCAGGAGGTAAGTTGACCTTTATGGTGACGTATTACTTTGGTTAGGTCGCTGTTTTCTCAGGTCATAAAATGAGTATTCTCTCTCTCCACCACAGAAATTTCAGAGCTGCTGAAGTTCCTTCGTCCTCTCCATGAAGGAACGCTAGTATTTGTTGCTTCTTTTGACGACCCGGCCACCAAGTAAGAGTATTTATTTCTGCAACCTACTTTTTAAACCAGATTACCATTGTTCTGTGATTTAATCAAAATCACTCCTAAATCAAGAGCCTTTCAGGGACTCTTTTCCTCCATTGTTTCTTGGATTTACGTATTGTTAAACCCATTCACAGGTTAAATGATGAGGCTCGACGGCTGTTTGAGGAGCTGGGGAGCACAGCAGCGAAAGAACTGAGCTTCAGGGATAGCTGGGTGTTTGTTGGAGCCAAAGGAATAGAAAATAAGAGCCCGTTTGAACAGGTATGATTTATGGGAATAAATATGCACATTTTTGTATGCAAGCTCAGGTCAATTTTAAAAATCAGTTTTATGGGATAAACTTAAATGTGCACTGTGTAATATTTAGGATGATTTACAGAGATAAATGCAAGATAATATACATAACTATGTTTTCAGAGGAGTATAAAGACCGTACATAATGAACCGTTATGTTTTTATTACCTTAGAATGAGCAATTTATATCTACATACACCGCGGTTCCCTTACATGGAAGTCGTCACCATGTTTCTACTGCAGCCCTAAACGGACAAACTGCTCTACAGAGCGCGTTTGGTCACTATGTTGTTCTTGCAAAAAACACGGACACAAGGATGAACAAGTAACAGTAATATTCGCAATGACATCGTTTTATTGAATAATTTAGTAAATCTAATTCCTTAATTTACCTTTGTAAAGAAACCTCATTGCTCTCTGCGGTCTCAGACGACGGCATCTTAGCCCTGTATCGGCCACCGTAGCTTCTCTAAAGTGACGGGCGAGCAGGCGACTGAGCCGCTGGTTGCAATTTGCAACCTCAACCGCTAGATGCCGCCAAAAACTACACAGTGCACCTTTTAAAGGTATAATATGTAAGATTTTTGTAATAAAATATCCCAAAACTACTTGTACAGTGTTATATATTTCATGCAGTTGTGTATTTGTTATCCCAAAAGGTCCCTAGGATTTGTACATTTTAAATAATGACTCGTCCCTGGTCATTGTCACCGAACAATGACGTGATATCCGCATATCCCCATTTTCCGCTTGTAGAAACTATGGCAACACGAACACAAATGCTGCTGTACAGTGAAACTAATTCCATTACGGCTGTCGCGAATAAAATTAAAATGTAATGAAAAGTGTTTACCACAGCAGTAAAGTTAGATCTGTTCAATGTTGCGCCATGATTTTTTTTTTATGCGTTTTTATAGTGTTGTGCATTACAACCAATCATACACGAGTGTGTTGATTTTAGGAATGCAATGGCCAATCAGATGAGTTTTTTTGTTCAGCTCTCACGCAAATTCTCTCATCATAGACAACAAAGTACGTTTGATGTAAGAGATTCATTCATAAAACCGTGTACAGACAGCTTTACTGATTATAAGGGGAGTTTTGAGAGTGCTTAAACTCGCGCTGGACTTAAGTCAGTCATAATCAGGGCATGTGAGTGGAGTGGAGCGCGAGCGGAGCGGGGAGCGTAGCGATCATATTTCCTTCAGAGCAGAGAGCGTCTTTCTGGAGATTGCGCTCCGCTCGCTCAGCCCAAAATGCCCTTTGGTAATTTGCTAGTTCCAGAATCTGTGGAATAGGCTAAGCAATAGTTTGTCTAAGCTAGTGTTTCTAAAACCAAATTCTTAAATCCTGTGAAGATTGAAAGGCGGTTTATTAGACTGCATTTCCCCGCAGTTTTTTTTTTTTTTGTTTTTTTATTTTAGAAAGTGTTTCTTTTATTTACGCAACGAAATAATTCATTAAGTACATTTCATCTTGTGTGTGCTTTCATGGGCCTGATAAGCAAGGTGTATTTTGTGAAATTCTATATCTGCATTTCATCTTGTGTGCATGTTTTGAATGTTTGCACAATAACTGAAGCAGCGTTTTAACGTAAAAGTATACTTTTTCAGTTATAATTTTTTTTTACGAAAGTTTGCTAAGTGGCTTCAAAAACAAGACACGTTTTTAAATTAATAATTTTAATTTAATACATTTAAATTAATAACGTCATGCTGAAACATAACCGTTACTTATCGGACTGCTGCTTTAATTGAGACATTTATTCAATCATTTCATTATAAACTGGGAAAAAATAGGCCTACTGGAGACATTTAATGTCAGAGCCTGATCTGAGCGGGATTTGGTTTACCGGTGAGCGTGAGCGGAACATTAGCGGAGCGTTTGCTTTGGGTGTGAGCGACTGAGAGGAGCGCACACACACAAAGCGGAATATTGAGCGGAGCGTCACACCCATGTTTTGGAAACGAACACACACATGTTTTGGAAAACCTGTCTGAATGAGCAACAGTAAAAAGTGAGGGCAGAATTTAGCTATCGGTGCATTTTGAAGGATTAATAATCTACACTTTTGGATTCTTAAAACAGCTCAAGACTTTTTTTCTCTTTCTTTCAGCGAATGAAGAACAGTAAAGGCAGTAATAAATATGAAGGCTGGCCCGAGTCTCTGGAGATGGATGGCTGCATTCCTCTGCGCGCTCCTTTAGAAACTTAAGGCCTCATGGGTGCTTTGAACTGCACGAACACTTCAAACACGAGGATCAAGGAGCACTATGCACAAGTACAACTCGGCTGCCTAAAGATTTTACTTATTGGATGGTTCGAAGTGGATTTTCCTTCTAGAGCCGTCTGCTGCTTTTCAAGGCGAAGAAACAAATTGAATTGAAAATATAACTGGAAGTTGTCTAGTCCGGTGGAATTAGAATTGTTGTGATTGACAGAAGAAGAATTGTTTTTATGAAGAAAAAATACAGGCACATAAAATATTTTTTAACAATATTTAAATAGTATGTTTAGACAAAATGTGTGATATTGATACTGTATAAAAATCTGTGCCTAGCAGTTGTTCTGAAGGATGCCATTAATATGCATTTACGTTCAAAGACACATTAAAGAATGTCCAGAGAGTCCATTAAAAATGCTCTCCTATATCTAATCCATGCTTGTAATAAGATCAGTTTCATAAGTCTCATCTCAATTAAGTTGCACCAATGTTCTTCCATGCATAGTTTTTCTTAGTAAAATGATGAAATGCACTGCATAGACAACCTTTACTGAGAATCAACCCAAATGTAAAGGTTATTCATGTAGTTTTATTTAGGACAGCCTGTTTTTGGTAGGATTACGTTTGTCTTATCTCATAATAAACTCTCACAGATGTTTATCCCCTCATGTTTGAGCAGCGTATCGTTTGGCTTTTTGAAACGCCCTATTTTTGCAGGCACTGAAACCCTAAGGGTTTTGGCGAATTATACAGTTTGTTCCAAAAGGAAGTGACGTGTGGCTACCTCTTTTGCATACTTCTCACTTTTCAGTTCACATGCACACAGTAAACCCATTTACAGAATCTCGTGATCACGTGTGTTGTGGCGAATTAAAAACCACTCAAACAAGCACCATGGACAGCGGCATTACTGTTCTCATACACTAGAGGACAGCAGAGAATGAAGAATTTGAAACTCCCCTAAAATGGCAGTTTGTGTACGATTAGAAAAGTATTTTTAGACCTAACTTTCTGTTCTTTTAAAACGTTTTTTTATGTATGGTAATATGTATTCCTTAAGTTTATTAAATTAAGGAATACATATAATCATACATTAAAATTATTTTTTATAAATTTTCCCCATTTTTATTTATGTAGTATATTTGTTTATAATTACTAAGTAATCCAATAGTGATAAGAAGGCTATGTTTTTCAATTTAGTATATCACATACACTGTGAAAAATCGTTTTCAAATTAGTCACTATTATTGTTCCCTTCCCAGTATTGTTCATTTACTAGACACTTTCTCTATAGTTTATTCGATTGTTACTGTTGGTAAATTGCAAATTATGCCATAATGTTATAGGGATCTGTGGTTCGTATATTAACTATACACTTCAGATTATGAACTTACAGGCTTAAAAGTACTTTTATTAGTTTTATTTGGTACTATAGTCTATTTATTTATCAAAAAGGTTGTTAGTAAAGCTCCATAATCAATGCATGCAAAAATAAAAAATATTTAAGTCATTAAAGTACTGTAGAACCATATATATTGCATTGAAAGATTGGACCGTGTATTAGCTTAGCTGGCTAATTAGTTAGCATACGTACAAGAATAAGAAAGCATTTACTAATATAATGTCTTTTGATTTGTACATCACGCATCTTACAATAAATGATGTATGTTCATAATTAAGGCCACATTAATTGCCAAGTGATATTGTTGAATCGGGATATGAATAGAATACCAAACATAAAAGTAAAGTCAGACATGACCTTTATCCTAATAAGTAAGAACCCTATTAAAATGTTAATTATTTATATCAGAAAGCCCAAATATCATTGTTTATGTCAGACATTACTGAGACAATGCGCGACCTCGTGTGGTCAGACAGAGGCGGCGGCGCGCATAGTCGGAGCACGAGGTGCGAGCGAGCGCGCGTGCGTGCGGGCGTCTCTGTCTTTAACCGAAAAAAGAGAAACGATTGTGCTCGATTCAACGACCGCGAACGCCGCAGCGACGGACGCTGCTCATTACGTGATATAAAATAAACCTATATGAATGCGTAGCCGTTACATTCACCGGCAGAAAGGTGTGCTGATAATCTCGCGGAAAGGCAGAGCAATATGTTTTTTTAACAGATGATGTGTCCAGACGGATTTGCAGGGTTTAACGACGCCGCTCAAACAAGAGAAACAAACGCTTTTCCAAGAAAAGGAGTAAACACCGGCAAGAAATTACGCTCATATCCAACGAGATGCTGACGAACTGTTGAGTATATGACATAAATTGGAGAAAGCAAGACCTTTCGACAAGCTGCTTCAGTTTAAATAACGACAGAGGATGCAGCACACCGGTGAGTAAACGTTAACGTTACCATTGACTATTGTTTTAAATAATCATTAACATTAGCTCTTGATATTCAGAGGACTTATTTTATAGATCTACATTTTTTAAATAAAAACGCATCTTTAGGTTGCTGTATATGTCTCTTAGACATACAGGAATCCCAGTCAAGCCTAGCTTAGATGCTAACTCAACACGGTGGTGCTGAAATAGATATTGGCAGTGGACGAGACAAGCAATATTATTAACGTTAACGTTACCGCTTGAGCGGTAAAATGAAGGTGTTTCTAACGTCTTTGTTTTCTTTTTTGTCTTCTTTTTACTTCTGATTCCGTGGAGGTTTCTGCTCTTGATATTGTCTTTTATATTTTTCATCCGTGTTGCTAATCGAGTCAATGTAAATGAAGACCGAATGTGCAGCTCAGACAGGCGTTTTCTCTCATATCTGTCTGTATTATGTCATACCGTTGACATTTTCTTATACTGATGGTCAATTTATCGACTTATGGTGCTTCAGGTTGTAAGTTACAACCTAATAGCACACGTTTTTTTTTTTTTTTTTTAGTGTTTTTTTTTTCTTTTTTTGTGTTTTTTGCCATTTTTTTTTTTTTTCTTTTTTGTGGCTGCCATGTCTTCTGTTGCTATGTGTTTTTAACTCAAGGCACTGGCCACTGTTGGTCAGTGTAGTAATAATACTAATTTGTTACATTTATATAGCGCTTTTCTAGGCACTCAAAGCGTTTTACATAGTAAGAGGAGGGGGGGGGATCTCCTCATCCACCACCAATGTGCAGCTTCCACCTGGATGTAGTGGCTAATAGATGTGTAATATCTATTACAGTGTAATAGTTGACTCTTATCTTTCATTGGAACTTTGTTTAAATAGTATCATGATGTTGTAGGAGATTTTATATGGGCCACTGACAAATAAGGATGTCTGAAAAAGAGAAATCTAGTTTAAATTGGCAAGTTCTTTGAAAATGGTAGGTGCCAGTTTCTACAAATAAGTTTTGATGTATGGACTCTACAAATGTCAAGTGGTTTAATCAACTAATAAATTGGTCAAAACATGGTCCTTGCACCTAGAATAAATGCACCAATTATTATTTTTGTAATGGTGTTCAAAAATATTTGTCAAAGGTTTTTTTTTTATACAAAATACTTTTCAAAAGGCAAAATATGTGATTTTAAAAATCTTAATTACTTTGGAAGACAGTCATCAGGGTATAAAGCAATGCACTGTTTTACGTTTTTTTGTGACATGACATCGCAGTTATGCCACCTAGGAATTTTATGTGGCAATGTAAAAGAGGTGTCTTAAAGTATTTTAAATGTAATTTATTCCTGTCATGGCGAAGCTGAATTTTTAGCAGTCATGACTTCAGTCTTCAGTGTCACGTGATCCTTTAGAAATCATTCTAATATGCTGATTTGCTGCTCAAGATATATTCCTTGTTTTTTCAGGATTCTTTGATAAATAGAAATGTCAAAAGAACATGAACGAACATTTATTTGAAATAGAAAACTTTTCTGACATTATAAATATCTTTACTGTCTTATTTGATAAATTTAAAGAAAAGAAAAAAGACCCCAAACTTTTGAACAGTAGTGTATCCAACTTTTTGTATCTGTGCAGTCTATGTTGATGAGGAATAAGCAGTGATGAGTGTAAAAGTGATGTTAAAAATCCTTCAACTTTAGTGGTTAACTGCCCCATATTCTATGATAGGATAAATCAAGAGAAGCTTACTTTAGGCATAAACCTCAAAAGCACAATAGTAAGCCACTTATGTATAATCCACAATTCATCATGGCAAGCTTTGATTAAACCGCTCTCACCTAGATTATATCATACACTGAACGAAGAGAAGGCAGTATCTAGTCTTTTTTTTCTGGTTCACTGTGTACCCCTACTTTGCTGTAATCTACACCTTGAAATATTACAGGCACCAGATTTTATTTAGTTACGTTTACTGTCTTGACGCTGTGCTTGGTCTCTTAAATGGATCCACTTCCTCAGAACTTATTTTACTTTAAAAAGAGTGCTCCATATGTTGAGGTAGGTTTAGAAAGACTTTGAATTTACAGCTGTTATTATTATTGTGAATCATAACACAAACACAACCTTCCTTTCCTAGAAATATCTATTTAATGGACTGTGATTGAGGAATGAGTATAGATGTGATGGTTAAAAAGATATCAATTGTGACAGCAAATTATCCAGCCTACTTACATCAGTGCCTAAAGCAAGTGCACAGATCCGCAATGTCAAATTATACATTTGATGAATTTTGCCTTGCGGATCAGAATTAAATGACAATGAACAGTTGACCATAGTGAGACCTTTCTTACACTGCAAACTGACTTTTTCATCTCAGGATGAACTGGCACTTAACTCGGTTTCAAACTAAGCCGTAAATTATGTAGATACCTCAGTAATCCAAGACAGACACCACATGTCAGAGGGTACGGTTTAAAATGACTTTGTGTTGTTGTTTACATTTCCTGATAAAAAGAACCGTTTGCCCATAAAATGAAAATTTACTCGCCCATGACCTGCATGCCTATATTTCTTCTATAAAACACAAAATAAATGAATAAATAATTTTTCAACTGTTTTTGTCCATACAATGCAAGTCAGTGGGGTTAAAATGACTGGAGCGGTTTTACTTTCTCTCTATAGATGGAAAAAAACAGTTGGCAGTTTGTGAGGGCAGCTTAAGGTTGTACATACAGTATCTCACAGAAGTGAGTACACCCCTCACATTTTTGTAAATATTTTATTATATCTTTTCATGTGTCAACACAATACTGAAGAAGTGACACTTTGCTATATTTATAGTATTTATTTCGACACAACTAGTTGTTTTGTAGAGGTTTGGCTCAGCGCCCCCTAGTGGACCCTGGCTCTCTGGTTGAGAACCACTGCTTTAAAGGTGCAATAGGTGATTGTCTTCAGAAAAATTTTTTGTGTTACTCAGCCTCTGGGTCAAATGTAACAACCCAATGTTTGGGTAGTTTTTTAGTGTTACTCAGATCCTGGGTCAGATGTAACCCAGCGGGTGGGTTATTTATTGCAGGGATATTGCGTCGTCTTCTGGAGAGAGCAATTCTAAGCGCCATCGAATTTAAGCATTTCTTCGGTAAATACAGGTTTGTGTACATTTAATTTTATTGATAAAATCATTTCTGTGCTGTATATCGTCCAATTTTATGCAGAGCAAAATACTAGGCGCACGGTGTGAATCACTAAACGAACATCGCTCGCATCGGTCTTATTGCGTGATGAAGAAGAGTCGGATGCTTTGCATAAAATAAACTATAATATTTATAAAGATACAGAATACAAATCCTTTGGATGTTAAAATATGTCCTCAGAGCTTACTGTTACTGTTTGTTTTTCATTATGAATCCTTCCCAGTACTTAATCCATGACCATATATCAGGGCATGTCTTATTTGCAAATACTGTCGATATGACGATATATATCGATTGGAGGAAATAATAATCTTATCCTTTCAATTAACATAAGTTTTATTTCGTGGTCTAAAAATACTTTGTTTACCCAAAAATAATAACATCAGTAAACCTTTTCATCAACTGCTTTCTTCTAAATCGCCGCCTCCACCACGGGGCTGAAGGAGACAGAAGAAAGGTGGAGGACCAGCCAGCCTCCCTTCCCCCTTATTTCTAAGCTAAACGACAACTCTTCCAACCACACACTAAATTTGCAGTTTTAAAACAACCGATTTTAAGCAGTGAAACACAAATAACCGAGCATTATATGCGTGCGCTAATCTTTCTGTTGAGAGGAACATTTGCGCTTTTACTAATTTTTTTCCGCCTTTGAACGCATTACATAAGCACACTTATATGCTTCAGAAACCGTCTTTGCAAGTAAACCTCATAAACCAGCGATTTAGGTCTTAAGAAAGAGTAAACAGCAGAAAAAGAGAAAACGCATATGTAACAATAACTTAGCTATATTGGATCCGGACTTCGGTCTTAAAGGGGAAGCTGTCCGATATTCGTTCTGTTTGCCATTCATGTTAATCACAGCACACTGCTAGAACATCTCTCACTGCTCTTGACTAAATCACTTTTGTAACTTTAATGAGAATA